>JAPXFQ010002998.1:1200000-1800000 GCA_028564705.1 Apricaphanius iberus
TCCAAAAAATGTGTCTGGGGTGTTCTTTTAGGCAGCCACAATGTCTCCACCATTGTTAGGGTGTAGAATAAGCTTTACTGTTTCTTTTGGGTGTAATAAAGGACATCACCATATTCTTCCAAATGTTGCTCCTCAGTTGTTGCGACCTCCTGCAGGAACGTTGAATTTCACACAAATCAAACCAAAAATCTGGTAGAATTTCTACATTTAATTATTTTTCCCGCATTGATTTAAGTCAGGAGTGTCCAGGTCCACTCCTTAAGTGTCTCTGCTCCAACATAGCAGATCCATAATGTCCCAACTTCCTCCTCAGCATGGCAAAGATCTGCAGAAGGCCTGTTAACAAGCCATTATTTTATTCAGCTGCGATGAACCAAGGAAAGAAGTAAAACATGAAGGCTGGTGGCCATTGTGGACTGACTTTGGGCACCACTGTTTTAAAGTATAATGTTAAAGGCACAGTGTGTAATCTTCGGCCAGTAGGGGGCAGTGCATCCCTAAATTATCACAAGCATGCAATATCTGTGTCTTAGAGTAAGAAACTAAACAACGTAGAGGTCCAACTAGTGCTGTTTTCAAACGCTCAATTCCCTGAGAATGATCTATTTGCAGCAACATGACGAGCACATCGGTCTCTCTTTCATCGCTTGGAACTAGCGAAGAGGTAAAAATGTTTTTATTGCGAATCTTTTTTGCATTTTGAGGGGAAATCAATGTTTTAATAGCGGGCATGATCCATGCGCTTTGTCCGTCCGGGCTCTTGTAGAAGTAAAGACGTCATCTAATATGGCTTTCCCCCAGAAAAGAGGACCCGCGCCTATGTATTTAAAAAACAAATTTTTAAAGTTAAATTTTACAATATCTGCAATATTTTGCAATTAATGTGCTTTACGTAATTAATTATTATTACATAATATTTTATTGGCTATTTTAAAAGATGTACTGCAAAAACTACACACTGTCACTTTAAGTGACAAAAACAAGCCATTAAAAGCAATGTGCTTTACATAATTATCTTTTAAATAATATTTTAATGCCTATTTTCAAAGATGTACTGCAAAAACTACACACTGTCATTTTAAGTTCAATTACATCATTTTAAAAATATTTAATCATATGCGATGACCACAGAACAAATACTCAAGTACTCAATTCTGGAGTAGCCTTTTTACCAAATACTTTTTTACTCTTGAGTATTTTTTAAATTACTACTTCATACTTTTACTTGAATAAAAATACTGGAGTAAGACTTTTGGCTACCCTACCCACCTCTGGTGTTTGTTAGTGTATGTATAAAACCTCGCAATATATTTGTGGCTTTTCTACAAAAAAAACAAGCTCTGTAATTTCCTCTATGGGATGCTGCAAGTTACAACAAGAGACCAAATGTTTTTCTCTTCTTGCCCATTGCTTCCCTTGCAGGTGATTCACCAGGCTGTGCAGCATTGTTGCGTGGGTGTTTTGTTTTTAACTATGCCAATGACGATCGACTGTGGTTGTATGACTTTTAAAAGAAGAAGCAACAACACGATCGTGCCAAAGATGAAGTGAGAATGTAAACAGTGTCTTAGGACTGAACATCAGACTAGAGTAGAGTGTTGGGCCAAACAGATCTTGTTTTTTATGTGGATATCATTAAATTGTCCTTAAAAGACTCATCAGGTGTTAACTCTGTTAACAGCAATGATTCACTATTTCCTGATTCCATAGTTTTAAACACCTTTCCCTGATACTAGTTGTTGTTGCGACTGATTTATGAGCTCGGCTTTGACTGTAAAAGCATCGTCAGGATTCGCAGAGTATTGCAAAACTGTGCCTTTAAACATTTAAATTGTTCTCCAGACCCTCATAAATCATTCTTCCCGCTTGTTGCGTGCACAGCATTTGGCATAAACTAAGACGACACACACAAACAGTGAGAAGGCAAGTTGACTCCACTTGAAAAGTTTAGTTGCAGTCTCACACTGATTGGGATGTTCCTCCCAATCCATTCAGCAAAGGAAGTAATGGTGGAACTGAGCCAGTACAGACAGCCTGGGCAAGTAGAGGATGACTTCTGTTTATCTCATAAGAGACATTACTTCAGTGAGTGTTTGGATTGATGAGTTTGTCAAACTTGTTTTTCATTTTGTGTTTGTTTCTCTGAAAGGACACAAGCTGAGCCATGGGATACTCCTCTGTTTACCTTTCTAATGAAAGTGAAAATCACCTGTTGTCATGCAATCACAAATTTCCACTTTGTTAAAAGTTTCCCCTAATTTTAAGTTTATAATCTGTGGACAATAAAACGGGGATCTGGCCCCCACAATTCTTAGGGTAAAAACAACCATCACAGAATTCTAACTAAATTAAAGTCAAAATTGACAGCAAACAGCATATTTTACCATTATTCCATGTGCAAAAATTCGATTTTTAAACTGATAAGACTAGCATAATGCTGAATGTGATTCTTTTCATTTATTAGCTTACAATGTTTTCAGACTTCAGTCAGAAACAATCTGGGACATTAACTTACTGTTGCACTATTTCTTATATGTGTTATATGGGTCAACCGTGGCTCAGAAGTTAGGAGTAAGAAGGATTACCTGTTCGAGCCGTGTCGTTTTCTCTGTACTTGTGTCCTCAGACAATACGCTTCACCTTACCTACTTGTGGTGGTCAGAGCGCCTGGTGGTACCTGCGTACGGCAGCCTTGCTTCTGTCAGTGTGGCCCAGGGTCAAGTTGTGGCTACAATGTAGCTTACCTCCATAAGTGTAAGAATGTGTGCATGAATAAGTGAATGATTAAAGGTGTAAAATCCTCTGAATGAAAAAGTGCAATGCAAATGCAGAATATTTACCATTTTTTGGAATCTGTTGAATGTAAGAAATCCTCAATAACTTGCACACGTAAACCTCATAAATCGTAAGCTCGATAAAATATATCACAAGCTGAAGGCTTTCAGATGTGTGCCAAATTTCACATGTAAACAAGTTTATGTAGGCCTAATGTTTCCAACTAATAGAAGAAGGTGCCATATGGCTTGTTTGGAAAGGTAGTGTAGAGAGCTATCCTGTCTTACAATACAGCTGCATGAGAGATTAAACAAAAAGTACAGCTATTTGGCCATAACATTACGCAGATTGAAAGGCTATGAGGTGAGGAACCAAAAAGGTTGCAAATGGGTCAAAGAATACAGACAGGAGTACAGACAGGGGGTTGGTTGCATTATCAGGGTAGCTTAGTCCAACTTGTAAAACTCCTGTTCAGTTTGATTTAAATCACATTAAGGTGTATACAAGCATATCAGAAGTCTGGTTTCAGCTGGACTAAGGTAAACAGACGGACTGCAATCATTCTTTAGTTTTACCTCATTATTTTATTAGACTACTTGTTATGAAAATGCAGGACTACTTTAAAGCCTATACACTTCAAAGCAAGAGAAATACACTAAATAAATAATGTTTATGCATCAAGCACAAAAGATGCTTCTATGTTTCTACTTAATGTTGATGAACAGCACATCTTTAGTCTGCTTCCCTGTTGATTCACCCTGTAATTTACTTGAATGATGAAAGCTCCTGCATTCGCAGTAAAGTGAATTTCGATTGACATTGCTGACTGCCAACACATCCTGACATGTAGCATTTCAATAGTAACCCCACAAAATAGACACAATTTTCCTCCGAACTGAAGTATAGTTCAGTGTTTATATGCATAAACATTTACAGTAGCCCTTTGTACTGAAAGGGTTACACTGTGCTAGAGAAATGTTTTACATTACCTAAAATGAGGACCAACTATTTATCTTTGCATAAACTGTGTATTTTGATGATGTCACATTTTCTTCTCTTATTTTATTTGACTGATGTTCTGCTGAATGTTGTTCCTCTTAGTAACATCACTAATTGCCTCATATTTCTCGGAGAACATGTCATCAGGCCTATTTCACAGTGAACACAAACTTATCACTGAGCTGAATGAAAGCCCTTGTCATGGTGATTCCAACGTTTTGGCCACCTCCTCGAATTGCTTTGGGACGCTACGCTTTAACACGTGTATGGAAGACTGATGAACAGTTAGTCCAGTTGTTATATCATATCTCCCAGAGAGACACATGTTTACAGGACACCAAAGAGCTCTAATGAAGTCATCACCAAGAAAAATGTTGGGATAGGCCCGCAGTGAGTATGTGTATCTGACGCCAAGTGCCTCTGTACAGTGATGAACGACTGCAGCCACATTTTGCTAATGATCATTTTGGAAAAGCAAATAGATGTATCCAGCATCAATATTTCTTAATTACTTTCGTTTCCTGTGGAACTCTCTGTTGACGGAAACACGGTGAAACAATCAGTCAAGCAGGCAACAGAGAGAAAGAAACTCTGGGAAGCAGACAAATAAACCTCCAAGGATGGATTTGATCATTTGTAGTGAATTCTCACTTTTTTCAGTTTCTAAGTGTCTGAGCACACAATTCACAGATGTATGACAAGGGTTAACACGAAAATATGTGTGTGAGCAAAACCCTCTCTGCTCTTGAAACCCCAAAAACTGCACGCCTGTACTGTATGCTCCTCATGCTTTTCACTGTGCCTTTTAAGAACATGCACACCCTTCCAACTATCAAGCAAAACTTTCAATATATTTTACTGATATTTTTTGTAAAAGAGCAATACTTCATGTTTGGCTTTTTATAGAATGGAATTGTTTGCATTCACAGATTCTTGATTTAATGTCTGTTGACTGTAAAACATCTTATGGCGCGTTCACACTGCTCAACACGTCAATATCAAGAGCGGCAAGATTACATGTAAAGTCTACGGTTGAGGCCGTCAGAGTCTCTGCGGCGCTTTCTGTGTGTTGGCCACGTCAATTTTTCAAGCTTTTCCTGTGTTTCAAGCTTCAAAGCGCTAAAACCCAGCAACGCAGAAGTTCAGCTAGCTGAACCTTAGACGCTCTTAATGCAGCAGGTCAACCAATCAGAGCATCTCACTGAAGTGACGTCAGCCGACCTCAACCACGGCTAACTAGTTGCTTTAAGAGCGTTGTTTGACGCTGACAAAGCAAGACCTGTGGATGCACCATCAGTTTTTTTTAAATGAAACGTTCTTTTTTTTTTTCAACCTAGATCTTATTTTTAGCAAATATGTTCATTTACTCACCTAAACAATTTTGGCGCAACTCCAGTAGAGATCAGCATATATCCATGTAATTTGGAGTAAATTAAGGCAGGAGTTTACCATCTGTAATAAGGCATTACCACCAAAAGTATTTAGGCTACCCTTAGCAGTTCTATAGACGGGTCTAATTTATAAAGCTTACTTACACACAAAATGAGGTTGGAAAACTTAAGTAGTAACTTTCTGCGCCGTTTGGTAGTCATAAAAAAAACTTATGGAAAAATTTGCGCAACTTTAAGCACACAAAGGACCTTGCTTGCAAACATTTTGCACATGGAGGACACCGACATTGTAGCCAATGAGATGGCAAAATTGTGGATTAAAGCCACATTTTCAGACCCATAGTCCATCGCGCACACATGAACACACAAACAACAGTCCACCCCCACCCCTGTCTCAAGTGAGAATAAAAACAAGAATTTGGATTAAAAACATATTGCATTTAAGAATTATATCCCAGTATATTCATATCTATGTCTTCAGGTTACATAGCAATTTCAACTATTGCTGCATGAATTGTGATGAGAAGAAATATAATTACTGCAGTGACACTCCTGCATAATGCTGTCTATGCACTCATTAAAAACCACGCCACTGGCTGCCTCTGGAAGAGGGAATTTTCAGAGATTTCCTGGCCCGACGATGGCCACTAAGGCCAAAAATCCCTAGGAGTGTTGTTACGCAATTTTCTGGTGGTGTTGATCTCCATGTTCTGCCGCTTGGCTTTGTTAATTTTTCTTTATGACAACATATGACGCATACGTGTTATCTGCCATATCACTCGTTTATTATAGTTCAGTGTGTTCAGAGCTATGTTAAAAAAATCAGTAAATGCATTTTGTCCACATAGGCTCAAGTAGAAGGAAACAAGGCGTCCAGTATGCACCCCCCAGACCTGCGGCCATGTATTTAATTTGTTGCAAAGCCAGAAGTACTTTTTAATAATTAGGCATAATATTTTTCATTTTCATCCTTTCGATTGATATTTCCAGAGATTAATTGTAAAAACTACATATGGTCACTCTAATCACTTCCAGAGAAGATGTTGAAATAATTTTTCAAAAATACTTTTCATTGCCATTTTGGAAACCTTTTCAGTCTTCCTGGTAAGTTGATAGAATAAGAACGTTAGAGAAACACTGATCACACAAAGTGTTTTATCTGTTCTTCACACTATAAATGTTTCAAGCCTTGACATTGTAATAGGAGAAGATCACATTTAGTTTTTTTCCCAATTTTTTCCCCCTCTGTTTTTGACAAAAGCCCAGTCCGATTACGCAGCTCACTTCTGCCTCTTCCTTCCAAACCCACCCACCACGCTTTCCGTTAACTAGACCTCTCCAGAGTGAAAGGCCAGGATTAACCTTGGATTTGAGATACACTCACCGATCCCTCTGTGGGACCCACCCTCATGAGCTCATCTCTATCTAATGAATAGCCCCTGTCACAGGTGAACACACACAGAGACAGAGATTCGCACAACAATAAAGGGAAAAAAGGTACAAATGGAGAAACATCCATACAATCAAAACATCAGCATATTAGCTTTCTTTCTCACTGTGTGCGAGTTTCTTCCGCCAGATTTCAAGGTATTGTTGCTCTGTCAAAGGCAGCTCTGAGAGGGACGCAGCAGGTTTTAAACCAACAACTCTATTGACAGGAAACATGTCTTAACTTACACACACAGAGCCTTGTAGAATATAGAAGCAGTCTTTTTGAATGCTGCTACTTCTGAGAAAGAAGAGTCCCTGCCACACAGTGTTCTCATCTGTTTGGAATAAAAAAAGGTATAAAGTATAAAGATTTGTGGAACAGCAGGATCAAGATGTTCACAAGTAATTTTCCGCAAGTCAAGAATTTTTTCCCCAATTTAGAGTCAAGTCTCTAACTATTAAAATAATTGGTAAGGATGTACCAATACTACTTTTTTCAAATTGATACGATATATTAATACTGGGATCTGATATCTCATTAAGTTACCTTTCAACACTTAATTTACATCTAAAAAAAACAACTAAAAGCTGACTTATATTATGAATAGTGATCAAACATCATTTTTATCCCACCACAAATAATAAACAGATTTATATTGTAAGAAAAATAAAGATTTAAAACAGTCAAAGTGTAGATTAAATTAAATTAGATTCTAAATGAGCGAATTAACATCTGTTCTTCTGTTTTCATATTATTCACTCCTTTGTAATGTATTACACTACAAATTGTTTACAGGGTTTTGATTTTCTTCAAATTGAACTGGATTTTTTCTTTTTGAAATAATAAAAAAGCCTTTTTTAAATCTTCATTCATTTAAACCACTTTTTCTCAGTTTTTATCAGTAGAGATGTTCAACTTTAAGATATAAATACAACATAATGAACAGAGCAAAGTTTAGTAAGTAGATAAATGTTGCAAGAACAGGGGTCTCATAAAGCTTAGAGCGTACTCTTGTTTTTCTGTTGTAGGTTGATTGTTTGTTGGGGGGCAGACTGATGAGCAGCGAGGCAACGGCAGAAGAGCAGGTGAGACTGGATGGGTTTACCAGGAGGAAGCGGTGCAGAGGCTGACCAAGGAGAGAACTAGAGCGAGGAGGGACTCAGCATGGGGAAATCAAGAGGATGGTCAAAGTTTCTTCCACAGGAGATTGGAGAACACAGGAAAGGTCAGTAGCAGGCACAACTAGGAAAATTACAAATAACTTTGAAGAGTCATTTGGCCATATACCATGCTGGTAGCAAGAACCATCTGGCCTCAGCTTGCTGGATCCGTTTTCTTTTTAAGCTGGTAGCTGATTAAGGGAAATCAGCAGCACCTGGTGACTTCCATCTGCCACGACCTTGAGAGAAGGTTGGAGAAAGAACATGAAAACACCCACGAACCAGTACACAGACACAGAAACCCAACAATGTCAAGATCATGAATTTCCTTAAAGTTGTGGCATAAAGTATTGATAAAACTGTCTTTAATAAGTTGTTAAAGTATTATTAAATATCTGTCTCTGTAATCAACATGTACCTCATAAAAATGATATAACACTGAACATCTTTTCACAATGTTGTGATTTAGGACTATTCAAAGAAACACTGATTTGATTTGACAAAATAGTATTTAGGTGCACATAAATAGAACTTAAAGTTTTCATTTATAGGGTCTTCTAGAGTTTAGAGGGCCACATAAATGGCTATGGCAGAAGAATTTGGCCCGTGGGCCTTGAGTTTGACACCTGTGCTCTAAACCATCTGTAAGCAATAAAGCAAAATAAACCTGCAGTGCACTGTTACACTAATTCAAATGAGGATATTTCAAATTAGCTTCAATTTCTTGAGATTGCTTTGTGGAATAGCCCCTTGTACCGTAAACTGTGGCTACAACAAGTCAATGTTTCCAGGCAGGCTGGGTACATGTTGAGTTTGGTCAAGTTTATTTATATAGCACGTTTCCAACAGTAGCAACTGCCCAAAGTGCTTCACGAGATAAAACTAATTGCTTAAAAGAAGAATAAAATAAGAAAAAACAGGTATTCAGGATAACACAAACTCATTATACTACAAAAGTGACCAAGGACTATGTTTGATTAAAAGCTGAATCATAAAAATATGTTTTCAATAAAGTTGAAGTCATTTAAATATTTAAAAGCAAATGTCAAGACTAAATATTTAAAAGCAAATGTCAAGACTTTACACTGAATCCTGAAAGAAACAGGAAGCCAGTGAAGTGATTTTAACAAAGGGGTAATGTGGACGGTCCGTTTTGTGGCAGTCAGCAAACGAGGAGCTGGCGACCCAACAGAGATGAGTCCAGTCCTGTGTAAAGGGAATAACAATAGTCCAATTTGCAGGTAACAAACAGGTGAATAACAAGTTGCAAGGTGTTGGCAGGAAAGCATGTTTTAACCTTGGCCAAGACCCTGAGATGGTAAAATGCTGATTGGACAACAGCCCTGAAATTTTTAAAGCGCTATCGATATGAAGCCCAAGACTTTTTACTATGTTCTTATTAAAGGCAGACAAGGTACCTAGGGAGGTTGCCTACTGGGGACAGTATTAAGCGAATAATTACCAAAACGAATTATCTGAGTTTGGGGTTTCTGCAGTATGGGTTAGACATTTATGTTTTTAAAATAAGAGCTGAAGGCTGGTCAAGTTTCACAATTGTTGAATAAAAACTGAAAATTCATACATTACCAATAAAGCATGTTTTAATGTTTTCTTGTTAGTTTTTTTGTTTTGCAAACATGTACATGGTCAAAACAACTCTCAATGTCATTCAAGAGGAAAAGTGAAATACGACTTGCTGCTGTCGTTTTTGACACCCTTCTACAACCTCGTAGTTTCACGTCGAGTACCTTCTCAATGTTTAACAATGTAGTTCCATGGATGTATGTTTTGATTGCGGTCACCTTTAAAATCAATCCTGCATTCCCTTTTCCACTGTCAGCTGATTTTATGACATAGTATTCCAGACAGTTTTCCATTAAATATTCTTACCTACACACGTGTGACAATGGGAAATTTCTCATTTTCTCTCTTCCCCTCCTATTCACCATTTCTGACACACACATGCACAGACAAGTGTCTTGTAGTGCTATCTGCTCAAGAGATAGTGCTTATTAGTGTCCTATAAATCTGTCCCAGCTCTAAGTGGGGCCCCACTGTTGTAATTTACAACACCACGTGCTGCGTTTTGCTCAGCCCTCGCTCAGTGTGAATATCTGCCTGTTGCTTGCGTTCTGCAAAGAATCGTCGTGGGACATCACAATCCAGTTGTTACTACAGCCTCTGTAGCTGAATTCCAGCATCCTCCCTTGTAATTCATGCATACAATTGCCTGTCTGACAGGAGGCAGGAACAAGACGAAAAAAAGGGGGAGGTGAAGAGTAACAAGAAGAGGAAACAAGGGAAGATAAGGAGGAGAGAAGGTGGAGAGGAAATAAATCTTGTCTCCTGTGCTCATTGTAGAGCTGCCAAGGTAGAAACATGACATTTATGTGGAATGGTGTTAGTCATAACTTTAATGTTGGCTTCGGAGCACAATCCTCTTCGTAATATGGAGGTTTTTAAAAAAAGGAGTCTTGGAGAGAAAGGACCCATAAAGACAAACCAAAAGACCAGGAATAAGCCTGTAATCTGGGATGTAAGGTTCACTGTCCCTGGTAAAACTCAACACGGAGAATGAATGGAGTCTTTGTGGAGGCGGCGGCTAGAGAAGCTCATTTGCATGCAGTGATAAACGTTGTTTACATTGGACATACAGCTCTGTAAAGTGGTAGGTAAATGCGGCAGGAATGATAGATTTACTGCCTCACCTGGCAGCCAGACGGTTATGTTGCAAGAAAGCACACACACACACACACACACACACACACACACACACACACACACACACACACACACAGACAATTTCAAGCAACAGGTATGCAAACGTACACTTGAAAAAAACTCAGATGCAAACACTCTCTCGGACGGACCATTTCATGCAGCATAAATGTAGCGTACACACAAGCTGAGACTCTCAAGCACCAAACGGTATCAGATCTCCTCATGATTAATGCTCCCTCCTTTTCCAGCTGATCTGTCAACATCCTGCTGAAACAATGTTTATTTTCTCCCATGTAATTCAGATCGAAACGGAGATATGAGGATGGAGATGAAGAGGGTGTCGGGCGGCGTTGTTTATGCCCACCGCTTCATTACAGATTGAGGGATCCTCTCTGTGAGCAGACGGGGCAGGCTGTAAGGTACGGTGGGGTGGAGAGTCGTTTTATGGATCTGAAGGTGATTTGTCACCGTCTGAAAGGGTCAGCCATGAGGTTAGTGGTGTGGCAGAGGAGAGAGGTGGAGCCGAGGGGGTTAGGGGCAGCGATTTAAGGCACTAAATGGGTTTTGGGTCAGTGGCATCGCACAGTGGAGCAGTCACTCAGGTGCAGAACAGGACGAAGGAAGGAGTGAGGCTCTACACACTGGGTTTTCACATTGGGTTCCCATTCTTACGCTTTCAAATAAAGTTTCTCCAGCTCACTAGGGTGCGTTTGTTTTACATGTCAAGGTAGGGTTGGTGCAGGTGGAGAGGATGTGCTTTACACAGCATTGGAGAATGATATTGGAATTATTATCTTTGTGTTCATCGTTTTGGTTTCATTCCTTCATTTCTGGTGTGACTGTAAAGCTTGAAGTCCTCCACCAGTGCTCCCATGCCCTTGTGTTAAGCACGTCCCTCAGTAGGTGGGATAAACAACACTGAGCTGCCCCGTTTCCCAGGGTTGGTTCGTGAAGCGGTTTAACTTTTTTTTTTTTTTTCTCACGTGGCACCAGCCAGCTGCCGATAAATGAGATGAAGGTAAACACACGGACTGTGGTGGATGGAAAACACAACAAAAACAGCGTTTACCTCTGTAAGGAGCATGTTTGTTGGATAATGAGGTCAGAGTTCAAGTACTAATCTATAATTATACTTGCAGATTAGATGGTTCTGTTCTGAAAATTATGTATAACTAGCAGGGGTACGCACCAAAATAAACCTTACAGGAAACTTAATCATTCATTACAGATTTAATATAAGTCAAGGGCTTAGCATGCTACGTGTTTTATTTGAACTGCATTCGCTGATGTAAATGTCCAAGGCATAAGTGAACTAAGAGGTTGCTTAAGGCCCCCCAAACCCATCTGGGGCCCCCTATAAAAACTGAAAATTAAAAGAGGTTATAGATGTTAAAATTATCTAAAAATCTTCAATTGTTTAAATGTTTGTGTAGTAACTTGGCAAGTTTCTTTGTAACTCATTTTTATTAATAATTGTTTAAAATTAAAATTCTATTTTTATTTTAGAAACTGTAAGAAATGTTTCAAAAATATTTAAATCAAATACATTTAAAGGAATAAAAATGTATATACTGTACATTTTAATTTAGATTTTTTAAAATTGTATTTAAAATTTTGATTTAAATTAAAATAAAAAATTTAATTACTTGGTAATATTGATTGTTTGATTGTTGTAGATCTGTAGATAGATCTGTACAAGCACAGATCTACAGTTTATGTCAAGTTACTCGGTACTTAAGTAACCTTTGAACCAAATACTTTTTTAACCTTTCTTGATTAATTTCTTGTACTGCTACTTTTTCACTATTACTTGAGTAAAAACATATTGAAGTAGGGCTCCTACTTTTGGTACTTTACCAACCTCTGACAACAACTATAATAAACAACAAACATATATACAATAAAGTTAAAAATACTTATGAATGATACGGTAAGATTAGATAAATATGATAACTGACATTCAAGTTTGAAAATTGTACAGAAAAACGCACATGTCCGTCAAACACAATCATGCCGGACTTGTCTTGTTTTAGAAGGATCTGACAGAGCTCTGATTAGTGTGTTAGGGTCTTTGGGTGGGCTAACTTTAAGTGTCCCTAAGGTGTCATTCAAGGTGGAGAAATGGACAAGGGCCCAGAATCCATCGCCTGTCCTTTTTCTTACCTCTTGCCCACTCTTTCTGTCTGTCCCAGTGGTTAGACACACACACACACACACACACACTGTCAACCGTCCACAACACATCCACTGTTTCTCATACTGTCCCACGTTTTCTCTATCCCCTGCGTTGCAGGCATTCCGCACCAGCCCTCTGGTCCAATCCTCGACAAGCCGACACACATTCCAGCAGCACCCGGACTTATTATAGGAGCAAATTTATAGGGCCATTTATTTAACTGGATCCGAAACACATTGGTTCAGGATGAGTTGAGCTGGGGCAAACTACTGGGCCATGTGGGCCAGGGAAAACAGAGCAAGGGATAAATCAGTGAACTAGGGGGAGGTGGGAAACACACTGAGAGCTGGGGGAAATAGAGGAAATATCAGGATGGAAGCCTGAAGCTCAAAGCAAAAGGTGTTGCAATGAGGTTAAACAATGAGGGTCATTGACGAAAACCAAAGAAATGCAGACATTTTTAAAATTCAAGTGATTGAATTCTGATGAATAAAAAAATTATCTTTGCATTCAGTCTTACACATATCACATAGTATTTACAGGGGACTCCTGCCTGTTTGCCATTCAGTATTTGCTGATTTTTCTGTGGAGAATTTATAAAATATTTGGAAGAAAATGCTTCTCAGCATATTACCTCAAGTATATTTGAACTTTGAACCATTACGATTTTTTTTAGACAGGATCTAAATATATATAATAATAGCTATGGTCCCTGATGCCTGGGAATTATGGCACTCCTCCGTTCTGTGGTTTTCTTATGCAGTCCAGAATTGACCAAAATTGAGTCAATATTTTGCAGGGGTTTTAAGTATATGAATACGTATCCATATGTGACAGTGTGAGGGTCCTTTCACTATGCCTCCGGTAGATCGTGTGCCCTGGCTACTTGGCCACAGGTTGGCCCTATGGTTAGTGCGCATGACTTTTACCCGATCCTTACACTTGTCTAGAGATTGAATCCTGCATGGGCCCTCATTGTGTACCTTGCCAAACATACTTTATTTGTTTTACCCATGTTAAAACCCGACATCCATCCATCCATCTACAGATAAAACCTGACTGCTTTAAAAATGTCTGCCGTTCATTCAAAGGGACATTTTTATTAAAGGACTAAATCATCGCCACACAGCCCCAGCGTGTTTTTCCAGATCACCTTTGGCCACTGCTGAAGCAATCCAACAAATCTCCCTGTCAGATCCCTTTATCTGATAAATGTTGAATTTTGCGTCTTAATTGCTGCCTCCGAGGGTTTACAGTAATTTGTAAACAGAATACAGGTGTGAACTTGTCACAATATCTGGTTTTTGGCAGCTCGAGAACATAAACACTTAAAGACAACTGAGAGTGACATCAGGGAGCAAAGATTCAGGTTAGTTTGATGTGAGATAATCTGGTGATATGTGATTGTTCAGCCCAATGTCAGAGAATCATTCACTGTCAAGATAAATCACCATTTATGAACAGTAACTATCAAGTCTATCATGATGCAACTGTAAAACTTGTAGAACAGACTTGTGTGTGGGGTGTAAAATGAAACCAAACATTTTCTAAAAGTGAAGGATGATTACTGTTTTTACTTATCAAAACCTAGGCGGCATACTAAGTTTAATGTATGTTATGGCGTTGTCATAGCAACATGTTACCTAACCCTTCTTTGCACTCTTCTCTGACCGATGTGATCTCATCCTGTCAAGTAATGTGCGACTTTCATCCATGAGACATTTTTCTTTATTTTATTTGGATAAATATGGCAACTGCTTGGGAGGAAATCTGAAACCTGTTTATTCAGCCTACGCTGATGCACGCCATCCCCCACACACACAAACAAGCGCGCACACACACTCACACATCTCTCAGTGACTGACAGTGACGGCTGATATAAACTACTGGGGGAGTGACAGGCTGGAAGCAGTGTGATGCTCAGCTGGGTAGGGGTGGGGTGGGGGGTTCCTTACCTCAGTAATAAGCAACCTTCAAAGCGACGACACCTATGGTATACATTTGAGGACATCCTCAGGTATCAGAATGAACTCTATCAGACCTCAGAAAAAAACTGCCTCAGACTCAGACCTTTAATAAAAAGTCATCAGGTCTCAGCAAAACATTTGTCAACCTTCAGACGAAACGGCATCAGACAAAACGCCCTCGGAACAAACAGCATCAGACCGAACAGATTCATAGTTGTGTGCTGCTAATTTCTGCAGAGAAAAAGGTGTCTGGCTTTGGCTTTGAGTTGGTATCTTTTGAGAAGTATATGGGCTTCGTAAAATGCCAACAGTATCACAAATTCAGCACATAAAAGTTTGAAATATGTTGCTATATATACATCAATTACACTATGAGAACTTTTTCCTGATGCTGTTCAGTCTGATGCCGTTTCGTCTGAGGAAGTTTTGCAGTCAGCTGTCTGTCACAAAAGATTACACGATGACGAGATAAAGGGGGTGTGGGGGACTTGGACTATTTGTTCAAGTCAGTTAGACAGAACTAGCTACTACAAACATCAACATGGTTCACGTTTGCATGTTTCCAAATTGCACTAACTGAATGACCAATTGGACTAAGTTCAGCTTCCAACGGGCTCCTTTTCCTCAACCTACGCAGGCTAAAGCTTTAATGGCCACAACGTTATTGAAATCCCATGTTAGTGTAAATTTGAATTGGTTACAATAAAAGCCGGTAAATAACCAAAAAGCTAATACCCTAGTATCTCCAAGATGTTCTGAGCTCACAGGGGAATATCACTAACCATTCATAACAAAACATGGTTAAATTAATGAGTTTTGGGGCAGATAATGCCTTATTACATGCGGCAAATCTCCTCGTCTGATTGATTCCCATTATATGCGACTCGATATAAGCTCCTCCCGAACAGTTCCAGTAGCTCAAAACTTCTCTCGGTGAGTAAATGAACATAATATTTGTTTAAAATAAGTTTTAGCTTGAAAAAAACTTTCCCTTTAAGTAAAATCATTTAATTTCATTTTTTATATGTATTTGTATGTTCAGCTTGTTTGTGTTTGATAAGATTTTAAATAAATAATACTATTGAATATGTTATAATTTAAAAAATTAACAAGTTATGACCAGACTTCGTTGACCCAATGGTCAAAATGACGAACAATCATATTCGATATTTCAGCTGCTTTGGAATTTTATTTTATTGTTTTTGGTGGGGGGGGGTTGTACTTTTTTATCCAAATTGAAACGCTCCTCCTTAAACTTTTCTGTGAGTCACTCAAAAAGATGGCTGTGCTTCTCGCTCTTTTACGAGAAGGTGTGATCTTCATTCCAGCATTCGATCAATATTTAGGTAATATTACTATCAAGTTTGGCGGCACAAATGCCACAATTTTCTTGCCTCTCTATGCCACCGCAGTGCATTTAAATGACACACCAAAAGACAGTGGTTTTTTTTCCCTGACCTTAACTTTTATCGATCCATTCCTAACCCTTGTTAAACATTGTGTGGACCGGACAAAATGTCCACAAAACTACAAATGTCCACATAATGCAGTGGCCTGTCAAAGATTGGGCTGCACAACGTTATATAGACATGCGCGCACACACACACACACACACACACAATTGTCTTACTATTAGTTTTCAGGACCTTGATTCCATTAATTTTAGAGACTGCATTTTGCCTAATCCACATACTTTCACTAACACTAACCTTAACTGACGCTTATGTCACACCATACCTTTAAAAACAACTAGTGGAGCACACACACACACACACACACACACACACACACACACACACACACACACACACACACACCCTTGTCTGTCAAAAACCTTCTTGTATGTTGCTTGCTTAAGCTTGTAAGAGCTTCTCTCTGAGACATTGAGGTTTGTTTGTTTTTTTCCAAATCTAGTGGGCTTCAATTCTTTTCAGTACTTCAAAAACCTACCTAAAGGGGGTGCTAGAATATTTGTGTCTAAGAGACCAAGCTTTTTGAGTGAAATCAAAAGGTCCACATGTGATGGAAAATAGTAGCATAAAAAACATATCAAGTGTTTTATTTAATATATGTTTTATACAATATGACAATGTTGATATAAAGTTTCCATGAAAAAAAAAGCTTCATTGTTGAATCATACAAGCACACTCACAGACATACACAATGTAGAAAGCAATCGCTGAAGTATGGCATTTTCAGATCTCTAAGAAGCTGCAGAAATCTCTGCTGATTGGCTGCTTCATTCCTTCTTTCTTTAACACACTCCTCTGTATGAAACAGATCCCTGTTCAATTCTTCTGCTCAGCTAAATCAGGATATCTGTAATTACGCATACTTTAGCATAGTGTAGTGTAGTATCATCAACTTTATGAAAACTTTATTTTCTCACTTCTGCAGCTAAGTTCAAGCTAGGGTAATTAATGTTCTCTGACTTACACCTAAATAATGTAGCTTACATGTATTCAACAGCTAATTTGTTGCAGTGTTCTAAATGAAATTAAGAAACAGAACATACACCGACCTTAGCTAAAAGTATAAAGAAGAATCTGGTTTTGCGTCCGTGAATTAAATTCTGAGATCAATCTGAATTTTTTTTTGGGCCGTCATCTATTGTCTTTAAAGAATCACAAGGAGGGTGTGTGAAGAAGATATCCTGAGGACTGGGAAGCCCCTGAGGTCTGTTAGCTCCGGCCTCTAGTGGCCTGTCACAGAACCATCCACCTGATGAGACAATCTTAAAGCATTCTGTCAGTAGTGGTGAGAGGGGGGTGGGGGGGGGTAAAAATGGAGAGCAGAATAAATGGGAGAAGAGCTGGATTGCTGTGTTAAAGCCACCACCCAGAGAGCTTGCCACGCTCTCTGCTCCTCCAAAGGCTGCCAAGCTGCTAATTTGTATCAGTAAACAAGCAACCGACGACTTCAAAGTGTCGACACCAATGAGGCCTGACTCGGGAATGGACTTGTGTGTGTGTCCGTGTGTTTATTGCTTCATTCTGAAGGAATACCTTTGCTTTATTTTGAAGATGTGAGATTGTCTGGAATCACAAATTTATAGATGAAGGTAACGTGAGTTTTTAATACCAAAAAAAGATGTGATATGGAGGTACAGAAAACCGTAAAACGACTTATTTGGGCCTAAACATCATTCATATCCACTTTCAAAACATGAATCGGTATAACCCTTGTGAGTGTATGCTAAAAAATCCATCATTGTGAACGTGTGTATACATGTTTCTTTAGATGGGCCACCACCCACTGAGACAAGTCAGGTAAATATTTGGAGGGGTGGGGGTCAATGAAGTGTCCAGTGTCCAAAGAGAGTTCGTGCAATCTGCAAATATTCAACAGGGACACCTGATCCTGCTTCAGGCTGCTTCTTGAAGCCGTGAAACATCCCGGCGAGCAACCAATGACACCGTGAAAATGCTTCCAACCAGATAGCGTGAACGTGGAGCCTCCATGAGCATATTTGTTCATGTAAACACCAGAACTCCTGTGCGGATCCGCATGAGGTGTGTGTGCGTGTGTATGAATATTGGTGGAATTGTTGCCATAACTGTGTCGTGTAGATAGAAAGCGTGATGACAGAAATTTCTGGGTGTGGTTTCAGCTAAACGAACACAGGCTGGGAGCTGAGCACGCAGAAAGAGACGCGTCGGATCCCCCGAATCGGCCATGTTTCACATGCTTTGGATTATTCAGAGCAATAGCAAAAGGTTGGATTTTGGTTTGTCAACCTTTATGTGCTTTAAAAGAGTCTGCAGTGCACTTCCCCATGGCGCTTTGCTCAGATCTAGACCCCCACATGCCCACTTTTTACCCTTCAGTGCCAACTGTTCTTACATCAGCAAGCCACACAGGGGAGCTCCTGCTTTTTATGGCGCCTGCAATATACACACATACACACACTCTCATACCATCTCTACATCCAAACATTCCCCACAGTTAATGTGCTGCTAGGGATCATAAAAGATCAGCAATAAAACAGCAACAAAACACAAATATCTTTTAAAATAACAGCCTATAACTTTTATGTTTATTAATACAATTTTTATTTGATTTATTTCTAGTAAATTGTTTTTCAAAACCAGAGATTAATACTTGTAAAACGAAGAAAAGAAAAATGTTAAAAAATTTGCCTAGTTTGCACACTAATTGAAATTATTATCAGGGATGATTCAGCCGCATTTATGGTGTCTCATAAGTTGTGTTCATATAAATATATTTTTTGCATTTATTTCTTGCAATAAAATTTATTCAGCAAAAAATTGATAAAATTAAGGTATTTAACATATACACTGTTACATAAAAGAAAAAACAAGAAGAAAAATGATGAAGGGGACGCCGTCGCCCTGAGTAAACACAACTCGGTAAGTAGGACATGATGTCAGATAGTCAGCAGGACAGGACATGTTCAAATAAATATCATTACATTCAAGATGGCTAAATGATGCCAGTCTGCGAGACACACTGTATGACCGCAGGGAGGATTAATGAGCTGAGAAATCAGACCTAAACGCATGATGATTTTTTTTCTTCTTCTTTTTCTTCACGTTCGGTTTACCTCAGTGGTGAGGCCCTATCCCAGAGCCACATGGGAGGCTGCTTCAACACGTATGATGAGAAAGATTTCTGCCTATCAGTGCTGCCTCGTTTATCTGTCAGTACGTCCACCCACATTTCGCAAAGCGGGACACGATGATAGGTGCCTATAGGGAATGCCTCTATGAAAGTATGATTAAGGTGAATAATTCAAGTGCAAATACACCCATTGAAAGCTAGTAAATAAATGGAACTTGAAGGTGAAAGCAAAAACTGCTTGATTTTTATCGGGAGGTTTTTTTTTTTGGAAGATGAAGCATTCATAATTATTTTTTATTCACACCCAAATGTGTTCCTATTTATTATTATTATTATTATTATTATTATTATTATTATTATTATTATTAAATCAGAGTTCACATATTTTTTGTATTTTTCTCCTATTCCTATAGCTTCAATTTCCTTCATATTTTAAATGTATATTTTTAAAGTACGTAATTTTTCTTCAGCAAAAATTATCCTCTTAAAAGGAAATATTTTTTCTATTTTATTCCTTTTTTTAAATCTGTCACAAGTTTCTTTTTCTGTTTCAACTTTTTTTTTTTAAGAAATAATAGTTTTCTGAATAACAGTAGGTATTCATTAAAAAATGGTTGCAAAATATCTCCTGGATTTAATATATGTTTTTCATTATGAAGAGTAAATGTTGTGAAAAGTTTTGAATTCAAACAACAAACACAGATATGATAAATGCTTAAAAGCAGATAAATAAATAAAAATAAAGTTAATGATTACAAACAAAATCTTGAATCTAAAGTATTTTTATACTGAAAATTTCATTGACCAAAACGTATAAAAATGTATTTAAAATGAGAGGATTGTTTTAATTACCGGAGCTATGTAAAATCTCTGGACCTTTTGTTTTTCTTTGCTTTTCAAATGTTCCTCGCTGCCACCAAAAACTGCCTAATGAATGCAGTAGGAGGAAGTGTTTGACATTACGGACACAGCAGAGCTTGTTTTAGAGAAGCTGTCCATACAGGCCCCACATTACCTCCTTAATGTGACCCAGACCCCCCAGCTCACTTCGGTGGAGGGGGGGGGGGCTCCAGGAACTGTCCGTTCAGCATGGACTGAGTGTCACTTTAGCCCCCCTCTTGAACACAAGTCAATATGACTTAACCCCCCCATCACCTAAAGTTACACTTTTGGGTCTACAATTAGCACACCGGTTAAATCTCACCCTGCTCCCTACTGAGCTTCTGAGCTTCCTGTTTCCAGACGTTAGCATGGCGCTCCATGCTATGAGCCAGTGGCCTGGGCGCAGAACGCTGAGCTGGGACCCCGAGCTGAGACCCCGAGCCACTCCCTAGGATGCTGGTTTTTCCGTGGCACAGTGCCGGCCCCGCCACATGGTCCCTCATCTTTCACTGTCACTGTGCTGCAGAGGAAGAGATCAAAACAAACATGTGGTGGCAGGGAGAGCCTGACATGATGAATCGCTGTAATTAGCATCGGACCGCCGAGCGTTCGCAGTGATTGGTGGAGGCCGCTTTTGACACATTCTGTGCGTGACTAGATGACAAGAGCCACAGAGTGAGATCTGTGACCTGAAGACCCGAGACACAACTGATCCCAAGCTGAGCCACAACTGAGCACAAAAATACGCAGGTCACTTTACACTGAGCCACGCTCACTGTAAACATTTTCTGGAAGGGGGACATTTTTACGACGTGGAATCGGGCTGATGGGGGGAAAAGGTCAATTATCAGCTGATCCCAGCCAGAATGTGGGAGCAGGACCGCCCCCCTCTGCTGGCATTGGCTCCATTCGCCATGTTGTTTTCCGACTGTGTGGCTTCATAATTCTTCATTGTGGGAAAGGAGTGCAGGAAAAGCACAATTTTCCTCTTCAGGGTCTCATGTACGCCCTCTCAAAAACTACCCGTTTTCCTGTCTCCTCCGCTCTCTTTTTCCAGCCCGGGAAAGGCAGAGAGTGCTATCGGCAGTCCTGGAGGTCAAATCACGGCACGCCTCTGATCCCCTAATTTTAGAGTCTGGGGCTGGTGCTGGGGTGTCTAATGGACAAGTTATCCACTTCCTGCTCCTGCTCAGAGGCGACCTTGATCCCGGTGCCACAGAACAGAACGCATAGTCAAATCCTCACCGAACACCTTTAGCTTTTCAAATCTGAGGTGGACAGAGAGACTCATCGTCTCACCAGTGCTAGGCTGCAATCTTTCTTTTGTTATGGGTTGATAGGATTCTGCACCTGCATGTGTGTTTTCTCACCCGAGACGCTTTAAAGGAAATATTAAATCAGCTACATTCCGGGAGATGAGAAAAAGACTCTGACCACCTTGCCGGTCGGAACAATACCTCCACTAACACAGTTATTAATTTCAGTCAGAAAGGGCATTTTGTTAATGCGATATGCGTGCATGCACATGTGTGTTTGCACAGTGGACTTGTCTGTAATGATGCTTGGCAAAAGGCCTTTGGTTCAAGTTCTGAAAAATCAGCAGAAGCCGTGGAAGGACACGAGGAAAGACCGGGGATGGAAGATGCTTAAGGAATGAGGGGCATGAGACGGTGGTTGTGGTGGAAAGGAGAGTAGTGGTGGTGGGGGGGGGGGGGGTCACAGCCTCTAACCTCCTCTGCCAGAAACAACAAGCAGGCCTTCTCATATTTAAATAAATACCAGGCCTGTGGGGAGCAGCTAAGGAGGAGGCAAGGAGCGAGAGCCGGGCTGGAGGATCTACAGTGAAGCCTATTTAGGATCAGGGGCCAGGCTGGGAAGAGCCAAGCAGGCAGTGACAGATTTATAATGAGCACAGACTCTGCCCTCACATTTAATACCAGGCTCAAGACGTATTAGAGAGACAAAAGGCAGCAGATCCCGCTCAGAGAGAAGAAAGGCCTTAATTAATTTGGACAGATCACGGAGGGCCCCGGGCCCACATCATCGGGCTCTTTGTGGCAGGAATGCCAGCTATTTACCAGAACTCTCCAATAGGACTGGAGGTGGTGGTGGTGTGGGGGTGTGGGGGTGCGAGGTGATGACGACCGGGACGGCCGAGCCACAGATAGGAAAAAGGATACTTTTCAAACGCTAAAAGCTTCCCAGTTTTTAAAACAAAGACGGCAGGGAAAGAGAAGGAGTGGTTCTGAAAGGGATCTGAGTCAGACCCCCCCCCACCCCACCCCGGTGTACTACACACATTCCAAACTGTTTTGCGCTTCTGCGTAACTCATCCAGGTGATACCTCACAAAAATGAAAATAAAAATAAAAAAACATGGGGTGTTTTGATTTTTATGTAATATGACTGTTCAAATCCATGGATTATTGACGGGGATTAGACCACACCTTAGACTCATCTACAGGTAGCTAGATGAACTCTTCTTTAGAAAGTGATGGAACCACAGAGCATCAGAAACAAACCGTCATCCCTGTGTGCATTGGTGCTGACAGAACATTGAGTTCCCAAAATAACTAAATGGTAGAAGGGACGAATGTCAGAGAGGACCCCATAAGGGGAAGGGTAAAAGAAAAAAGTTGTTTGTTTTGTTGTTGGGTTTTTTTGGAGGGGGGGGGGGTGTTTCCTCTCTTTGTTTTAATCTATATTAGTTTAAATAAATAAAACTGGAATAATTTAAATATTCACCACAGTTTTATTTTGAAGATTCGCTCTGGTTGTGTTTTAATCACCAACAAGCTTATGAAATTCTATGGCAGGATTTTGCAAAAATAAAAACGACTAAATCTGGTCTGCTTCTGTTTGGGTTGATGGCATCACGGTGTGCGCGAATGGAGCCGATCGGTTGGCAAACACTTCATGTAAGGAACCAGGGCAAAAATATGTCAAATGTCACTCATCTGCCAAACTGCTTGTGTCTGATTTACTGGTGACACTTTTCTTTGTGTTCAGAGTGTTCGAATTTGTTCCCACAGCTGTACACAACAAACAACTTTAATGGAAACCGTTCTGATCATGTCTGACGTCAAAGCATGTGTGCTGCTTTTACAAGAGACAATTTAATCTTAAGCAAATATTATTTTAAAACTAAAAGGCAAGCATGCACCCCTATCGGATGTCAGATGTTCTGAAGAGGACACCTAAAGTAAGTTGAATTAATTTTACAATCATTTCTGGGTGGATCTCTGTATCATGCGATTCCCTCAGCATAGGTTCTATAAATAAAACGCTGCATCCTCCTTCCATTTTACATCTTGCTGCCAATAAAGGAAAAACAGTCACAGCTTTCTTTGCTTTTTGTTAAGTGTGGGAATTTATGAGAGGCTTTGCCTGAGTCTGACACAGGGGAATCATGTTTTTCACCTTTGGCCAGTCATTGTGTTCAGGTCCATTGTGTTTTATCCAACATGACCTTTTTATGATGAGTCCCAGAAAATACATGAGAACAAGGCTGGACAGGAAAACAATATTTATATGCCAAAAAGGAAAAGAACAGCTTTTTTCTTTCTTTCTTTCTTTCTTTCTTTCTTTCTTTCTTTCTTTCTTTCTTTCTTTCTTTCTTTCTTTCTTTCTTTCTTTCTTTCTTTCTTTCTCTTTCTTTCTTTCTTTCTTTCTCTTTCTTTCTTTCTTTCTTTCTTTCAAATTTCATTTCCCCACTCAGAAAACATTGGTTTTAAAACTAAAAAACTAAAATATAAATCACATGTAAAGACACTGAATTCCGGATTTTCCAACGACGTACCTTCAGCTGTTAGATCTCACTGGTTCTGTTCACCTGAAGTCCTTCCCTGCCTTTTTGGGTCGGTACCGGACAAAAAAATCACGATGCCTTAATCGACTTTATGGATCAGTGAAAGGCCACTATTGAGCCATGCAAATCTACAAAACAGCTGCAGCAGGAGGTACACACAGCGTTGACTGCTCGTTCAAATTCATTCAAATACTCGATTGTTTGCGCAAAAGTAGGCTAATAAGAGGTTAATTAGTTGTTGATGTTTTTTGTTTTTTTATGCAAAGCAACAAAGACCACAGAAAAGGCTTGAAAATACGAAAATGGTTTTAAACAAAATGAATGATATCAAAAGGTAAACGTGTAGCGCTGAAGAAAAATATTACTGTCTCCAAATATTTGGATATCTTGAGATGTTTTTTCTTTCTTTCTTTTTTTAACAAAGTCGCTATTTGCGCTGATGTGGACGTTTCATTTTCACGAAAGGGTGCGAATGGTAGTTGCATGAGAGTGTGTGTAAAATAGAGGAAAGGCTGAAGGCATGAAATGACAATATGAGAAACCACAGGATGTCTGCACCTGCTGAACTTATACGCAACTGCAAAAATATGAAACGAATTTATTATTATTATTATTATTATTATTATTATTATTATTATTATTATTATTATTATTATTATTATTGATAATCATCGTTGAAGCAGATAAATAAATACATAAATAAATAAACGTGTTAGTGATTTATCCTGATAACGGAGTGACGCAGAAATAAATAAACCTTTATTTATGTGACAAAAACAGAAATCGTGTTTCGTGAGAGTCACATAAGAGCCTACTCATTTGGTCGCTTTAACTAGATTATCCATTTCGGTTTTAATTTTCTTTCACAAAATAAAATTAAAGCAAACGGCTGAATGGTTCGAAGGATGTCTCATCAAATGTTAAAAATGTATTGAAGTTATTTTGTCCTAACATAAAATCCGCTGTGGTGCGTGGTACCTTGTGGAATATTTCCTTCCTCTGTGTTGCTGCGCGCGTCTCTCCGCACATTCCGCGAGGCCCCGCTGGGAGACCGGACACCCCGGGCTCTCTCCTGTCATCGGTCGGCTTCCTCTCCGTCTTGCACCGAGATTTAGACTAATATTTAGACAGGATAAGGTTTTATAAGAGCAGTGTGTCGCGCAGCCATAGTCACGGGGCATGAATGTGAAATTGCTGATTTTATGATTACTTGAGTAAGCTGGGGCGTGTTGCTATAATAACTTTATCAGCGTGCCTGTGATACAGAGCCGCTGGTTAAATTAAAGCCTGGACACATGGGCATCCAATCTGACTGCTGGAAAACAGCAGGGGAGACTTGCTGTTTTATTGCAGAAGAAGAGGAGAAAGATGAGAAGCGCGCGCCCCCAGGTCGGCGCAGATATGACTCAGTCCCATCTCTGTTTACTAATAACAGAAAAAAATGGCTGCCACCGAGCCTTGACGTTAGATCATCTGTGCTAGTTTAATGAGGCAGGAGTTATTGGTTTGTTGGTTTGCCGTGTTACCACAACAGTTCGCGCAGGACCACACATGGGGAGCAGAGGCAGAGATTAAAAAAGACAGCAGGAAAACAATCACTAGACCTGGAACGTGTCCTGCACTGGGAGAAGAAATTATAGTCAACGCGTGTTAGGGCCTATATGCTTCAATGCTACAGTTGCAACAGCACAGCAGATTAAGCAATAATTAAGCATACAGAATAGTGCGTAAAAACGCGTGCCAATTCTAGATCCACGATCCATATACTTAAATTTGCCTACACCAAGTCTCTCTCTCTCTCTCTCTCTATATATATATATATATATATATATATATATATATATATATATATATATATAATATGCAAACATGTTGGTTTTTATTTTCAGAAAGATGCTGCAGAAGCTCAGCTATTATTATTATTATTATTATTATTATTATTATTAGTATTAGTATTATTATTATCTCAAGAAAACAGAATACACAAACGTTTTATTTAGAATCTACGAATTTTGAAATGTATTCATTTTGCCCCATTCACATTTCCTTTGCCTTTCCTATTTTTTATTTGATAATTGATAAACGACCTAAAAGAACAGCATCATGGTACATTTTCAGTGAAAGCGGACAGCGGCCGTATTTTAAGCTGACAGCCCAGAAACGTCAGTCAATAAGCGAACACTCTGAAGGCTCTAATCAATGAAAGCTTCTTCCTAATGACACCGTGTTTTTATTCAGTTTTTTTTTTATTAATGATATTTGGACGATATTTACTGGTACTGGTGGTGGTCAGAGGCCCCGGTGGCATCAGTGTTCAGCAGGCGATTCTGTCAGTGTGGCCCAGAGCGGCTTTGGCTACAATGTGGTTCACCATCACCAGTGAGTGAATGTGTGTGAATGGGTGAATGACTAAATGCAGTCTGAAGCGCTATGAGGCCCACTGCAATATAACGAGCTATACAAGTACAGGCCTGTTGGAATATTACTTTAAAACTTTGTGATTAAGAAAACAAAATACCCTTTTTATTTAGGTATTTCTATACTACAGTTGTAAACCGCTTAGCATTTGTTTGTGGAGCGAGGACCATCTCAGCTTAGCTTTCATATATATATTTTTTTCAGAAATTATAATAATTTAACAGCTAAAACTTGTATAAATTTGTTAAATCACACCCAGTTTCTAAACCATACATTTATTGCTCGTCGGTTTTGTTTCTCCCATGTAGAAAGGGAAAAAAAATGCAACCGATTTGTGATTAAAACAAAAAACATCATTAAAGTAGGAATACATTTATTAAATTCACCCTAACAATATGACGTGAACATTTCCCCTGATAACTACAGTTATGATGTAGGCCTACCGTTAAGTGTCCGCTGCCTCGGGGTTATAAGTTTGACTTCATCGTTTATTGCGCTGCAGCAAGTAGTGGTAAAGCTGGATTTACACTATAATCCTTCCTCCAACATGGAACATTTATCTAGAACATGCCAAATGAGAGTTTTTAGATGAAGTTTATAACTTGTACTTACATATGGATAAACTCATATCACGTTTATTTTCCTCCATACATGGCACGCAGCATCTAAAACATAATATTTTGTTCAATTCAGACCAAAATATTAAATCTGAACTTTTGATCAAAGTAAAGCGACTCGTTGTTTGCAAACTAGGATGCTTGAATAAAATCTGAATGTTTTTTTAATGTGCAATAAAAATAGCTTTTATTTTAAAAAAGTATTGTATTCTAAAAGATATTGAGTGCATATGCTTGCATGTTATATAGGCTACCTTTTATGTTGCTTATTTAATTGGCCAATAGTTGACTACTAAACACTTTACGTCTCTTTACGTCTATAGGCTATATATGTTCTAAATGAGCCTTTGCCGCTGTTCCACAGGCTCGGTGCTAAAATGCTTTTTACTAACCAGTCCGCTGCAGAGGCGGATTCCAGCGCGGTCGCATCCCATTTCGGTCCGCTTCTGTATTCTGTCTGTTAACACCTGAGTATTTACAAAGAGAGCTTCCGACTTGGCATTGATGAAGTGAACTGGCAATGAGCGTAAATGAGTGAGAAAAAATCAGAGTATCTATCTATCTATCTATCTATCTATCTATCTATCTATCTATCTATCTATCTATCTATCTATCTATCTATCTATCTATCTATCTATCATACAAACAGCATGTGTCAGTAGTTTGTTTTTTCTCTGCCTCCCACTGAGCAACATCCAAAACAAATAGGGTCTAATTCCTTCATCCGGCTCATCGCATTACGAAGCCCCTGGTTGTGACCAACAGAGTCAAATCAATTATTTCCTCTCCCGCCGTTCCGACTTCTACGAATTAAATTCGTCTTAAATCCCTGCACATGTGGCTGACCCCCGATAGGCTGCAGAGGCAACGTGACGGGAATCGGGGCAGGTGGCGTGGAGGTCAAGTCCACCTCAGGCCAACGAGTTTCCATTTGTTTGCTGATCAATTATTTGTTTTAGTTGTTAGGTTGTTTTTTTTTTATGTCGATAAAAAGCATCAGTCTGAATCGAGTAAAGAATAACTAATCTTGCTGAAGTGACAGATTCCTGTTTTTATTATATCCTTCTTTGGGGTGCATAAAAAGCGATGAGATACTGATTATTAATATGGTTATTGAAAATTGTGCATTAAGTTTTCTAGATATCTAAAATTTCATTCATTAGGTTCACTATATTTCACTGATGTCAACATCAAAACCCCGTATCTGCTTTTGGTTAAAGTGTCCAATTTGATTTCCAACTCCAACACTGAGATTTTCCAAACTCACATGTTGCCTAAGGTGTTCCAGAGACACGCTGGGGGCTTTGCGCCAAAACGCGCACGGGCACTTAATGTAAGCCTCGTCATTTAGTTTAGTGCACTTTTCTGGAGCCGAACATTCAGTGACGTTCCTATTCAATTTAAATGAGAGAGAAGCACTTATTAAAATTAAACATTGAGCGCAGAGCACAGGACGCGGTTTTCTAGCAGTGGTGCACGGGGAGGAGGGGGGCGTGGATCTATCTCGCTCACTTTTGACATTCTCGTGGCAGTAGTGGATTCTCTTCGTAGCACGGCTCAGACAGCACCACCCTGCCAGCGAAAGAAGGAGAAGAGAAGGGCGGGGGGATTGCTCTTTTCGGATGCACCATATTTTGATCCTTTCGGGCGAAATCTTTGGACCTGGACTACTTTCAGGGAAGCGCTTCCAGTCTGACTCTCGGCCGGTGGCGGAATGTGAGGAACTCCCTTTTAGCGCCTGTTCTTCTGCGCCGTGCACAGCCTTCTTCTGCTTTTTGCGCGGCTGGAAAGCAGAGGAAGAGGTGGTGGTCGTGGCGGTGGTGGAAGAGTTGGAGGAGGAGGAGGTGGGCCGACTTCTAACGACTCGGTCCCTTGCCTATGGACGACTTCGGTCCCCTCTCTCCAAAGGCAAATGCTTTCAGTATTGCCTCTCTGATTTCGGCTGCAGAGCGAACAGGAAACGCGGCGTTTGACAAACAAGGCACCGGTCTGGACAGTCCGAGTTACTGTAAAATGCACTACAGCAGTGTCACCCGGGAAATGGAAGGTAAATCTGTTTGTTAGTGTCCATACGGGCTGCTGTAGCGTGTTTAAAACTCCCCAGTAAACGGTATTAAAACACGTCGCAGTGTGGTCAGTAAAAAAAAAAAAATAAAACAACAAAAAACTTGTTTGTGCGCTGTGTGGGGATGCATGAAAGGAATAATTAAAGGTGTGCGGGGAGGAAACGGATGGAGTCGATCACCGTTGCACTGATTGCAGCAGGGAGAGAGGTCTGCAGACAAAAAAAGTTTCCAAATCCACACCGCGTTCAGAGTCACCAATATTTCGTGATGATCACGCCGAGAAAGAAGCCAATAGGAGGAGGGTTTACGGGGGCAACCCGTGCGTAATGGTAAAAACAGACCATAATAATCCCATCCACCTGAAAAGGAGGCGCAAATCCATCCCACTCGTGTATTTTGCCCATATAATAGAGAGCTACAGTCACCGGCAGCCTGTTTGTTTGTTCATGCAAATCAGTGTGTTTACCTTGCACTCCTCCCTGCAGGAGCAGATCGTCTTTTGTTTGTTAACGGGGGCAAATGTGGGCGATACCCTTATCCATACCTATCCAAAAAGTTCAATGGGTGCCGGAAAGGCCATGAAATAAAAAAAAGGGGCGCACTTCTGCGTCAATCAGTCTGCTCCCAGGGCGAGGAAAAGGCGCATTACCTGTAGTTCCTTATCTAAATAGAAATAAGAACCGGTTTTTATCGCGAAGGGGAGGCCCTCTGCGTCAGATAAGAGAAGAGACTGCGCAGCGGTGTTAACACACAGCAGCGCCGCACAGCACAGCGTCAGAGCGCAATCGATCTGAAGGGGGGAAAAAGCAGTTCACACGCACTCGAAGCGCATATCTGAGTGCAGTTCAGCGACTCGACGTGGGGTTTTTTTTTCCCTTTTTGAAAAACTTTCGTCACTTTTAGGAATTCCGCTGGTTTAGATCAGGAAGCCCTTAGTAAGGCTGAGGTCGCACTGGATGCAACTTCGAGGACCAATGATCAACTTTTGAGCAGGAAGGGGGTGCATTTGAGCCTCTCACCTTTCGCTGGGGAATTATTCGAGCCTGCGTCTGTTTTTACTGTCTGTGTTTTAGTCGACTTTTAAAGAGTAAACGCAGTTTTCTGGGATGATTTCAGCCATATCCAGCCCGTGGCTGACGCAGCTGTCCCATTTTTGCGATGTTGCAGCCTTCACGACGAGCAGCCTGAGCAGCCTCAACACGCCGGGGGGCTACCACCTCTCTCCGTCCCCCGGGGACCCCTACAGCCAACATGAGTCCCACTTCGAGCCCTGTACGGCGGCCCAGCACAACTACAACTACCCGGGATCGAACCCGGGCCAGAGCCAGGGCCAGCCGAGCGACAGCGGGACTCCCAACTGCTCGTCGTCCTCCTCCAACTCCACACCGAACAGCAAAAGCATCGTGAAGAAAAACCCCAAGGTGGCCAACATTAGCGTCCAGCTGGAGATGAAGGCTTTGTGGGACGAGTTTAATCAGCTGGGCACGGAGATGATCGTCACCAAGGCCGGCAGGTGAGTGCACGTTGAAGCCCGGGATAGAGAGAGAGACGATCGGACATATTTGACTGGAAAAGCAACCAGATCATTTCCGCCAGAGACTACACTAATGCGTTAAATAAAAATTATTATTATTATTATCGAATCGGAATTCTAACTAAATTTAAACAGCTTGTGTAGCTGAAAACCTTTTCAAATTTTGTTAACTAAGTCCATAATATTCGTTTTAATTTATTTGAATTTAAAAATAGATATATCTTTTTTTTAATCGTTTAGTCTCTGTTTGCTGTCGTTTGTGTCAGCTATAAATACCTGATAATGTTTTGTTTTAAATAACCTAATGAAATAGGAAAGTGCTTCCCATTTATTTCTACACCGTGACCACGAATTTCACGCCGTTAAACTGAGAGGTATTACGCTTAATCTGTGCGCCTCAAAGTGAATTAAAAAGCCGGCTGCAAAAGCTGTCGCTTTATTTATTGTTATTTTTATATTCTGTTATTTTATTATTTTTTGCATCTTGATGACTTACCCCCATTAGTAGATTTGATTAGGCCTATAACAAAAAAAAAAGTAACTTAACCGGGTTGATTTGTTAAATGTTCTTAATTTTAATTCAAATAATCACTACACTGAATCGGTACTGTAAGGGCAGCAAACTTTCTCCACAGACGATTTTTTTTTCTCTTTTATTATTAGAATGCAGAGGTAATCAAAAAGGAGAAAGCTGCCTGTAGACTTAAAGGGAGGCTTGAGTTTCCCCCTCTCCATGCTGTCTGACAGGAGAAAGGAGATCTGCTGCAGAAGCACTTTAAAAGCTCCTTCAGCCTCACCTAGCCACAACACCGACGTTAATTGAGCGTTGATTCTGGGATCCCTTTCACTGACTCGACTGGTGGATTACTCAACTTTCCCACTCAGGTTCTTAAGCAACTTTTAGGGTGAAAACAAGCCCTACGGGGTGGAGGGAGCAAACCTCCCGAAAGACAAACCGTTTACTAAAGTAGGTTCATAAATAGATTTGTTTCAGCGCGCAAAAAAGAAAAAAAATCTGAATATCTCAGGTGAACGTTTTATTCAGATTCAACTGTCCCCTCTCTGTGCAAACAAAAGACAGCATTAGCAATTTTATCTAGTTACACATGAACTGGTTGGCGGATTTTTAATAATCATAGAGTGGTATACTTTTCCCTATATGAGATATTGAGCTCCGTATTAGAGTAAAATGCTTTAAGTATTTATACTTCGGCAAAAATACATTTTTCTTATACCACAAAGTGTCCCGTAATTAAGTCAACATAAAAAAAACACTAATAATCGGCGTTTAAGGAAATAGAACCTTATGTCATATATTGTAAAGGAAATGCAAGTTGAAGGTATAAATTAAACAGTCATCATGTGGTTTTTTGTTTTTGTTTTTCCTCTTAGGAGAATGTTTCCAACTTTCCAAGTAAAAATCTTTGGGATGGATCCCATGGCAGACTACATGCTCCTGATGGACTTCCTGCCTGTAGACGACAAGCGATACAGGTAACCTCTTCCTTTTTCCATCCAGCCGTTTTTCGTTGCTTATTTATTTTGGTTATTGTGCGCAAAATAACTTTGCGGCACCGGAATCAATTAGATAGTAAATCAATCGATGCAATGATAAATGTAAATGTAGAAAGACAACAAACATTTTGCAGGTAAACAAGTTAGACTGAAACGTTAACAGGTTTCTATGATCACTGAGTTGTAATCCATTTTGTGTTTTGTAAGGATTACATTAAAATTTTCCCACATATTGAAATTGTTTCATTTAAATTTTCCTTCGCCTTACGGGGATACGATTTTTGCATGCATAAAGTTGCATTAATTATTTTTTTATTATTATTACTGCCTTTCCAGATATGCTTTCCACAGCTCGTCGTGGCTGGTGGCGGGTAAAGCTGATCCTGCCACGCCAGGCAGGGTCCATTACCACCCGGACTCTCCGGCCAAGGGCGCTCAGTGGATGAAGCAGATCGTCTCCTTCGATAAACTCAAATTAACAAACAACCTGCTGGATGACAACGGACATGTGAGTAGGCTAGAGTGAGGGGAAGGAAAACGGAGCCGCGCCGGGGGAAACAAATCGGTGCCATTTGTCCTGCGTCACGATGGTCGAGATAAAGTCAAATAGTTCAGCAAAAGTAATCGGCTCATCTTCACGGTGTTTAAATGTAAAGGAACAGAATTTAACACTACGTGCAAAGGATCTGTATTACCGTAAACAGACAATATATTATTGGAGAGTAAATTTTCATATTTTTATCCCTCGAAGTTCTTTAGTAGGCTATAACAGAATAATATAATATGATATTAATATTTAGATAACAGCGACATTCATGAAAAGTTGCATTGCGGAAGATATTGCAACTGAAACTAAAGTTAAATGGACTTGATTTTGTTGTATAGGATAGTTAGCTATTGAATAATAGCTAAAAAAGCTTTTTTTTTCTTTATTGATGATAACTCCTTATCGTTTGTCCTTTTAAGTGTTCAATAATTATTTGCTGGTCTTTAAACAGAAAATATAGATTTTTTTTATTAGATTTCTTTCAAAGTGTGCTAATTTAATTGTTGTATCTAGTTGTGAGCATTTATGCGTATTTAAGGGAATTATTTCTAATTGTCCCATATTAAATGCATGCCCTCAATATATAGGCTATATATTTAATATATTTTTTTTTTGTTTGTTTATAAATATTGCTTCTAGTGGTTTGCTACAGTGAAATATATTAAGCCTTTGTAACATAAACCAAACTTCGTATCTTTCTTACTTGGATGCACTTTTTAAATTATTATGATTTTCCCCCAGATCATCCTGAACTCGATGCACCGCTACCAGCCCAGGTTCCATGTGGTTTATGTGGATCCCCGCAAGGACAGCGAGAAATACGCAGAGGAAAACTATAAAACGTTCGTTTTTGAAGAGACTCGCTTCACGGCGGTCACGGCGTACCAGAACCACCGGGTAAGAAAGAGGTGCTTACCTACCTGGATGCGGTCTGCACGGCGCATTTTTTATTTTTCTTTTTTTTTTACATCTTAAACATTGAATCAATGTTTAGGTAACCGGTTAGTAAAGTTTAAACAAATAGTGTCAAGCTTTTTCTTTTTTGGAAGCTTTTTGTTTATAATGACTACGTAATCTAAGACAGGTACCATGCGCGGTTTTGGGGCTTGCTTGGCTCTCAACAACTGTTTTTTTTTCTTCTTATGCATCATCCATCCCCCTTTTAAATGTTTAGATTCACACTGTGTATTTATTAAAAAATCTCGGGTGAATTTTTGGCTGCATGACAAATAATCTTTGATCATCTTTTTTTTTCCCTTTAAAAAATATATGTTTCAATTATATACCTTATGTTTGAGCGTAGAGAAGAGTGTCTCCACAACCAGAAAAATTAGCCAGGCTACTTCATCTCAGTTTAACTTTTAATCAGTATTTATCCGTAAACAAGCCAAAAAAAGACAGCTACATTGTAAAAGTTCCTGATTATATTTATAATAAATATATAGGATATATAATTCTGTTTTAATATTTTTTCAAATAATTTTCTAAACCGTGTAGGTCGAGTGTTAATCACTGAGATTATTGTTGTGTTTTCTGTTGCTTTGCAGATCACACAGCTGAAGATCGCCAGTAATCCATTTGCAAAGGGCTTCAGGGACTGTGACCCAGAAGACTGGTGAGTTTTAGCTATACTCACACATAACAGTCATGCAGTCATGTTTTTACATGTTATTAAAAAAAAAAAACTGAAAAAGAAAAATCTTAGGCATGCAGAAATATTTTTGCAAATTAGTTTTCTTGTTTTGGTTACCGTACAGGGGTGGCACATGGGTGGAGAGAGAAACCGTTGAATTGCAGAAATCACGGGATATTGTTTGAAAGTTAATCAACTGTGTTTGTCCGTCACTGACAAACTGCTTGTCTCCTAATAGTGGGGTGAGGCAGAGGAGTAATGTAGTGTCTTTGATGAATGAAACACAGTCTTTTTCAAAATGTTTATTAATAAGCCGTGCTTTTTAGACATCAGCAATGGAAGCAATCAGGATTGTTTTGGATTATTTATTTATTCTACATTACTTGACGCCTTGACATTCATTTTTCATTCTTCAACTGTGAAACGATCCTCACACAGATAATATAATATTCTTTACAGAATATGAAAATGAGCGCTGATCCCTTTTTACGTCTAAAGAAATTGTGACTTTGACAATCATGAAGTGATTTTGAAACTCACTCCAATCTCCCGCTGCAGGCCCAGGAATCACAGGCCCGGCTCTCTGCCAATAATGAGCGCCTTCGCCAGAACAAGAAACCCAATGTCATCTCCCCCTCAGCAGAACGGCACAGAGAAAGGTCTGCAGCTCGCTCTTTGTTTCGTTTCAGACTTCTTGCCAGCGATCCAATATTGAACGGAGGCTCGTTGAGCCCTTCTGTGTTTGCAGTGCTGTATTTCTGTCAGCTTTTGGACTTTCTTTTGCGGCTTTTTGGCTAGTTTCATAGACTGAGGTACAGTGTTGCATTTGCTGCATCAGGTCATTGTTGGTTTTAAATTAAACATTAAAAATCAACCAACCGAAGCTTGAAGCAGCATGAAGCATGGCAGCATGAAGGCTGTGACGATGTTGCAGAACTGACCATAAAGTCAGAGAAATATAACAACTGGAAAGAAAGTTGGGTTGTTTTTTTGTTTTTTGTTTTATCCGATGTAATGATGACTGATGTAGTAAATCTAGTTGTAGATTTAGGATTTAATATTTAGGATTATTTCTGGAATAATTCAAAGCTTTAGAATTAATTCCATGATTAATTATATATATATATATATATATATAATGTGTATATAGGGATGCACCAGTGCTGGTATCGTGGATGACACCGATCTTATGTAGGCCTACTGAATATTTATCAGTTACAGTTAACCAATACCATAAACTTAAAATGTGGAAAATCAGCAATAATTTAAATTTTAGTTTTGTGGTAATTTTTATTGTTTTTTTGTTTTTTTTGTACTTTACTACCATTTGTTGTAACAATCAAGGAAAATAAAACCTGTCTTCCAATTCATTGCATTTTTTTGTGTGGTAGAACTATCGGTATTGGTACTCAGTATCAGCAAGTACTCAAATCCAAGTATTGGTATCGTATCAGTTTCAAAAAAGTTGTATCGTTGCATCCCTTATATGTGTGTGTATGTGTTTTCACTGTAGGCCTAATGGTAATTTTGTGTGAAAAAGAAATTAAACAAGAAATTATAATTTTGGAATCAAATGATCAACTATTTATTGTATTGCTTCAGTGCCATACCAGGCTTTTAAAAAGAAAGAAGTTCCTTATATAAACTATTCTAACGCTGATTACAGATTTCGTCCTGTTTTCTCTAACATTTCGGTTTTTGCCAAACCTTCACAGAAGACTCCAGACGGGAATATGAAGGAGACCCCACCGGCACCCCGATCCACGCAGACCCGGCCCACCAGCTGATGTCCCGCGTCCTCAGCCCGGCTCTGCCGGTCCCAGGAGGCCTCCATGCCGTCCCGCTGACAAGCGGCCGACCGAGCCCCCCCCACGACCTCCGGCCCGATCCCCACCCTCTGCCTCCGGACACCCTGCACCACCACCCCTACAAGTACCCCACTGCTTACGAACACTACTTAGGGGCCAAGACCCGGCCTTCACCGTACCCTTTACCCAGCATCAGAGGACACACGTACCACCACCACATGAACCCTGCCACAACCAACATGTACTCAGCAACCAGCGGCCCCTCTAACTACGACTACGGGCCCAGATAATGACTGCTGTCTGTCAAGGATCATGGCGCACAGAACTGCGGGAAACCGAGCGTGCAGGAACAGCAACACAGTTGGTTCTATCGATGGTCTCCGCAACACGTGGGGTTTAATCAGAGGCTGAGACTCCCCTCTGCTGGATAAATCCTGTCATATTTATTTCAAGGAAATGCATCTAAGCATGGCCACCTGTTCTAAGCCCTCAAATGGGTCTCCTTTGACCTTTGAACTGAAAAAGGAAGAGCTCCCACTTGAGCAGTGCAGACGTTAAGCCGTCAGGCTGTGGAAAAACAGAAAAAAGGAGGACCCGTTCCTTAACACGGACAAGACTTTTTGATCACAGACTGGAATTGATTTATTTTGTTTTCTTTTTGATGCACTTTTTGATTTGCCTTGTTTTTATTGCTTTCAAAAAAGCCATATAGTCCCATGAACCTTCCAGGTTAGTAGACGAGATGTTTGCATGTTGAGCTCATCAGAGAGGATGTCAAAATACATTGAAATGTTTTTTGTTTCTTTTTTTCTTTTTTTTTTTTTTTGCTTAATGGAAACGAGAGAAAAAAAATCCGAAATTGACAAACATCTTGAGCCGCTCTGAGTAGCTTGTACCAATGGCACTGACTTGCAGCAATTCTAAGTAAATAAAAACAAAGCAGGAAGACTTTTCTGTATCTGTAAAATAAACATTAAATTCTTGTAATTCATTCAAACGAAAGGGTCTCTGCAAATCTTCCATTCTAGGTGCCGTCTGCAAAAATGGGGGAAAGGTTTAAAAGAAAAAAAAATGGGGTGGAAAAAAAGGCTCTCCTCTCTGATGGCATTTTTCGACATTGTCCAACCGGATTTGGCCCGTCGAAATCGGTGCTCTTGCAGTTATTGGCAGGCACGTTTTGAAAGCTGTCTAAACATTGGAATGATTCAAATGGGTGAACTCTGCACCTGGTTGTAAGGAAACACACACATGCACACACACACTTACCTCTTAGTTGAGATAAAGTGTCAGGCAAACTAACAGACAAAGAGACTCTGGGTTTTACTTCTTGACATTATTATTTTTTAAATAAAAGGATTTTAAACAACTTTTCAGGAGTTAAATGTAAAAACACAGAATCAGAAAAACAAGAAAGCAGAAATTGATCATTATTGCGTTGAAAAATATATGTACCTTACCTGGTGTACATTTAAGCATGCATACATCCTATACAGTTTTTATTGTTCACCCCCCAATAGAAGGGTATCATCACTCCTTTATAATGTGACACTTGGTGATATTTAGAGAATGTGGCCCCTCTGTGCAGCCATTTTCAGCCATCTTCTATCTGAAGTCCTATAAGGAATGCTTTGTTGTCAAGGTTAAGCTCTCTGGGAGAAAAATTCGGCTTTGTGCATTTGTGGCTGTCAAGATGCAAAGGAAAGCGTTACCTAATGATTCATAACATTTTTTTCTTCTTCTTCTTTCCTTTTCCTCCTTGCTCCCACAGAGCTAAAAGAATGGAAAAATGATGCCTGGGGGGCGCCTGACCTCTGACTGTTAAATGGCTTGTATAGGTGTCAGAGGTTAAATAATGTTTCCACTCATTCAAATCGGGGCTAATTGGTTGTATCGTTTTAGTTTGCTTGTTTTGGTGTAATGACCAAAAATGTAGACTAGTGATAACTTTATAATTATTATTTTTTTAAGGAATAATTTTATGATATGTAGGTCTACAATTATTTAGCTTAAAATGTGTAGTTCTTGAAAGTTAGCTGCTTCATTTTTTTTATTTAATTTTTTCATTTAAAAATATCCTTCAGGCCATGTTTTAACAAACTGTACCGCAATTTGTAATTAACCTTAAAGTTTTCACCAAAATGGTGGCCCGTTAGGGCTTGTTTAAAAACGGCAATGGCGCACTTTATTAAAGCTAACAATTGAAATTAGGTGAAATACAAAAAAAGCTAACTTTTATTATAGTCATAAGTCCCATAAAAAACGTAATCGTTTTGTTACGTTATAAATACTACTTTTTTTTATCATTCTTATTTTTACCTTCTGGGCGTAAAGTCGGTGCTTCGGAGACAAAAGCCGAGCGATAAGCACCGACAGCCGGCCGCAGATGCTGAGGATCCGCCTGATGCTCAAGCTTTGGGTGAGGACTACAGGCCGGTGGCTCAAAAGGTTATATTCGGGCTAATTACAGGTTTAACGGTATTCAGGACACATCAACAGATCCCCTGGTAGCCACACGTTGTATTCTATGAAACTGTTCTAAAAATGATAGTGACCTCATGTTGGTGAAAACGTTAGAGCATCCACGAAGCTTAAAGTAGTAATTTTGTAAATTAGACAGGACAAAGTGGGTTCTCCTCAGTAGACCGGGCTTTCCTTGTCATACCTTTTATACTTGCATGACGTGCTCATAATTAAAAACGTCATTCAATATCAATAGACTGCGTTCATTAAATCACAGCAATGATAAAGTATTTCATGGTTTGCATTTTTTTTGTCACTAATTGGAAAAGAAAAAAATAAACATCAATAAAACTGACACTTCTGTCAGCAGAGATTATGTGGGAACTTCGATCAAATTTGATTTGCGACAAAACCATTTAAGCATATTACTAGTTATTGCTTACAAGCAAACCTGTTAGGTATTAGCTTGCATATGTGGATGAACGTGACCAGCCTACAACACAGAAAGCAGCAGAAATAATTAGCCTAGTGCACGATAAGATACATTTTGACTAAATTTTTACCTGAATGTCAAACATTTCCCTCCTTATTCTTACAGTTAATACCTGTCAGGGTCTTAAGATCATACAAATATATTGTAATATTTAAAATACTTTTTAAATATTCTATACTTTCTGTACCCAGACTTTCAAAGTAAATGTAGAAGGTTTTTAAAAAAAGGTTAAACATTTTTTTTCTTCAGATAGCTTAGAACTGAAAAGCTCATCATAGAAACAATCATGAATTTGTAAAATATTGTTAATTTCTCTAAGAGGCATGGAAACGAAGAGAAAAGTTTTTGTGCTTTAAAAAAGCTTTTATTAAAAGCAGAAAAACAGTTAAGAAAAGGTTCCACATTTCCTGGCTGGACTATAAAGTTTATAGTAGGCTATAAACTTACTGTAGGCTACGTGTAAAGATGTGGGAAAAGGAACTCCTGACATGTTTGCTATATCCTCCAATTGCTTTGACATTACCTCAAACCACTCTTGGGTTTACAACAAATGTGTCCTATTACCTTCTGAAAAATATTTCACACATACAAAGACAATCATATTGGAAATACTGGCTAATTTGCATCTATTGTATATGTCATATTCACAATGAACAATTTTAATTTAGCATCTGCAGGAGTTGGGTTAGCTAACATACTGCCACATAGCTTTAGCCTGCTTGTAAAACACAACTTAACTTAAAGCTGCTGGCTACCTTTAGCTGCTTTTGTTGCTGTCTAATATTTTTAAACATGAAAAATTATTCTGATGTGAAAATATCAAGTGTACCCCTGCCAAAAAGTAGATTAAATATATTTGTCAAAAACAACATAATGGCCATTTATTAAATCTTTCAAGATGTTTTGCTAAATAAGGCAGTGGAGTATGAATATTTTGAAACCGTAAATGAACAAATAAGCAAACAAACTAAGTTATGAAGCAGTAATCAAATAAAGGCTTGGGGTCATATTTGTTATACAGTTCAATATAGAGCATCTCTCAAGAATTTGGGCGTACTAACTAAATAGTCAATCGACCTCTAATCTCCAGAATTCATGGTGTGTAAATTCAGTACATTCTAAGAATTGAACTACAACTAATGAGTAATATGTGCTTGTAATATGCTTTTCCATAATCAGCATGAAAACACTTTAAAGAGTAGTTGTCATTGATTTGGTATCAATTAGAGAAAAATAAGCACTGAAGATCTAATTTGCTGCCTTCCAGCCATAAACTGTGGAAATGGCGCCTGCTGGAGAACACGAGAGGAACTGCACATATGTCTCTGCTAAATATAATCAGTAGAACCCCCTCCACACACACACACACACACACACACACACACACAAACACATATTCATACTATAAAATAGTTGTCATTGACACATGTATTTAGACACTGTCAAAAGTATTTAGGATGTGTGCACCAAAAAAAAGAAAGAAAAGTAAACTGCATAAAATCTATTTGTGTTTAAGTCCCTGATGCTGCATATGAATAAATAAAAAAAAGGCCCCAAACGTTTGCCACTGACATACGAAGGGGAGGATAGATGATAACGTGACCTGGAAAATCACTTGACACTCCTTTGGATCATCTGTTGTGACAGGCCTATCAAGGGTTTGAAATACTCGCTTCAGCAAAGCGTAAATCTCTGCTGCTGAGCCTCCTGTCGTGTCCATGGTTGGTTTAAACACAAACCAGGTAGACCAAACCGACTCAACACTAAACAGCGTTAACAGAGCACAGTGTAGCATGTCGATACCTGGACACAGGTTACTTACAAATGGGGAATTGTTGTTGGCACCATTATGCCAAAAATGAATTACTTGGTCTTCCCCTATAACGTGGAGAATGAGGAGACAGGGATCTTTTATATTTCCATATTAACCTATTACTGCGGATTGTACCGGGCCTTCTTTTATGCTCTCATCTTTTCAGACAACCATGCTTCCCTCAGAATTTAGGTGTGGAAACTGAGAAGGCCGTGGAAGATAGGCAAGGCAACTTTATTTGTATCGCACACTTTCAACACAAGGCAATTCAAGGTGCTTTACATGATTTGGTGGTAAAGAAACCAAATATATGATAAAAGTATGAAAATTAAAAACAGAAAAAATAAGTCGAAAAAAATTATCATTTGATTAAAAACAACAAATTGAAAAATTGAAAACGGAAGAAACACAAGAATCAATAAAAGGAAACATTTAGCATTTGATTAAAAACAATTTAGGAGAAGCATAAAAAGAAAATGTGTCGAAAATCTATATTAGAATATTACTCAAAAGCATCTCTAAACAGGATAGTTTTCATCTTTGATTTGAAAGAATCTGACGATTTAGCAGCTTTGCAGTCATCAGGAAGGACTTTCTTGATTTGTGGGGCATAAAAACGGAAAGCTTGCTTCTTCATGTTTGGTTCTGATTCTAGGGATGTTTAGTAAAATAGAGTTGAAGGACCAGAGTGGTCTGCTGGGTGGTTTATTTTATGTCTGTGTTGATTTGACCCCATGTTTTAAATCACTGTGCATGTATAGAGATTTCCCAGTTTTCTGATGAACTTCATCTGTTAGTGTTTTTTTATTCTGACAGTACTCAACAGAAGGCAGAAGGTGCATTTCCCACCATTCATCCTTTTGTTTCATGTCAAAACCACCAAGAGTGTTTGTTACACACACAAAAAATAACTTGATCTCCGAAACACATTGCTCCAATTAAATTCCTGGTTGAGTTTAGCGAATTCTAAATGTTTTTATCTGTGATGGTAGGTCAGAAAAGGGTTTTTAGGAGAGAGTGTTATTCGTTGTTGTGTAGACTTAGCGATTTAACGCATTGTGGAAAGATAAGTTGGGTGCTGGTCAAACCTTTTCTCCCAGTAGGTCTGATGTCTTAAATCATATTTATTCTCCAGGTAAGCAAGAAAACTTGGATTACCAATTAAACGTTCCTAAACACTCTGGCCAATCTAAAAAAGATAGTTATTCGATAGAGGTAGTTACAGTAACTGACTGATTTTGAAAAAAAGCCAACTTATTTTTTGCTTTAAATTATACTTTTATTCAAACTACAAATAAATAATAAATATAATCAAACTAAAGGCTTGATTTATTGTTTATTGGGAGATTACCCTGCCAAACGGAATTTATTTTAAAGCCTTAAACATCTTTACCAATATGGCAAGGTACACAACAAGGGCCCGGGCGGGATTCGATCCCACGACTCCCGGGTAAGAGTCATGCGCGCTAAACAGTCAGCCAAGGGGATATCCCTGTGGCCAAACAGCCAGGGCACATCATCAAACGGAGCCATAATGACAGGACCTCCACACTGTCACACCAACATAGTGCCAACAAATCTGTTCACACACCCTCCACTCTTCTTCAAAAGCAGCAAGTGTTTCAGTTTAAGGTAAATTAGAAGCTATTTGACTACCATTTTACATGAAACGTTGATAAAATACCCGCAAAAAATTATTGATATAGTCATAATTTTCATTGATTCAATCAAACTTTCTGTCCCTTGCTTGCAATATTATGTATGAAAATTAGTTAGTGACGTAAGAAGTGTTGGGATTTACACACAGGAACATATGTGTCTGTGCAAAGCTGTCCGACCTACCAGATTATGCCCCGTCTCAAAGCTAAGCTGACCCCTCACCTTAAAGGCCAGAGATGACACACGCTAGGTGATAAGTGAGGCACATGCCCCATTGTGCAGAAAGTCCCCCTGTCCATTTATTGACTTCCTAAAGGATCCATTACGAGGTGATTTACGAGGTCTGCGGGCCAACACCCCAGCAGGCGCTTCTGAGGCCGACGGCTCTCTCTCCGACTGCTCCATTCAGAGCACATCTGCGCCAATGGAGCCAGCATTTGATTTATCAGAGAATGGACGGAAGCTGGCCCACACCAACCCCGAGTGTTTGTTCAAAGCCAACATGAATTTAGGAAGCGGCCGTGAATGCAAGGTGTCACCACAGGGGTCAGGGACAAAAGGCGTAAAATGAACTCCTGCAAACCAGCGTTGGAAACAAGTCAGGGATGGGCAAAAAGGAGGTTTAAACAGAATTTTACAACAAGAAAAACTTTAAAAATAAGAAACGCAAGTGTTTTACATTCTGTGGCAGTGAAAGCCGCTTGTCTGCCAAATAAACTCGTCCTTCTTCTGTTTCCTAATGGTCTCTCACCATTCTGCTCATTTCCGTCCTTGATTCCTCAGGCTTTTCCTGCACACTGCGATCAGCTTCTTCACTCAGGATCATCCCATGAGACAAAGCCGTAAATGAAGCAGAAGATCGGCTGTTTGAAGCTCTGCCCTGGTGCTGGGGACCTGGTAAAATATTAGCTGGCGTGCTGCTCACTGGATCGGATATTACTTGATACAGTGAAACGAAACACAACACAGCTCCATCTCTTCCAGAAGAGACATCCACGTTTGGTGATCTCTGATATAAAAAAACTCATGCCTAAAAGATCCTTTATATTTCCTCATGTTTCCTTTATTTTAACAAGAGGCAACCAGTTTAGAAGTAGGTCACTCTGACCCAGAGGTAGACAGTAAGTAGTTACATTTAATTAACTTTATGGAAGGAATGTATTTTTGGGAGTAGTTTTTCTACATTGTACTTTTTACTTTTTCTTGACCTACATTGTAATGAAGTATAACCACTGTTACTCGAGTAAAATGTTTGGATACTGGAGAAACTAGTGAATTAAAAAATATAACAAAGTATTTCAGCCAAAGATGCATGAGACACATACAGATAAAGTTTATGTTAAAATGAGACCTATTGATTGTGTTTTCTATCCCATTAGCTCATTTGGGGAAAGTTAATAAATGGTAAACGGTATACATAGTCAATAGCAGTACTTTACTCTGTTCTAATATATAGAATACAGATATTACCTACTGTAAGAATACATTTTTATTATGTTTTTGTTAATTTAGAAGTTTATTCTGCTTGAATTTATTCATCTGTAAAACTATTTTTTATTTGTATTAATTTATTCTTTAAAATACAAGATTTTCCCCATAACTGTATATTTATTTGAATAACATTTTAAATTATTACATAAGGTGTAACGATTATATGATTTACTCAGTATTTAGGTAGCCAAAGACTTTTTTACTCAAGTAATTTCTTCAATAATTACTTTGTACTTAAGTGAAAACACGTTGAAGTACTACTGCTCTTACTTGAGTAAAATATTTGGGTACCCCTTCCCAACTATGACCTGATATCACAGCTTGTAACCGTGACGCTCACTAAAACAGCCCTTCCTCTGTGTCCTTGTGTGGTCAACTTTGTTTGTCAAATACAGCCCAGGTCAGGCTGGAGGAGCCGCATGTTCGGCTAAAAGCTGGAAGAAAGACAACAGGATTACAAAGCAGCTCGGGCGCAGCTATACGCCTCAAATTCAGGTCCACTGAAGCAAAGCTTCCATCTGATAAGTCAACACAATCACATAGCTGCAGAGCATCGAGTTAGGCTTCAGCAAACAGGAGGCTGAAGGGCTTAACTGCTGCTTCATTTAAAGACTTTTTAACTGGTTTAACAGCTCGGTGCAGCTCTACCAAAAAGCACTAAGATGCAACAGAAAAAGTAGCTCCACACAAGCTCTCAATAACCTTAAGCAAACAAAGTGAGTAATGATTCATCTTTGCGGTGTTTGTTGTTAGCAGTTCTTTAATCTGTGAACGAGTATGAAACTTACAAGTACGACGATAAAAAGCAAAAAAATAAAATAAATACATTCTCGTTCGATTCTTTCATGGTTTTTAGGATGGCATATGCTTTTTACATTGAACTTTAATCTTTTATGGAAAATGTGAACTTTTTTCTGCAGATTAAAAACAGTTTTTACAGCTGAAAAATTGAGAATTTTAGCAAAAACAATACATACACCACGTTACAAACTGATACGTTTTCCTCGGGCTGAGCAGGTGTTGTCTCTCTAGACCAGTGTGTCCCCAACCGTGGTCCTGTTGCCCTGCATGTTTTAGATGTTTCCCTACTTCATCACACCTGATTTCAATTGATGGTTGATTAACAGGCTTTTTGCTGAAATGCAATCATCAGAATCAGGTGTGTTAAAGCAGGGACACATCTAAAACATGCAGGGCAGTGTGCCTTGAGGTCCATGCTAAACTGCTCTAGATGAAACTCTCTCAGTAGGAGTAAGGGCAAAAAGGCCTGACCCCTGACCCCTAGCAAACCTTCACTAACAAATGTCATCAAGAGAAAAATAAATTAAGAAATAGCTCTTTACAGACATTTGTTTTGTTTTTTGGCACAAATTACGATGAAATGCATTTAAAGATGCAGCTCTAACTACAAAAAAATGCAAACGTAGTTCTGTGAAGTGAAAGCAGGCACGACCCAGTTATTGGTGTCGAAAGTATAAAGAGGTTTTAAGAAGTTTACGTTAAAGCAGAGGTCTGCAACCGCAGTAGAGCTGTGTTGAAAAGAAAATGATTGAAAAAGCGATTCTGAAATCAATTCTACTAAAAATTCTAAGAATCAAATTGATTCACAAGTTGAGCATTTTTTAACATAGTTTGCCCTTTTTACAGCTAAAATAGGAATTAAAAATCCAGACAGTTGTTTGAAGGTTTAGTTTAAAAGGTTTCAATTACAGGAATATAATCAAAAGAACAGCTCAAAAAATGTTTTTAATAGCACTGTCCAATATCTATAGACGAAATGGATCAGACCGAATCAGATCGTGATAATCCATTCTAATGCTTCTGAATCTGAATCAAATCGATTCTTGAAATTTGAATCGATACTCAGCCCTACTCTGGAGCTGCAGGTGACTCTGTAGACCTTCAATAAAGGCTCCCAGGAACTTTGGCAAAAAAAACAAAAAAAGTACAAAATAATTTGTCTTTTTTTTTCTCAATAACAAACTTATGATTTAGGTTTTTTTGTGTTTTTTTTTGTGAAAATGTACTTACAATTTCCATGATAGAATGACACTAAAAGTAACAATTCTTCTTGGAACTATGTGCCTTTTAAATAAATTTGCCACAAATGTCAAAAACTTTGAAGAAATTAATCCATCCTCTTGTTTTATGGTTTTCGTTCTTATAAAACACAAATAAAATGGTGGCACTTCATGAATGACAACACATTTAACTCTAGTAGGTTATTATCAAAAGGTCGTGTAACATTTCCAGCTTTGAATGAGATTTATTTCCCTGGTTTGAGAGCAAAAAAGCTCTTTGGATGGTAAAGGTTGCCGAGCGCCTGAGTTAAAGGGATGCACCGATCACGCTTTTCTTGACCAATACCAGTATCTAGTTTTCTTAGAGGTCTAACAAAGCAATGTGAATTTTATATGATTCAAATGTTTCTTATAATGGAGAAAATAAGATACTGAAGTCTTATGATAAAGGTAGAAGCTAACAATCAAAAAGAAGATGAAATAACTTATTTTATTCCATCTACGCATTAAATCATCTTTTTTTAAAACAAAAAAATTTATCCGGGGACCAAACATGGCCGGAGCTAACGGATTTATTAATTAGGTCAAATACAGTATACAGTACAATACAAGTTTTTTTTTTTTATTAAATACTGAAAATATATTTTTTTTTAAAACACCTGACCCCGACCTCTGGACACCTGATGTGGGCAGCTGGAATTTAAAGTCCCTTTAATGCGATACCAGGGAACCAGGGGAGGTTTTGGAGTGACCTTAAATTCAGGAATGACACTGTGCTGCTCCTGTCTTCACTTATTTCTCAGTTTGCCAAAGGAAAGTTACAAACAGTTTTGTTATTCCAATAAAAAATAAACAAAAAAAATATGGACAACCACGATGCGGAAACTAAAGGAACATCTATCCTTTTTATTAAGGTGAAGCTGCGCTTAAAATTATAGTTGGCAAGCTACAAGCAGCATGTCTCAAACGGGTAGGTGGAGGCTAGCTACAGCAGCCGATAGCCCGACAAATACCCTAAACTTAATTTAGATTTGATTTATTGAAAACATTCCATCCATCCTTGATAGAATGGGGGTGGGGGGTGCCTATCTCCAACAATCACTGGGAAAGAAGCGGGGCACACCCTGGACAGGTCGCCAGCCCACCAGTGAACATATTCATTTAAGGCTATCAAAAGCCTAGTCACTAGATAATATAGATGCTGTTGTTTTTATCCATGTGTAACATTCTTTTTGCAGTGGAAGGAATAATTGTTGCTTTTCCTTTCAAATAGAAAAGCAAAGTTATGGTTTTTTTTTGTAAAACTGTCACTTGAAACAGGCCGACTTCTATGAAATCCCCCTAGAACCAGGAGTCAAATGGAGTCACTATAAAACAGTGAAAATGATGCTTTGATTTCAGTCTGTAGATCCTCCCGGAGCTCAGAGATTCAGCCTGTGTTGGAGCCCTCGTTGTAAACGGACCACAGGCTGATGCGCTGGTCCTTGGATCCGGCAGCCAGCAGTCTCTGACGGGGGTCCTGGTGATCGGAGAAGGCTACGCTGAGCACCATGTCCGTGTGGTACTGAAGGACTGCCAGCGGCCGCAGCTTCTTCCAGCCAAATAGTCGCACTCGATGGTCCCAGCCTGCAGATGCCAGCAGCCGGCCATCGTCCCTGACGCGGAGCTGAGAAACACCGGGATTGACCAGCGTCACGTGGTCCTGGAGCTGTAAAACCACAGAAACAAAAACCTTTAATAAACAACTTTCTTGAATAAAACGCTTGATATTTCCATTAAAAGCACTTAAAGGTATATTAGCAAGTTTTTGGTTTTTGTTAAGCTCTGTTTAATGAGTAATAAACTAAATAAATCTGTTATTCAAGCCAAAAGAAAGGACGAAAAGCAAAAGTAAATAGAAAATATCCATAGAAAGATAAAAATTAGGCCAATAAATCACTAAAGTCACTTCACTCCTGGAAAGTGTGGCCAACAAAAACACACACAGAGAGATGCTATCAGCTGATTCGATGATGGAGGTTCGGGTGTGAGGCTGGAGGTCTGCTGAACGCTGCCGTAAACTCCCAGGACTCAATCATCGGCCATGAAACATTACGGCACGAGAGCCCCAAGGAAATCTCTCCGAGTCCTGGTATTTGCTTTGGAGTTAGCGCCGTTGGGGGTGGGCACACCGTGTTACCTGTGTCACAGCAAAAAGGAAGAGGAGCTCTCGCTGAAAAACTTGTTTGCAGAAACTCGGCCGCTTCACGCGTCTCTGATGGATCACGTTCGCACTGAAAGGTTTGGTCAGCTGGTTGAAGACTTGATGAATACGCAGATGTAGCCTCTGCCTGCTTAAGATTAGCCACACATACCCCCCCCTTCTCTGTGATCTATGGTCCCAAGGACTGTATCAATCTCTCTCTAAAAGGGCAACATTCTGGCATATTATAATAAATGGGTCAGATAGCTATCTGAAGGGGCCTGCTGCGGCGGGCATTCCTGCAGAGAGAACGTGCTCTTTCCGCGGCGCGGGGATATCTGCCGGGTCGCTACATGGGCTGCAAACATCTGGACGTGGGAGCAGAAATCAAACCGGACAGCGTAACAATTGACTTCATAAGTCGTGTCTGGGGAGACTAATGGGCCTTGGATGGGAGGAGATGTTGGGAGAATATATGTGCGTGCTCCCGTTCTGGAAGATAGAAGCCAGGTACGCTCGGGCCGAGTGAATCAAGAGGAATGTGAGGGAGAGAGAGAAAAGAGAAAGGAATGTCATTGATCATAACACAAAAAAAAGGGAAGAAAAGAGGCTAAGGTCAAAACAGAGATGCCATTTTTCCTGTTTAGTTTTGTTAAAGAACTCATCGCTGCTGGCATCAGTACTGTCCAACAGTGTGTGCCCATTCAGACAGAAGAAGCCAGATAAAAAAGATCCAGAGAAAATCAGGGCGTTAAAGGATTATTTGGAGCTTTGTTATATTACCTCAGGTATGTGGTATGCCCCCCCCCCCCCCCCCCATCTGGTCTGCATTAGAGGCCTGATAATGATGGGTTTAAGTGTCTGTTTTTGTTTGTTTTGCTTCCCATAGTTTGTGTCAGGAAAAGGCATTTGTTTCATTTAAGGGTCAACTGCAGGCGGTAAGCGGCTAATGATTGCAGTAATGGTCAGTCAGCGGGGCCGGCTCGTTAATTGTTTTTACTTTCTAGCCCGGGACTGGGAGAGCGGAGAGAAAAACGCAACACGGAAGAAAGGTCGTCCTGTGCCATTATTTAAAATGAAAGATGCCCATGTGCAGCGACAAACGCAGCCCCCCGGCTGCTGGGCCGCTGTTTATTTGGGCGGGGGGGAGGGGGTCTTGTGGCAACGGGGCTTGAATTAGATTTTAAAAAATAATGTTTGATATTTCTAACGAATAAAGAGGCCATTGTTTTATGAAATTAAATGTTTAAAAAGATTAATTTAGTTGACAAAATCATGACCTAATTTTAACAGTGTTTACTTTCTTGGTGCAGAAAATAATGAGGATTCTGGTCTAAGATTCCTCTGTTTGATTTTTCACATTGCTTAACACTACATTGAAATCTGCCATTTGATTAAGGCTCAAAATATTATAGCATACCCTCCGCATCTATTGATCTCCATGGTAAAGATATTTGCAGCAGCATAGTCCTACACTGACAAACGTAGAAGAAACCCACATTCAAATTTACCACTAAGAATATAACGTGTGGCATAATTGTTGGCTTGATGTTCCTTTAAAATAAATGTAACTGAGGCTCTTTTTTTTTATTTCATATTGCACATTTCATCCGATTGTATAAAATCTTTTTGATCTGTGACCCACAACCTATTTTCCCGGGCTACAAATATGACATGGATGGCTCCTTTCTCTGTGTAAGTCTGCAAAAAGAGAAGGATGATGTGTTTAACTTCATAGGTGAGGTATACACAAAAGAAATAAACCGTAGGTACCTGATGTGAAAAAGAGCAAAATTTAGAAAGTTGAACTCAACTGGAACAAAGAGGGCTGGACAAGTTTAGTGTGGCTTAAATAACAGCAACAAAGGGTGCCATCTTTGGGTCACCAAGTCTCCATAACAACCAATTATTTTAACACCATAGTAAAAATTTAATTAGTAAAGATTTAAAATATCTAAATAAGTGTTGGGCAGGAGAAGTTGGCTGGTATAGCTCAAGTTTCCATCCTATTTTTCTCAACTTTAATTTTTAGGATATCTATCTTTTTAACAGACTATTCTAAGCTTTGTATCTGTTTGCACATCTTACTTCATCCGTCTTGTTTTTACCTCACACAGTAAATCCCAATATTAATCCACGTCTCTGCTCCTTCTTGCTTTTCCTGGTAACGCTTGAAGCCTTGCACACACACCTTTACATCATTACCCTTCATTTATCTTCAGACTGTGTTTTACTATTCATTTATTTAGGTTATTACAGCAGACAGCTGCTCAATGAGGTATTATCATAATTTAGATAATTTTTCTTTATTTTAGTTTTGAAAACATCTCCTGTTTTATTTGCTGCTTAGAGATTTTTATTCCTGAATTCCTTCCTTTCAATTCCTGACATAATCTGATTTTATTATGTTCTATAGCTTAAAAAAATATATAATTTTGTACATAAATAAAATAGTACAAGCGCACATAGACAGAGTAGACAATAATATAACTGTTTGAAAATAGTCAGTATTAATGTTTAGAAATGCTTGAATAAAATACTTTCCCATATTTGAGAATAAAACTGGTTTCAATCCCTTTTGAGTTATTTTGATGTATCGACAGCTTAGTTTTCCATCTGTACAGGAATGCAGCAAGAGTAGCTGTTGGTAAAATCCCCATCAATGGGGATTCCGCCAAGTTAGGTTATTTACAAAATAATGAGTTTGGGCTGATTGGATGTTACTGGTAGCCATGTGGACGACAGCTGTATGTTTTTTTTTCTGGTATCAGTGGCAATGGATATGACTTGGGGTGGAAAAAAAAAAATCGATTCACATAGGAATCTACATTCTATGCTTAAAGATTTTGATTTTTTTTTTTTACACATGCAACCCAGGCTGGGAAAAAAAGTTTAAGTTCACTTTATTATTAAGTATATTTAAGTATGTAGCAGTTTACTTCAGAAAGTCTTCACTTTTCATTCATTCTGTTGTAAAGGTTTAAGATCTGCGATATCGAAGAATTTCAATTGAAATTTAAACAGCACTTTAAAAAAAAAACATTACAGAATTGAATCGGGAGAAAAGCATATTGTCTCAGCCCTACAAATTGGCACCTTTTTTTTACTAAAAGCATGGATTGTGAATCGATTCTGAATCAAGAATCGCTTCTGAATCGAATCATCAATGAAACTCCACAAATCGGAATCGAATGAAATCGTGAGTTGTTCTAAGATTCACATCCCTAGAAATGACCTAGAATGGCTTCAAAAAACGAAGTCTAAATCTTTCAGCCTCATTAGGTCAAATGTGTTTTGTTCCTTTTTCCTCCTGAATATTATCACAATATCTTTACTATCAGGCTCACCTCGGTCTGCTAGTGTGTGACAGGATGCAGACACACATACTGCAGGTTTGACGGTCTAAATGTCAACCTTCCCAGATGTCAGGAGGCTAACCCCTTTAACTCAACAGCTGGGTCCTCAACACTCGCTGTGGGTCTACAAATGTCCTGACACAAACTCACACGCCAGGATCCTCTTTTGTCCCATTTTACCTGACTAAGCACACACTGAAAAAGGGGCCTGCACTCAGGCAGGTTTCAATCACGCTCTGCTCCACTACTCATCCCCCGTCTTGGCGCACGTCTTGTTGTTAACGCCGATCTACTGACACGTCCCGTCATCGCTCACTCACTCGAGCCTAGCGGCTTGGAAGCTTTTTCACAGGTATTCCTGACACGCCCTGTCCCTGAATCAAACCCGGCTGAAGGGGAGATTACAGCCTTTTGTCGCCCTGTCGGTTGGAGCTTGGCTCTGGCTGACATGGTATGAATGAGCAAAACAGGACACCAGAGGAGAGAAGAGGAAGTGCTAGGAGGGGGAGATAATGTACAAACACTGTATACGTTTGTGTTGATTTGTATTTATAAAAACTGCTTTAACATTATTTTAAAAAGCAGAAGTAAGATAGACCTGGTGAGGACAAGGAGATCAGGTCAACCACTATTTTCACAGAGAAACCATGCAGGTGATCACTGGATGGGAATACTTTTACAGTCCCATTAAAAGACGAGGAGCAGGGCTTCCTGTGAAGAACTGTCATCAGTCACAGCTTGCTGTCAGCCATGCTTGATTTACTCTGTAAATCTTCCTCTGTCTGTACCTGCTCTCGCCTGGCTACAGCCTCTGGTTTTTTTTTTTGTGGTTTTTTTTCTCTCCTGAACAAACTCATCACCACACTTGTCCATACATTTAAACAACCGCCTAAGGAAAGAATCAGGACAATTTGTTGCAATCCATAGTGAACATTTGGAAGAATATTAAAAGGTTAAAATAAATAAAGCTTTAATCAGAACATCCAACGCCAAAGGTTTTGGAATTATGACCTTTAATTTGAGTACATTTATGTCACAGGGGATAAAAATGTTACGTTAAAATTATTATTATTTTTTTTTAGGAAATCAATGGTATTTACAACCCTACCAAGTGATATCATCTGGAGTGCTGGGTCCTCCCATCAGCTCAGCCACTGAAGAAGGTTGACTTTGTTTCTGATGAACCATTGCTTTGTTTCTTTAGCCATGTGTTTTGAATTATTATGCAGCTGAAAAGATCAAATGATCTCCTTTCTCACAGAGGCAACAAAATCGTATTTTTAAAATACGCCATAAAAAAAAAAAAGCCTCTGCGCCATTTTAAATTGATAAGGTAAACAGAAAGTCAAAGGTCAAGCTCCTAGAAACCTCAATCCACCTACAAGGGTTTTAGTTACATATATTTTACAGGGTTTTATTAGGGGTATAATTAATTGTGCTACTTTTGTAAAAAAAAAAATATATATATATATATATATATATATATATATTCTTAGCGAATTAATCTTTCCTACTTTATATCTTTTACAAAGCGAGACGAGGGAATTTTATTTGTACACATTCAGCAAGAGGGCAATTCAACGTGCTTTGAGTGATGGGAGGAAATAAAAGCAGCAATTAAGCAACAAAGAAAACAGAAAAAACTCATTTGGAGACCTAAAGAAAATTAAAATATACTACTGTTATGAGGTAACAGCTGTTTTAATCACTAACTTAAAGGCATCTCTAGACAGATGAGTTGTTAGCCTTGATTTAAAGGAACTCAATGTTTCAGCAGCTTTGCAGTGGTTTGGAAGTTTTCTCTACATAAAGCTTGGTTTATGCTTGACACATGAACATTCCGCGCGGAAACGAGACGTGCGGAACCGGCCGAGACGCCTTCAAGCAGCATTTATACTTTTTGCCGCTTGTCCCTGCTGAGAGCCAATATTCTTGATGACTGTAGGGGGCAGTGTAGGGCTCTACGGCATGCATACAACACTACACCATAGTAGAAGTAGTAATCACTGTTGTTTACAAGATGGTGATACCCGTGAGCTTAAACAAAGCAGAACTTTTAAGCTGTTTACTTAGGAAAAAAGACGAAAAAGGAGACCGTCCTCTCTCCCATTAAAACACAGTTGATCACAGTGCTCTCTATCGGCCATCATAAAGATGTCTATTTACGAACCTCCGGCAATATGAGCTCTTGCCAGTCCACCATGTTTTTCCGTGTAGTTACAAATTTTCCTAGGTGCGTGGTGCGGAAATTTTGGGGCGGGAGGAGGCTGCGCGGATAGGCGTGGTTGCTGAAATGACGTAATTTGGCCGCGTGGAGCCGTGCGGACCTCGTGGACGCGGCAAGCATAAACCAAGCTTAAGAGGTGCATAGGAACCGAAAGCTGCTTCATCATGTTTGGTTCTGATTCTAGGGATGCTGAGTTGACTGGAGTTAGAAGACCTGAGTGGCCTGAGGGATTGGTATAATGACAACAGATGTTCAGCATCCTTTGGTGCTAAGCTATTCAATGATTTATGAACTATTAAAAGTGTTTTAAAGTCTATTCTCTGAGCCACAGGGAGCTATTGGAAGGACTTTAGAACTGGGGTGATGTGTTCTGCTTTTCTGGTTACAGTGAGCAGCAGCGTTCCGGATAAGCAGCAGCTGTCTGACTTTTTAGGCAGACTTGTAAGGACATTGTTGCGGTAACCAATCTGACTAAAGGTAAAAGATAAAAGTAGAACAATTGAAGATTGGATTTTTTTTACAAATTTCCAGTGAGAGATTATACTATGGGACTAAAAAATAGATTTTTAGTTTTTTTACACATCTTATTAGTATAAGTATTATCAAAAGGGGGTTTAAAAGACACTATGGCGGCATATTATGGTAATATTGCCAGCATGGTGTGTCATTTGAATGTGCCATGGGGGCATGGCGATGCAGGAAATATTGCGGCATTCAATCGGGCAAGTTTGAAAGTAATATTACCGCAATAATGGTCTTATTAATGAAGAGGACGCCTTGCAGCTACAGAGGGTGATGTCATGATGATATGTGAAATTTGCACGGAGCTCCGACTGGCAACAGTATGTAAAATGCAAGTAAACATGGGGCGTTCATGTAGCCTTTGTAAACTGTATACGCTGAAACGGCAAACTGGAGTGATGCAGAGGTCTGGGATCTTCTGGCCTATAGAGCTGAAGACCAGACTGTCAGACAGGGACTGTCAAGGACCGTCGCCTTATGGGATGTTTCACAAAAAGTTTTGAGGAGTGGGACTTCAATCAGGATAAAAACAAGTTACGTCCAATTACTTTCTCTGGTTATCACAAACTCTTCAGTCTCACGAATCATACGCAACCCTGCATGTTGACAGCCCAAACACCATCCACACACCCTTCTTTATCCCATCTTGGACAAACCTTTTGTGAAAAACACCTGATTGCAGCACATTGCTGCCTTAGGCTGACCACTTGGAAATGACCAAAAGGCTCACTGATGGCGGCTTTTTCAGCAGCTTAATAGGTCTTTGTCTTATTGGAGCCCTCGTAAGGTTTAATATGAAGTTCTGAAAGAAACAATGTTGATGGAGACTTGATAATCCAAACATGTCACACTTTGCTCACTTAGTTCACCCAAAAAACGTTGTCACTATTTACCTCCTTACTGAAGGTGGTCGTAAAATGAACCTTTAATCCAATGTTGTTTAACATAATTTCTTATTCTAGCTAAAAACTGCTCTGACTATAGTTAGACACACGGTACCAAAGCAAAAAAGAAAAAAGTAAAGGATAAAATCCTGTGTTACAAATTTACAAAAAGGCTAAAACATCAATAATTTTACAATTTTTAATAAAATCTAACTGAGAGATTTATTTGTCAAGTCATTTAACCAGTTGCCAAATAGGTCTTCCAAATACACAATGACTAGGCATACGGTCAGAGTGGTGAGACAGTTGCTTAAGGATAGCAAAGTCAATGTTTTTGTGAGGCCATAACAAAGCCCTGACCTCAGCCCAAGACAGAGGTGTGGGCAGATCTGAAAAGGTCTATGCGAACGAGGCGGCCTACAAACCTGACTCCTTTACAACGGATCTGTCTGGAGGAATGAGCCTCCTGAAGGACCCCAAAATTATCTGACCTAAGTCAGAGTTTTTTAAAAGATGTTACCAAACAATGATGAAATGTATGTCAACCTTTCATTTTGAAGACACTAATGAATAAATCTCTTACATATTTTCTTTTCATTTTGGAATTTAGCAACAAAAACATATTTAAGTCATTCTAACTAACCAAAAACAAGAGGTCTGGTCTGATTTCACTTTAGACAATAATAAAATGGTGTGCATCTTTTCATTGGGTGTATGTAAACCCTGGTTTCAACTATAAAACTGTACATACGATTGCACAATCTAGCATTACAGACCAACATTAACAAACATTTGGCTTGTGGTTTTCCATCTTGGCATCAGAAACATCAACCTCATTCAGTCATTGTAACCCACCACAAAGGACAGTGTAGACCACAAGTAGCTTTACAGAGTCCAATCTTCCCTGGACCAGTGCACATACTAAATTTACGTCTCCTTGCTAAACAGGCTGAGATGCTTGGCTGGTACATAGGGTTCTGTTTGGCAGAAGTTGTCCTTGTTCTTATAGATAGAGCTGATAGAACAATCTTCTTGGCTACATCAACTTATAGATCCCATCCCTGTTTTGTGTTCCACAGGGTTCTGTTTCGGGACCACTGTTTATCTGCTCCCTGTTGATCCTATACAATCATTGCCAGAATTCACTTAAAAGCTAGATGGCTTACTCACCCCCCCCCCCACCCCCCCACCCCCCCCAAGAAATATATATATTGATCCTTGAGGTCCTGGGATCAAGGCCTGATGATAGTCCCCCATATAAAATAAAATAAAGGAGAAACAGCCTTTTTTACTATTGCTCCAAGACTATGGAGATTTCTTCCTCTGACAAGGGGATCAGCTGACTTGGTAGTTTATTTTAGAAGCCAGCTAAAGACTTTTTAATTACATTTAATGTTGTGTTTTGCCTTTGTTTGTTACGATTTTTTTTATTGTGATTCTCTGTTTTGAAGAACTTTCTGATTTAGATCTTGAAAAGTGCCATATAAATGAAGTTTACAAACCAATATTTCATAGTTGGGGATATAGATACAAACTTTTAGGTATTTAGTTTTAGCTGCTTCACGACGATGAAGATCAACACACATCAGTCTTACAGTATAAGAATAGCACTTTCCCAATTTGAACAGTGTCTGCATTAAATGAGAAAAGAGAAAGCTTTCAATTACTAATCAAAACATTCCTCGTTTCAGCTAGCTTTATTGTGTAAAAAAATGTTTTGAAATTGACTTGCGTCTGAAAATAAATGTAAGAACTCATTATAGGCTGCATTTTTGTACATTTTTCAGGGAGAGACTATTGTGCTTTATGGGTTTAATCAGAGGTGTCAAAAAGTTAGTATATGTGTAATTTCAAGTACTTTAAATCTAGAGACCTCCAATGTCTCACTTCGACATAATTCCCCAAAACACACGGTAGAAGGGAAACAGGGCTGAAGATGATGCTTGATTACTATGAAACAATCTGAGGCCAGCAGGGTTACACAGCTGATAAAGGCCTCTGGGAGCCATGTGCAACACATTAACCTCCATTCCTGTGCCTATCTGTCTTTCTCTGGCCTAGATAAGATCACTTCATAGACTTTCAACTTCATTAAATCATAAGTGCCCTGTTTTGTGTCAAATTCAGTTTCCCCTGGATCACATTGAAATTAGCCTTCTGCCTTGCTGCTTCCACTGCACTCTGGGCTTTATGGCTGGAGTAACTTGTGGGAAGCGAGATGCTGTGGCACTTACAGTCTCCTCCGTCTTTATTGCAGTCTCCCACTGTGAACTACTGTTCCCCTTACTGCAGATGTGTTTTTTGTTTGGCTTAGGGGCCTCTAAGGTTTTGATATTTTTATTACCTCTCGCAGGTCGTCCGTCAGAACCCATGGCCCGGACCCTCATACCGCCCCCCTTAGTCAGGCCACACAAAAATACGTCTGTGGGAAGCGCCGAGGCCAGCTGTCTGGACGTCACACTGAGCTGCACTTCGGAGTAATTTAAAAGCCCCAACTGGATCCTTTCCCTCTTCCTTGTGCTTTTTTCCCTGTCATCCTCATCCTGGATTACATGCTCAATCAATATTTTGTTGCTTCAGCAAAATAAACCCAATAACTGCTCGCCTCCTGTTTACGGTATATTGACTGAAAACCTTCGCCGTGTTTATCTAGACACATATTCGGGGTGAGAAAACGGAGCTCTGCAAAAATATTCCTAATTCAAGCGTTCATTTGCAAAAGGAAGGCCTGGAAAGAATAATACCCCTTCGCTGAGCAGGAGTCTACTATATCAGCCCTGGGTTCCCCTTGGCTTTGATTCATGAGGTTTGACTGAAAAATAGAAGCATTCCTATTTGCTCATGAAATCAAGAGAAAATACAGATTCAAATGAGGCATAAAGTCTCTGAAGCATGGGGCTGTTATGTAAAAATGAATTATGGTATAAAAGCTGATGTGATCTTTTTAAGTGTGGCAGGGGCTTTGGAGTATAAACTGGAACCCTCACAAAACACACATGTCTGTGTGAGACGCTGCGAGTACTGCGGTCCAAGTGTACATCTGAACAGTTTCCTACTCTAATACTTTATTATCGCCTCAAAATATCAGAGTAATTTCCACTTTTATCACTAGAAAAATAGAACTATGAATACTGGTGTTTTTCAGCATCTTAACAAGGTCTATTGTGAGACTATGTTTCAGCATGTCTGTGGGTGGCTTGATTCTAGAGTGACAGACTCAGTCTGGCCCTTGCCCCCTAGCCCTGCCAACACCGTGTAACCAGCAGCTGATTTATGGCCCCTGGAGCCCCGCTGAGCCTCTTCCTCTTTGGCCCCTAATGTTTTCCAAGCAAGTCAGCCGAAAGCCAACACTCTCCTCTCCTCTGGTGCCATTTATTCCACTCCATGGGATTTAGATGACCGCTGTGCAACAATCAGTTAGCAGGTAGGGGACCTCAGCCCTACCTGCTATGAGTGGTCATATGATTATTCATATTAGGAGCAGAAGCGATGTCATGTTGGGTGTGAGAAAACAGTTGCGGTAAAAATGGATGGAACTAATATTTTAAAACGAACGCCGCATTTCCACCATCAGGTTAACTTTATCAGATCTTCACGGTGTGAAAGGGTCTCCACACTATTTCAGAAAAAAACAAGTTCCATACTTGGGGTATGTATTTGGCAATGTTACGGTCGAGTCACTGGGTGGGAGCTGTGGTTAAGTCATGATAGGTTGTAACTAAGACGAATATGAGCAGATGCGGCCAGCTTTTTAAAACTGGAAAGGTTCCATTGTCAGTCTCTTGTTGTTTTTGCTGCTTTTGGCACTGATAAATGATTCTACTCACTGCTGAAACGGTTGTGAGATGCAGACGTGTTAGCAAGTAACTAAAGAGATTATTTGTTTTATGGAGACAGGATTAACAGATTAAACTCTGTCAAATAAAATCTGTTTAAATTACCCTGAAGTTCTGATAGTGGAGAAGTGCCTAAAAACACAATATTTATGGACTTATATTAGCATTTAGTAAAGCTATCATTATTAGCATCACAGCTGAGGTATTCATCAAGACTGTATATCCTTACCTAAAGTCTGAGATTTCAAAAAATGCAAACATGACACGCAGAGTTTGAATCTTCAATAGGGTAAAACAACCTTCCTGTTATCTGTTAGAAGTTTTGCTCTCCCTCCCGCTCTCTTGCAGTAAAACACTGTTTCAGAATAAAAGAGTCTCTTGCATATGTTTATGCCATTTGTAATTTTTGAACACGACTAAAACCTATAAACAGCCAACTGAGAGATTTACTTGCCACAGTAACAACTTCCACACTGAAGAGAGCTTTTTGTGGCACAAACTAGTGGTGGTTTTTCTTCGATTCTCTAGTTTTAATGGCATAAAATAACTAGAAAACAGCTCATTAGCTGTAATGAGAAAATACAACAGAATTCAGATGTGACACTTAGAATCATGTTGCAAGTTGTAGCCTGAGAGAAGGCAGAATTCGAACAAATTGATAATTTTTGCAGTACATAGCTAGCTACAAGTATTGAATAAAGCTGATTCTGAGATGCTGAAGCTATACTGCTAATAAAATAAGGTAAAAAGGCTCAGAAAAGGATGAAGGGTATAAAAATATGTGATGATGGTAATTCCTACGTATATATAATAGACAGAAATGACAAAGGAGCTGAATCATTTCTAAAACAATAACACATTTTTAGGCTTTCCAGAGTTGTAACCTAAAAACAAACATGACCAGATCAGCTAGATAAGGCTTGAAATTTCTAACCTGTATGTTGTTCTGGCTGTCCAGCATCCACGGGGAGAGCTTCTTCTCACAGGAGCCCGATATGCCCCTGAGACGCCTGGGGTCAAAGGTCAGGCACATGACGGGTTCGGGGTGGGCTTTGACACGGCTCAGCTCGGACCTCTGGGTTACGTCCCACAGCAACAGGGAACCATCCTCGTATCCAGCAAACAGGAGCGGTCCGAGACCAGAGGCTGGCTGCAGGAGAGGAGGAGGGACAGCGGGAAGGGAAGGACAGCAGCGCGAGTTAAGACGTGAGACGAACATAGGGTTTTAGAAAGCCACGAAAAAAACTAGTGTCTGTTGCTTGAAGCAGAGAGGAGCAGAGGTTATCAGCCTGGAAGCTCCGGCTGACACTCAAGGGATGCTGCAGCCTCAATTTATCAACCGGCTGCTCTCTACAGAAAACCAGAAAATTTTTAATCCTCAGTAATATTATCAATTGCCATTTTCTGCATTTATCGAGAAAAACATTTTATTTGGGGAGTCTTTTTGTTCAAAGCTCACAACCATCCTGATGAGCAACTTTGGTTTGGCATTCACGAGCCACACATTCAATGCTTTTATTGGGATTTTATATGATACAACAATATAAAGCAGCTCAAAGTTTTAAAATGAAAGCTGTAAAATGTATGGCATGCCTTTGTATTCCACTAAAACGTACTTGGACACTCCTGTACAAAACCCTACATACAGTGCCTTGAGAAAGTATTCGGCCCTTTTGAACTTTGCGACCTTTTGCCACATTTCAGGCTTCAAACATAAAGATATAAAACTGTAATTTTTTGTTAAGAATCAACAACAAGTGGGACACAATCATGAAGTGGAACGAAATCTGTTGGATACTTCAAACTTTTTTAACAAATAAAAAACTGAAAAATGTGGCGTGCAAAATTATTCAGCCCCTTTACTTTCAGTGCAGCAAACTCTCTCCAGAAGTTCAGTGAGGATCTCTGAATGATCCAATGTTGACCTAAATGACTAATGATGATAAATAGAATCCACCTGTGTGTAATCAAGTCTCTGTATAAATGCACCTGCACTGTGATAGTCTCAGAGGTCCGTTTAAAGCGCAGAGAGCATCATGAAAAACAAGGAACACACCAGGCAGGTCCGAGATACTGTTGTGGAGAAGTTTAAAGCTGGATTTGGATACAAAAAGATTTCCCAAGCTTTAAACATCCCAAGGAGCACTGTGCAAGCGGTAATATTGAAACAGAAGGAGTATCAGACCACTGCAAATCTACCAAGACCTGGCCGTCCCTCTAAACTTTCAGCTCATATAAGGAGAAGACTGATCAGAGATGCAGCCAAGAGGCCCATGATCCCTCTGGATGAACTTCAGGGATCTACAGCTGAGGTGGGAGACTCTGTCCACAGGACAACAATCAGTCCTATACTGCACAAATCTGGCCTTTATGGAAGAGTGGCAAGAAGAAAGCCATTACTTAAAGATATCCATAAAAAGTGTTTTTTTAATTTTTCCACAAGCCACCTGGGAGACACACCAAACATGTGGAAGAAGGTGCTCTGGTCAGATGAAACCAACATTGAAATTTTTGGCAACAATGCAAAACGTTATGTTTGGCGTAAGAGCAACACAGCTCATCACCCTGAACACACTATCCCCACTGTCAAACATGGTGGTGGCAGCATCATGGTGTGGACCTGCTTTTCTTCAGCAGGGACAGGGAAGATGGTTAAAATTGATGGGAAAACCTGATGGAGTCTTCAAAAGACCTGAGACTGGGACGGATTTGTCTTCCAACGAGACAATGATCCAAAAAATAAAGCAAAATCTACAACGGAATGCTTCACAAATAAACATATCAAGGTGTTAGAATGGCCAAGTCAAAGTCCAGACCTGAATCCGATCGAGAATCTGTGGAAAGACCTGAAAACTGCTGTTCACAAACGCTCTCCATCCAACCTCACTGAGCTTGAGCTGTTTGGCAAGGAGGAATGGGCAAAGATTTCAGTCTCTCAATGTGCAAAACTGATAGAGACACACCCCAAGCGACTTACAGCTGTAATCGTAGCAAAAGGTGGCGCTACAAAGTATTAACTTAAGGGGGCTGAATAATTTTGCATGCCCATTTTTTCAGTTTTTATTTGTTAAAAAAGTTTGATATATCCAATAAATTTCGTTCCACTTCATGATTGTGTCCCACTTGTTGTTGAATCTTCACAAAAAATTACAGTTTTATATCTTTATGTTTGAAGCCTGAAACGTGGCAAAAGGTCGCAAAGTTCAAGAGGGCCGTACTTTCTCAAGGCACTGTAATCCCTTCAGTAACTCCAGGTCCATCCGAAGGCCTCAGATGTTTGTTGGAGAATAAGCACCTTGACATGAGCCTGTCAACAGGATAAATATCAGTCCAACACTCATCAAGTAAGGCCTCTGCTGACAACTGGCAAGGAAAAAACCCTAAAAAGTTCCGTTTGCAGTTTTAAATATTGCAGAGAACAAACATGTGGATGATAGTGCTTTTAAAATTTACAGATTCCTAGACATGGAAGAAAACTAAAACAGTGCACATCGCCCTAAACACAACATCCACACCATGAAACATGTTGATGCTGTGGGGACCCTTACTTCAGGGGGGAAAGGGAGGCTGCTCAGTTGATGGGAAGATTGATAGCAACTGTTGAAGGAAACTTGAAAAAGATTTCAAAGGTCATGGGTCAACAAGCCAAAGCATTAAACCCGAGCTACACTGGAACAGCAAGCCCAAAGTAGAATCATACATCAAGATGGCCTAGTCAAAGTTCAGACGTCAACAGAGATGCGTAGTAACTTACTAAGTCACATTTACTTGGGTAATTTTGGGGGGGAAATAATGTGCTTTTATGAGCATATCTACTGCACCCTACTTTTACGTTTACTTCAGTAATATATTTATGAAGTATCAGTGCTCTTACAAGAGTAACATTTCCGGATACTCTACTAACTACTGTATTTCCTAACATCATTATTAGTTTTAGAAGTTTTTTTTTTTTTTACATCAAACTATTGACATAATTTTTAAATATTACGTCAAATCTTACGATCAAATAGTTACTTAGTACTTAAGTAGCCTCTTAATCAAATACCTTTTTAGTCTTAATTGAACAATTTCTCGGACGGCTACTTTTTACTTTTATATGTTGAAGTAGTGTTATTCTTTCTTGAGTCCAGTTTTTAGCGACTCTATCCACCTCTGGACATCAATCTAACTAAGAACCTGTAACAAGTCTTAAAAATTGAGGTTTGTATAAGCTGTTCTGGTTGAATTTGAGCAAAACTCCGTCTCTAGATGAGCAAAGCTGTTAGAGACGCATCCTAAAAGACTTATGGCTATAACTGCTGCAAATTATTAGATCGGAAGGCTGAATACAAATGCATGTCACGCTGTTCAGATTTTTATTTTACAAAATGTGATACTTTGTTTTGGTCTGTGATAAAATATTTAAGATTTAAAGGACATGAATACCTTTTTCTAATATCCTCTGTACAGTATAGATACAGAGGAAGCAGTATGAAGCATAACATGTATTTCTATTTAAAGGGTACATTTTGTACAGTTTTAAACAAATGTAACAGCTGAGATGGTATTTAATTCATGTAAATAACAAAGCTATGATGAATTCAAACAAAACTTGGAGGAAAAGCCTAAAAAAGGAAAAGCAAAGTGAAGGAAGACTGGACATAAACAAAGTTTGGGATTCATCATGACAGTGAAATATATAAAATAAAAACCTAACTTCTTCTTTTGAGCTCGAACACGCCCCAACAAATACACACCTGGTCAGGCAAGGGACTGAAAAAAAACAATGAAATTTGTCAAGCCTACCGAAAGCGATGCAGACGTCAGACGACCTAGAAATAAGCGCAGATACTCGGCAGTGTGCTGGCTCTACCTTTTATTTTAAAATAACAGCAGGCCTTCAAAAGAGAAAAAAAAAGCGCAGTGCCATGCAGAAGCGAGGAGGAAAATAAATTTTTTCCATATGTGCACACAGGCCGTGTCAGTCATTTTTCATCCATGTTCAAGTCTTCTCCTCTGTTAACGCTACATATTTCTCTTCTTCCAGTTTGAAACAAATTATAGACAGAGCCATGTACTCCTTCCAAACACATCAGCGAGGACGAACATGGAGGGATTATGAAAACAAATAAAAACAAGTGAAAATCAGTGGCCCCTGCTTGCCGGCAGGGACCGGGCTTAGCGCTCCAGATTGGGGGCCCAGCGTTTCACTTAAGCGAAGGACCTCCTTGATTGATGATGTCATGGGTCGGAGGTCGGGGAACCCTGGGTAGACACCTAATTCATTATATCCTCCACAGGCCTTTCTACAAGAGGGCTCTCTGCTGGAGTGGGGCCGGGGCACTGGGTGGAGATTCATCACAGGGGAACAGCTGCAAAGACGGACGACTGGAAACCGGCCAGAGAAGAAGGACCAGAAGAGAAAACTGTCAAGTTGGGGCTGATCGCGGCGGTGAAATATCCAGCCAAGGTTTCATTGCTCGTAGGTTAAAACTCTGAAGCTACAGGCAACACCTAACAGCAACAATACATCATAAATTATTCCAAAACTGTTCTCTCCTTTAATGTGACATTCATCCTGTGGATTTCAATAAGAAAAATATATTTTAAAGCAAAAAAAAGAGCCTAAGTCACGCCCTTCTACTTCCGGTCCATGGGTCCCCGACTGCCAAAAAAAAAAGAATGATAGTCAATGGAGCGATAAAAGTTTTTTTCTGATCCAGGTTGAAACGCGCCGTGGATCGAACATACGATGTCCGTGAATTTTAAAAACAAATTTTGATGCAGCGAAAACGCTGATTTTCGTCCGAAGGCAAAAGTTAGTTTAGGTTTTGTGTGAAAACGTTTAGCAGACTAAACTGCAGAAGAAGAAGGAGAGCAAGGGTTGTAGCCTCCAGGCCGAAGAAAAGAGCATTAAACACGGAGAAAACCACTATAAACCTGACCATGTGGAAAGTAGCAGAAATGTCGGGGGTAAAGCAGTTGGTGGAGTGAGAGCCAGCATGGAGGAGAAGCTCTACAAGCTCTAGGTGAGAGTTTTACGTGCTATAGCTAGTGCTAGTTCCCGTTAGCCAAATGGCGTCATATATGCGACTTCTGACTTCTGATTGGTAGGCATTTTAAATATGAATTTTTACAATCAAATACATTCCAAATCACTGGGCAAACACATTCGAAACGTACATCATTAATTATCATTTAGGTCGAAGTACAACATATCACATATGTGTGATTCAGGACGTAGGACAAAGCCGACCAGAAAATAACTTATCGGTCCATTTACTTCCATTCGCTATTTTTTTCGGTTTGGGGACCCACGGGCCGACCGGAAGGGGAGGAGACTTAGGCTCCCCATAAATGTTTAACTTGTTTGTGCCTATAGGGGGTTGGGGTTGAGGAGGGGGGATATGTATGTGGGGTTCATTTTTAATTTTGTGTAGCACTTTGAACTGGATTTCATTCCATGAAAAGTGCTGTGTAAATAAAGTCAATTGATGGATTGATGATTTTAAAACGATTTTAGCCGGGTGAAGATAAGAAAATGATTCTGCTTTGCACATAACCAGCCTCTGACAGAAATTCCTGCAGCTCTTTCATGGTTGGTGTCATGCTCTTGGAAGCTGGCTTGTCAGCATTTTTGTTCCCCAGTTTTTGTTTCAGTCATTAAATAAAGGCTTAGCTGCATCAAAACAAGCTGTGTAGTTTGGTTTGCACTCTTCTCCTGATATTTTGTTATACAATGTCGTACATTTTGACCCTTTGTAATCTATGGCCGTGCCAGCGTTGGGTAGGTCAGTTTTGAAAGGTAATGGTTTGGCTTTATTTTGTGACAGAAAAAAGGTTTTTGTGAGAATTGCAGACCAGAAGTGACATGGGAGAGGGGAGTCCTGTCAGCTTGATCAACAGAAAACTATACAGGCCCCATAAAGCTGTAAGCACCGCAGCATGCTAGCTAGAGAGTCCGCTTTGCTATAAACTCTGTCACATTGCTTGTTTTTTAATCCTCTGGTCTGAAGTGAGTGCCACAAAAGTTTTTGTCATAGCCAAAGCAGAAGTTAAGCGCAGTTTCAGCTACATGAAATTCACCCAGACATAGAAGGTGCAGTGTGTGTGTTTTTTTTGTGTGTTTTTTTTTTGAAAACCTGTGGGCTTGTTGTCCTGACAGGCTGGTGTTTGTACTATTTACTATATCCCGCTAATATATTTTTGTTTTCCTTTGTTTTTGTAATTATCTCTCTTATGCTGCAGTTGGAAGAGTTTCTCTCTGATAATTTAAAAAAAGTTACCTAAAATGATTTAGGGAGTGAAAAAAAATATCAAAAGAGTTCCTGCTTTTCCAGTTCTATTGGGACTATTGATATCCATTTTTATTTACACATCACAGCATTTGAAAGAAAAAAAATCATTTAAAGAAAGAAAGAACACTATGAGGCTAAACAGAAGGTAGAATCCTCGATGTGAATAGATAAAACTTTAAATGGGGAACCGAAAAAAGTTTGATTTGTGCTCAAGTTTTATCAACTAGAAAAGGCAAAGCTGGATGGACAGATCAATGATTGGATAATAAGTTAGGAGTTTTGTTCCAATAAACATGTAAATATTTTTTCATTTTTAAAGTGGTACAATGGTTGGCTATATTAGAATAAACTTGCACATCAAAATGGCACATATTGATAAGACTGCACAAACATGTTAGAAATGAGAAGGGGATTAAAGAAATAACTGAATGGATTTTTTTCATTAGAGAAGAAAATTTAGAAGAAAAAGACAAATTCATAAATCTAATCTCAATAAATGTGATTTTTTTCTCTGAGAAGACCAATAACTTATTGTAATTTGGCTATCTTTCTTATTTTCCTTATTTTTGCCAGGACTTACGAACAAGACTGAGGGCAGCAGTCTGTTTGCTGATGTCCCGACCTCAGGCGGGCGTCACTTCAACATAAGGAACCAATCGTTTCCTGAGGTTGTCGTCCCGCTCCGACCGTGATGTGATGGCTACGAGGCAGCAAGGTGATGTGCTCAGAGTGATGGATATCTGTAAAGGAACATTTCCTTTTTTCCCAGCCAGCCTCTGTTCACATTAGAAGCCTTACACGTCGTACATCACTACCGTCCCCGCGGCCAGGCCGGCGTCCTCGCTCAAGTCAAACCCACATGTGGAGCCACTTTCGATTGTTCACTTCATCAAAGCAGACTTGCTTCTCCTTCGACTGATCGACCGCATCACAGCCAAACAGATTGAGGATAGGATAGTATGATCTGCCATGTTTAAGACAGAACCATAATGTTACGACTTTGGAGTGTTTTTTTTCCGAGTTTTTATGTAAAACACCACGATAACGAGGTGCAAAAACCTTGTTTTTTTTTACAATAAAAAAATGCAACATTCAAATACATGGGGCCTGATTTATCAATAGGTTGCGCTTGTTAAAGCCCGCGCAAACCGCACAGCATCGCAAAAGCAGGCTGTGGTTGATCTATCAGCACGGCGCAGAGCGCGTTGCGCACAGCAATTACCCACAGCAAGATGCACGCAATCCATTTAGCCCTTTTGCCTTGATAAATATAAAATCTGGGCATTTCTGTAAGCAGACACAAAATATTGGGGGGAGAACAGGCAAATAAGTAGCCGTTCCAGGTGCAGTGTGATTCACTAAGCATAAAATTTTTTGCAGCGACCATTTTAGCGTCTATTTTTAGCGCTTCTGAAAAGCATCTCTTAATTTTGCGCTACCACATTCAACATGAATTTATTATTGACAAATAAAATGTCATTTACACACAATATAAACTAACAGTAATTAACACTCTAATGGTCATAAACCTGATAGTTATGTAAATATTTACCTGTTTTCACCCAAAGACGCATCATAACTCACTGCGCTCTCATCACGTTTCCTGTTAGTGACGCGCTGAGCGCACATGAACCTAGTGAATCCTCATTATTTTCTCACGTAGTGGTTAACCTTTCTGGAGTCCAGTTAATAAAATGTAGTAATCATACAATACCACAATGATAATTGGAATTATATATGACATTTTTAAAAACTAAATTCAGACATGCTGCAGTTTTAATCAGAGAGCAGCGCATGTACACCATATGAATTACATTTATTACTGACAAACGAAAAACAAAATTCACAGCATTTTAGCCTAACTTTTATGCCAAAAACGCATCATGGATAATGCGCATTATTCCTCCTCTCTCTAGCCATGGTGAAGCTCGCATTAGCGACCGCAAACTGCTTATTTGAATACTGCTGCTTGTTCCTGTTGAGAATTGCTCACGCAATCTCATTATATCACCTGCAAATTAAGGACAACCCACTCACGCAAATTTTTAGCACCGCACACAATTTTACGGTCATAATCAGGAATCTTGATAAATCAGCCCCATGGAATACTCTATGGAAGCCTCGTGTGAAATATTGAATTGGCTTTCCTGCATGTTTTAGATCAGGGGTGTCCAAATCTAATCCTCGAAGGCCGCTGTCCTGCATGCTTCAGATTTGTTCCTGCCACAAAACGGCAGATTTAAGCTTCACATAATCCTGCTAATGATCCCTTCATTTGATTCAGGCGTGCTGAACCAGGGAAGCGTAAGTCATCGGGGTGCTGCAGGAGTGAAGTACTCCATCCTTGGCTGCCGCTAAAGTAATTTGGGTGATTAACAGGTTTCTGCTATACTTAATGGCATCTTTAGGAGGTGATCCAATCCTAAAGTGTGTTGGAGAATTAAGATTGAGAATCACTGGTTTAGATCAACGCATATCCATGTGCTAGAATGTCCCAATCAAAGTCCAACCAAAAATCTCACTAAGAATCTCTGGAAAGACTTGAAAGATAACCTCCATCCAATCTGATTTGCCCTATCTGTTCTGCAGACAACTGGTGGAAAATGTAGAACTTTGGATAAAGAAATATGGAAGGCTGTTAGAGACCTACAGCAAAAAGGGGTGAGTAGAAATTGCAGCGAGATTTGATTTATTCAAGTATTTCCAAGAGTGTGTTTTTGTTTTAGAGTTTTACAGATTCACATTTATCCTTCTCTTTCAGCGTCAAGTGTGCAATGATGCAGTAGTTATTAAAATTATATATAATACAACAAGCATAACACTATGTTATGAAATGATAATGATGTTGATGGTTGTAAATCGATAAAATGTGACAAATTTCGAGGGGTGTGAATACATTTGCAAGATATTTTATTTCAAGCACAAGGATTTCTTTTAAACGGACGTGGGAAGGAGTCATGTTTTCCAAAAATGTATTTTTACTAGTTTTTTAACATTTATTTATTTACTTTTTACTTCAATTCGCTAATATTTTACTGTACTGCCACTCTTTTTGCGTGAAACACCTGCACACGCTGACCCTCGCGAGTTACTTTACCTAATAAAAATAACAACACATTTGATCAAAAATATGTGTGATACAGACCCATCTAAGGTTAAGGTAAAAAGAGACATCTTGTTTGAACACAAGCTTTTATGTTCTAATGCTTTTTTTCTACCTCCTGAATCTGATGTGCTGTTTGACACAGGAAATTTACTCTGTTCTAACATACAGTATTTCTTTAAGCATTACTTGTCTACTGTACGTATTATGTGTATAGGTTTAAAAAAAAAAAAGATTTAGAAAATGTCCAGCCTGGATTTGTTATTTAGTAATTATGTGTACTTATTTTCTCATCTTAGTCTTTAAAATATCAAAATTTGTACATAAAAGGACATTTTGTTCTACATTTTGTCTGATCACATCATTTTAAATTATTAAATGGTTTTATGAGATACTCAGAGTTGCCTCTTAACGGAATACTATTTTCCCAGACAGCTGCTTCTTACTCGTATTTGAGTTTTTTTTTAAATACGTTCAAGTAATGGTGCCCTTACTTGAGAACAACTTCGATTTTAAAAAAGACAATAAAGTAGAACAGAACCTCTGAATAACGTTGCACTGAAACAGTTCTGCTCCATAAAAGTTATTATAGGCTGACAGTAAGTCTGCTGGTGAGTCCGGACCATCAGCTTTTGTCTACGCAGCGATGACGAGAGGCTCGACGGAGAGAAGAGATCATTGTGGGTGTGTCCATCCCGGAGTGTGTGTCAGGGTGGATGCGTCCAGCTGCTGCCTCCATCCAGCTTTGTGGGCTTGATGGAAGCGGTGTGCAGCATATAAACATTTGATGTGGAGAGATTCTGCTTTCATTTGACTGGTAAAATGAGTGAGTTTGACAGGGAAGGAGGATTTGTCTTTTTTTAATCATAGATTTAGTTTGGGCCTTTCCCCTGAGTTTGGACCATGAGCCTCTAACATACGTAACAGAGGAGCAGGCCTCTGCCTTGAGAGGAATCACACAAAAAAACACACAAAAAAATGATTTACAGTCATCTGAGCCCCTTTAGCTTTGAAGTCAGACAGTTGTCTGTGCTGTATTACACTGATATGATATCGTTTAAAATCCTATAATTGATCATTTGGTTTCTTGGCACTCAGCGCAGAGGCAGCGTTTGTTCATAAATCAGAAGATGAAAAGTTGGCGCAGCAACAGCATCAAAGCAAAAGAGAGGAGGTTTTGGAAACAAACTTGTCGACATGCTCTAAAACAGACTGTCACCTGTTGGGCTTTTGATTTCAATAGCGCTTGGATCGAAAGGGTGTAGGCCCGGCAGCTTGCCTGATTGCAAATTCAACATGATAGGCAGGGTTTTTATTTCTGTTGCCTGTAAACCTTAACGAGCTCATGAAATGTACACAGACACAGAGAGTCTCCGACCGCAGTCCCGAATCTCCAAAAGGTTCATTATTAACCGTGAAAATAATTACACGGCCACATTAATGAGGGGAAAATAAGACGCTCGACGGTGTCTACAAAACAAAAAGCTTTTTTTTTTTGCCCAGATCAGATTGGATATACAGCTGCAGGCTGATATATGGATGTGAACCCACGGCCTTTCCAAACGCTCTAATTACACTGTCGGGACTGGCTGCCAGCTGAGAAGCAACGCATGGAAAAATGGCCCGGGACGAGCTGTTGGGCCGTAAATCACATCATGTCTCCTGCGTGTGCGTTTTTTTTCTGGGTTTTTTCGTGCGTTCGTCTGTTTCTGCGGCTTGTCGCTTGATGTGGGCCAATCAGAAGAAAGCGTGTTGAATCTAGAAAGAAATCTGTGATTTCAACAAACAGGAAGGAAAAGGTGCAGTGATGGCGGGGAGGATGGTTCAGATAACTTACCCTCCAGAGCTGCAGGCACATGACCATTCCCAGCTTTGCATCTGGCATCAGCGTGCAGACTGGGTGCTTACTGGGCATCTCTATAACCTTTATCTGAGGAGAACAGATGAAATGTTCCAGCTGAATGAGGCTTCTCTGTAGAAAGCTTTATGCCTATAACATGCCGTAAATGTTTGTATTCTTTAAATACTTGCATCCAACCAAATGATGCCAAAGTCTACACCACCTTTAGTCTTTTTAATCTGTCCAGTAAATAGTGTTAACTTTTTCCACAGGATTTCAGGTTAGATATATAGATATTAACGGATTTTATCATCATTTTGTGCAGGATTGTGAAGCGGTAGCTAAAGGACACGTGGTTTGCCCGTTTTTATGGGTTGTGGTGGGAAGTTGTGCTAAGCAACCCAGAGTCATGTTGGGTTATGTCTCTACCAGCTTTGCACACTAAAAGAATGAAATTTTGTTGCATTATTTGATGGACAGAAAGCATTTATGGACATCTAATTTCAAGCCTAACTGCACGCTATAACCATTCTACTTCAGTTGTATTCCTGTTGGAAGGTGAACCTCCACCCTAAATCTTTTTCATCCTCTAAACTGGTTTCCTTTAATGGTTGCCCGGTATTTAGCTCCTTCCGTTCCCGCATTAACTCGGTATCATAATGCAGCCACCGCCGTGTTTAGAGTAAGGAGTAAATTACTTTTCTGCCATATATTGCAATGTGCCTGTAGGCTAAAAACATTTGACACAAGCATCACCTTCCACTTGTTTTATTCGTTCTTCGTGGCAAACACCGACTGGGACTTCATACGGTTTAAAAGGCTAGAGTTGTGGTGTGACAGACTATTAGTCGTCCTGTTGACGCATTCTCCCACAGAGGGTTGTATACGGAGATTAAACTGCACACTGACAGCCTTTCCAGGGACTTCACAATATTTTGTTGCACTGGAATTTATTTATGGGCAATCAAAGTAAAGGGGGATGAGTTCAAACGTGCTATAGAAGTAGTGGGTAGTATAAAAGGTATAAGGTAGAAATTTTGTAAATTTGGCCAAAGGTAGAGATTTTGACTATGTGCTGGTTATGCATTTTGATGATGTCATCAAACTGTGCCTACATACTTTGTAACAGGTACGCAAAGAAGATAAATACTGATGTTTGCCTTCACACTAGGTATTGAAAGGTTAAAGTTTGTTGATTTTCATTTAATGGGAAAGAAACCTGTTCAACTTGAAGCATTTTAAATCAATATCCAGGTGACCTTTTGTGCGATATCAAATGTATAAAAAAGGAAAGCAGGCAATTTTGAACCTTCTTTTTATAACATTTAACTTTATTTTATAAGAAATATCTTCATCTTTATTTCTGTTGGGAACATTTTTGTGTTGCATTTTTTTGGAAAAAGAATGGAATGTTTTTTATAAATAAATCTTGCACAATAAATGTTCTTCAAATGGTATTCTAAAACTTTGTAAAGTTGTTCTCCTACAAGGCGTCTGGAAAGTGAGAATGTTTATAAGCAGTCCATTTTGACAAATATAAAGGAAAAAAATAAAAAACAACACATATCGTTATCACTAGGGATGCAACGATACCACTTTTTTCAAACCGATACGACACCGATACTTGGAACTGAGTACTTGCCGATACTAGGGATGCACCGATCCGACTTTTTTAGTCCCGATACCGATGGCTGGATTTTGTGTATCTGTTGATACCCGATACCGTTCCGATATTGTTTGTGACAGTGTGGAGGTCCTGTCACTATGGCTCTGATAGATCATGTGCCCTGGCTGCTTAGCCACAGGGATATCCCTTTGGCTGGCTGGTTAGCGCACATGACCTTCACCTGGGAGTCGTGGGATCGAATCCCACCAAGGCCCTCATTGTGTACCCTGCCACATATTGTTGAATTAAAAAACTGAAAAACTTCTGGTGCCTTTCTTGAAGAGAATAAAGGCACCAGACTTTACAAACTAAACATAACTGAGACAAAATAACAGATGTAAAATATAAAATTACCCCAAAAACAAAATTTCAAGTGAACAGTTAATCTTTTTTGGTGAATTTGTTGCAGATTTACCCCATTTAGAGTATCAGTTCATTGTATCGGTTAAGTTTAACCGATACCATTACCTTAGGCAGTATCGGGGCCAATACCCGATACCAGTATCGGTACATCCCTAGCCGATACCAAGCACTAATTTCTATCACCCAAAAAAATGCATTTGGAAGACACGTTTTATGTTCTTTTCTTCCTGTTACTATAAATTGTGAACTATATAAAAAATAAATATTAGTAAAAATGACCAAAGAAGCTACAATTTTAGGTGAAAAATAATTATTTTCTGTGAAATTATTTTATGTATGGCTTCAGATACCGATACGAGTCAATTAGAATGGTATTGGCCCCAATACCTGTTATCACCATTCATATCAGTGCATCCCTAGTTATCACATATACTTTAGATTATGTCGCAATATAAATTTGACGCCATATCGCCCAGCCCAATGCAAGAGTACTTTTTGGATTTGTACGTCTAAAAAAATAAACAAGCACACACGATGTTTCTTCTGCCTCACAATTCTACTGTATTTTGTGTTGATCTATTATATAAATTCTGTGGTGTGGAAAGCTTCAACGGGTATAAATACTTTTAATTAGCACTATTTTCTGCCTAATTAAATTAAAATTATTCTTGTGTGTTTGTCTCAATTAATCTGTCTTCATGACAGGAAGGAGGTTACATATTTGGGGGAAAGCACACTTGGAGGTACAATAGATGTTTATGAGATGCCTTCCAAGCGGAATTCAAATATTACAGCCGCAACCAGAATCATGTGGGGTTTTTGTTTTTTTAAGAGAGCTCTGCAGATCAGTCTGCATCAACCGGCACAGCTACGTCTGCAGCGCCGTCTATAATCTATCCCTCTAAAGCCTGGCCCTAAGACATGACTGCAGCTTTTCTGCACACACTGGAACCAACTTGTAGTAAAACTGCAGCTAATGGAGCTGGTGATAAATTGTGTGCACTTGTACCCACATTAGGAAAGAGAACTAACTCCTCTGGCTCCCTCCCGGCTGATGATTCGCATATTCATCCTCATTAGGTCACATATTAAACAGCCCTTTAAGGGAGTGATCTGTATTTTATCACTAGGCCACATCTGTCCTGCATGTTTACCTCTGCGTGCCTGACAAAGGGAGCTTTTAAAGGCTCCTCTGCGCCTCAGGTGATCTCTGTTCCTGTGTGGCATCGGACTGCCCCATAAATAAAGCGCTCAAGCTATTAATTAATGTTTCTGTCACAGCAGTTATCTGCTGGCAGGAATCTCTACTGTGAGCAGTAAACAGAAAAACAACCTCAAGAGGAACGTTTTGTCTGCTTTCTTGTCATATGTTCAAATACTGACCTGTTTTTTTTAGTCTTTTCTTCTTTTTTCGTTTCTTTACTGTGCTAACGGCGCTAAATCATGCCACTGTGGGTGCTCTGTGGCATGAACATACGCTTTGTTTCTGCAGAAATTCATTAATGAGGGTGTTGTGACTTGCACATGCATGATAAGCATCTGTCTCGGCCTGTTATGTCTGCGGAATGGGGTGGAGATGCCGAATGACAAAAAAAAAAAAGAAAAAGAAAAAAAAGAAGGGCTGCTGTCCGTTATGGTCTGCCTTTTTCAGTGGCTGCATAGGTGTGCCTCCGTCTGTGCCTGCTGGGACAATGGCATTATTGAGGTGCTGGGAGTCACAGGCGCCCTGGAGCCCGGGCTGCTGGACCGAGGGTTAGCGGAGGCACGTTTGACCGGATCAGGTGACCGCTCCGTCCCTTTCAAGTCCGGCTCCTCCGCAAGCGAAGCGCGTAACATGAATCGGGAGGCAATAAAAGATGGCTGAATAGCTGGCTGCCTTCTACCCATCCCGTCTCACCTCTCAGGCAAACAAAACCATACAAGATCGTGGGTGTTGCGAATTAACTACGAGACAGAAATAAGTTCCAAGTTCCTTTTTTTATTTAGCCACCAGCCAATGATTCAAAGTGTAAACAGTCACTTGGATTATTTTATCCAGCAACATGGATTTCCTCATTAGTTACCGTCTGAAAGGTACAATTTAACTTCATTTCACAGGCAATTAGGTGCTGTAGACAAAAGGGAAGCTAACAACCATGACCAAAACCAAGTGATATTTAGCTGCTGGTCCAGATTAAATTCTTCCACAGTGGTTTTATAACGAAAATATTCTGATTGCTGTTTGACAGCTTCTGGCTTAAAATATTATATTTACAGTGTTGGCGAGAAGCTGGGGATATTCTCTAATCCACACAGGGTCAAACTTTTTTAATTTGGGCCCAAATATATACAAACCTACTCAAGCTAATGTTTAGATAGCTATCCTGGAGAGAAGCCACATGCTTTTGGTAGAAATCAACAAGTTTCTGGAATAATCTGGTTGGATATTTGACAGCTATAAATTGACCGAGTTAACTTGAAATTTCCTGGCTCAGATCCGACTTTTCAACAGGGTTGAAGTGGAGGTCATTCTGGTAGACAATCTAGACTCTAATAACTATAACCCTGAAAGACTAGAAGTCTAACAAAAATGATTTGACAGTATTAGTCATCTTAAAAAAAAAACAAATAGAATTGCTGTATGTTAGTTAAAGGGAAAGCAAGGATAGCATATGAAAAGAGCACTAGAAAGTAGATGGACTGAGAAATTTAATAAAATGGTAATTCCAGAAAATCTGTTATTCATTTAATACATATGTTTAATTTTGAGGTAAAGCAGCACTAATCTGTGAATGTCCCCGTGTGGGATCAATAAAAGCATTTATATTCCATTCCAGATCAATGTTACACATTCTTTTTAATCAGATTATTTTAGTTTTTAAATGATAAGTGCAAACTTTACATTTCGGATTGTTGCACCACCCACATTGCCTTCGCTGTTTTTGATTTAAAAGGAGACTGTTGTGTATATCTACAGACAGTAAAACATAAATCCTATTAAAGGATTTTTTTCCTTGAAAAGGTTAAAAAAAGAACATTAAATAAAGCTGTAAAGATAAATCCTTCCTGTAGGTGCATTCAAACTAACACATTTACACGCATATCAGCAGGCTACTTGGAGCGCATCAACAAAGACGGGAAGAAGCTTGGATTGAACCCACAACCTTCTGATTACAAGAAAACTACTCCACCCACTGAGGCACAGTCGCCTCTACATATTAGGGTCAAATAAATGCACAAAAAAATGTAGCAGACTGAGATGTAAAGTGATTCAGTTATGGATAAGCCTAAATAAAATTGTGCTGCCACACTCATACAGCTATCAGTCTACGTTGCCGTAATACTCACTTTACTATGAACAATGAAAAAAGTATTTCAGCATCGTCCAGTTTGATGAAATACTAGGGATTTGCTGATTTCTGCGTTGTGATGATTCCAGTATGATATCTGATTAAATAGTAGGCTAACATTTAGGTTCTGCAATGGTCTGACTTCAGTCTATTTATGAATTTCTGAACTACGTTTTAAGGGCAGGAAACTAACCAGCATGAACAAGTGCGGCCATTTCTGATAAGAAATAGTTGACGGCTACAATAAGTGCCAATGAATACTTCACCTTCACTTCTAAAGGTTTAACCCTACATTTGTGTTAACACATCCAAAACAGTCTTTTAAAAATACAAGTGAAAGCATCACATGTATCAGTTTGCCAAATAACTTGACTTGTGTTTGGCTAATCTGACATTCCCCCTTAGGCACTGCAGGTTGTTGGAGCTTGTCGAGGTTTTCCCTGTTGGAAAATGAAATGACAAAGGGAATCCCAAACTTTTTAGGAAGATTTGCCGCCGACATCTCACCTCTTCGGTCTGCGGACCAGCAAAGGCCAGCAGGTAGTTTGGCGGGCTGGATTCCATCAACGAGCACTGACAGAACCCGACGCTGCCCGTCCACACGGAGTCCACAGCCGCACTGCGGCCTTCTTTCAGGTCCCACAGGCAGACCTGCATGTCACGTCCCTGGCTGCTCCATACATGGTGTGAAGGAGAAAAAGGGACAAAAGTTAAAGATATTTAGACCCATACACAAATAAATATTCAGCTCGAACGTTCACTCTGAGACTTATCAGCATTTTTATAACAGCAGTCATGTTTTGCACAGCTCAGATTAGTCATCACCAATTCTTCTAAGTGGAACTTAGAAGAATTATGTAAAGATAAGCAAATTATGTTGCAGTAAGAATTCTTACTTGAAGATTAACTGCATGAGTTCTGATCTAAACAAAATAAAAAATAATAATAACTAGAACTGCAAGCAGTTACGAAAGGGGCCATTGCCCATCGGTGCAAGTTGACATCTGGTCCCGCCGCTCCTAATGAATTCCGTTCCCTGCGTCATGTCAAGTTTTTAAATTGCAGGACAGTGTAAAGTCCTAAAATGTTTGGTTCTAAATATATATTTTGCCTGTTGGTTTCATAAAATACCATGTCCATCAATTCCACCAATACCAAAGGCAGTAAAAATACCTACTGGATGATGCTGGTAATAGCACCAAAAAGGGTCTACAGCTTTATGTTGCAATGAGCTGTAGAAAGTAAAAGTTATACAGCATGGTGATTCCCCAGATATTAATAAGCAGTCCACAGCACAGTGCTGTCACAGGCCATTTAAAACAGCCTACAGTATGATGCTGCTACAGGCAGTGAAAAAAGACCAGAGTGTGATGCGGCAATGAGCAATAAAAGACACAGCATGATCTAATCAAAGTAAAAATAATAATATATGCAGAGCAATGCAAGCCCTACTTGTTTTTGTAGACTACAGCGCCTATAAAAGGCCCAACAGTCGACCAAAACTAACGCACCAAAACTAGTCTGCAGACCCACCAACAGTAGCAGACCTTTGGGATCCGATCAGAGAGATTTACCTCAGGAGAGTCTCTCCCGACCGCAGCGTGTTGACCCAGATGACTGAATTACCACCGTGACCCTCCACCACCTGCTCTGGCCTCCTGCTGTTCAGGTTCCAGATGTGGACAGCTCCGTTTGCAGACCTGCAGGGTCATGCAAGCTTTCCTTAACAAAACCTCCAATGTCTGTAACAGCATATTAAATCAGACATACTTTTTTCTGAAATGAAAATGATTGTCAGCTATATTTCTATAATCCTGTGGTTTGTTCAAAAAATAAAATAACTTAAATTGAACTTCCTATGTTTATAAAAGCTCTTAAAAGCTACATGTTGCACAAAATTGCAAAAGTGTTTGTTATGAAAGTGTAACCAGGCCCAGAAATGCTAACTGGGTTTTATCAAGTGGCGCTAATGCATCAACAAAGCCTTGCCTAAAACATGAGAAGTGCTTCTGCAGAGCATCTCAGCACGGAGCGGAGTCTGCAGGAAAGATGCTAGCTTCCATCCTAATTGTTTTTATATATTTAGGACGTGTTATTTTTGTGGTTCTGGTCATTCTAGTGTAGAGAAAAGTTGGAGCTAGAAAAGTTGTTCTCCTGCTTCGTGTACTAAGGGTGCTCCTTTAAATGTTGGGGACGTCGCAGGTCTCTACCACTCAGCTGTCTGAAGCCGAGGAAAGACAAACAGTGAGTTACAGCAACCCATACAGTCTCTCTATTATTGCTATTTGACTGATAAGCTCAGTGCAATGAGCAAACCGACAGAGAGCTAAAAAAATAACCTGATGTTGATATTCTAGATCAGTGCATTTTTACAAGGGATTCAAGTTTTATTCCTCTGTTCTATTATTTGTATTTTCCATATTTTCATGAAATTATCTACTGAGACATAATATTTAACATTGCTCTACTCCCAGCTACCCCAATAGTTGTGTTGCATCAGAAGTAGCAGTAAAGAAAAGCCCAACATACCCAGAAAACAGCAGGGGGGCGTCTGCTCCAGGGGATCTAAAGTGGAGGGTGTTAAGAGGAGCACCAGCCCCTCTTAAAGTATAAACGGGACACGGAGCCGGACGAGACATCGGTCAATCAGGCGGTTCGGGAGTGAATTGAAGGAGGCGGTAGACCATCAGAGGTTACAAGCGCTGCAAGACAAGATGACATATGATTCATAAAAAAATATGTACCTTTGTGACTGATATCAAACAATGTTTTTTTCTAACAAACACTGTGCTTCTGCAACTTCTGTACAACGGAGAAATGAATGTTGCCATCAGCCGAGTGATTTCATCAACAAATGGCTGCAGAGGCAGTCTGAGAGGAGCTCCCTGATGCCTTCCAGCCTTAAGTTTAACAAAGCGCACCGTCTTTATTTTCTCCTCTCTCGGTAACTCCAACCACCCCTCCGTTCCTTGTTAGTCCAGGTGACAACACCTCTCTTATTCAATGCTTTATAAATCAAAAGTCATGACAATTTAATAACTGTAAACAGACGAGAGAGGCTTCTCATTCCTCTGGCGATCAACAGCCGTTGTACCAGAGGCAAAGGTAATATCTCAGGCTTTCATGTCGTTTGTAGTGCCGAGCAATTGAGGAAACCAAGCCAACCGCAGGCATGCTGGGAGGAAACGACGCTACTACACGAAACTTGGGTATCTTCACATGCAAGGAACGCTCAGTGATTGTGGGTTGAATCCAATGTTTGGAGTAGATTTTCACACAAAAACAAGATGTCACAGATTTTAAAGGTTATGCTCTTTGTACTCAAACACAGTCGGGATCTAACTTCTATCCTGAATGAATTCTGTGGCATAATGAGTCAGCAGTGGAACAACCAAAATAAATCTGGAAAGCACTCTACCATCTGCCTCCTGTTCTACTTCTGCTCGTTGTAGCCGCTGCCTCCCTGCAATCAGCAGACACTGAAACTGGAGCCTGAGGCATTCAGTAGCAGCTCATTTCAGGAGGTTAGTGGTTAAATTGTCCATGTAAACCTGTGAAGCAGAGAGACAGAGACCCCACGACAAGCCCGCCTAATTAAGCTCAAAAACCCACAGTCAAGGAGAACCTCAGTGAGTAGCCTACACCGGCTTCACAAGAACGATCATCAGTATCCTGCTCATCAGCTTTTGGGCAGCACCAAGGATTTTTTCTCTTTTTTCCAGAAGGGAAACAAATGTTGTAACTCGTATCATTTAAATATCCATTTGTTGTAGATGGTGACATTGTGGCACAGTAGCAGTCAGTTCTGAAACAAAGCTGAAGAGGCATCTGACTGAGACTGTCGTTACATGCCAACAGCTCATATATCTCAGCAGCAGAGATTCTATTCCACGTAAGCACTGCTAATCCACCTCTTTTTCGTTTGCCATTTGCTATCGTTTTTAACAACGGGGAGCAGCTGAGTAGCATCTCAAATGCACAAATAATTGCTGATCTATATCCCAGAGGGGCTGAAAAGGAGATCAATGAAGGACCAAAGAGCACATTGATCATCTAAACAAGGGTCATAGACTCCAACCTCTCTGAGCCTGACTTTCTAGCCATGCAGCCAGAGATTTAAAGAGAATCTGTAGAAGCAAATCAGGTGGATTAGCAGAGCTTGCCAACAAATGATAGTGTCATCCAAAGTCATTTTACTGTGGAATATCGTCTCTGGTTTCCGGATACTGAACTCTTAGCATGTTATGGCAGACATGAGACTGTCAGTATTGTTAGAAACTGCTTCTTGAGATTTATTCCAAGACTGCTACTGGTTTCTCATCGGGATGAATAATGTATTTTTTAATTAAATAGATTTAAACTGAAAGTAAAATTTTTGCCAGCATAAAATCATGACAGACTGAGATAATTACAGTCAATTTTTATTAATAAGGACGGACAGTCTGTCAGTCAGTTATCAGAACTGGACAGTTTTCCAGTTATTTAGGAATCCTACAAATTTTTTAAGATAAAAACCATATAGATGTCCATTTATCAATCCCACGTGGACAGAAACAACAAGTCTACATAATTTTTTATTAAAAAGCAGGATTATAAACTTAATGTTATGGGAATAAACTCCAGAAAAACTGTTTCCATACTTATTTAGATCTGGACATTATTTAAAGTCCAGATTTTTCCAGGCTGTGTACAATGCTATTGATCAGAAAGGCTGAAAATCGGAAGTGTTTTTGTTTTGTTTTTTTTTTTATCATTAAACGACTCGAAAAATCAATTTTTTTTGTCAGAATATAATTAGTGTAACTTGATGAGCGGGGTTTAAAAGACACCATTTTAAAAAGGACAGTTTTTGCTAAATTTTAATGTTTACCTAAAGCAACATCTCCACAAATGAGATTCCAGGTGGCGTTTTCCTCGAGAAAAAAAAACACTAGATATCGTGAAGTTTAAAGCCGTTTTGTGTCATATGAAAGAGAAGGTTAAAAAAAAACAACTGAAAACCTCACGGGGTATTTGTAAGGAGGTATCTGTTAAGCCACTGCTCCTGTGAACGCTGGGTAAGGCTGCATTCCTGAGCAGGAGGCTCCTCCTGATAACAGGTGGATTAAGCATCTCTTATTGTCTTCTTGTAGCAAGCTTGATGAAGCTCTGAGTCATAGAGACAACATCCAAAAACTGCCTTCCTTCTCATTGTCTAAAGAGCAGAAGCTGCAAAACTTTCCACCAGCAGTCATAACCAGCTGTCAGTCTAAAACCAACTTCCCAGGCCAGTTACGAATCCCAGCTTGGAGGGATTGTAAACAGTGCTACATTGGCTAACTTTATTTCCCCTTCTGTGGCCTGAACGCACTCTATCACAACTTACTCCTAAAAAACGTTTTTCAAGCACACTGATGTTCAGTTCATCAGAAACTTCTTGAAATAAAGGGGCAATGAAGAAAACTTGGATTTGTTCTTTAATTTACTCAGTGAGCAGGCTAACTCCAATTAGCAACACAAGCTAATACCAATGTATTTCTTCTTTTTTTCCCCGTTTTTATACAGAAGTGTGTGATGATTTATCAGAAGGCGAGAAGCACCGATCTGGGTTTTCCTGGCGAACCCCAATTTTAGGCCGCCCCCAATCAGTATTTAATCTGCTGTTCACTGATCAGTGCCAATAAAAAGAAGGTTAGCCAGTTCCGATCGACTTCATTGATTATTCAAATTAGCTGTTTATTAAAGATCTAATCTTTGGAAAATCCAGATTTTTTTTTCTCCAATAATGCAATGAGTGATATCAACTCCCTCAAGGTCTACCATTTTGTTTTGCAAGCATATTCTAGAGCGTGTATTTAGTTGGACTTTGAATTCAGGTCAACTTCTACAAGGGATCATTGAGATAAAATTAAGTTGTGGGGTTTTTTTTAAAATAACTTTACTTAAAAATTTATTTTTAAGAAAAGAAGAAAAAACATCAATTATGATAATGATTATAGATAATGATTTTAGAGATGCATGTTTCTTGTTAATTGATTTGGTCTTTTCTTCTCCACTTTATTATTCAAACACTAGCTTTTGCACAATATTTCCCACAACATTTCCCCTTAGTTGATTCATTTTTAGAATGCCTACTTTTTGCTTGCAAATTTGCCACGATCTTGAAAAACCTCACATTTACTGAGGTGCTATTCGCGATACAAAGCTCAAAACCACTTCTTTCTTTACAGTCAAACATAAATATAAGCTCGTTTGCTACCCCCCTCCCTCCACCACAGGTTCCTCCTGGGAGAGCTGCAACTCTTTTCCAGGCGTCAGCCGTTTTCCAGCCCCTGATCCTGCCTCCAACAATGGCTCCCTGTTGTTGTGGCTGCAAGCGGGTCGCCCACAAACCCAAACACAAACATGCAGGCGGCTCAGGAAAAGAGACACAGATACTGCAAACAAACAAGCCAACCGGTGCGATGTCACTCAAACCCGCCAGCGTGGACCCTTAAAAGCGTTCCACGCCAACAGACGGAGGCGAGCAAACAGTCCAGCCGACTTCTACTGAAATGTTTTTTTTTTTTTTTTTTGGGGGGGGGGGGGGGGGGGGGGGGGTCCCCATTGATTGGCCTGTAGATGATGGGAGTTTTCACAAACAGCCAGCTGCATCCCTTCCACATGAGCTGCATCGGTTTGGTGATGAAAAATAGGTCAGCAGACCTCTGTGTCGCCCAGACTACTTCCTGGATTAGTACAGGAAATGTTCCCTGATTTGCAGAGAAGAGTAACGAGGACGTAAATTTAAACCTGAGGCCGCAATAAATCCATCTGACTGGTTAACATGGCGGAGCTGGATATAGGAGCCAGCCAGGAGAAGAGCACCGAGCCTCCTGCTGGCCTCCAAACTGATAAGACAGCTCGGGGTAATCTGACTCCAGGTCAGTGGATAAAGGCAGTTTGTCTCTTCTTGGCCCGTCTGTCCACACCTACCAGGTAATTAGGCCTAATTATGAGAGAAAGGTCTGCTTCCCCTTCATGTTATTAAATAAGAGCCTGCCTCGTCCACCAAGGATCTCTCAACGCCATCGAGGGGGCTGGCGACCTTCAGATCAAACAGCAGCTATCTGTGCGCCCCCTTCATCGCAGCATGTGTCAGGAGGCTTGAGAGGCGTATTCGTTATGATATTGGCCATCAAAGTTTAGAGGAGAGGGAGGGATTCCTGCCCACATTCCTCGTCCTGTACCGAGTATCATGTGATCGGCAGCTACCCACCTGAGCTGCCCCCTCCCTTTGTCAAAATTGTGCCATTCATAAACAAGAGCAGGAAGGTTATAGCGATCACACAAGGGTGTATTATGGGAGCTTCATGGGAGCCAATATGGAGGATCCGAAGATGAAAGCTCCGATATCAGTCCTATTTATGTGAGATGTGAGCGGCCAGTTTGGCGAGGCTCGGTTGCCGGCTAAACGTTACCATCTGATCTTTTAGGCCGGATTGGACCAACAAGGTTCAACTTCAAATCCGAAGCAAGATCATGGTTTAACCCACATGGAAAAATCTATATGAGGATATATGCGCAAATATGAAACCTATACGCAGTTTATATGTGCCTATATGCTGCGTATATACGGCATATAGGCACATATAGGATCATTTATATGCCACATATAGGCCAAGTAGAGGTGCATATATTTGCATATACAGGCCATATATGTCTCCAGCATTGCTTTTTTATATCCACATGCAAGCCCTTTATGTACTTATTAGATATGTCTCCTATATAGCTCTTGGCAGGATGTGGTTATTTATCTCAGTGTTGGCAACTGTCATACACGATGCCTCGCTCATATTTTGTATTATCAAAATAACTGCATATTTGTCTGAATTCCTTCTGTGACCAAAGGATTCATTTTTAACAGACAATTGAGGAGGTTTAACTTTAAATTAGAAGTTAGAAACAATCCACCCGAGTTTTATGATGAAGATGAATTTTTGGTGAGAGACCAGTTTACAAAGTAAACTACTTTACAGCTAAGCAGGAAGGTTGGACCAAGCAGCCAACATGTCAGGGACAAAAATGCAGCTCCTTATTTGCATTTGCATCCACATCTGTACATTTTTCCATTCAAATACTCTTCTCTTGTTTCCTCGGGCTGGTTCACAAGGCAGGATTTTAAAAATGTCAAAAGAGTTTCAGACTGCCCACATGGCAATAACAAAAAATAAGAAGAAGAAATTACACAAATTCCTGTTTTGGTCTTACAGTGTGGCCACAAGGGAAAGACGAGGCCCCACAAACGAACCGATTTTACTCGCAAACAATCCAAAATTTCACAAAACCTCATATGAATGTGACTAAAGTCAAAGGAGTAAATAAAAATGGATGCCGAGGCGTTGGTAAGAGCTTGTGGTTTAGTTAACACAGGGCCGGCCCAAAGTCTTATGGGGCCTTTGACTCTTTCTGTTAAGACCACTGACCACAAGAACAGCGTTTTAATCAAGATTTGGTCTAATCTGGAAAATGAGGCAGAGTTTATTTGGCTGATCCTAAAAATCAGTCAGAGGTAATTGTTAATATTAGCAGAGAAAATCTGTAGCTCAAACAAAATAGAAAGTTTAAACTAAAGCATCAGATTTTACCAATGGTACCAGAACAGAGAATGAATATTAAAAAAAGGAAATTTATATTTTATTTTAATTCCATCCATCCATCCATTTTCTTAACCGCTTAATCCTTAATGGATCGCGGGGTTGCTGGTGCCTATCTCCAGCTGTCAAAGGGCAAGAGGCGGGGTACACCCTGGACAGGTCGCCAGTCCATCACAGGGCCACATAGAGACAGACAGGAAAAACAACCATACACACACTCACACCTAAGGACAATTTACAGTGATCAATTAACCTGACAGTCATGTTTTTGGACTGTGGGAGGAAGCCGGATTTTAAAATATTATTTAAAAATATCTAAATTAAAAAGGTACTGTATATACATTTTTATTCCATCGTATGTTTTTGATTTAAATAGTATTGCAAAATTTGTTACAATTTTTAAAATGAAAAAAAAATTATTAAATAATTAGTAACAAAGAAACTTGCCTAGTTACTGCACAAAAACGTAATCAGTTGAAATTTTTTTTTAAATAATTTAAACTGAAACAAAACTAAATCAAATGGATTAATATTCACATTTTCACACCGGTTGTGTCTGTTCAATTTCAGCATTTATGGGGGGCCCCGAATGGGTTTGGGGGGCATTAAGCAAACACTTAGTTCGCTTGTATTGTTTTTTCCCTCTGGGAAACGTCGTTGCACACTGTTCTGACTGGTCTCTGATTCTATGCATTGTGGACTGCAGTCAAGAGAGCCGAAGCCTGCAGATAACAGACACTTCAAAGGCGCATCGCTGTCCGTCATCTCACTTTCTGATTGGCAACACATCACATTCAACAGGCTCGTTTGTCCTCAAAACTCACCAAAAAACACTGTGATACTGGATCTAGACATCCCAAGGCCTCTTTCACACAGCAGGATTTTTAGCCTGATTTTGCCTCGATTATCGAGACGGCTCTTAAGATAATCCTAACAAATATTCCTGCTGTGTGTGGGATGTTGAGTGCTCTCTGGTCTGCTCGGAGGTACGTCGGGACCGCTCCGATCGCCAATCAGGGATATGCATGCGTTGTATTGTCTTTGCCTGATATTGCAGCGTATGTGGTGTGTTGCAATGAAAAACAGGCACGCAGCCTGTTGAATGTCACGTGTAGCCATTCAGAAAGCGCACTGACAGGTAGCGATCATCTTGTAAGAGTCTCTTATTATTTCCAAGTGTGGGCACATTTGACTGCAGTCCAGCAATGCATGGAAACAGATCAGTCAGAGCAGAAGACGTTTCCCAGTGAAAAAAGAACAACAATAATTCATCTCCGTATCCTTGTATAGGAAGCTATAGGAAGTAAAGTTCCTGCTGAGCCTACTCTGTTAAGGACACAAGGATTTCATTTTTTTCTCTGTTAAGTAGTCCATAAACTATTGGTAGTACTTCGTACTCCGTAACTATATTTATTTACTCATTTGACTTTAGTTTTATATCATGAGGTTCTGTGAGATTTCTTCTCTGTGCGTTGAGTCTCATCCACAGACTGTAGGACCAAAACAGGAACATCCGTGATTTTATTTATTTTTTTAAATCGGCGTGTGTGCGGTCTGAAGCTCTGGTGACAATTGTAAAATCCTGCCTGGTGAACGAAGACCTTAACATTTTCAATATCCCCGATTTGTGAACCGAGCGGTAACACCGTCCTGGCGAGCAGACCAGAGCGTTCTGAGTACGACGGATACGGCAGGAATATTTGTTACGATTATTCTGAGAGCCGTCCTGATAATTCGGGCGTGTCGGAAGTGGAGAAACGGGGGAAAAATACAAATAAAAGCCTAAAAATCCTGCTGTGTGTACGAAACCTTAGGCACAAACACGCCACCTCAATAAGACACTTTTAAAATACATCGCTCAGCTGTACTTCTTTCTAATTGGAGTACACTGCTATAGGCACACACAGTATTTTTTCTAATTTTGTACCACGGAAAATTTCTACCATTGTGTTGAAAGTGAGCTATACAAATAAAATTGCCTTGCCAAAGATTTGAAAAATTTTGTAAAATTGATGATTTTTTATTCTACTTTGCTGCTGGTAAGCCTAAACTTCCCCAATGAGGGAGAATACAGGAAGTTTCTATTCCATTCCATTCTATATCGATGACTGCTAGAACAGGCATAAACTAGACATTGTGGGCACTAAATGGCAACATTTGGTTGGTAAAACTACAATGATATGTGGCTGTGCTGTGTCGGTCTGCTGGCTGAAAGAAAAGCGACAACATTTCTAAGTCTCTAACAAGAAAAAACTCACCGTATGAAAATATTTCCTATTTTTTAAAAGAAACGGTCAGGATGTGGAAACTACAGGGGGTGGACCCCATCACTTTTAAGGGACAACTGGCAAAGTGTGAGGGAGAAATCCGTTAGGCGGTTGACTGGAGGCTGGCCACCTCAGCAGATAGACCAGCTAATTAGCCAGTTAATATGCTACAAGGAGCGGAACGATGTGTAATATTCCAAGTTATAAGCACTTAAATTCTAATTCTTGAATTAGAACGATCAACCTCTCCCTTTGCTTTATGTATTATAGCCTAAAATAAGAACAAATATTTTCATTATGCCATATTTTGCAGCAGCGGCAAAAAATAGGTGCTCGTTTGTCTTTTAATAAGTTCAGCAATAATAGCGTGTTTAAAATGTTTGTTTACGCCATTAGGTTTTACTTTGATCTTGGTTATCGTGTGGTGGGAATCTCACACTGGCCCCGAGCTAGTTCTTATCCATTTATGTCTTACAACCAGATCAACTTTTTTCTGGTCCATCTAGGGCCAACGTGCTTCACATCAATGCACGACCCAATTTCTGGCTGTCCTTTAATACATCAACTATTCCTTTATCTGTTTTTTTAAAGAATAACAGTCTTATCTGTCGCTTTCCTTCATTTTACAGTCCGAACACGATGGCATTTCCTCCTCGCTAGCTGGTAGGTACGTGGAGAACTAACCATTAGTCAGCCCTTCTGCCCCAACCCTCCCCCGGCTGGTCCAAGTCCTCCTGAAGGAGGAAACTGATGTGCCAAACAGAGAGCGAGCTCCATTATTAAGGTCCAGTCGGAAAAACGGCAGGGGAAGTGGCAAGCCCTTTATTGTGTCTTGGTGGGGGTATCGAGACTGGACAAACAGTCTGTTGTCAGACAGAGGCTTGAAGTCAGACACAAGTGCACCAACACCCACTGTCAGTCACAGATCCAATGAACGGGAAGAGGTAGCATTGTTCGCATGAATGGCGTGAATGCTGAGCAGGGGCCACGGCAGATAAGGCCTCAATGCCTTGTGGGTGTCACTGAGGCGGCCGCAGATGGAGCGACGTGTCAGAGAGAGCTGATTTAGGGAAGTTCTGACTGTGGTCAACAGGTACCAGGAGCCTTATCTGTTTGCATTATCAGCCATTTCCTCCGTTAGGTCATTTACCTGGGCACCACAGAACAAAAGGACACAAGAGGGTTGACAGCTCAAGTGTCATCGTACATCACCACACATTTGGGGTGCGATGGGTCTGCTGGATATGTCGGGGGGAGGGAGCTGTGTATACAGCAAAGTCGTGAAAACAAGGTTTATTGGGCTGTAATCCCAATAATTCAACAACGGATTAAGAACACAGGATGGAAAAACAGGAATCACAGTGTGTCAGAAATCACACCTCCCACTGGTTCAGCCGTCAGTCACGTTTGGGGAGATATAAGGCGGTTGATGCACACTAAGCTAAAAGCAATGACAGGTGTGACAGTTTCTTTTGTTTTTTTAAACAACCCTCTAAAGCCTCTGTCTTCTTTTAGGCTCTCTTCTCTTCAGCTCATCCCACAGGCTTTCTATAGAATTTAGATGTAGGAACTGAAATTGCCATAAGCGGTTAATTTTGTGCCTAGTGAGCCATTTTTGGACTGATTTGGATCATTATCCTGTTCAAAGATCCTCTTATTCAATTCAGTCTATTTACTAGAGCTGGGCATCGATTCAAGTTGTAAGAATGGATTCAATTCCAATCCTCAAGAACTAAAATTGATTATCATGATCTGATTCAATCCAATCTGTTCTGGCTCAATATTGATAACAGTCAGTGGTATTGAAAAGTTTTTTGAGCTGTTACTGTAATTATATTGCTTTAATGGAAGCCTTAAAGTGGACCTGCCATGAAATTAGCATTTTGTGAGGTTTTTGATCATATCTTTTATTTCCCCCAGCATGCCTACGGCCCCCTAAGGGGTTAAAATTACTGATTCGTCTTTCCTTTGTTCCGGGGTGTGTCTGCCTACATAGTGAAATTAGTACTCAGAAACGGGCTGTTTGGCAGTTTGACATATGACGACACGTTTCGTCATATTACGTGTTGAGTTCCAGCCAATTACCCCCTTCCCCGAACTACACTCTGCAAGGTCCTCCCTCCGCGGCGCGGAAAGCTACGGTAACAGGCATACAACAAACCAACAGCATGGAGTCCAGACCGCATCCAAACTGCACTGTACCTGGGTGTACAAAAGAGAACATAAATCTTTTTGTCCTCCCCACTTCTGAGCCACTGAAAAGCTTTTGGATAGATTTTATTTATGCAGGGAATGTGCCCAACCGACTGCCGAAGCGTGTGGTAGTTTGTGGCAAAAATTTCTAGGACGACTGTTTTCCAACTTGGGACAATACAGCAGTGGATTCACAGATTGTCTTAAACTTCTACCAGGATTAATACCAACTCTCCGTGAACCAGCAAAAATCCCTGTACAAATAAGCATATTTCCTCAATAATGTCCTTCAGCTGTTAGTAGACATTATGGCATTGTTTGAGTTGTTTGCTTTTCAATTAGCTTCATAGCTAACATTCAGAATTAGCTTCACAGCTAATACCCCAGTTTGTTTATGTAGCATTGGTGCTAGTATGCTTTTATTTGGGGGAAAAAAGATTGTATATTATAGTTGAACATTCGAGATATCGTTAGAGACTCATTGACCACAGAAGCACATAGCCTAGGCCCCGCCCTCCGAAACCCGGTCGTTCTGTGCTGATGCTCATAGAAGCGCTACGTCGTCACACCTGCAATTCTACAACAAGGCTGAATTACGGCAAGCGATCCTTTGATATGGTATTAAGGTACTTGGAGTGTGGCTAAAAAGGGCCCAAACGTTGCGGGGAATTTCATGCCAGTTCTACTTTAAAATGCTCGCCTGGACCTTTACTTCCCTTTTTAGCTGTAAAACTACGTTAAAAAGTTCCATAAATTTTTGGACTTGTAAATCAATTTGATTTTGATAACTTTTATAAAAATCAATTGAGAATCGTTTTTCTATTTTTCAACACGGCACTACTATTTATACAGCGTCGATTCCCAACAGATGTTATCTCAAGACACTTTGCAAGAAAAGCCATTTTGACACAATATTAAAAACAATTTTTTTTCCTAATTTTTTATTTATTCTTTTTAATTTATATTGCCCACATTTCCTTTGTCTTTCACAATCAGTGTGACGCTAAAAAGTATATATATCTGCCTTCGATATCGGCCCTAATAGTCGGCTTTAGATATCCGCCAACGGCGACGGCATTTTTTTTGTTTAATTGGTATCTGCCTTTAAAGAACCTATATCAGTCGGCCTATAATAAAAACAATCCAATAAGTTAAAACGTTTTCTATTTAAAAGGCTAAATATGGAACCATTTCAGAAAAAAAAAGTTACGTTTTAAAATGATAATACATCCATGGGGCTTTTAGATGGGTGCAGAATGAAAATACATTTCCTTATAAAAAATATATATATTTGAATTAAAATATAATAAAATGAGAGTTTCCACAGGCACAAAAATAGCGTTATGTTTACATATACTAGCCTGTAGCGGCTACGAGTGCCGGTTGACAGATTCGGTTTCTATGTACCAAACAATATGGTCAACACAGCTCGGCTGGCACTGGGAAAAATGGCGGAGTTGACAAGTCAAGCAGCTGCTTCACTGCAGAACAAAACTAGAGTAAATTTATTTGAAACCTACACTAGATGGACCCACATTAAAGATTTTCACGGCATGAAACACAAACATTAAAGGCGACTTTCCATCTGGATCGGTAAGATAACTCACTTGCTAACTTGGCTAATGTTGGCTGTCAGTTAAACTCCTCTACAATACATTCCTCACTGGACACGGTTCAGGCTGGTCACTGGGCGTATCGGCAGGGAACCAGGCTACCCAACGGCTGGTATGATTTTTCTATTGTTGGAATTGCAACCTACACACACTAGATGTCGCTATCGTGTTCATGTTCCATATCCAACCTTTAAAAAATCACAGCGCATTGCATCGAATCATTGACTGGCAGTTGTGCCCCGTTGATGGAGACTCCAAACACAGCGATCCCTCATACTGAGCAATTAGCAGGAAGAAACCTCCAGCAGAACCTGGCTCAGCACGAGTGGACGACTGTCTGGGGGTTTGAGAAGACAGAGCAGAGACACAGAAAGAACACAAGGCACTTATGTAAGAGTACTTTCTATTTTAAATCAAGTAAAAAGTTGATAACAGAAAACGGAGGAAGTTCAGTTAGTGGGAGCATCATTCTAGTCAATGCCCCCATCGACACAGCTAAGCAAGATAAGAGACCAGGTGTAGCTTCTATGGTGAGAAAAACCTCAAAAAGTTTTATAGCCGAAATAAAAACTGGAGAGTAGTAGAAGATAAAACTAGAAGAGTAAGGAAAAGTAGTTAGTCTGTCCTCTAACTGTCTAAGTCTATAGCAGCATAACTACTCTGTAGCCAGTGTCCAAAATTAAATCGGCAAATTACTCGCCAAATGCTAGTCAATTTTCAGTTTGGGGAGTATAATTTGGAGCACTATCTGCCACATGGCAAGTAAATGTTTGCTTCAAATTAGTTATGTATATTAATCCTCTTTTCTAAGGATTTCTGTGATGCTCCTCTGCTGTACACAAGCGTACATGAAACCTGAAAGCCACCATACGTAATTTCCCATTATGCATGTACTGGTTATTTTTGGGTTAAAACTGGTTAAAACCATACTTGCCAAGCCTCCCGATTTCCTGGCAGAGTCCCGAATTTCACTGCCCCCCCCGAAAATCTCCAGGAGCCGCCATTCTCCCACATTTCTCCCGATATCTGATAATGTTGCATATTATGTACACTCCCTGTTTACGTGAGAGGGATTGAGAATAAAACACGTTTCATTTGCATTTTGCCAAGAAAGGAGCTATAGGATACAGTTTCCTCATTCCAGACATGAAAATCCATCACCTATTGTCGAAATTCACCATTTGAATCTAAATTAGGTCACCTACGTGATTCAGGTGTCCAATGAGGAAAACAATCAGCTGTAACTAGTGACGCAAGCCGCAAGTTTTCAGAAGTCTATTTGAAGCTGTAGTTTCAATTACTTTTCGTGCTTTTGGTCCGGCAGAAACCAAAGTTACAGCGTCAAAATCAACAGACTTCAGGCTGTGCTGTGACCAAAGTAAGAAAAAAAACGTTGTCACTCTCTCCTGGCAGAGACTCCTGTGAGTTTTTACATTAATGAGTGATTATTCCTAAACATTCAGTAGCATGGGCGTATACAAGAGGATAATAAGAGGGGCTAAAAGGGCCCATTTTGGGTCTGGGACTGTACCACCAAAATAAAAGCAAAGATGTTTGTTTAGTGGGGACCCAATCTGAGCTGGTCACACTTCAGAGTTTTCATCTGTTAAAATGACATTTAAAGTCATTTTATTTTGCAAAGGTTTAAGTGAAAATATAAAAGAAAATCATAAATAAAAACATTGCAACTTTTTTTGCAATGTTTTTTGCGATTGTAACAAAAAAGTGGAGGGACTGTTTAATTTTTTTTTTATATTTCTAAAAAATAATCAGAGCTGACCAAAATGTTGTTTCTTGTTTCATATTAACTATATCTGAAGTTGTCAATCCTTTCTGTTTCGCTCCAACATAAATAGCACATAATAGAATGTGTTTTGGGTATATCTGTGTATAAATCATTTAGAATTTCGGCCTTTAAAAAAATGCTTGGCCGCTAAATTTTTTCATCTAGGCAATAATTGAATTTTAGACCCTGTCTGTAGCTCAAGATGACCTAAGCCATTCTAACTATAAACTTTATCAGCAAGGAAGGTTTTAACCCTAGTCTTCAAAGTAGAGTGTCTGCCTCACAGATAAAGAAAAAAACACAATGTTCGTCTTTTTTTGTTAATCCTCATGTATTGCAAATAATATGTGGTTTCAGGTGTTTTCTCCAACAAGGTTTCCTAGCACCTTTGCAAAACTAAAGAAGTCCACAGCATCACAGATCATCCACCAAACAGTTGGCCTTTACAAGGGATGTGTATTGGCAATAATTCAGCGCTACAATAGCCTATGTATCACGATACAAAGGGGGCGATACAACATATTGCAATATAACACAATACTATGGGTAAGACTATATGTTGTGATTTTTAAAACTGAATTTAACTGTAGAAAATCTGTGTCAACATTCTAAACACAACCTGTTTTATTACTAGATCTAGTTGATCAAAGGAGAAAACAAACAACCACCAGTCACACTTTTAAGTTTATGACAAAAATTATCGTATTTATAAAGGGTTTAATTGAAATTCTTGAAAAATAAACATTGATACTTTGCTTTTGAATATCAATACAATACCATGACATAAAATATTGCAATATATTGGCATATCGATATATTCTTACATCCCTAGCTTTTACCCTTTGTGCCATAAACAAAACCACCTGTGTTGTTTCCTGGATACAGGCTCAACTTTCGTCTAACTTGACCAGAGCACAGAGTTCAAGTCGAAGTCCTTGTGGAGTTCATAAAACTCTACGCTTACATTTATGATGGTAGGACAGAAAAAGTTGGGGGGTTTTCTAGTGTGCAACTCAAACAGACAGTAGGCATCAGGATGATGTTTAGTGGTTATTATGGATACAAGCTGAACAAAAGATGCCACTCTTTGATAGAGTTATCTAACCTCGTGACCACAAGTATTCATACATTACCAACTAGAGGTTCTTAAAGACTCAGATCAACTTAACAGTCAAGTATTACTTTTAAAAATGCTTAATTTCAGTTCAATTTAAAATAATGAATTGGGGTAGAAATATTGTCGAAATGGTGATTTTGTTAAAAATAAATATTTCTTAACTTTGGATTTTTTCTTTATTGCATAAAAGTACTCATGTACTGGTTGGAGTTCAAATAATGAGTTATGATTACATTAGAAATGTCCTTAGATAGATGCAGCTAAACAGAAAACATGACACTGGATTACTTGGGTTGCCAACCAACTTTGCTAACTTAGCAAAGCACTACTGTACAAAAAACAAGCTACTGAACCTCTGATCCACAGCATTAGCTCTTGGGGAAACGTTTATTTTATAAGACATGCTAGTAATAATATGTCTAAAATCTATGTTGTATCTAGTGCCAAAAATTCTAAACTCAGTCATTGTCCTAATCTGGCAGCAGTCTTTTTGCTTTCTTTTAGCATTAACAATGCAAGTAAATGGTAACAGCTAGCATTTCATGTGCAGAAGTCATGAAACTGTCAGATGACGCTATAAAAATAAACTTCCGTTTGTACTATTCAGACAGGGTGTGTCACATCGAAAACACACTGGCTCACCCACAAGAAAGTGATCACGTGTCCCTGGTTCCAATGTGGACATTTCCTGAAAATGTAATCAAAATCGAAATGTAACTTATTGAGCTATATTACAGACAAACAATTCCTGGTGTAACCATAACCTCCTTGACAAAGGTAATTAGCACGCTACAAGTGATTTACTGAACAATATGGTGTTATAACAACAAAACCATTTCAAAAATAGTATATTTTAGTTTTAGTATACAACTAGTGCAATGGCAGTATAGAGAAGAGTTCACTTACAGGATGCTTTAAATATACGCCCATAAAGTAAAATGTGAACCAAGGGACACTAGTATATATAGATGAGTTTACTTGTTGCATACTTGAATGTATATTTTTGTATATCAAAAATGAACCTTTAAAAGTATTCCTAATGTATACTACTATAAACTAAACTATAAACCAAGACACTATAAATGTTTTTGCTTTCTTAGTATACTTAATAATATGAACTTCAAGTGTACTACTTTCTGCTAAGGGACAGTATGAGTGATAGTTTTAATTTAGACTAAAGATTAATCATAGCCTGCTTTTTTTCCCACGGGGCTAGATGTTTTCTGTTCTCGGGGTGTTCACTGATTTAATTAATCTGGGAGATAAACAATTAATGATATAACCATCTTACAAATGTCTAAAACAATATATTCTTACGAATGTGTTAATGCCTGAGAAGCTGTTCAACCAGGTGGCTGACATTAGCTAAAAACTAGCAACAACCGACAGCTAGTTCTACAAACACCGTGCAGACGGAATAGTTACATGTCGACTGTTCTCCGCGTGGTTTCAGTGTCAGTCTACGGAGCAAAAAAACAAAACCCACCAAACCGGATAATTCTTTAGAAAATACTACCATATCTGTAAGACTGGGGTGCTGTCAATAGTTGCCAGGGAAACTTAACTTCAGGACCTCTTCCCTTGAGGAGAAGCTGGCCATGCAAGTGCCTGAACAGAAATGCCACCGACTCACCCGCTCAATTACTCTCACACACACGAGCACCTCTCTCTCTCTCTCTCTCTTTCCCCCTACTCTCTCTCTCTCTCTCTCTCTCTCTCTCTCTCTCTCTCTCTCTCTCTCTCTCTCTCCGACACACACACTCACACACAGACACACTTCCTCAGAAATCGGTCAGCTATGGTATTCAGACAACTACTTCACACGGTGTGATAACCAAAAAACTGACAAGGGGTGTGAATCACACCCCTTGTCAGTTTTTTGGTTTTTTGCAGGTATGGGTTTTTTATTTTTTTCCCACCTTTTTGATTCAGGCGCCAACTACACACGGTAGCACCTTTTTTTTTTTACAGCTTTATTAACAAATTCCGGCAATACAAACTTGGATAACATTACACGGATTAGCATGTTTGACCAAGCAGAGTATGAAGGAACACACAGACAACAGTACAACAGCAATTTAAATCAGAAAAGGAAATTAAATGGAAATTAATAAAAAAAAAATGAAAGTCAGAGATTACTCAGGAATGAAAGTAACTAAACTATTATAAACACATAAGGCTTGTTTTGTTTTAATATGTTTCAACGTTTTCTTGAAATTAATTAACTAATTTAAAAAAATTAGAAACATTGGAGTGACATTTGAAAATCTACATCTATGGATAAAGTATTGTGCCATAATAATTATTATTATTTTTTATTATTATTATTATTTTTTTGCCATAATAATTTGCCATAATAATTCAAGTATTGTAAAGCATATCTATTTTTTTGTCCTGCATTAACACCCCAATTTTGATGGAATTAAAATTAAGACATGGTGCTTGAGAGTCTTTTTCAGAAGTCCAGGTTTGAAAACATCCCCAAAAAGTACTGATACAATGACAATCAAAGAATACATGTTCAAGGGTTTCAATATCAAGGTCACAAAATTTACAATTGTTCCTTTCCACATTAAATCTTTGTCTGAGAAATTCATTACAAGGGTAAATGTCATTTAAGATCTTAAAATGAGTCTCTTTAATTTTTGGTGGGACTGGGAGAGAGAGGTATCTGGTTCTAATCCGGACTACTATTTCATCAGGGTAATCTTTTAACAAGTATCTCCTCTTCAATGACAAAGGAAAGATTACAGAGGTAAGAGCGTGTCTTATAATTTTATTTGTACATTTTTTCTCTTTAAAATCAATGTCATCAATATAAAGAGATGGGAGCTGTGGAGCTAACACCATATAAGGTAACATACCTCTCACTGTATTCACCATTACTTGCGATATTGCTTTAATCACCACTGAGTGTTGCTTTTTAGAACAATGCATATTAAATTTTTCCTTAAATTCGTTATAAAGGAGAAACCTGCCACTAGAATCCATCAGGTGTAAAATACACCAAATACTTTTCTCTACCCAATCGCAATAACATAAGGATTTTCTTTTGAATAATATATATCTATTATTCCAGATGGGGGAGTTATGTGGAGTGAAATTGTGTTTATAGATCATTTTCCAATATAACATTACCTGTTCATGGAATTTAGACAACTTGATGGGTAGCTTGGATAAACAGAAATCGCACCTCAGCAAAAAATCAATACCCCCACACGCTTCAAATGTTTTAATTGGGATATGGAACCAGAAACTATTTTCATTTTGTATAAATTTCTTTAACCATTTAAGTTTTATAATACCGTTCATTGCTTCATAGTCAATTACATTCAACCCACCTTCATCCAATGGTTTCACAGAATCTCCTTTCCTGAGATAGTGATGTTTATTTCTCAAGATAAAGTTGAGATTTGCTAGTTGTTTCCTGGAGGACTGCTGGGAGTTTGCTAGAAAGGAGGGGAAAGCATTTTTTTAGATGTATTTGTCAAATGGGTTTGGAGCCTGAGGGTGTGGTTGGGTCAGTATGGTCCCCAATTGCTTTTTGGCAAATGCCAGAACCAAAAATCCAGTTGGACTCCTTGGGAGTGTTGTCAGAGATCTGGTTAATGAGTTTGTGGATCTTAATAAGGAAGCTTTCTATCATATATTTATGGATGGATCTAAAAAACTGGTTCTGGAGTCTACATATAGAACAGCAACATTTGTAAAAGTATGCCTGTTTCTAATAAAGCCTCTGTATTTACTGCTAAGTTATTGGCTCTGTGTGTGTGTGTGTGGGGGGGGGTGGATTGGGTAAACCTGATGTGCCTTGCATTTATCCTGATTCGTCAGCTGCTTTGAAGGCAGTTTTGGGTGGATCTACTGAGACTTGACCTGATATTCTGTGGGAGACTTTGGGCTGCCTTCACTGAATAGATGAGATAGGGTGTGCAGTTATTTTTATATGGATCCCTTGCCACTCGGGTATTTTGGGAAATGAAATAGCTGATAGGCTAGCAAGAGAAGCACTTATGAATGAGGAAATTAATATAATTAATTAGTAATTCATATAATACAATTTATGTATTGGGAAGAGAGAGTGTATGAGTATTTTTAAAGATTTTTTAAACAGCAGTGGCAAAAGGAGTGGGAAAATTAGACAAAGGGAAGGAATTACTTTAAGTGCCAAACTATGGTTCAAAATAACATAGGCTTTTATGTATATATATATATATATATATATATATATATATATATATATATATATATATATATAGCAGAATTAATCAAGTCAAAATGATCAGGATAAATTTGGGGCAATGTGGGCTTGCGGCCAATTTAAAAGTAATTGGTAACCACCCAGATGGGCTTTGTTAATGTGGGCATTCTGAAAGTGTTATGCATAACCCACTATCTTGTGTAAGACATTCTTATTTGAGACTTCTATTTAAAGAACAAACAGTACTTGGATTGGTGACATTTTCTTTCAAGAATATATTTTCTGCAGTTTGAAATCGTGATTGATAGATAGAGCTGTCAAAGTTTCTTAGTTCTACTAATTTGTAATTCTCATTTTTAATTTCGAAAGTATAAATTAAAGTTACCATACTGAATAGACAGGGCAGCATTGGAATACATCAGCGTATACCCTGCCAAAAATAATTAGAAGAAGAAGTTTCCGACTTCCAAGTGGTAAAAAAAAAAAATCAACTGGAACGCACTCTGAAGTGACTTTCAACATGGCCGCTCCTCACATAAACAATAGTAGCTGTGGTGGAAAATTGTCTATTTTTCAAGAAACACTAATAAGAATGCGTTTAAAATCCATCTTACATGAAGAGCTTGCAACTCTTAGCTTAAAAAAAAGGGGTGTTTGTATATAGAAAGTACAGCTTGAAACAAAGTTTGTAAGAGGAACTACAACTACGGCTACCCAGGCGTCGCCATATTGGAATCCCGACTTATCTGACAGCGTTACTGGAACGGTGTTTACTTTCGGATGGCGCCAAACCAAGCTCCGGGTTACGACTTCTGAGGTAAATAGAACGCAACACTAGTCTCCTTCCCGCAAGAATGACACTAGAAACACAGCAAAGCTACATAAATTGTGGTTGAATGGCATAGACAAATTGGTAATTGAGCTAAATCTTATTGAGAAACTGCAGGACTACAAGACTTGAAAAATGATGGTCACAGATACTCTCGATCCAATTTGACTGAGCTCCATCTTTTGAAGAAGAATGAACTTCTGCGCTGCTTGCATTTGCTGCTTTGCCTCTAGAAACGCAGTAACGCTTGAAAATTTGATGCAGCCAACGTACACAAAGTGCCACAGAGACTCTGATGGACTCAACCATAGACTTTACATGTTATCTTGCCGCTCTTGACGCTAAAGTTTGGGGTGGTGTGAACGCACCATGAGAGACATTTCCCATTAGACTTTTTAGGCTGGCTCAAAACTTCAATGATGGGTTCTTCCATACTGATCAGTGACATTCTGAGATCAAAAAACAAACGCAAACAGAAACACATATGAAACGTTATTTATTGGCATCATTTAGGTCTAAAGGTTTATATTTTGATGGCTTGCTGGAGGGACGGAGCATAAAATAAAAGCTCAAAATTAATGAATTCTGGATGCAAGTTAGTAACACATCACATTTTTCTAAAAAATATCTACTTTTAATAGCTTCTTTTAAAATAAAGCAAAATATATGATAATGTAGTTGTACTCAAAACCTTTTGCAATAAACAACTACATACTGAGGATTTATCTATTTCAGTCTAATTGTGAAACAGAGACAGAAAACACTGGGCTCTAATCCACAGAATACACAGACTTCTTTCATAGGAGGGCTGGGAAAGACCTTTATTTGTCCATTCCTATCATGAAAAAAGCGACTTTCATGCCCGGCTAGGTCTGAGCTGGAAGATTAGCTGAAACCAGAGTGTTTTAAACCTCTTCTGTGGACTTGGATTAGAGTCAGTCAATCCTCCTGAAATCCCCCCCACCAAAAGAAAAAGAAAAAAATGAAACAATAAAGAGTGCAGGTGGTTGAACAGGAGATAGAAAAGCAAGCAGAGAGTTTGAAACTAAGATAATTAATCAAACTACGAAACAGTGAAGGCCTACGTAAGAGGTACATCACTAATGAAATACATCAAACACTTGAGTAGGCTACACAATGACAAACACGGAAAGGCTGACTTCAAAACAATTAGAGCTAATGGATGTGCCAGGACAGTAAACCCTCTGCAGGAGGTCGAGGAACCGTCTCCTGCTCTGCCCCCACAGACATCACTGCCGACATCGTCATCAATTATTCCTGGCTATCTCAACTTACCTATAAGTTGGGCAGGTGCAGAGGGTTAATGTTGAGCTGCCCTTGGGAGCAGGTATCTTGGTCTCCTTGTGGGTCTGAGGGAGACCAGGAGAGAGAGTGACAGGGTCGGGGGTTGCGCTCCTACAGTATCGCCCATCTCTGGGATCCCACTCTTGTTGCACAACGGGGCAGCCAGGTCAATTTACAGCTCATCACCAAATTAGAAAGGCAGTGGAAGGGTCAGAGTGGGCAGCCGGCAGACTACGGTGGGATTGAAATAGATGAGAGCTGTGAGGCTTCAGTATGCTGACATTCTTCCCCCAGGCTATCGCCTCATGTTAGAAAGGGAGCTGACCCTGGAGTAACTCAGGAATAAACCTAAAAAAAATGGGCACAAAACAGTATTGTCTTTCATACAGTGGCTTGCAGAATTAGTCTTACTGAGAAGTGTTTTTGCATTTTAAATGGGATTATATGCAATAAACCAATAAACCATGAAGTAGTCTATCCCTACATTAAAGCATGGCAAGGGCAGCACGATGCTGTGGAGATGCAACTCTTTAGCTGAGACAGGGACAGAGTGGTTGGAGCTCAATCCAGGACAATCCTGGAGGAAAGTCCGTTAGAGTCTCAACAAGACTTGAGACTGGGGTGGGAGGTTAAATGCCTTTCAACTTCCTATTGGTGTTTGACTACCTCTGGTAGTTTCTCTTTGTGGGTTTAAACAGCATTTGTTTGGATTATTGGCCAAATGGACAAACAAGCAATTTAAATAGCTCTTTACAACAAATGTTAGAAGCAGTTTCTCCAAATCGAACACTATGTGCAAATTTCATTATTGCCCTCTTAAAATTATTCCGCTAATTGATCTCAGGTAGGCGTAGTGCTTAGTAGATTCCCTCTTAGATGGTATAACCTGACGTAACCAAACGTTATTCATTGCCGGACTACAGCTACTGGTAGTGTTCCTGAGGAATCAAACCCACTACTCATAAGTAAAGGCTTCTAGATCATTGGTATTCTTTGGTTGGTGTGTGATGAGATGACATTTCCATATCCCCCCAAAAAGGGGGACTTATGGTCACTATAGTATCTGCCAGGAAGTCTACTTAAACTAGGCCTTGGTGGACTTTAAGCTTTGAGCTATGCTTGTGATTACTGTACTGCTTTAAGTTCAATGGCCTGTACTTTTTTAACACTTTATCTATAGTCCTCAGGACCCCAATGCACTTTACACTACATCATAGCCTAATTGTGGAAACTGAAACATCAGAGCTTGCAGCCACCAAGTCTCATTAAAGGTCAAGGGTTTTTGAACACAAATTCAGAAATCAAATGGCAGCTGTTGATAGCTTCATCAGTCTACCATGTGCAGGTCGTGTAGCAATTGTTTAATTAAAAGTGGAAACTATACTTCCAGTCTGATCATTCAGGGTCTTTACTATCTTATAGTATAATTTCTTTTGTTTGTACAATGGTCTGTGTTATCAGAATTTTTTTTCAAGATAAGTTGTATTTGGTGATTTGTAATTATTAGTAAAGGTATCCGAAGAATATGGCATCATTCTTGGGACTCAACGAAGAGACTGAAGTCGAAGAAGACTTATGGGCGTATCACCTACTCTGCTGTAAGTGAAGGACGCCTCTTATTATTGTCTGTAGAGTAGACCAAATATATCTGATAGAAAGCTCAGGGAGCTCGAGCAGGCAAGCAGAAATGACTTGTTAGACATGGGAGAACAGAGGTGCCTAAAGAAGGCCCCTTTTATTAGGGTCTGGCCATAATAAATATTTGAAAAATGCCAATGGAGACTGATAACTCATTCTTACGGAATTCTTCCATGACATCTGTTTCTCTGAATGCTTTTGATAAATGTATTACTCATCAATATTTCTAAAATAAATGACATGTTAGTGTCAACTGTCCAGGTGTTTGAAGTGTTCAATATTCAGCTCAACTGACACAACTAATGAAACATTTTGTTGCATCAGGTATACCTGAAATCTCTCCTAAGTTGTTAACTTCATTAATAATAACTTAGGTTTTTATCCTGACTTTGGATACAATCATTGAAATAGTGTTTTCTAGCTATTTGAACTGTTTCTAGGTAGTTCAATTATGGCAAATGCTTGGAAATGTTGTATTTTCTAATAAACCGAATCCTAATTCCAACTTTATACTCAAAAAGTTGTAAAATCTAATTAACCTGATCAAGATCCAAGGGCACTTCAAGATTAACACAAGTTAACGGAAAAAATGTTTTTAATAAATGTGGATCCCATGACCAAAAGTTGGAAACATACAGTAGTTCACAGATGCAAGTATTATGGATGTATTTATATTCCCAAAAAGAAGACTTGCCTTCAGATAAAAACGAACAACCTAGAAATAACCAAGGTTCAAACCTAATCTTAAACAGAAGTGTTGCTTTCAGCGTGTAAGAAAGTAAAAGGAAACCTGGACTGAACTTATATAGCGCTTTTCTAGTCATATTGACCACTCAAAGCGCTTTACATTTAAGTCACATTCAACCATTCACATTCATACACCGACAACCAACTTTGCTCGGTAGGACGATGTTTTTGTGGTTAAGTGCCTTGCCCAGGGGCACATCAACATGTGACTGGAGAAAGCTGGAAACGAACCTAAGACCCTCCGATTGCAAGTCAACCCTACTCTACCACTGAGCCACAGTCGCCCTGTTTAACATTTAAAGTTTAAGTCAGAAGTCGAAGGAGAGCTAACCCGCCTACAGATGAAGTAAAGGTAAGGCCCTATTCTGCCAACAATGGTAGGCTAGTTTTACTACCAGTGGTACTAGTGCATTGCACACAGTGAATTGAATAAGAATGGTAAATTTTAAATGGATTGTACCTGTATGGGGCTTTTTGTATACCAAAAGACTCCAAAATTCTATAAACTACTTTCACCCATTCACATACTGATGGTGGCAAGTTATGTTATAGCCACAGCTGCCCTGATACATATTGACAGAAGGGAGACTTCTGTACAATCTACGTCACAAGGTCCTCTAAACATCAACAGCAGGAAAGGTGGTTAAAGTGTATTGCCCAAGGACACAACGATGGAGACAGACATGGTGAGCTGTAACATGACGAACTCCTGCCCCCTGAGCCACACTTTACAATAAAGGAAGAGTCTATTTTAATGGACCTCTGTGGTGAAAGCTAATTCTAACCTACATTACCAAAGCAAGTTAGACATTCTCTCAATTAGACCTATAATACCTTCTTTTAATGTCTTTCATTGTGTTTAGGTTGTTTATATATGGCATCTCTACATACTGTAGATGTACCACAGCAGTACATACCTCTATCAAATTACACTAAACACACACTGAAGTATTTTTCTGAACTCTGAAATCAGTCAAGACTAGAACTTGAGATGTACCCAAATGGGTATCCAATGAACATATCTCTGTAGAGGAAGAAGATACGTCGCACATGAGTACGGACTGGTATCATCAACTGTGATGCTGAGACCCTGCTGGCTCATGTTTTTCTTGGGCATCCCTGCAGGTGTGATGGGAGAGAACTCAGGGAGGGCGAGGAGTGACCGGCCAGGCTATCATTTTGAGGAGTGGAGCAAAAAGCAGTTTTAATGCCACTATCAGCAACACTAAACTGTACTCCCTTGGAGCGGTGAAGCAGGGAGGCAACCCGTGTCTAGCTTAATATTCTTATCAGTTCTTTTTGAAACTCCCTTTGAATAATGACACTGTTTCTCAAGGCCGTATCTACAAAAAACAAGTAGCACAAGCAGAAATGTTATCTCTAACCTAATTCTTAAACAGCAGAAACAGTGTCTGTGAATGCAATCGTTTTACTTGGACATATCCCGTGTATTTTATGTTCGAGGAACAAAGCTAAACAAAGGTAAAGGTAAAAGTACCAGATCTAGGAAGAATAGATATCATACTGATACTACATTGCCTTTCAATATATGAGTGTACAGATGTTTAATTAGTAAATTACTACTGACTTCTCTAGATCAGTGGTTCACAAACTTTGTAGCATCTGACCCATAAATGAAAAATTTAAGAGGGTTGTGACCCCAAACTTGTTTAGCTTGCAAGGATTTTTACAGAGTCAGTTAAAAAGTAGTTTATTAACAACACAATCAAAGTCAACAGCCAATATATTGGCCAACATGTTGATTTTATGCATCTTCTTGTTTATCTTTTGCAGCATTTCCAACATCCACATGCTTTCTCATCATTGTTTTTGTTATCTAAGTTTCTGAAGAGGAGTCATGACCCCAGTCTGATATGTCTGTGACCCCATGTGTCCCGACCCCAACTTTGGGAACTACTGATCTAGACTTCTCAGAACAGGGGTGAAAGAGGAGCCTGTAGAGCTGCAATAATGAGGAATTCCGACCCAAGAGTTGTAGCTCAACTCTATGCAGACCACAACTGAATGTGGTCTGTAAAGGAAGAATTTAAAAGCATGATATGTCCATTTTAAAGTGGTCTGTTAGAGCCTTAAAACATAAGAAATGACTCCAACTCTGAACCAGATATGTGTCAATGATTTCGTTTGTCATCCATTCTTGTATGTCTGTAGATCAGGGCAGTTTGAGATTTTTTAGCCTACTTCATGTTGCCTGAGGGGTTCTAAGTCATTTTTGGATTCTCATAGCCCTTAAACTCAGCTTTTTAAAAGAATGCTGCACATGAGAGATTTTAAATCTGAATGGTTCGGAGAGATCCTTATTCTCTTCAGCCGAACACATGAGCCTACACACACTGTCTCATGCAAACGCAGAGCAATCTCTCTGACCAAAAAAAAAATAAACTCAGCCAGATGTAATTATGTACTTCTGATCGTTTTCAGTGTTTATATAAGAACCAGATTTAATCACCAGCCACCCGTTGTTTTAATTAGCTAAACAAGAACGAAAGAATCTGTTAGATAGACATATCAAGGCGAGGTCAGCGTGTAGCAGTCCACCTGCATCGAACAGCAAGACTGTCACTTCCACGCGACCCACCTGAGTTTTGTCCTACTGCAAGAGTTGGCTGTGGACGTGGCAATCAGCAGGAGTTCTGGGCTCTGGGCTCAGGCTGTTTCTTCCATCTGCAATCAGATGTGTCGACTGCAGATTGAGGAAGCCGTCATGGCGGTGGAAGGCACTTTGATTTATTCGCCTTGACTCAGACCGATAACACCAGAGCCCTGGAGCAGACCCAGGCAGAGGGAAACTGTCAGCTCAGTGTTGATGATGTCTCGGCTCTGCTGGTGTTTGGTAAATTCTGCCGGAAGGAAAAAAAAAATTTTGCTTGTTCGGCAGCAGCTTGTAAAACTGATCTTCTGAGTTGTTTCAAGTTTAAATGAGAGTTGAAATATATCCACTATATTAGGCTTATGTAACACTGGGTTTTAAATTTAACCTTATTTCAGCCTATATCAGCTTTCAAATTGAGTTTTGGAAGTTTGTTTACACACACAACCTGCATGTATTTTTACCCATGGAAATTTTCCTCATTTTGTTACATTACAACCACCTGTAAGTTTGGTTAAGATTTTAAGTGACAGAAGGGAACGATTGTGAAGTAGAAGGTAAAGTTATACTTTGCAGAACCACCTTTTGCTGTAGTTACAGCAAAAAGCCTCATTTATCAAATGTTCGTAGAAACTGTCCTATATTCTATCCTACAAATGAAATTTAGAATGTTCGTACAAACAGACAAAAGTCTGATTTATGAACACATTATTTCCCGCAATCATGTGTTGATAAATCCCACTTGTGCTACCCAGATCCTCGTGCCCGTTTGCAGTCATTTGCATACAAATTAACCATATTTGGTAACACCTCATCATCTGTCACATGTATTAAGTCCTTGCGTTCTTCCTTAAAATAATGACCAAGAGAGTGAAAAAAGGAATTTCAGTGACACAGATAGGTGAAATAAAGGGGCAATAAAATAAGTATTCATGATATACAGACCTAAAAAAATTTCAGTTCAGTTCATACAAATTCATTTTACCACTGCCATTAGCGGTTTCTCTGTTAATTCTCCCAGCACGCAGCTGTTATATTTCTGCTGCAAAGCAGCAATAAACAAATGTGGCGAATAATGTCATTTGGTGATATTAACTACTGTGGAAATACTTAACTCCTTTGAACCTATTAAATGATTTAATAATGAACATTGCTGTTTGATTCTGTCAGTTCAGGGGAAACTAATTAAAAAAGATAACTCTGCCTGGGACAAAGGTGACTGGCAGTTAATGCGAACGGGACAGGGGAGATGTTCCTGTTGGAAATTAACGGAAAAAATGGTTCGATATTAAACTGAATAAAACAAAACGTCCCTCAGCACACAGCAGGACCAGAGCTAATACAGAGGTTGCTCTGATCATCATATTCGACTCTTTTGTGCTGCAAGGAAAAAAGGACAATCAGCTTCACTGATAAACAGGACCATTTAGTTGTCACGGTGCAGTTTGCAAACCTTTTAATTAAAGGTGTGACAAAATCCCATTAAGCTGAAGCACTTGGTGTACTAAATAAAGAAATAAATGGGTGGTGTGCAGGGTGGTGTGCGGCGCAGAGCGCAGATTCAGAGTGACAGGATCGCCATGATCAACCAAACATTAAATTAAGTTTGTTGCTAATCCATGCATAACTTTTTTACGTTATTTTGTTATAACACAGACAGACGCGAACATGAGCTCTTTGGTGGAGGTGATAAACTGCTGAGAGAAATATTCTGTCCAAGTAAAACTGTTTCAGTGTTGCAGTTCCTCCGTTCTAACAGTAGATGCTCTGCGTACGAACAATCAGAACTGTACTTATATTTAGGAATACTTCTACGTACAAATTGATCAATACAATAGAATTGTTCCTATGCAGGGCATACGCATGGATCTGTGTGTAAGTACGCTGGATAAATGAGGGCCCTGGTGTATGTGGCTTTCCCTGCTTTGACCATCTGGGGAAGAAAATTTGCTCTTTCTCCATTGCCAAATAGCTTCAGCCCAATCAGATTGGATGGAGAGCATCTTGGAATGAGCTTCACTCTTGCTGCCGATTTATTAAATGGATGTATTTCTCTCTTTAATCCTCTCCTTGACCAGCCTATCACTTCAGGTGGACGCACATCTTAGAGGTTTGCCAACTGCAAAGTTACTGAGGCCTACACAGGACAGCTGGTTTTCTGGTTTTATTGGCAGCCAGTCCATAGCCACAACCCATGTAGACCAAACCTTGAATTTGATTTCATCTAATTCCCTTCAATTCAAGAAAACTTTATCTGAAGGGGTAATTAAGTGTAACTCGCATCATCCAAGTACCTTCAAACAGTCATTGTGAATGGTGGTGTTGTGGGCGGGAAGGATCTCCAAAAAGCAGTCAGTCCTCCAACATACTGAAGAGGCCTCTGACTGAAGACACTTTTGCCATATGAAAGTCTCCTGACATGCAAGCAGGAGAGACAATAATCCTACAGAAACACATCCTGGAGGCCACCATCAGTTTTTTTGCAATCACTACCTCATTTGTTTTTGCCAATAGCATTATTATCTTTATTTTTTTAATGGTCTGACTCTGACACCTAATCAGACCAGCTTGTCCACTTAAGGCCCTATTGCTCAATTCAGAGCTGCTTCAGCAGTGAGCAAAAAAATTAATTCAGTAATTATATCTACGTGGTGACTGATGCCGAGAGGGAAAGTGTATCTGATCCAGCAGACAATGACTAAGAGGTTGTTACAGGACGCACAATTCCTTAGAGTCCAAAATAAAGAGAGCAAGTCGTGACGTGTCTTGTTTGGATCCAGACATTAAGAAAATGTGAAAGTGATTTGTTTTTGCATGCAAACAGCTAGCTTTTAAACCGACATGATTTAGCACACAAGCAAAGGCAAACCTATACACACACACACACACACACACACACACACGGCTCCTTTGTTGTATGCTGTCATCAAACATGAGCTCAGTAAATCTTTGTGCAGCTTCCAGAAGTAATAATACAGCTTCCTGTGAGGCAGAAGACCTGACTAAATGATTTAGGAGCTGAGGCTGAATCATTCTCTAGATGGCTTCTAGGGATTTCAACTATAAGCTACGGGACCATGAAGCACACATCTTACACACCTATAGAGAGTCACTAGTATTCTATGTAAGACCAGATGAGCTGGAGCAGTAATAGGAAGGCAGTGAACCTCCTTTCCAAATAATTGAATCCCCATGTGTATTGAATTTAGCCCATTCTTGAGGGTATCTCGTTCTTATCAGGGGTTAGATAAGCTCATTTCACAGGCCCTCACCTCTGCTGGGCTACCAAACAGGACCCCCACCCTGACAGAAGCTGGCCTCCTCCATTATCACTCTACGTTTTCAGCTGAACACATCAATAGAGGAAGCGCACAGCTGATGGGAGGTTTGCAGAGGCAACAGTTGTTGCAAAAAAAGTTATCCTGCTATTGTTAGAGCAAAGAAAGAAACGAGACAACCTTGACATTCCAAACTAGGAGTACACAGCAGGCCCAGAGTGGTTAACCATGAGAACAAGAATGATTCCTGGTGGGCCTGGTGTGATATATGGGCCGCAAGGGGCCGCTGTACTATGGCAAGCCGATCCGTACTAGTGGGCCCAAAGTGTAACTAGGCAAAAATGAGTTACTGCAGCAATTACACTGGCTCCCAATCAGTCGTCCCATACAATATATTACTTTTTACTTACAAGGCCATCCATGAACTCACCCCCTCATACCTTTACTGATCTCCTTCATACCACTGTACCTGTTCTAACTCTGGGATCTTTTTCATCTATCCCATCTATAAGCTTGGTAACAATGGGTTACCAATGAGGGAGAATTCAGCCCCCCCCCCGGCTCTGGAACTCACTCCTGCTTCACATTATTAGCACATTCTCGCTCTTTAAAACAGGGCTCAGACACATCTGTTCAGGCTTCATTACTCATTGTAACTCACATTACATCGGTTATTCCTGCTTAGTTGTCGTTTTATATGTTTTTGTTTGCGCTCTGTGATGTTTATGCTTTTTGTAACTCACTGTTTTAACTGTGCAGTGACCTTGAGGTTCTGAAAGGCGCCTTATAAATACATTTTATTATTATTACTACTGTAGTAAGTGAATTTCTGAACTACTTTGGTAAAAGTTCAAACTAGAAACGGAAAATGGTTACCTAGGTCTGTGTAGTCACAAACTAGTTGACATACACAAGACTTTTTACCTAAACGGCTTGTCATACTGGTCTGCCTAGGCGTTCACTGTCATCTCGATTTTTTAAATTTTATAATAACGATAAAAGAGCATGTTGTACACCTGTTCCATATAAAAATTTCCATGCTAGCTGACTCAGCACTACAATAATAAAACTGACGCAAACTAATCAGAGGCCTTGTAAAATTATGCTGAGAATCATGACCATCTTTAGAAGTGATTTGGACTCAAAAGCAGTCAGGAGACAGCAGTGATGATGGGATTTATCTTGTCAATAGGAAACAATAGGTGTGTGAACAAGCAGGGACTGGTTGCAATAAAACCACTTTCCATGCCTGCATGACAGGTGTTTTTTTTATTAAAGACAATAAATACACAAAGGCCACATTTGAAAAAGAAAAGAATGAAAGTAACAAATTCAGCAGTGTGCTTCTGTATGCTGTTTTCTGCTGGGGAAGTAGCACTGAAGGAAAAGACTGCAGACGTCTTGACAAACTGATCAAAAAAAGTCCTTTTTGTGCTGGGTTGGGAGCTGGACCCTGTAAGAACTGTGGTGGAGAGGCAGATGAGGAAGAAGCTGAAGGGCATTGTGGGTAATACTAAACACCCCCTCCATGATGTCCTGACCAACCAGAGAAGCAGCTGCAGTGAAAGATTGATCTCTGAGATGCAGGACAGAGGTTAATATCGTCCTGTTGAATAGACATCCAACATGTTTCTACAGTAAATATACAAGCACTAGAAAATTTGTATTTCCCCGTTTTCTGGGGTTAAACAAAATATCTATGTATGTAAATTAAGCCTTCGTGTTTTGAAATTGAAAATGTATTAATTGGTGAAGAATAATGTGATTTTGGTATCAACTGCCTTAAAGCTTTACAGAATTTTTGTCTTTTCTGATGCAGGTGCAGCAGGTGAGTTTAGGGAAGCCGGAGGAAGTTTGAAAGGGAGAGCAGACTCTGATACTGTTAATGGATGAGCTGTAAAGAACACAAATGTGACACGTATAAATCTACCTTGTGAAGCAATTAACCATTATTCGCACACTGGACTTTTTTGTGAAAAATACTCTGAATCACAAGGATTTACAGAACAATATTCTGTTGTAGCTTTAATATACAAGGTTACATTTACATAATTTTAATAAAAGGTTTTGAAATGAAGTGGGTCAGGCTGAGGTGTGAAACTCCAAGGCCGTAAATGAGTCCCACTCCGGCCAGATTTTGTTGGTGCCGCAGACGGGAGAAAAATCTTCTGTGCGTTGCGTGAAAAGGCGTTTTAGACAGCAGGAAAGAGAGATGTCAGTTTTGTTTTAATATGCTGCTTCGATGGATGCTTGTCAGACTCATAATGAGAATCAAAACACTTTAATCAAAAAGACTCCTCCCTCGCTGCTACGGCGTTCCATCCACGCCCTACAGTGCAAGCTCAGAATGATGGACCTTGAGCCAGGTACTGCCAGAACAGCAGCACAACCAGAACCGTGCCAGTAATCCTCGCCTCAGTTTACCCTCTCCCACCTTTAAACGTGTGTTTACACCAGGTTTGCGTCGGTTTCTCCTCATCCTGATGCTTCAGCTGTGGATGCAGCGCTGCACAACCAGCAAGTATGTTTTAACATGTTACCAAAGTTCTGCTTTTCCCAGCAGGGCTCCTAGAGCTCAAGAGCTAAAGTGACAAAGACCCTGTGAATATCTGACTCACAGACACCTGTCCGCCTTCAATGGGCCCGGATTAGGACGGAGCGTAGATCCGAGCGCACCCTGACATGTTGACATGTCCTACTAAGTGCATTTCAAGGTGGATTTAAACCCGTTTGCTCCATTGTGAAGCAACAGAGGAAGACACAATTGCCAAATGGGGCCGAGCATTCTTGAGAGAGCGCGGCTGAACTTTCCTCCCAGCGTCTGGAGCAGGACTGACACCGGCTTCATTCTCGGGGCAGGGGGGTGAGCGAGGCTGCCGTGGATCTCGAGGACATTCAGGGGTTTCAGAGGGCTCTCTCCTTAACCAAACAAACACACTGGAATTTCTGCTATTGTCGGTGCATAGGGGTGAGTGACAGGGCCGCATAGCAGGGCCGCCTGTCAGCAGAGACAACTCGGGGTCAAAGTGTGACCATCTATTCTAATGATGGTTGCCATCAAAACTTGCTTGGATGAACCAGCGCATCAACTGGCGTGGAAATGTACTACAATATGGTGTCTGCTTCTCTGGGTGGACGTCACACACTGTACAACATCATATGTAAAATCTAATCATTTAGGATGGGAGTGTTTTCAGAGCTGTGAAACTATAACTTTGCAAAGAGTGAATAATTGTTTTGGTTTTTTTTTTACTGAAAAAAAGAAGATATTCCTGATTAAATGTTGCAGTTTTCTGTTATTTCAGTAATTATAAAATGTTTTATGTTAACATGTCCAACACATTTAGTCAGTCAAAAGTAGCGATGCACCGATCCACAGTTTCCGATACAGATATCTGAGGTTCATAATCTGCAGATACCGATCCAATCAGTAATGAATTACATAAACTGTGTGCCTTGAGGAAAGTCACTAGGGATAAAACAATATCACTTTTTTCAAACCGATATGATACCAATACTTGGATCTGAGTACTTGTTACAAAGTACCAATGCCAATACTTTTACATCACACAAAAAATTGAAAGTCCGGTTTTATTTTCTTCTCTGCTTGTTACAACAAATGATGGTGAATTAGAAAGTTTGCACATTTCAAGTATCCGTTCATGGTACCCACTAACTTTATCTGATACCGATACAGTACATGAGAACAGTATCAGCACTGATACCGATACCAGAACTGGTGTGTCTAGTCATTAGATGTATAGTATCCTAAAGAACAAAAAGTAGCAACTGTTTGTAACAAATCAGAATCGCTTACTTTTTAAGCTGTGAATTCAGAATTTTGCATTTTACTTCTTCCTCATTCAAATGACTTTTAATGCATCAAAACCTTTGAACCATCAGCACAACAATGAGAAGTTTCTGAATAAAGGTCACTCATTTTCCAATTGCAAAAGGTTGATAAAAATGATAAATTATGAGTTGAATCATAATTTATCATTTTTATCCACCTTTTTCCATGTTTTATGTGTACAGTGAACCACAGGACATTTCTTTAACAGATACATTTCAGAGCTAAAAAAAACATTACATGTTACAGTTGAAAATTAGTTCTCTGCCACTTGTATTGGTTCTCATTCCTGTTTAGCCTGGTTCACTGCTATGAATAATGACAGTGTTTCTAATTAAAACTAAATATTCTCTTGTAAATGGTACACCTGGAGGTTCTCCAAATCAAAATATTTAAAACAATTTGTGATTAGTTAAGATTTATTTGCTTTAGGATTGACTAGTATTTATCGCATGGATTTTGAGGTTCGTGTACTAGGGAAACAAATGAAAGGCTTATATAAATTCAAAAGTGTTTAAAAGATTCCATGTTCAATGTTGATTAATGCAGTTGGTATTGTTGGCAGCTTCAGTATTTTTTATTCTGCACTAAATCAAATACAGTCCAGAATCCTTAAGATTGCAACAGCCCTTTAATGGAGCAATATAAGACTGAAATACAAACTTGAGGATCATCAGCCCCCAGCACCGTACCAACAAATCTTTCTACTGTAACAAAACAGGGGGTCACTGCTCTTTATTGACTGGACTTTCAAGTAAGCAACAGGATTTTCTTTTCTTTTGAGCGCTAGTGGCAGCCTGTGCTTTAATGGCACCATGGGTGGTGAGCCAATACGGGAGATAAACAGAGATAGATAACGTTCTGCATCCAGTTAATCAGATTTCTTTTTGAGTGATCTGTAAGTAGATTAAAGAGTACGTAAGCAAGTAATTTGGAAGGCCAGTTTTGGAACTGATTTTATGTGGCCAACAAGAATGGTACAAATTCAGCCACACAATTTTGGTCATTTTATACAGATTACACTTTTTAAGCTTTTTTTTGTTGAGATTTCACTGCATTGACTATCTGTGCATACGGATAAAAGTCATAAAATGTTAAATGTTATGTGCAAATAAAGTATTATTGTCTTAAAAAAACATTTCTCAATATTTCTTGGGTATTTATAAGAGCCTTTTACTTTGTCCTTCACAAATGTGTAGTGATTACACATGTTGAAACATGTTGGAAATAAAACACAGAGCCTTCAATCAGTGGTTATCATTTCTTTAGTGACACTTTTATCCTAGTGCGTTATTATTTTATGTATAAATAAAATCACAAAGCTTCGTCCTAAAATGACATTCCTCTATTTACAAGTCCCACAGTTTGTGGCCAGGTGACATCAGGCCTGCACTCCCCAGTTCTGGTTTTCAGCGCAGGTCATCATTAGCTGGCCGACCTGAAAGTGGAGCCCTGACCCCCGCCTCCACACCCGCCGCGCGCCTCTGCATCGTGGAGCACAGCTGAGGCTCAAAGGGCAAATACTTGACCCTAATATTGATACTAAACTGGAATCCTTCCACTGACATATCTCAGTAACCCTGAAGGATTTTTGTGCGTCCTAACAGCCTGTACGGAGCGGTAAACGGGGGGGGGACATGTGACACAGCAGAAGAGAAGTGAGGAGTAAAAAGCAGATATTACAGTTACGCTGATGGGCTCAATGACTTCCCTTCCACTGCTTGGGGCCCCACCTCGATGGTCCCTGAAGCAGCTCGTTAAGCACAAGGAACACAGACTAAGTAACCCAGGGGTATAACTTGGTGGTGAGCTGGTTGGTTTGGTCTGCCTTCTAGCCCATGCTGGCCCTCCTCCTCTTTTTGCCCCCCCCTTAGGCCCCTGCTGTGCTCTGCTACGGCACATGAGCCCTCTGTGCTCCAAGTGATAGAGTCAAGCTGTTCCTGCTGAGCGGAGGTCAGGGTCCTTCAGTCAGCACCTCGGCCCTGAACAGAGCACACAGGAATCCCCCCCCTTCCCTCCCAAACCGGGGGCTGGTACTCGGCCCTCTCTCTCTGTCTCTCTGCCGAGAACCAAACAAACCTGGTAGCTTTTCTGCCCTCTCTCTCTCTTTCATTTTTTTCATCTCTCCATCTCCTGACGATCTGTCACTCCCCTCATCGGAATCATTAATCAGACCAGGCAGATTGGACTTCAAATAAAAATAAACTCCATCCCTGCTCGCAGGTTCTTCAGTTTCTGCTGGTTATTGATGGTTGTCCTCCTCCTATCTCCTCGTCGACTTAATAAAGCCAGGATGTCTGACATGGGCAGCAGGTTTAACAGTCCTGCACTGGTTTAACAGTCCTGCACTTTGGCGAACTGAGGGCTCCGTTAATGCTTTATTGATATAAACAAGAGGTCTTATCTTCAAGGGTGATGGCTCTTGAGGGCTAACCTGCCATCTACGTAAATATACAAAAGATAACCCTTATCTGCTTGGCACCAATAAAGTCCGACTGCTTTCCAGATTATTTTGGACAAAAATATCTCTGATAGGGATTAAAGTGATTAAATGTGTAAGCTGAATGCATTCAGGCTTATATTTTATACAGTGACTACTTCATCCTGTCTTCCACTAGCGGCTCAGGAAACCTGACTGAAGTGGAGGGTAACAGTGCCGCCTTTGGGTAAGTTTGGGTAGTGCAACTGGAATAAAGCAACTAGAGGAGTGCAATAATGAAATGGAGCTGTGTAGGTCTTAGATTTCTCCATGCTTGTGAATAGAAGTGGTCTGCAGGACTCTTCTGAGCCCAAAACCAACTCCAGCTCCCCGATCCAAAGTCTCTGCAGGCTGACTGTTCGGAGCCCTGCTGACTATTTGCGTGTGTGTCCATGGGAAATGGAGCGGTGTCGCTGCGGCGACGGCCCTGGGGCGATCCATCAGTGTCAGGTTGGGGTGGGGGGTGTATGGTATGTGTCACCTCGAAGACTAATGGACAGGAAGTACAGCCAGAGAAACAACAATATTTGCAGAATGTATATTCAGAAGAAAATTCAGACCCGTTCCACATTTCTTGTGATTTCTCAGCAAAATCCTAAATATGAGTTTCAACCCTGATTGATGAGCTCGAGTTATTTAAAAGAAGCTCATTCGACACCAGGGCCTACTCTCTCTCATTACCCTGATCTATAGCTCTGGTCTTTCAAGGCACACATCTGTGTATATGGGATAATAACAGCCCTGGGTAATAAATGGCATTAGCAGACTATGATAACCTGACGCAGGGAGATTGAAATGGAGAGATGAAAGCAGAGAGAGCAGGATAAACCTAGAACCACCGGGGGACCCCGTGTGCTCGGTACGCTCAGAAACCGAGGGGCTTAACCTCAGCAGCCGGTAACTGTTGGATCCAAGCCGGAGCGCTTTGTGATGTGGATCTTGACCACTTCCTCAGCACAGGTGGGATGGATTCCGACCGTCTGCAGCAGGTGGGAGTATGTTGCTCCACACCTAAGAGGCACACACAAATACAGTAGCAGTGATTAATCACCAAAAGCTTAGGTCGATAACAAAAGCTGACTCCACTAATAAACAAACATGGAGGCAAACGCTGTGATCACTGCAGATATTAATCTAACAGATCTGTGACATGAAACAGTCGGGAATGAAAAGAAAGGATAGTGTTAAACTGGGTAAGCAATCAACGATATCATCAGTCGCTGTGTTCAACTGCGTGACTACATGATCCTCTGACAACGTACGTGTGTTCTCGACACGTCGTAGCCTTCAAACCGGGACTGCGACGAAGAAGAAAAACAAACGTGAAGTGTGGAGATGTTTGCCCGAGAAGAAGAGAACGCTCAACAAACAAATGTGTTTCCTTGGCGACCAGAGTTTCCTGGAGAATCCTCAACTTTAACTTCATTATAGCCAACTGCATACTTTGCAGCTGGTTGCTTTTATGTTTAAAAACATACTGATGTATAATATGAGAGATATGTGAGAACCTTAAATGAAATATGGAAGGAGAAATGCTTGGCTTTTGAAGTATCTGAAGTTCATAATCTCAAATATTCAAATTTCTCTAACAGAAACGTCTACTTTCAAGGAATCAACATTTGTTTATCATCTAAAAATATATTAAACTGTTTGCCATACTTAATTACAGTAATGAAGTGACTGACTCTCTAGTGTCGGAGGTTCTGGTACATCTGGCTCATGGCGCTCTGTCAACAGTGCAATATCCTTGTGAGAGCCGACCAGAATTTCCGATAGGTTTGATTTTTATGCGACTGCAGACTGGGAGCTGGTTGTGAGGCGTTATGGTGCATGACACACGATTAGGCTGAAACTTTGCTCGATCACAAAAATTGCCACACAAGAAGAAAATTTGGCTGAAAACGTGCCAGAAATACTGTATGCCTAGCTTTAACAATAGAGTCGGATCCTACATTGGTGTGTTCAATAAAACTTGCTGATTACCATGCTTATTCAGACACCCATTTAATTTCAATATACATATACAGTGGGGCAGAAAGTATTTGGTAGCTACTAATTGCGCAAGCGGCTCCACTTAAAAAGATCAGAGAAGTCTGTAGTTTTCATCAGGCACAGTTCAACTGTGAGAATGTAAAACAAAACCCAGGAAATCACATTGTATGGTCTTTAAAGAATTTATTTGTAGAATAGTGAGAAAAAACAAGCATTTGGCCAATAACAAAAGTTCACCTCCATTCTTTGTAATGTAACCCTGGTAGGCAGAGGTTAAACGTTTCGTGTAGGTTTTTTTCCCCAGATTTGCACATGCTGTAGCTGGTTTTTTGGTCAATTCTTCAAGGAAGATCTTCTCTGGAGCTAGGATGTTTTGGGGCTGTCGCTAAGCAACACAGACGTTCATCTCACAGATTCTATATTAGCTGAAGTCTAGAGATTTGCCATGCCACTCCAGAACCCTGAAGGTTTGTTTTTTAAGTAGCCACTGTGTTGGGGATCATTGTTATACTGAAGGATCCAGTCATGTTTCATCTCCAATACTCTCAGTCAGAGCGTTTACGTGCAGACCGACCTTTACGTCTTCTTCACTCGCGCCATTATCGGTTTACAGTCCGTGTGCCGCTCGATGCTAACCAGAAGAAGGTTAACAGAAACGGGCGCGTGTTGCCACCTAGCGTTGTGGAGTCGAACAAACTTGATTCAATAATTCCATTTTCTCTCTAACATGTAAACTAGGATAGGACTATGACTGTTGCTAAGCTATTAGTTGGATTACTACCAAAAGCTCTATTAGGATGTGCATGTAAATGTACTGACTGTTGGAAGCAGGGTTTTGCCCAAAATCTCACAATGCATGGCTTCATTCATCCCATCCTTAACACGGATCAGTCATCCTGTCCCTCTTAGCAGAAAAGCAGTCCAAAAGCAGAATGTTTCTACACCCATTCTTCACAGTGGGTATGGTGATGTAGGGATGCAACTAAACATTCTTCTTCCTTTAAGCACAGGGAGTGGCATTTATCCCAAAGATTCTATTTTTGTCTCATGACATTCTCCCAATCCTCCTCTGGATCATCCAGATGGCAAACTTTAGACAGACTTGGAGTTTGCTGGCTTAAGCAGGGGGACCTTCCAAGCACTGTAGGATTTTACTGTGGTCCCAGCTCTCTTCAGGTCATTGACCAGTTCCCCCACGTGTAGTTCTGGGCTGTTTACTCACCTCACCCTACAGGTTGAGATCTTGCATGAAGCCCCGGGTTGATATAATTTGTCAGTGATCTTGTATTTATTCAATTTTCTATTAATTGCTCCAACAGTTGATCTCTTCTCATCAAGCTGTTTGGCTACTGTAGATTGGCTCATCCCAATTTTGTGCAGATGTACAATCTTGTCCCTGGAGTCTTTAGATATTGCTCTTGTCTTGGATATGGTGGAGGTTGGAGTCTGACTTTTTTAAGGTGTGACTTTATATAGGTCCTATTAATATAGCTAATGGGTGGGGGATATAAGAGTAGTAACAGGTCTGTGAGGGTCAGAATTCTTGCCCTTCCATAGGTGCTAAATCCTTTTTTTCCCGTCACCATTATGAAAATAATTTAGTTAAAAATCATACAATGTGATTTCTTGGATTGGGTTGACATTCCTTCTCTTACAGTTGATGTGTACCCATAATGAAAATTACATATCTCTCACATATTTTTTAAGGTGGACAATTTGCACAATTGGTGACTGCCAAATCCCCACACATTGTATATGTAATTACATCGTAAATTCAAGCTTAGGCAACATTTGAAAATAAAAATCCCTTTAGAACAGAAGAAAAAAATATGTTCTGTAATGTTTCTCGCTTATATTGGTATTAGAACATGTGGATGTCTGGGATTTCAACATCTTTACTAAACAAACTCAGAATAACTGTGTAAAACCTTCATCTTTCTCAAATATTATACCAAATATTCATACTGTCAGAATACTTTTCATAATTTTTTTTAGTAGTTCGTGTTTACAGAGTATCAGGTAAAACAATTGTTAAAAATATAATCCAGGCTGTTCAACAGGTTTTTCTGTTGTACTGAAAAAATGTGTACTTTAATTTTGTTAAGCGTGTGTATCTCAAAGTAAATTGTTCTAATATTTGTATTAATATTCTTACAATTACTTAAACTGAATTAATAAAAAGACTTTGTATAAATAAGTGTTTGAAATAAGTGTTTCTCAAATGTTGAACAAGTGATCAAAATAAAATATGAACTAGGTTATGAAAATATTTGCAATGCTTTTTATACCATTTTATGTACTCCCTATGACATTTTCAAATAGGTTTATGACCATAAACTGTTCCTCAAAACCTAACTTCAGATAACCTTTCTAGCGAAGCTCCATTCAATATTACTATGGTAATCATATTATCCTGGTTTTTATCACCAAAAATCACAGATTAAAATAATTTCTACAATTTTATTCAACTTACTGCAAACTCATGGAGAAACCCTGTATAACCTCTCCAGCATTTGGACCAGTGAAATGCAGACCCAGAATCTTCTGATCACCTCCCCTCTCACATATTACCTGAGGTTAACAAAGACAAACAGCAGGATTAGCTCAATGTAAGTAATAGACACATTTATTACAAATGCCTTACTGGCTACCCCTGATGTTTGAGGTCTGATCCAGGGTTCATTACATACTTTTAAAGCCTTGTGGTTTTCAAATGTCCTTACAGCTATTTTTAGTATTTAGATGGGCGATTCTCTAATTTCACAGCATTTGGTGTCCCATAGGTTTACCACAGAGGTTTTCATATAAGGTAAATCACAAAATTTAACTTAAATCTTAAATGAGGAAATGGAAGGATCCATGTTCCTTTGCATTATGACAAACATTTTTTAAATGATGCTTTTAAATGTTTTATGGGTTTCTGAAGAGTCAAGGTCAGTCATATAAGCCCATGTCCCAACTGACCAAAGTAGCTTTTTCAGTGAATACACTATCAATCTAGACAGCAGTCAAAAAAATTTATCTGCTAATATAATTATTTGTCTTTCTCCTTGATCCTCATTAAAAATATATGATAAAAATAAAGTCAATATCTATAAAATAGAACACTATAATGATGTCTCCAAGTTGTGTTCAACCCAGTAACACTAGACCAATCTCCAAACTTCTTTAAAAAAATTGTTCAGTCAAACTTCCTCAGCACCCAGAAGGTGACATAACTCAAGTCTTTTTCTACTCAAACAATTAAATGAGATAAATGTTAGCATACTTTCTTACTTATATATTATTGTCTTTATCATCAAACTAAACCTTTCAACAATGTGATATACACTACCGTTCAAAAGTTTGGGGTCACATTGAAATGTCCTTATTTTTGAAGGAAAAGCACTGTACTTTTCAATGAAGATAACTTTAAACTAGTCTTAACTTTAAAGAAACACACGCTATACATTGCTAATGTGGTAAATGACTATTCTAGCTGCAAATGTCTGGTTTTTGGTGCAATATCTACATAGGTGTATAGAGGCCCATTTCCAGCAACTATCACTCCAGTGTTCTAATGGTACAATGTGTTTGCTCATTGGCTCAGAAGGCTAATTGATGATTAGAAAACCCTTGTGCAATCATGTTCACACATCTGAAAACAGTTTAGCTCGGTACAGAAGCTACAAAACTGACCTTCCTTTGAGCAGATTGAGTTTCTGGAGCATCACATTTGTGGGGTCAATTAAACGCTCAAAATGGCCAGAAAAAGAGAACTTTCATCTGAAACTCGACAGTCTATTCTTGTTCTTAGAAATGAAGGCTATTCCATGCGAGAAATTGCTAAGAAATTGAAGATTTCCTACAACGGTGTGTACTACTCCCTTCAGAGGACAGCACAAACAGGCTCTAACCAGAGTAGAAAAAGAAGTAGGAGGCCGCGTTGCACAACTGAGCAAGAAGATAAGTACATTAGAGTCTCTAGTTTGAGAAACAGACGCCTCACAGGTCCCCAACTGGCATCTTCATTAAATAGTACCCGCAACACCAGTGTCAACATCTATACTGCTGGATTCTGGGCTTCAGGGCAGAGTGGCAAAGAAAAAGCCATATCTGAGACTGGCCAATAAAAGAAAAAGATTAAGATGGGCAAAAGAACACAGACATTGGACAGAGGAAGACTGGAAAAAAGTGCTGTGGACGGATGAATCCAAGTTTGAGGTGTTTGGATCACAAAGAAGAACGTTTGTGAGACGCAGAACAACTGAAAAGATGCTGGAAGAATGCCTGACGCCATCTGTTAAGCATGGTGGAGGTAATGTGATGGTCTGGGGTTGCTTTGGTGCTGGTAAGGTGGGAGATTTGTACAGGGTAAAAGGGATTCTGAATAAGGAAGGCTATCACTCCATTTTGCAACGCCATGCCATACCCAGTGGACAGCGCTTGATTGGAGCCAATTTCATCCTACAACAGGACAATGACCCAAAACACACCTCGAAATTGTGCAAGAACTATTTAGAGAAGAAGCAGGCAGCTGGTATTCTATCGGTAATGGAGTGGCCAGCGCAGTCACCAGATTTGAACCCCGTTGAGCTGTTGTGGGAGCAGCTTGACCGTATGGTACGCAAGAAGTGCCCATCCAACCAATCCAAATTGTGGGAGCTGCTTCTAGAAGCGTGGGGTGCAATTTCTCCAGATTACCTCAACAAATTAACAGCTAGAATGCCAAAGGTCTGCAATGCTGTAATTGCTGCAAATGGAGGATTCTTTGATGAAAGCAAAGTTTGATGTAAAAACAATCTTATTTCAAATAAAAATCATTATTTCTAACCTTGTCAATGTCTTGACTCTATTTTTTATTCATTTCACAACGTATGGTGGTGAATAAGTGTGACTTTTCATGGAAAACACAAAATTGTTTGGGTGACCCCAAACTTTTGAACGGTAGTGTATATATACTATTTATATGACACACTGTATACATAAAGCATATATAAAAATATTTTTCAAATAACCTCATTAAAAATACATCTGAAATCATAAATGTATTTAAATGTATTATTTAAAACTTTAATCTTGAATTTTCTAATAAAACAGAAAGCAAACATGAACTTACTTTAGTTTAAAATGATGATATTAAGCAAATAGAATAAAATATCAAATCTTTTAAAATAAAAGACTAACATGAAGCTGCAAATCTAGTGCAAGATGTATTGTGCAATCTATAATACGGCAATTAATAATCCTCATACAAAGGGGTAAATGCGGCTTTAACTGGTTCAAATGTATTTTGCAGAATGCTGATATTATAAACAGGCACACATAAAGCTGCCTAATAAAAACGTAAGTGATAACAATGTAGTGTAAAAACTGTATACAAAGTGCTGCTGCTACATAAGATAATGAAGTTAGAGTGTAGTTAAGCAGTTCTAATTATTCTTCCATCCATCCAAACATATTCTTAATATCCCTTGCAACTCTGTGCATTCAGCGTACATGCATGGAATGGCGGTGTTTGGGGGAAAAAAGGCCGCAGGACAACTGGTAGCGCGGATAGTTTGCTGTTTGGGTAGTAGGGAGTAAGTTTTATGATTATTTTTCTAGCGTTTGCTGAAGAAGACGTGCTAGCCACTGCCGCTGCAGTCAGCTTTATAGCTAGCTGCCAGCTGGCTCTCAACGTGTTGTTTGCGATGTTTTCTCTTCAAGTGATTAAACAAGTTTAGGGTGTTGCGATCTCTTGCCTTGACGCGCTTCTTACAAACTTTGCAAAGAATGTTTGTTTGGTCTTCGTTGTCTGGTAAAAAACACAAACCAGTTCCATACAATGGATGAGGACATTCGCTTCGGAACGAATCCCTCGTTTACGCTCTCCGACGTGGCAGTGCCATGCTTGTTTACAGGGTGTACACACGTGAAGGGGGAGAGGAGGGTGATTCGCTTAGAGCAGAGAGTGGAGGGGGAAATACAGCAGCAGAACTGTGAATCGGGATAAAACGATCCCTCAAAAATGACAGATCGTCACACATGTAGATCGTTTCACGGTCTTAATTCGTCACATCGCACACCCCTACTACATTTAGCTAAAAATTTCAACCTGTAATTATAATTTGTTACGACCTAAGAAATAAAAGATAAACACAAAGATATCCTAATATAGTTTTGGATTTTTTTTTTTGCGTAAGGTTTCTCTTTTTCCTTAGAGTCCATCAGACAAACGGTTTAAATAAGTCTGACAATCCTTTTCTGTTTTCCTCATGAGTTCAGAGTGTCTCTATTAGCTCCATCCCCTGACATCTGTCTGTGAAGCATTTGCAGATGCGTACATGGTCTTAGTTTCCAAGGTAGCTGCACCTAAAATGTTCAACTAAATTGTTGATGTGGTGGAGGAGGCAACAGGTGACAAATGTTAACCAAAGTTTGATGTTTGATCTGCGTTGGGCTATATTTGGATAGGTTTCATTAGAAGGATGCAAAGTCTGTAAATTTAAACTACTTTTCCCAATACTATTATTACCTTTTGCCATACTTATGTAGAATTGCAAAACAGTTAAATGACTTTTACTTTTTTTTAGACTTCAAGATTGTGAAAGAACTCCGAGGATCATGGGACACTCAAACGTAGCCATTGAATACTTCTCGTCTTACCTTTATGTAACACTGGCTGGCATCACGCTCTGCAACTGTGAATTCTAGTGGCTTGTAGAAGGCATGGAAAACCTGAAGGGACATAAACAGCTCATCACACAAACAGGAAAGGCTAACACTGAAATATCTCATATTCGGCTTCTGCCAACAATTGCCGTAATTCTGGCTCAAAACATAAACATCCCACTCTGTCTGTTAGCCCCCACTTAAACGTGCGTGTGCAGAGTTTTATTCTGCCAGCAAACGTGCCGACACAAGTTGTGAGGGCCGTGCAGCTGTCGGCTAGGATGGGTGGGGTGGTGGGTGGGGGGGGCTTTGCTGCTCCTCAGATCTCAGCGCGCCTGTCGTCACCCCATACACACCTCAATCAGACCTCCTGCTCGCCTGTCACTCAGTGGCTCGCCAGCTCAGCCATTTCTCGTCAGCCCTCTGCAGGTGTTGCTAGCATCTGGCACACTGGCAGGTACAATCAAGAGGCGCCTGCTAATGCATGGAGCGCGCGCGTGTCAGAGTTTGTAAAGCTGTTGTGGGGCAAGGTGCTTTTAAGGATGAGTTAACAATGATGATAACTGTATGAATAACACAGCTGAATAAGAATCTTACAAATAAAAAACTAATCCAACAGTTTATAAAGCTGGAATATTTTTCATTTTCTCAAATAATGGTACAGCTGCTTTTATATCTAATGGATGTTTAATTTATTGACTTTTGACAAGCTGCTGCTGTTAAAATACATAAAATACCCCAAAGACCCTAGCTGTTTTATCTGGCAGCAAGTAATCCTTCATATATGTTTTTTAAGCTGTAATAACACACTTCTATTTAGACATTTACAAGAAACCATTAAGGCCATGAATGTAAGGTTAATTTAGGGCTTTTGATATTAAAGCTGAACATTTTCTGTCCAGAGATGTGTGATTAAAACCAGGGTTCCTTCTAAATTTCAAACTTTTCAATCTGTTACGTTGACTTTAAAATATACAATGTATAAACTCCCTATAAATTAGAGAAAACACATCCATAACGGGGAGAGCTTGACATACAGGCGAGAGCAGAATTATTCATACCTTAGCAGACTTATGTTTAAAGTAATCTTTTCATTTGACCAAAAGCTGTTTTATGATCAATATTTACGTTTTGGAGTGGCTGAGACAGTCCTGACAAGGAAGGAAGGAAGTTATGCAAACAAGGAAGGAAGGAAGGAAGTTATGCAAACAAGGAAGGAAGGAAGGAAGGAAGTTATGCAAACAAGGAAGGAAGGAAGTTATGCAAACAAGGAAGGAAGGAAGGAAGTTATGCAAACAAGGAAGGAAGGAAGGAAATTATGCAAACCAGCAAGGAAGGAAGGAAGGAAGGATGGACACTATGCAAGGAAGGAAGGACGGAGAGAAGCTAGCAAGGAAGGAAGCAAGCAAGCAAGCTAGCAAGGAAGGAAGGAAGGAAGGAGTAAGGAAGGAAGAAAGGAAGAAGGAAGGAAGGAAAGGACAATACTTAGAAAAGAAATCAAAATCAAAACTTGAAATGAAACATTAAATTTTTTGCACACGGCTTGGAGACCGTTTAAACCCTTGCCATAAACAAATTCAACGATTAGGAAAACGATAGAAGCAGAAGACTGAGTTTTTTATTAAAGTGAAATTAAACATAAAGTTAAAGTGGTTGACTTCCTGTTAAGGATCTAGGTTTCAAGCAGAAGATTCTTGTATACATTTCAATGGTGTTAAGTAAGGATGGGTACCGATATCTGGTGCCCGTAACTAGACCGAAAAGCAGCGCACATTTCATGCCTTATTTTGGTTCTTTTTTTCCCGGAGATTTCAAACACTGTGGATTCTGGGTATGCTATCAGCCAAGAGTGAGGCACTATATCACCAGAAAAGGTAAACATGGCTATCATTCTGCAAATAAACTGCTAAAAGTTAGGGCTATCAAAATTGACGCATTAATGTGGGTCGATTAATCCATAGAAGTCTTTTTTTGTCTTTTTACACAATCAGTACATGCACAGAATACCACTCTGTTTATAATTCAGCCCGAAACATCAGTTAATTCTTAACCAGCCAAACTGCTTTGCTTTATTTGGTTTGACTGTTGTGCAGTAGCATTTATTTGTGATCCGAAATGAAATGCAGGTATATTATTATGGACATAATGGCTTTGTGTTGATAAGTTCATAAGTTGTCTGTGGGAATTTTTCGTCCGCTTTGGATATCAGCTCTCTGTGTGTTGTGCAGTTTAAATGCTCCGTATTTATGTTGATTTATGCAAGTTGGCTCACTGTATAGCTTCAGTACATTTCATAGTGAGATACCGCTGCATTAAAAATACAAAATTATTAAGTTAAAGTGATGTTTTTGGACTTAACTTAGTGAAATCTCATTAGCGGAAGTAGCTTTGTACATCTTCAGAATAAGAGCATTCATTTCCTGTTGTGATGAAGCGTGGTTTTATCTTCTGAGTGTTTACTTATGGGAAGATGGTAAAATGTGGCATTTGATTACTAAGTCTATATTACATTTGATTTATGTTATGTTTAACACAGACTGCTGATATCCAAATGTTACGTTTATTCATATATTTTGGTTAGTTCTACATGCATTTGTTATTTTTCATACGAGACCACACATACATTGTGAATGTGATTGTGGAGTTCAAAACAAAAATTCAACTGCATCTAGATTTGTCCTTTATTTACACTGAAAATTGTAGTTTTTTTGGTCATATTTAGGAATGGTGATTAATTCACAGCTACCCTGTGACTAATTAGATCAAAATTGTTAACTGACAGCCCTATTAAAAAAATAAAAAAATATAAGGGGATTTTTGGACAAAGTTTGTATGTTTTCCATTCTTTAAGCACCGGTCTGGCACCGGTATCAGATAAAATCAAAACGATACCCTATTTCCCTCGTGTTAAATGAAGTTTTAGGGAGGCCTTTCATTTATACTTTTAACTACTTTCTATCTGGATTTAAGATTACTGTTCTGTCTGGAACACTCAGCTTGTCCAAGTTTTCTGGCCAAAACAGTCACTGTCAGAAGAAATAAAATTGGTGTAGATGCTTAGGACCCACCTAGGGATGACTAAGACTAAAGCCTGTTATAAAATAGAAGCTGGTGAAAAACCAGAGCCCCCATGTACAGCAACGCAGATTTTAGCATTAAACATGAAGCTGCTTGCATGATCAAGCCCAAATGCAGACAACGACAAAGCCTGAGATATCTGTCCATAATGACAGAAATATGTCTGCAGGTGTAACGGTAGGGATTCAAACAGTGTACCTGAAAAGTATGGCGATGGTAGCGCCATGCTGAGAGAGTGTTTTGCTGCAAAGTAGGAATAATGGATATATATACTGCATCCAAACAAAAATGAGACATCTGAAACCTGGACACACGCGTGTGTGTTCCAACAGGGCGATGATCCCAAACACATCACAACCGATTTTGGAATGAATAAAGTAGGACAACATTATGCTTTCTAACAAGCCAGAACTCAAACTACGCTTAAAAACAGGGTCTTTGTTTAGAAGACAACCAATTTATATAAGTTCCACCATTTCTGCCAAGAAGAGAGGTCGAATATCCAACCGGGTCGATGCTAGAAGCTGATGGTTTGCTAGAAAAACTGATTTCTCTACAGCTTGCCAAGAAACACTTAAACAGATATTAGTGAGGGTGTATGTATATAATTGAGCCTTTATTTATCATTTGGACTTCTGTTATGTTTTATTAAATACACTGAAGTTGTTTCCTATGTTATAATTAAACCCTGGGAAAACCCCCACATTATTTAAAGCTCTAGAGCAGAGTGGGATAGAATGGCGGATCCCACCTCTATCCCATCTTTTCCGTGTCTTCTCTCCGCCTCCTCCTCTGATAGACCGACACAGCCGTATTCCAGAGGGGTGAAAACTGTTGTGGCCACCTGTCACACAGAAATACAAATCGAAGTGGAATGTTTAAAGTTAGCAAAAATGGCTCTGTTATTTTTTGTTTTTTGGCGTGGGAAATTACAATAGAGGATCTATTTTTAAAACTGCTAAAATGCCAAACATATAGTCTGGCAATGCATTGTTCACTGTAATAATAAAAAGCACCACATACACAATATAAAACATCTAAAAATATGTATATATTTTTAGGAAAAAACTCTTCAACACACAATTAAAACAAACCTTTAATCAGGTTTGAACACAACCACTGTTTTAGAATCTTCACTAAACCTTGCTGACAGATAAGTACGTATACCTAGATTGATGCCATAGCGGAAAATGCTGGTACATTATGCTTTGAATCATCCTAAAGAGAGGTTAGCAGTTAGATGGAGCGGAGCTTCAGATGAGAGACCAACCAAATAACAGCCTCGCAATGGCAGAAACCCATAAACAGAAATTGCCACAAGTGCATGAGGTGTGGAGGGATGAAGGGACTTATTACAGAAAGTGTGTGTGTGCGCGCGAGTGTGTGTCTTACATGGTCATAGTTCATGAGGATGGTGCTCTGACCAGCCAGCCTTTGGGCAAGGAGCTTCCCCGCTTTTATTGCAGTTGGGGTCAACTCAGGACGACCCTAAAACAAGAGAAATTTGAGGCATGACAAGCAGTTCTTTTTTCTTTTTCATCGTATATGAAGTTGAAGCTTCAGCACGTGAATGAAAGGTAACAGATCAATCTAAGAGTCATATAGACATCTTAATAAGGTGAAATTATTTAATTTAAACTAAAAAATATTATATTAATAAATCGGCAAGGTTATCTGTGCTCACTTTAATAAGAAGTAAATCGAGATTTTAAAAAGGTTCCATTTCCCCACTTCCTTCATTAGCCCAAAAAACCCATTAGCAAATAGCTTATAATACAACTTAAGTAGTAGTATCTGTCTTAACGGGTTCAGTTTGGTTTACCCTCATTAAAAATGAAATAACTGCAGTTTTTTTTCCAGTTACTGTATTAATATACTTAAAGGACAACTAAACACCAAATCAACTTTTTGTAGCTTATAAACTGCATAAATATGTTTCTTATAGTGCTCTCTACATGTCCTGGTCCCTTTATTGACATTTTAGTGCAAATTAGATAAAATCTCACTTTTGAGCCTAAAACCGTCTGTCTGGCGCCATCTGTGCATTTTTGGTTGCACTACATTTGAATTTCATTCATGTCCTCCCCATTTGCTCAGAAGTTTGTGTGACGTGATTTGGTGGTGGGTGACGTCTGTCGCTCTGCCGCTTGCGGTATAAAAGCAGTCAAGGCTCGCCCCCGTAGCGAGTTGGAGTTGGAATAGTGAGCGAGTGTTTTACATCGATTTTCAGGTTACCAAGTTATCATTAGCATAGTATTTAGTTAGTTCTTTAGTGTAGCGTTTCTAGTGTAGTTACTTTTCTTTTTACTACGGCTCTGTATAAGAGAGGGGAACTCGGCCACACCTCCGTAGCGAGGCGCTATGAACTGCTTGCAGCACAAAACCTGACCAACAAGTTACCCCTACTTACTGACATTTTCTCATTACCTATGATAAAGGTAATGATAAAGGATAACTAACTTCAGTGAATTGAAAATAAAATCTGGGCTAAGAGTTCGTTTTTAATGGAATAATTGTGATGGTGTTTCTTTTTTTTCTTTTTTGCACATTCCTGAATAATTTTCTCGTCATGCTCGGATACTTTATACCGGGCATCTCTCTGTAACACATTTTCTGCTGCAAACAATGACGTACAGTGGCTGCAGGTGCGTCTGTCGAGGCAGAATCACACAAAATTACTAGAGCTAATCGATATTTAACATTAGATTTGGTAACAACAATGTACCACTCAGAGACGGCGCTCATTCTATGCTGCGATGCCACTACAAGTTCGGCACCTGCTGCTGAGAACGAGACATCGGCCCGAAATGATATCACCCGGAGCCACTCAGTTACTCCACAGAACTGGAGAAAAACTCAACCTACAGATTATTTCCCTTTGAGGCAAAGGAGCCCGCGTTGCTGTGGCTCTCTTTCTGGCCGTCTGTGACTCTGCGCTGCTGCCTGCCAGTCAGTAACAGCCCAGACAACGTCCAGCCAGTATTCCCCCCGCGTTTTTCCCAGGTCCGCCAGGCAACGCCTTCTTTTGAACCGTTTTTCAAAAATGTGGACGGGGCAGTGTGGCAGAGGCGAAAAAAAAGGATCTAATGTACCGGTGCAGCACAATTATTCAAACCTTGTGAACTATTGGATTTTTCAATTCCCTGGTCAATTCCCTGGATTTTCTGCGACAAACACAATGTAGTAGATCACAGCAAAGTTGATAGAAAATGAAACATGGAATTAAAAACATATATATATATATATATATATATATATATATACATATATATATATATATATATATATACATCTTTTAATCTTTTAAGTCCTTCTGCAGATTCTCAATTGGATTTTGGTCTGGACTTTGACTATACCATTTTCACACAATCTGTGTTCAAATGCTAACCTGCCACCAACCAGATCTATGTGTAGCCCCGCCCCATTTCGAGCCTACACATTTCAATCTGGAACCTTTGGAGCAGAAACGAATTGAAAGAGGGAGGGGCATCTGGTTGATTATTTTGAGCTGATTGGAGGGAGGTAGCGCCCGGCTGGCACTGGCTTCTACGAGACCGAGCGCAGCCATATTTGTTTCACTAAGGCCCGTCAACACTAAAACGGCAAAAACAGAGACCCAAAACGGAGAAGTTTAGAAACGCTGCCGACCCACTTTTTCATTTTGAAACTCCGGAGGGCTTTTTGGTGTGGATGTCTAAAACCGAGGATTTTAGAAACAGGTCACACTCGGCTCTATGATTGGGTGTCATCGGTCATGGCGTATCCTTCCCTGATTCGTCAGCCACCCATCACATAACATACAAAAACAGCCTGGAGTACATTACGTTAGAGACTGCAACATGCTGCAACATGGATAACGAATTACAAGCGTTACTGGGTTTGATGTCTTTGCTAGCAGCTGAGGAATGGCCAATCTGTTTCCTGTTTATACCGGCATACGCATGCCCAGTGTTCGAGAATGGTCACGTGATCCGCATTTTCAGTCTTTTTAATGTGGATGGGTATCAATTCTAATATGCAGGGAAAACGCTAGAGTGGACGGAGATAGTTTTCGTTTTAACTCTCCGTTTCTAAACGAAAACGCAGAAGTGTGGACGGGGCCTAAGCTGGGCACTTGATACTATCGTCTATTGGAGCGGTACAAGATGGATTCTCCTGAGTTTAGAAAACTCAAGATCTCATGAGAATCCATATTGCAGAGCAAGGTTATTCAAATTCCACTCTGGGTCCCATCTTTAGCAGCTTCTAAGGTTGTCTTCCTCAGTTACCCTGTATTTATTTCTATCCATATTCCCATTCAGTAAAACCAGCTAACCATAGTAGCAGTATTGGTTTTCCTCAACACACAGTTCTGAAAGCTCCATGTGGTTTTATCTGACAGAGGTTTCCACATTACCTGCGACTAACTTCATGGGACCTCTCATGGGATTCCTTCTGCCAATCTCCCATCAAAAGGCCAGATTCTGTGTGTGACTAATCGTTGTCCTATCAACAGATTCTCCAACCTGCAGCGTGGACCTCTACAGCTACTGCAGAGTTACAATTGGCCTCTTGGCTTATTCTCTGATCAGTTTAGGTGGAGGGTCATGTTTTGGTAGTTTCGCAGTTGCCCGAACTCATTCCACTTTCAAATAATGGACTGAACAGGCGTGTGTAAGACATGGAAAGCTTGAGATATTGTTTTATAACCCAGCTTTGGTTTGATCATTTCCACAACCTTCACCCTGCTGTGTCCCTTGGTCTAGAAAAAAATGTTTGTTTTTTTGTTCTCCAATAAACCTGTGAGGCCTTCAGTGAACAGCTGGATTTATACAAAGATTCAATGACTAATGATTAGACAATCGGGTGCTTTATAGTTAAAGGTCTTACAGTAAAGGAGAGTGGACACAAATGCACAGCTTACCTTCAGGCTGGAGTGAATAAAAATCCTATAAAAATTAGCAATAAAATGTGGAAATGCTCGAGGGGTGTGAATATTTTTGCAGGACCCTAAAGAGATTACAAATTAAAAGTTCAAAACATTTGATCAGTCCAATTAAAAAAGAACCTATGTACATACAAACAGAGGTATTTTATGCATGTATTTAAAAAAGAAAAATGTATTTTATGTTGGCTGCTTGCCAACAGATCAATCCATAACCATAGAGACACGCATCCAGCTAAGGAGTTCAGGAAACAGCAGGGCTGCAGGGCAGTTTTAAAGACGTGACATCAACTTGTTTAATCACCAACACACATCCTGTTGTCAGCAAACATCTCCCAAGCCTCTGCACGTTTCTCAGATAGTACGGTGTGCTCTGTCATTCTAGGCACTGTTTACAAGCTAGACAAAATGCGTCATCATAACGCATTTAAGGTAAAAAAAAAGAAAAGAAAAAAAGAACAGAATGCTAGTCTACCGGCTTTTACCTAAAGAAGGAAAAGTGCCTCTGCGGTTGAGAAAAGCTGAAAGACAGACTGGAGAGAAACACTCATCAAGGCAAGCCGTCAATCACACAGTGGCTTAGTGTGTGTGTGTGTGTGTGTGTGTCGTGAGACCTGGGAGGCAGGAAGGAAGCTCACAGTTGGCCGCAGTAAAAAAAACAATACTGACATGCAGCAGGTTTAACCTGTAATAACAGTGCCAGCTCCAGAACTTCTACCAAACTTTTTATAAGATTACGGTAATCAAGTTCTTGCACATGAGAAAAACAGACAAAAAATAAACATAATGTGAGCTTCTGCATGATTGATCACTAACTAAGATTGCAGCTCTTATTTGATTTATATCTAAATTTCTTCTTAGATGTTTTCTAGTGAGGAGTGTACCAAGACACAATAACATATCAAAGTCGGAATCTTTTTTAATGTTTTTTAATGACCAGGTGGAAGGCAGGCAAAAGGCTTTTCCCCAGATAGACTTTTTTTTCTAAATTGGAAAAATGTATAAACCATAGCTATTTTCGACCAAAACCATTCCCTTTTTTGAGCACAATGCTTGCAATGTGGGCATGTAGCTAGAAAGAAATAAGCTATTTGGTCCCAGAGCGATTAAAATGTGACCAGGACGAAAACCTTCAAGGAGGGCCAATTTAGGCCAGTGACCAACCTGAACTGTGTCCAGTGAGGAATGTATTTTAGAAGAGTTTAACTGACAGCTAACGTTAGCAAAGTTAGCAAGTGAGTTAGCTTACCGATCCAGGAGGAAAGTCGCAGTTTCCGCATGTGATGCAGTACAAATATTTTATGTGGGTTCAACTAGTGTAGGCTTCACATAAAACTACTCTGGTTTCTGTTCTTATGCGGTGACTGTTCTCCTGAGACGGCTAACAATATCGCCGGGGCTCTAAAGTAGCTGCTACACTTGCTGACTCACCCATTTTTCCCAGATCCAGCTGAGCAGACAATATTGTTGGAACATAGAGACCATATCCGTCAACCCGCTACTGGCTGGTACATGTAAACAGTTATTGTCATGCCCATCCAAATGTACATTATATTTAAATTCAAATATAATTTTTTTAAGGAAATGTTGTACTTTCATTCTCAACCCCTCTAAGCACCCAGTGGTTGTTTTATAATTTTAAAATTGTAGCTTTTTATTAAAATTACTCACTATTCAATCTAAGACTCAACACTAAATGTTTTACCTATTAGCGTTTATATCTAAAATATCCAGTGCTTTACAAAAGCCCTCACAGTCTTTTTGTGTTTTCTGACTTGGAAACAACAAAGACGCATGTATTTCAGTGAAATATTGACACCCTGACAAAACAGTGCATACTTGTTAAGTGGAAGGGAAATGAGCAGTTGCCTACAAACAAAACTATGAAAAGGGTGGTATGTATTTATACTCAGTTCTCTGAGTAAGCACCTTCATTAGCAGGAATTACAGCTGCAACTAGGGGTGGGCGGAATGGCAAAATTTTCATATCACAGTATTTTGAATAAACATAATGGTATTACGGTATTTAACAGAATTTTTTCGCCATACAAGACCGTTCATATCCACATTATCTTATAAGAATGAAGAACATAAAAATGTGCTTTAAATAGCCCATTTTACAGCCATATGGACTGCATCATATTGTTTTTTTTCCAGACAAAGGTGAATGATATGAAAATAATTAAAATGATTAGGATTCTAGTAGACATTCTTGATTTAAAACCTCACATTGGCACAAGCAACAAATTGCATCTTCTAATGGGGAGCCTAAGTCTCCTCCCCTTCCGGTCGGCCCATGGGTCCCCAAACCGAAAAAATAATGAATGGAAGTCAACTGAGCGATAAGTTATTTTCTGGTCCGCTTTGTCTTATATTTTGAATCACACATACGTTGTACTTCCACCTAAATGATAACTAACGATGTACGTTTCGACTGTGTTTGTCCAGTGATTTGGGATTTATTTAATTGTAAAAATTTGCATTTGAAATGCCTACAAATCAGAAATCAGAAGTCGCATATATGACGTAATTTTGCTAACGGGAGTTAGCACTAGCTATAGCACGTAAAACACTCAACTAGAGCTTGTAGAGCTTCTCCTCCATGCTGGCTCTCACTGCACCGACTGCTTTACCCCCGACATAGCTGCTACTTTCCACATGGTCAGATTTGTAGAGGTTTTCTCCATGTTTAATGCTCCTTTCTTCGTCCTGGAGGCTACGGCCATCATTCTCCTTCTTCTGTAGTTGTAGTCCGCTAAGCGTTTTTACACCAAACCTAAAGTAACTTTTACCTCCGGTCGAAAATCAGCATTTACTCTGCATCAAAATTTGTTTTTAAAATTCATGGACATCATACATTCGATCCACGGCGCATTTCAAACGGGATCAGAAAATAATTTTAATTTGGGGACCCATGGACCGGTAGAAAGGCGTGACTTAGGCTCCACATTGCTTTGCATGTAGTACTGAAGAAGTGTAGCAGTGAAATCGGTCCTGGCTGAAACACTTCCCCTCATTAAACGTTGTCCAGGGTATTCACCGGTTTAGGGGTATACTAAAAATTGATATAACGAAAATAAACTCCGGTTTTCGGTACGAACCGGTATACCGCCCAAGCCTACCTGCAACACGTCTAAAAATCCCTCCAGGATGTCTCATGGTGAATTTAGCCAATCCTTGCAACTTCTGGACCTCTGCCAATTTTGCAACTGTAATGCAAATTTGATCAATTCCGACACTTCTGCTCATCACCTTGTATTTGATGCCTTTCCATATTATGTAAACTTCCTTTCTTAAAATATAGGTCTAGTTTTTATAGTATTAAACATGCAAATCAAAAACTTCCATGTGCTTCATCTGAGCAGAATGTTCTCCTCCAGGCCATAAGAGGCAGATTTGTGAAGTGTGTGAAAATAGCTGTGCTTTCAAGATATTATGCATCGGAGTTGTGGATCTCTGCAACACTTTACAGATTTTTATCATTAAATATTTGTCTATAAAAGAAGTCTCTTTCCTACTACTTCACAATTAAGCACAACCTTGAGTTGGTCTATCAGAAAAGTCCAATAAAATTGATAGAGATGTGTTTTTGTAGTTTTAAAATGTTCCAATGTGTCCTGACCAAAGGAAAAATACGAGAAATACCCCATAATGTTAAAGTAAAACCTGATTTCTAAAAAAGAATGATAAATCAAAACACTTTTGCATAAAATAATGATTGTATAAATATTCGCCACATTTAGGTCAGTAAGGAAACAAAATGCCCTCCAGGATTTCCTGATATTTTGCAGTATTAATTTTACCTTTAAGGAACTGCTGCCGAGAAGTGTCTCCACAGCATGATGAAAAGACCACCATGCTTCACAGTGGGGATGGTGGGTTTGACAGACACCAAATGCAGCAATTCACCACAAATATAGCTACTTTTCTGATGGTTAAAAAGCTAAATTGTTGCCTCATTAAATGAAATAACTTTTTCTCACTTCACCATGGAGTCTCCCACATGCCTTTTGAAAAACTAACAGCTTTGTCACCCGGACACCAGACCTGGTAATGTCTCGACCAAAGCACGTTCCGCGCCGCTCACATATAAACTTTTACTAACAGCAGACAGATTGACGGCCGCTAAGCTTGGTAGTTGGTGTGGCGGCGGGGCAAAGCTTGGACCTTCCTGGTCAGCTAGGGGTGTGTCAGGCTTTTTGGTCGCGTCTATCGCGGTCGATGTGTAAGCACATTTATAAAGCGTCGGTTGGTGAAGAACTCAAGCAGCAGTTGTTGTATGCAGAGTCCCTTCTATCTCAGCAGCACTTGATTGTAGGAAATATTGTGGTACTCTTTTAATAGATCTGACTAAAGGATTTGATACAGTCAGCCATATGCTTTTAATTGAATCTTTGAAGCAGTACGGCATCTCAGGCCAAGCTACCACTTGGTTTGCAGACTACCTGTCCAATAGAACAAAATATATCCAAGTGGCTGGGTCCAGCCAACCTTTCAAATTTCATCTGTCACTTGTATGCAAATAATAACAGACTTTACTGTTGCTCCTCTTCAATTGCCCACGCAATTGAGTTCCTGCGGTCTGCCTTTACAATTATTCAGTACAGTTTACATTCAATGCAGTTGGTGTTAAATGCAGAGAAAAGTAAAATCACGGTATTACCACATTCATGTGAGCTACCAGAAAAATTGCCCTCATTAGTAACTGTTCAAGTATTTTGGATTTCTGCTAAATCAGGACGCGTCTTTTCAGGCACATGTTGGAAATCTGGACTGTAAATTTCATAACAGAAATTAATCCGGCTTTACCCTCAGCGCGTGTAAACCTTTTTATCTTTGTTGGATTACGGTGACGTTTTATACATGAATGCCTCTACAAAATGCCTTCAGTTTCTAAACTAACAGGGTGTAGTCTCCTCACCCATCACTGAACAGTCCATCAGAGCATTGAGTGCACACAATGCTTCAAACTCTTTTCGTTTCACTTCTATTTTCCATTAAGCTTCTGCATCAATGTCTCTTAAGCGTATCCATGTGTGCTGAATTGCACAAATAATAAAGAGGAGCACCGTGGAGAATTCTGCTGTTTCGTCGGTCATCTTTGCAAAAATTACTTTTGTTTGGGGAAATGACGTGTACGTTTGCACCACGTTTAGAAAATATGCGGATCCACCCCTCATCTGCCTCGAACATTTTAAAGTTTGAGTTGAAGATTTTGAATTTTGTTCCCTTTTTTTTAAATGCGATTTTAAAAACGCAGTCTTTCAAACAGTGCTTGTGGTTTCAATGTATTCTTCTTTTACCTTATAACTACTGTTTTAAATGTTTGTTTTATGCATCATCCTTTTTGCTTTTATATTAAGGTGTTCTGTTGACATCTTGGCCAGGTCACCCTTTTAAGAGAGATCTTGATCTCAATGGGTTTCTTCTCCACCTGGTTAAATAAAAGTTAATAAAGTTAATAAAAAAACAAACTAATTCAGTGTAGTCACATATGTCATGGTGGACTCTCTCACTAGTTTTCTTCTTGCACGGTCACTTAGTCCATGAGGACGGCCTGATATAGGCAGATTTACACATGGGCCATATTCCTTCCAGTTCTTGATGATATATTTAATTGAACTCCAGGGGCCGTTTAGTGCCTTAGAGATTTTTTTGTAACCATCCCCTGATTTATGCTGCGTTCAGACCGCAGGCTTTGTCAGAGTCAGCAACATCAAGATTACATCATAAGTCCATGCTTGAGGCCATTGGAGGAGCGTCGCAGTCTCTGTAGGGCTTTGTGAGCTTTGGCTCCGTCAACTTTTCAAGCTTTTCCTGCGTTTCAAGCTTCAAAGCTCATAACTGTAGCAAAGCAGAAGTTCAGCTAGTTGAACTTTTAACGGTCCCAAGGCTCTGACGCAGGACAGCAACCAATCAGAGCGTCTCACTGTAGTGACGTTGCCCGACAAAAACGCTGCCCAGCCAACCACGACCCACGAGTCTTTAAAACATCCAGCAGAGAAAGGCCCGCCTACAAGCTTTGCAACCTTCATCCTAAAAATGTATCTTCTGTGTATATTAATCAAACTAGTCGCTTTAGGAGCATCGTTTGATGCTGACAAAGCTTGCGTTCTGAACACACCATTATACATCTGTCTTTAATACGACACTGACTTGGGTCACACTCACTGCTAAGACGACCAACATTCCACATTGAGACTACAAGCACGAATTGGCTAGAACCCCTGTTGAAATTAGGTCAGACACTTTAAAAGGGACTGACTATTTCAGCAATCACTTATTTTACGGTAAATGGTATTTCTTGATTAGTCATTATTTTTGTTAAATCAGTTTTCACTTTTACATTAGATTTATTAGACTTTTTTTTTCAAAAAGTAACAATTTTGTTAATCATGGCTAATTTGTAAAAGCAGACGGTAAATGATCCAAGGGGATGAATATTTTTTACTGTAGTAAGTAAAAATAAGACTATGTGGTTAATAAGACACACCTGATCCAGTTGCTTAAAGCATGAAAAGTATTTCCAGCTGGCTGGATGGGTGTGGCCTTGCGTGGCATCTTGTGGTGTTTTTGTAGTCAAAAATAAAACCAGTAATTATAGAGTGCTTCTCCCCAGGTGAGTGATGTCAGGACTGTTTCTGCTGTCAGCCCGGCATCTGCTCACCATAACCTACCTCACCGATGTCACCGAAAGCGTAGATGTTTGGCACTGAGGTAGATTCATCTGGGCCTACAATTATTTTCCCCGTCTCTTTGTTGAGCTGTACGTCCAGCTTGTCGAGGCCAAGGGCTTTGGTTTCAGGAGCTCTTCCTGAGGAGGAACCAAGGAAGGGGGAAAATATGTCAAGGAGGAGGAGGAGGGGAGAGTTATAAAGAGATTTTGCTCAGGGCAGAATTCTAACAATGACTTCCTGATTATGCTCTCTAATTCAAAAAGTTTGTCAGTCCATCTAATCTTTGGCCAAACTAATCAGTGTTATTGGTTAAACAAAACCAAAAAAAAGCAGATCCCCAAAGGTGTTGAATTTTGGGTTATAGATATGCAACAAGAGAAAGATGTGGACCCAGCAAGCCAGTCCTCCTGTCGGCCATACATATGAGTCACCGTGAAGGCTAAACTGAACATTTTTATAATTGAAGAATTTAGGCATTTCCTTAAAATATAAGTGTTGCTTGCTTCCTGGAATCACAACTGAAAGGAACAGTGATTAAACAACATCTGGGCAGCCGACAGACTGGGTTACAGAGGAAGACCAGCTGGGAATGGGGATCCCAAAAGATCCCACGGGACAGCCCGAGGTGCGAATTCTGACACTTTCTGGGCAGACGACCGACGGATGCTGTCAACGACAGGTCTCCATGGTGATGGAGCTAGGGCCATATGCTCCACCCTCCTTAACGCAGCTCCTCACAACCTGTCTGGGCAGCATAATAAACAGCCAGGGCCTGAGGAACCCATGTAGATGCTATCGGACAGCAAAAAATAACAAACCCCCGAGACCTCTCTTCCTGGCTGGAGCCAAAGAACAACGTCCTTCCCCCGTCTTTTCTCAGACCTGGTGGGGGCCTTCGGGGAACTGACTAGTTCTCTACAACGTGTGCGGGGGAATGGGACAGAACACACAGAGAGAGCAGAGAGCAGAGAGGGGAAGTCAGCCAGTCAGGACCAATTCCCTAAGGTCAGATTTGTAAATATTTCCCTGCGCTGAAAGAATGAAACACTGTAATGAATGGCATATTTTAACTGCACTGGCTGTCAGTAACTTAAGGTGGATTTTGTGGTTATAGATGATTGAAAAATTGGCTTGATGTTAAAATGTGTTTTTTCTAACTTATGACCAAAACTTTGAATTTAATAAACAAGTTGGGAAGGGTGTGAGGTAACTTCAATCCATGTTCAGGGATAACCTTGAAATATTAAATATTGATTAGGTTAAGAGTCATTTCAGAAGATCCATGTTAGTATCGGGCCAAATCACTGACTAAAGTAGTTGTACTTATTGATTGTATATTCCTGCATAGTAGTCAATAGTCGGGCTTAATATTGTACCCAAAACTGAAGCGTTGAACCTCCTATTATGAATACAAATTGTGTGCTGCCAAGAGAGTGACATCATTGCTCACAGGCATTAAGAATTGAACAAGAAGACAAGGATCCCACAAAGTGCGCGTGCGTTCAGCATTTGTTTTCTTAGCGGCAACATGGCAGACGAAGAGAACCTCTGTTATGGAAAAATGTGTTTTTGTGTTAACTGGTCAGTGGTGGGTATTAGCTACCACTGATGTTATTGAGCCACTTGGGTGACCTCGTTGAAGCCGTTCTATAAATGTCCTCACATGTCTCATATGAATGATAAAATAAAGGTATTTTTCATTTATATACTTTTATTTTCTCATTTAAGATGCATAGGCTATAAAAAGGCTTGGTATATATATATATATATATATATATATATATATATATATAAAACACATTAAAACCATGAGAGTCAGGTGTGATCCTCACCTGAATAAACATATAGAACATCCTGTGAGCTGGCTAAGGCAACAGTTTAACCTCAGATTAACTTGTTACCACTGTTGACAGAAGACAGTAGGCTAAGCTAAAGTATCCATCAAATGAAACAGAGCGCACGCCTGCGATTGGTTAGCTTAACATCAGCCCAAGATCATTTCACCAGAACGGTGCTCTATAGTTGACGTAAGCAGTAGTCAATACAGAGTTTGGGGACTAGAAGCTTTATGTTGCAATGTCAGTTTTTCTGATCTTTAGGCAACTTTGAACACAAGGTGAAGAAAACAAAGCAGACTGTGGTGTTTGTTTCCATGCATTTTTAGAGTATTCTATGAGCTGCACTTCTAGTAAAAAGCTTTCCAGCTCAATCAAAACTTACTTTCTGTCATCCATTGCACCTTGAGGTGGAATAGATTTACAAGATGAAGAAATTAAAGTTTAGTAAAGTAGACCTGCAATGATAGGCAGAACCGCCAGAAAAAGGCAGACACCGAATTGATTTGCAACACCGACACCAATCGAAAAGTATAAAAGACCAAAACAAGGCTGAAGGAAGAACCCAGGCTCTATTTGGAGAAAGCTCATTTTGGCCTCTCCTTTGCAGAGTCTTGTTCTTTTGGTCGTTTCCGAAAATGTGCTAAATGTACAACTTAGGTGATTTTTTTTAAGAGGATGGTGTACATACATGGTTAACACTCTCACAAAAACATATTGTTACAACTAAGATGACACTTTTAGATTTCCAACTTTGTAAGACTAATTCTTTTACCGTTAACCATTGCTGTAGAAATACTGGTGCAAGCTCAGCCTTTCAGCAATGACCAGCCAATTGTATAGTGAGGAGTCACCAACAGGAGGCTGGCCAGTAACTGACTTGACACGGCTACGGATGCAGTCACACAAGCGACCAACTTGGCCAATCTGAACAAAGCCTGTTGTGACATTGAGAGGAAGCTAAACAGCCACAACAAACGTTTGCAAGAGCTGGAAGCTTATCTGATCAAACTAATGAACACAGACAAAAGGGAGAGCAATGTGACGGCAGCTTGTTATTGTTGGGGTGGAATGGATCGTGCACACGGCCACAAGACGGGATGGCAATGCGTTTCATTTCAAGCCAAAAAAGATTTTAGGAGGCAAACTGATAAGAGGCTGTAGAGAAAAACTGTAGCATCTATGGATTGTACTGGGATCAAGGAAAAGGGAGGCGTCCTGGAAAGAAGGAAAGGAGGAAGAAAGTAGCTTTACAGAAAATTCACTCAGCCGGTAGAAATTAGTTATGAGCCCGTTGGTACAGATGAGAGACGAGCACTGCCTGCTGGGTATGACCGAGCCAGTGTGAGCGGTACCTTCTGTTTTCACAAGAACACACAGAGACCTTTTACACAAATCTAATCTTCCTGACAACACTGTTAGAAAGTAACAATAACACTATTTTCTGCTAAGAGAAGATTCCATTTTACATTCTGTCAGTGGCTTAGTTCACTAGATCCAAAAAGACTATTTTGGATTACAGTGTTAGTGCTAAAATCTGGTGATATGACACCAGTCATGATGAGGGAAAGTTAGTATAACGTCATGAAATAATTACAAAATTTTCATTTAACTAGAAGTAAAAGCCTAAAAGAAATGTAATATTTATAAGCTTGTGTTCTGGGGCTTTACAAGTTTGCTTTTGCTTGTGGAACTGAAAACAGTTCTTGCTAAATTGTAACTCATTTATCTTAAGGAATATTACATTTTTTATTTCTAGGATGCAGTGATGTTCTCTGTTTTATTCACATCTAATCCGGCACTTTATGAATCCTACAGTGCATCTGAAAAAACAAACAAACAAAAAAATAAAAAACTTTTGAAGGCTAAAATACAAAACTCATGTGTCCGAACTCCGCATTAAAAGTATTACATCAGGCAATTTGAGCAAATCGTGAAAAAACTCGATTCTTCTTTGAGGCTTAAAAATAGAGCCATCAGTACTTTTCTGCTTGAATACGAAGACTTAATAAATGCTTTTGACACAGACTAACAAAGAGCACTGAAGTTTACCCCAGACTTTAAAACGGAGATCTCTATCTACATCTACAGAGTCTCTGATGACTCCGCTGTTTGTTGGATTTCACTGTGTTCTGCACTGCTGTCATCTGTGCGAGGACATTGTTGGAAATCAAATTTTAAAACACATCAATGGATCTTCCCAGCTTAAACCAATAAATAAATAAGAACCCGAGAGCGTCCACTGGGTAGCCAGAGAACTCGATTTTGTGTGAACCTCCCTTATTTTTAAGAACCTATAACTGTAAAAATGAATAAAATTTGTTGAGAGACCACAGAAGAACTTGAGTGACGTACCAGAAGCAGGGCTTTATTGTATATAGTCACTGACTGAGTCCTGGACTAAGTCCCAAGAGGCCATTTGGGAAGCTTTAGGAACTTCCACACGAACCTAATCTTTTTAGGAAGTAGACTCTTGTATAAACCAGAGAGGCAAATAGCCTTTAAAAATAAGGAAATGTTTTTAATGACATCCTTTGACAGAGTAGAGGGCAGTGAGGGAGGAGACTAAAGTGTCCACCATCATTACGCAGACAGGAAGCTTGGAAATGTGCCGTTTCCTGCCGTGTTTGTGTGACCACACCTGGACAGGAGCAGGGTGGGGGTCCGTGGGCTCAGGAAGGAGCAGGGGAAAGGTGGAGGGAGGTCCAGCCATGGAGAAGGATGTGGTAGACAGTACTGATACTGTCCCCTGCTCCCCTTCTGGCCTTTAATAACTCCTCAGAGGCCTGCGACCCCAGCCTGGCAAAGGGAAGTGGCCTTGTGCTCATAACTGCTGCATACGTACATCAAAGAGTGCAAGCCTCATTGTTGCCGCTTCTTGACTCAACCGTATGGGAACAAACCTCTCATACATGCTGCAGAGTTACGCCAAACATTGGAGGATGCTGGATTTCTCACCAACAAAAACAGAAAAGTCTAATAAATGATGAGAAACCAAACATAAATCCATCGTCTACAGAGGATTAGAACAAGACGATTTCAGCTCCATTGTCTGGAAGCTACAAATAGAATCGTTGAATCTAATATACCCAAGCACTGCCTAACGGCACTTTTACTGAGTGGAAGAGACTCCATTGGTTGATTTTAGTGTCAGTGAGGTGTTTAAAAAAGAACGTGGGGGCAAGTCCGCTGTTACTACAGAACAGTAAGAACAGAACAGGAAGCTGACCAGATTTACCAAAGTTGCTTCGCTGTGAGCTTCTTTTTATCCGTCATGGGAAATGTTGGGGTTAGAGAAGCTGGCAGTCTTTTCGGCAAGGTAAAAATCCGGTTTGTTTTTAGTTATAGCTTCTTGGTTATCAGCGGGTCAAAGCTTCACCCAACCTGTGATGAGATGTCCAAGCAGAGCATATCTGCTTTCCATCTAACAACTTACACAGTAATAGTGTTTTATGACGATGGATGGAGCGATATCATTTCTAACAGGCTAGGATGCCTATGGCAAAATTATTCATTACAAGAATGTATGCAGATATATTTATACGCCACTGAAGCTGTAAGAAGGGGGATAACTGCAGGAAATATGGCAATGATGATGGTATTCTACCATGTTTTCAGGGACCATTTCCTGTTTGGGCTGATGTAATGTGTAAGTTGGGAGTAGGGCTGGGTATCAATTCAAGTGTCATGTATCAATTAAATTCTGATTCTTAAGAGTTAGAATCGATTATCACAATTCGATCTGATCCGATACAATCAGATCCAGTTCGATGTTGATATGGGTCAATGTTATTACATTTTTTTAAAGCTATTATCTTAATTATATGCCTGTAATTCAATACGTCTCATCACTGGGTAAGTAACAGTTCACCGGGGGAAACTGTATTTACCCTTTCAGACACAAGACTTAAAATGGACGTCTGGTTTTTACCTTCCTATTTTAGTTGTAAAAAGGGAGAACTATTCCCAAAAATATTTTTGAAATTGTGAATCAATTCAAATCGATTTCTCTAAGGATCAATTCAGAATCGATTTTAAAATTTTTTTCAACACATCCCTAGTTGGGAGAAGTGTGTTAAACCTTAAAAAAAAGTCCCTGTCAACCTCAGACTAAAGTGGAATAAACTCATGACACCAGGCGTCGGGTTACTGGAATATCTTCCGTGTTGAACCAACTGAATCAGGATCATGCATATCGCTGTTCAGGAGCTGACAGGCCGTTGAAGAGTTCTGGAACATTCGGAGCCGTGACCAGCTGCAGCTCCACCACCAGCGCAGAAGGAGCTCATGCTCCCGCCAAAGCCGTCGTATCATGAAAGCCCGTGTTCAGAGATTCTCGCCGACATCTGATCGCTTCAACTTCAGCTTTCAGAAAAACATCAACCCCACCCAAAGAAGTTGTCAATCGGAGGCTGTAGTCCAAAACCTCATGATAATGGCCTCTACAGTGATGCTGAGGCGGCTTGGCAGCTCCCAAAGTTTACCTGATCCTGTTCTGATTAGTGTTTGTCGTCGCATTATGTTCTTGGACGAGTTGTACTATAAACTGAATTTCCCCTTGTGGGATCAATAAAATGTTCATTCATTCTGGTCCGCTTGAATATCAATAAAATAAATAAAAATTAGATGCTACTTATCTTTTATTGTAATTTTTAAAATGATGAGAGGATTTTTTTGACCATTTTCTGACAGGAAAAGTTGAGTATTTTAAGGACAGAGGCCGCGTCATTTGAGATCTTAATCGCTAAGCTTAACGTTCAGGTAAAAATATGGCAAATAAGGGGTTGTTTTGTGTAATTTATCAGATCGCATTATATTTTTACTGTATGATGACTTAGAATGTGTCAGTAATAGAATTTTCCTTTTACCTTTTTCTGTTAATATAGGAGTAGGTTGGCTGTATATTTTGTGTTAGTTTTGGGTATCCGTACTGCGTGACAAATTAGTAAAATGTAATTTTTTTCTTTTTTTTTTGCCGATTGCCAAAATGCAAATACTTATTGAATCCAGGAAGCACAAGGCATGCAGTATTTCCCACAGGTCAGCCATGTGCGTCTCTCACCAGCAGTCTACGGCGGTGCCGATTTGGGAATTCCGTCACCATAGGGATAAAGGAACATCTCAGCTGCACGGGTCACACGGCATCCTCGTCCCTGTCACACATCCTGAGCAATGATTCCCCAACTGCCTCCCTTAAAGGCCTGCTCTAAAATAAAATAAAAACCTTCCGGTCAGGCTTTTGGAGGGTGCTGCTTTTAAACAGTTTCAGCACAAATAAAGCGACTGCTGCTTGACAGATGTTCCCTTCCACCGTGAATCATTCTGCTGCTGGAAAAGGCGCGATGATAGAGCAACAGAGAAAAAAAAAAAGAACAGATGAGAAAGAGGGAGATGGCTGGAGGTGATGGCAGACAGAGGGCCGCAGGCACGGAGGGCAGTGACAGATGCGAGGTTGGTTTCCGCGGAGCTGGCACAGGCAGGAAGGCGGAGAGAGAGAACAAAGAGGGGGAACGCGGTGACCTGCGCCTGGGTGCATCCTGCTCCGTCCTGCCCTCCACCAACCGGGGAGCAAGCGGTAAGCGACCAACACTTCCCCTGCCTATTCCCATCATTCAAGCTTTATTACTTTGTTTTTAGTCTTGATTCATCCAGTACATGCTGACACTGCACTTTTTAAGGATGACAAAAGGACCTGATGGAAGGGACCCCAGAGTCACACTAATGTTTCATTTCAGAGGTACATCGTGACATCAGCGGGAAATGATACAAAGCTTTTTTCAAAAGTCATCATATCGAGATCCTATTTTCCTTTTCCAACATTACAAAAACCAACTTCTGCATATTTTATATTCATATTTGTGAAGTGGAAGCGCAAGCGTACATTCATCACTACGATACCCATAAATTAAAACAATGTCAGAAGTTTCCAAATCAGTTAATCTGTTGGTTTCTTTTTTTATCAGTATGAAAACAGCCGTTCTGTGAAGGCCTCTGAGGTTTGTTTTACTAAAAACTGGAAATTGCAGCAAGAAGACAGACATTTTTGGAAGAAAGGCCCCAAGGAGTGCTGTTTCACATTTGTATCACACCATGGAAAGAACAAAGGAAAACAGAGCTCTAATAATGTGAGACAAACACTAAACAGTGAAATCTGTAATGAAATGGTGCTACATAATTAAACTGAAATGAGGAGAACATGTCAGGAGCCTGTTATAAAAAAAAAAGGTCAAAACCAAGAGCCAGGTATAAAGAAAAATATTGAATCAGGGTTTGTTTTTACATATTTGAATGGCACAATCAACATCCAAAGCTAACTATGATTGTGAATTAGTTACGTGAACTGAAAACGGATGTTTGTTCAGCTGGTTACAAACAATATGCAAAATGTAGCCTTTATATCGGTTGAGCTATATAACCTGAAGCTGTAGGCGCTTCGAAAAATGGTTCTACGAAGTATTAACTCAAGGTGCAGAATACTAATGTACACTACATTTATTACTCTGTAAAAAAAGGTTTTCCTTTCACTTCTTAATGATGATCTTCAAACTTAAGACAAAGTAAAGAAATGTATTGTCCTCTATCAATTCCATGCAATTTTTACCTAAAACGCTTTAAAAAAAGCATGCTAAAGAAAGATATGATGAAAACTTAGTGAGAAATAGAAACATCAAAGGGGAATCTTGAAGGTTTTCAGTGCCAGATTATGTTGGTTTATGGGTGTAAGACTTGTGAACCATTTTATTGGAGTACATTAATTGTACCATTGTTCTGTCAATATTATGAGGCTTCAAATGATGAAATGATAAAAATTACAGTCTAAAGAGTTATGACTATCCTTGTTTGGCCAAGATCCTTGATTGGAACATTAAGGATCTTGGCTTTCCCATGATGCATTGTTTGTATATGTGACGTAAATGGAGTGTGACAAAAAACGAAAACAAAAACCACAAAATTTCATGTCCTGGCTGTATTGCCAATGGAACATTTTAAGGTCTTCAAACTGGTTCTGAATCATCAGGCCATTTTAAGATGCAAAGTTTCCCACTGTAAAAGATCATCTATAGTAAATAAATAAATAAAAGATTTCAATAAAAGCCTCTTCCACAATAACTCACCAACAGCCCATAACACAGAGTCATAGGTGTCTTCATGCTCTGCGCCGGTCTCGGTGTCGCGCCACGTCACCTGCAGGGTTCCTGAGGAGAGCTTGTCCACTCTTTTGGGAACAGCCCTCCAAACAAACCTGGTCCCGTAAGATTCCATGTAATCTGTCACAAGTCCCGCCATTTGCTGCACAGAATCAAACGCATGATCAAGGTCCTTTTAAATTTGGACACAAATTAAACTCTAGATCTTCAGACCACGTGTGGGAGACGTACCTGATCAAAACCCCGGAGGGCGATGCTGCGGACCATCACTGTGGTGTCCAAGCCGATGCCTGTGAGGAAGCCGGCACACTCCAGAGCAACATCTGTGTCAAGCCAGGTTGAGGATAACATTTCTAAACTTAAATCACAACGTGATTGATCTGGCATAAAGTGCGGGGAGTGAATATTTGAGTCCTAACAGCCCAGACCGTTCTGGCTCCGACAGATACTTTCTCACATGGCAAAGAGATCAACCCATCTATCATAGATAGTTTTGTTCTAAAGTCAATCAGTTGATAAAAAAATAAAATAAAAAAAAAGACTTATTCAGAATGATTTCTTCCACTCCAACAGGTCTACCAAAAATGGCAAGAACAAAAACCTGTCAGAGGAGAACACTGAGCTGGCAGCAAGAAACCTAAAGGAGTTTCTGAAAAAAAGAGCGAGGGCCAAAGTCCCAACACATGTTCTACCACCATGAATTCAAGCGTAACTAAGGGTTTCTAACATTTATTTAATCCACTCTAAATTTAAATGACCAGTATAGAACAAAGAATATCACTGGCTAAAAATAAAGTGTTATAAATGATTAAAAACAATCCGATCAAAATCTCACCACATTTTGTACAATGTGGCTGCTGAAGTCTGGCAGACCAGACTCAAGGACTTCTCTCCCCGTCTGGGCAGATAAAGGATACAGCTGGCTCCGACCACGAGTCTGTAACACAAAGACAGAGAAGCTCTCAAAAGAATTACCAACACAATAAGATACATTTCTGTTTCTCCTCAGAGTAATTTGGCCAAACAAAACAACGATAATCCAGCAATTATACCAAACCCCAGTATTAGAGAGGTGATGATCTACAAAGCTTCCTAACCTCAGAGGTGTGAAGAAAATGTAGGAATCGAGGAAAGCCGTACCTAAAGGTTTATGTGTGTGGTCCGGGTGAATCACTGCTGTAATCCAGCAGGAAGATCAGCCGTGCTGAGGAGGGCTGATTGGAAGCATTTAGGCTGATCCCTGCAGACGACAAGCGCCATGTTCAGGGCTTAAACCCGCAGGTCGGCCTGCTGAGTGAAGTCCGTGGATGTCCCCCACTTTTTTTTTTCTTAGTTGCTTTTAGCAAACCAAACTCTACTCCCTTCCCTTTATGACTGCTCCAGCTGACAGCTTAGCCGTGAGCTTTACCTGGATTCAAATTGCTCATCACCCAAACTTTTTCTGTTTTATTGAGGTTCATCCACAAAGCTGTGACACACACCCTTACTGATGGATTTCAGACGCTACAACACAACAGAGATGTAAAGAGTTTTTATTCACGTATTCATCAAAACCTAACAGACAAGTAGGGATCAAATCTAAGAGTGTGAGTAAAGGTGAGAGAATCGAGCTAAAGTTCAACGTTTCAAAAAACGGGAGAGGTTGCCTGACCGCTCCTTACTGAGGGAGGTTTGTTCTGGTCTGACCTTGGGCAGCTCTTCCAAAAGCCTTGTTGCCGATAAGCGTGACAGTACGGACATTCTCCTGCATCTGTCAGCAAAGTACGGCGACAATGTTGCTACAGCGTGAGGTTAGTCCAAGGTCAAACTTTTTGGTCCGCAAATGAAAGGATTATATAGTTTTTCCTCCTGTCGGTGGGAAATAGATGCATCTTAGTCCAAAAACTAAACGAAAAAGTCTGATTGGAGTTCCTGTCCGTTTTCTCATCTGTGAATAAACACAGTTTCTTATCTTTGTATCAAAAAAGAAAAAAAGGGAGGATGTCTTTTTCCTTGCTTGACAAGAGAAAAATATAATCATGCTTACTTTTGTTACACTAATAACTAGTTAGACCAAAACCAGCCACTCAAAGCATTTTCAACAAACTGTTGAGCTGAATAAAAATAAAGAGGTTAGAGACGTCTGATTTAACGCACTAATGAGGAATAATCTAGTTTCTTTAGGATTCAAAACAGCTACCTCTACAGCTACCTTTTTTTATAATAAATAAGATCAAAATCATTGAAACTCTGTATTTGAAGGTCAGACATGAAAAAAAAAAAAACAGAAATTGGTTATGATCAGGTAAATTTTGTTTGGGGCGTCTCTAATTTATGAGATGTAGGTAAACGTCATTTTACAGAGGTTTGAAGTTTTATGTCACTGAAAAATTTACATTGGATTTCTGAGGAAATTTCATTTAGCTAAGGTAAAAAATAAAAATAGACAGATAAAGGGGGCTTCTATTGCCGATGCCGATATGTGGAGGTCATTGTCATTGGCCGATATCTGCCAGAGATTTTTTTAAGGCTGATTTTGATGGCCAATATCTCAAGGTTTTCCACTTTATGTGCATGCTACATTGTCACACTAATAATAGTGGATGCAAAATACTCTGAATTTAACCAACTGTTGAATCTTATTTAATCAAGGTTAATTAAACAAATCAATAAGCTGATCAAGTAATAAATATACAAAATAATCAGTCAAAAAAAATCAAACAAAAGAAACCAGTCAGGAGTGCCCAGGCTGTCCCCGGATGAGCCTGACTTTAAAATTCGGTCTACTAAAGACGTATATTAGGAAATGCTGATATGTTAAATAAAAAAAAATTATTGATGCAATAATAACATTTCTTTTGGGGGTTTAGCTGTTGATCTGTAGGCAGAATCTGCGCTTCGCTCCCGCAATGGAGACTATAATTACCTTCCTTTAGACAAAAACTTAACATGATGAAGCATTTCTCCCGTTTAACCGTTTAGAAGTTAAAGACTCTCAGAAGGAGCCGTTTCCTGACTGGTAAACTACCATAAGAAAGCCCGCAGTAAAAGCAGCCTCAGGTACCGCGCCTGGACAACATAGAGTTGGAAAAAAATATATAAAAAAATCTTTGCATTTACTTCTAAGGGTCAGAGGAAGGTGTGAACACTAATCTGTAGAAATGACGGACAGTCTTCAGATTTTTTCACAAAAAAACCAACAAAAAAAAACGGTCCAAAGTGGAAAATATTTGGTTAATATATGTTGGCCGACCGTCCGATAGATTGGTCATAGTATACAATATTCATTCTGGCTGTTTTGTGACCACAGCAGGACACCGTGAGGATAAACTGCAGCTCAGGCTGCTTACTGGTTAACAAGCAATGGTTTAAAAATGTTTAAAGGCCTTTTTAAGGAGATGATAATAAGTACTTTACTACCACTGCTACACTTAGTGGTTGTTTATTCTGTTTTTGATGGTCAAAAAACATATTAACCTTAAAAAAAGCATTATTATACCTGCAATAACCAAGTGCTCAATATTTAAGAGTGGATTTTTGCTAATTTTTTTCTGAACAAATAAATCTCAAAATCTTAGAACATGTTTATAATTTGCATTAAAAAAGTGGGGATTACTTCATATAGTTAATTGGGAAGACGATTTTTTTTTTCACTAAATATTATGAAAGTTCGAAGAAAAAGTCCAGCTTTTTTACTTGCTAAATGTTTACTTAATGCACACTCAACATTTATTGTTATGACAATTTCATTATTGGCTATGATTCCACAAACATGCCTGACATTCTAATATGAATGGATCTGTTGAATATTTGAAACAGAGCTGGCAGATGTCAGAAAAATGTGCCTTCCTTGAATAGCTTAAAAATGTTTAGTTTTTTCAGTCCTCTTTTCTCGTCCACACGGTCCCTCAAAGCGTTTTGGCTGGCCTACCGTTAGACCACTTCCTTCTGGCACACGCTCGGTGTTTTCTCTCGATAAGATGATCAAGGGAGCCAATTCTGGACGGCAGCCTCAAGGCCAAATCTGTCATTTATCTGTGTGTGTGTGTGTGTGAACGCTTGAGAGATCATTAGACACCCTATCCCTCACCTGTAACCTCACACACCCATCCTGCCTGCAGAAACAACTCCTTGGACCTCACCTGCGTAGCCGATAGCTTGACAGACCAAAATAGCTTCAGTTCTCCACGTTTAAGATTCTTAACAGAGGGATCTGCTGGTGAAACGCCGCTAACGCTACCTCTGCCTGCAGGGAGGTAGAGCGCTCCCTTGACCTCAGCGCTTTTACATCAAAGCACTTCCTCTGCTCAAGTGCTCTCAAATATGTCTCGACTAAGTGAAAGCTACAGGTATAGAGATGCTTGAACGTTGAGAAATGTTCTATATCTCATTATACAACTGCGTTTAAAGTATTCACCCCCTTTGACTTATCCATATTTCAACTAAGTTGTGAAATCTGAAAAAGTGAAGATGATAAATGGGTTTAAAGACATTTTGCCATCAGAAATCTAAAAAAGTATGGCATGAAAACGAACAGTTCCAAGTGTTCTGGGGCATGTCCTTACCAGCTTTTCACATCTGCATTTTTGCCGATTCCTCTTTAAAAAGTAGCTTTATCTCAGTCAGGTTAGATGGAGTGTGTCTGAAGAGCAAATGTGAAGTCATGGCACAGATTCTTAACTGGATTGACGTGTGGACTGGCTTACTTTAGGATAACTTTTTTATAAATATATTTTTATCCTGCGCCCCCCCATTATACATCACCCAGTGTTCCGATCCAAGTCCCGTCCTGGGCATTTTTCTCCCTCTGCACTGAGCTCAAGCCTCCTTCATGGTTTTGATTTAATTATTAATTTATTAATAATTTATCCCATCTAGTGTCATCCTGCCTCTAACAGGCTCTCTTCCATCCCTCTGCTGTGTTTAACTCTGATCAGCTGCTCAGTCTCCAATAAAGAAAAGCATCCCCACAGTATGAGGCTGCCACTGCCATGCTTCCCTGTGGGGGGAAATATGTTCAGTTCGATGTGCAGTGTAGGTTGTAATACTTCACCTGTAGACATGTTTTGTGTGTCCTCTACATCATCAATAAAGGCCAGATTTGTTTTGTGCATGAATAAAAATGGCAATGTTGATCGGTAATGTTAACTGTCCCACCTGAGCTGTGGATCTCTGTAAGTACTCTAAGATGAACAAATAAACTAAAGAAAAAATCATTATCTATTCAAAAATTCTTTATTGTTCCCCCCAAAAAAATGTTGTTGTAGTTCATACTAGTTAACACTAAGATTGCTCAGTTCTGTACGTTCTGTACGATGTTTCAGGTTTGGTTGGGCAATACTCTATGCATTTTCAGAGAACAGAATGAGTGCTGATAAACGAGATGCTCATGTTTGGTATTTTACTTTAAAACCTGTCTGCTGTACGATTCTTCTTTAATATACTCCAAGAAAACTGTGAGGCCCTCACAGAACTGGATTTATACCAAGATTTATTTATAGCGATGATTATAACGTTAAATTGATCTTTGATTTAATTGTTGTAAAATAATTTTATGCAGGTGTATTAGATCCTAAACGGACTAAATATTAGTGATGTAATGGTACACAAAAATTACTGTGTGGTATGTTTTCGGTAGGCTTTAATGAAAAAAAAAAAAAAAAATGAAAAAAACTACAAATATCCATATAACATTTTTCTACTTTTACTTCCAGAAATTATTTGATTTTATTATATTCTATAACTGGAAAAAGTGTAAAGTATAAAACCAACTGGAGATTCAATTTGATTTATTTTATGAATAGTACAAGCAGACTTAGCCAGAGTAGAAAATAATATAACCGCTTGAAAAAAAAAAACTGTTAATCTTTACAGGGGTTATACTTTATACAGCATAATGATCACTTTGGAGTTGTTTTAATATTTGTGACCGCCTAGTTTTCAAGCTATTCTTGAATGCAGCATGGGGAGCTGTTGGACAAATCCCCTCAGATTAACAGGATTCTGCAGAGTTGTATGCTCTACAAAATAAAGCGTTTGTGCAAACTGGATGCTACTGGTAGTCATGTGGATGTCACCTGTTTTTTGTTTGTTACACCTGTGTACGGAATTGAATGGGCCATAACAAAAAAATCCAAATAAATGTACCGTTACATCCCTACCTAATACAGAACTGTACCCTAGCTTTCACATTTTATTGGCAAAAATAAAAAAAGCAATTATTTCCCTTTCTCAATACCATGTGCTGGTCTATAGCAAAAAAACAATACAACGACTTTGAGTTGCTTTATGACTAAAAGAATCATTAGATTACTGAAGAGCCTCAAGTGTTTAAGGAAACTGGTGAAACTGACATGATTCATACATAATATACTCCATACATCCAAGAGTCAAGAATCAAGTTATTTAACAAAAATACACTTGTAAAAAAAAAAAAAAGAAAGAAAAGAAAAGCAGAACGTTTTATGCTGACAAATTACATGTACAAATGCTTAAATATCAAAATGCTTATTTCCTTTTGTCTCTCATCACGTTGCAAACAACCTCCACGGCCCAGGTATACCACAACCACCAGTCACCGTGCGTGTGACGTGCCAAGAGGAAACGTCAGGGAAGGCCCAATTAACCAGGTGATGACAGCAGCTAAATGGCTGGATTAAAGGGCTTGTTCTGTAAAGGTCAGGATGCACACTGCTAATCTGAATCATGAGGCGAAGACAGGCTGACAGGAAGGCAGAAAAACAAACTGCATGTCCCTGATGAATGATCACGCTGCAATGACAGTGGGATGTGCGGTGTCAGCGAGCGACGTGGGTAGAAGGCAGCGCTAAAAGTCTCAGGGTCAGATGGTTTGTGGTCTTCAGTGTTCTGCATAAAATCTAAAGCAAATTACGGCTCCTTTATCAGCTCTTAGATTAAAACTCAAGAGTACGCTGCCTGGGTTGGGTCCTCTCTGCATATACACACAGACTGCCATCTAAGGATGAAGGAAGCACGCTTACGTTTTGCCGGGGGACTTCTTCAGCCAGAAAATGTCATCACTTGTCATGCCATGCTCCACTGCTCCAGGGATCTGCAACAATAAGCAGAACTGTGAGCCGAACCAAGAACCACAGCAAGAGACAGAACAGTGTTCTCTCTAAAACGCCTCAGTGTCAGCCTGGTGACTGAGACAGTAAAGGCAGATTTTCTTTTTCTTTTTTCTTTTTTCGCTAGAATCTTAGAGATGTTGGTTTACGTGTGTGGGGTACTTGGGTCGTCCACCTGAGGCGATAACAATGTTCTTGGCGGTCAGGATTGTCTGCAGGAAAGCAGAGGGAAATGTGAGGTCAAAGCTTTTGTTCATATTCAAAACCAGCGAGGAAACGTCACGTAAAACTGAGCGGTCCCTGCAGGGCTTCATACGAAGCTGATGACGGAAAAAACTGTGAAACCACTTAAACAATAGGAGGCAGACAACTGCCCTGGGATGTGATTTTTTATTTTTTCAATTCTAAAACACGTTTTCATTATGAGAAAGAGAAACGGACTGGTTGTTTAAAAAAAAAAAAAGTGTCAGGAATGTTGGATCCTCAGCTCGGCAGTGGAAGCCGCTGTTTCTTAATCAGGAATTCAAAAGTCATCAGGATTTACTTAATATACGAAATACTGATCTCAGTGTGGCAAAAACACAAACATGACAACAGTAATCTCTCTTCTCTAATATCTTCTTCATGAATAGTTCCAATTTAAAGCATTAAAGTGGCTCTCATTTGAGTCTTAAATATTAAAAGAATCTCACAAAGGCAGCCAATAAAAAAAAAAATTAAAAAGAAATTTCACTCCGTTGAGAACCCTCAAGAGAAAACATTGAATTTGAATTAAAATTCAGCTTGACCTTTAATGAACAAGACTAGATTAAGATGTGCAGCACGTTGGGGAAGCTCTCTTACTTTTGTCTAATTTTTCCCTTAAATAATACCAACAACAATAATACAGCTGGGAAGATTTCTGCTGATTCTTATTTTTACTTTTGGGCATTTGATATGATCCGTAACCATAGCAATGTGGTTGCTTACAACTGGAGCAAGTGATTAACAACAGAAAAGCTCAAATAATACGTCAACTGGAGCCAGAAATGGGAGGAGTTGAAGAGAGGAAATTAGTCTGATTTAACAGTTTTTAATTGGATCTTGGACTCTTCTGTAATGAAGGGATGATATCTGCACCCTCGGATCGCAGCGGCTCTGCAGCAGGTAGAGGAGCCTATCGTCAGGGGATGCACAGCTGTGAATTCAACTTGATTAATACCTATCCAGGTTCCGACACATGTTCAGAGTCTGTTTAAACTAAAATATTCTGCAAACACTGCTGTATTTGTAATTTCATTATTTTTAACCAGTTTTGTTTTTTTGAGGAAACATCCTACTCAGTGTGGATATTCTTACAACCTATGCAGACATGAAAAAGAAGGAACCTTATAAGTGCCAAAGTAGTGATGTACTTCTTAGACGTGTTACCTTTTGCCTAAACCACAAGAATGGAGCTGATATTAGCGCTTTTCAACCTAAACGTGCTGCAAATGCTTAATTTTCATGTTTTACCAATGCTCTGCTGGTTATCTTATTTTAGACACTGCTACGTACTGAGAGGGCATGAGATAGTCTAGTGATTGTTGAATTTTCGGCTAATGTGGATGCAGATATCTTAAAAATGAAATTTAAAGTAGTGAAGCCGGGGCTTGTTTTTTAACCCTGTTCCTTAAGGCACACTGCCCTGCATGTTTCAGATCGGGGTGTCGAACTATTTACCATCTTGGCCGGCCGGTTGTGGCAGAAAATATTGATAAAACTATCTTTAACAAACTCTTAAAATATCAACAAAATATCCGTCTCCATATTCAAGGGGTACTTTTTAAAATTAAATACTACTGATTTAACTGGTCGTCTAGCGCAGTAGTTCCCAGATTTGGGGTTACCTACCAAAAATAGCTTAAAGAAAGGATATGCATATTATAAATTCTAAAAGAAAATATGGAAAACAAGACAAATAAAAGCAAAATAACTCAAGGTGACGATCCAATTTAGATTTTTATTTTGTGGGTTTCGAAGCTACAAAGTTTGGGAACCACTGCTCTAGAGTTTAGACGGCCACATGAATAGCTATGATGGGCCGAATTTGGCCCGCGGGCCTCGAGTTCGACACGTGATTGAAATGGATTCCTGCCTCAGCACAACTCATGTCAATGATATCTGATTAACAGGCTTTTTGCTGAACTGCAATAGTCTGAAGCAGGCGCGTCTTGAGGACGACAGCTGGGTGTTGTTTGAACAATGTTTGTTAAGTGTGGAGACACTGTTTGTTTTAGATCATTAGTTTGTGGAAATCCAGCCATTTTTCTGTAATAAAACAGCAAACACGAAGATTTTTTTTCTCTCATACCAGATTGGAACTGAGAAAAGATAATGTCTTAATCATGACAAACTGGACCAATCACAGCTATACAAATAACATCCACAATGCACATCTACATCAGGACACTAGGGGGTGTAGGACTGCTGGAAGTGAGAATATTAAATAACATTTGGTTATGAAGTAACTTGTGACATGTTTAGGCGAGTACTGCCTCCCACTGTGGGTTGATGCAGACTCCAGGACATTTGACCCTCTATGCTAAGTGCCTCCCAAACTTTTTTACCTTGAGGACACCCTTGAGACAAGCCTGGACCCCCGAAACCCAACCTACATTAAAAGTGATTAATTGCACACTTTGATTTGGAAAAAATAAACAGCAAGACGGAGAGATAATGACTCATTGTTAAGATGGATCAGTATCTATTGTTTTAGTGTATAAAACATGTAGTGTTCATTTTTAACACAGTAAAATTATATAACTAAAAATAATATTGTATGTTTGTAACTCCTACACAGAGTTTCGATTATGGCACTGTGAGTTATTGTAATTTTAGAAATGTAACCTTTACAAATATAATTTGGTGCGCTTGCAACCTCAGATAAAACTGGAGCCCTCCTGCAAGCTCTACAGACGCTGCTTCTCAAGGAGCCTGCATGTTTTGGATGTTCTTACAGATGCAACGATACCAGTTTTTTTCAAACCGATACTTGGACCTGAGTACTTGAATACTTCTACCACACAGAAAAATGCAATGAACTGGAGGACAGGTTTTATCTTCGTCCTTACTTGTTACAGCGGTGAATTCGATTTTTTTAATAGAAATAATTGATAAACATTTCTACTAAGGAATAAATATTTTCTGTAAAATGATTGCAGAGTTTCCACATTTTACGTATTGGTTCATGGTATCGGTTAACAAATTGATACAGATATGTAGGGCTGCGTTGAGACAGAAGAAAAAAAAAACGTATACTTATAAAAATTCTAGGTATCGAATGGACAAATTCACAAGTTCAAATTTCAGTTTAAATGTTTAACACAGTGTTCCCTTTTTTTACAGCTAAAATAGGAATTGAAAATCCAGACAGTTGTTTTAAGGCTTAGTTCTGAAAGTGTTGGTGCAGTTTTTCCTTATAAACTGTTACTCACCAAGTCATCGAATTACAGGAATATTATTAAGATAACAGCTAAAGAAACGTTTTTAATATCACTGACCCACATCTATAACGAACTGGATCAGATTGAATCGGATCGGATCCTGATAATCAATTCTTCCTCAGAAGTATCAGAACAGATTCTTGAAATTTGAACTGAACATTTCAATTCCCGTGTGATTGCGCCTTTTGCTGAACTGCGATCATCTGAAACGGGTTAGTTAAAGCACTGAACCATCTAAAACATGCATGGAAGTGTGCCTTGAGGACTGGGGTTGGGAAACGCTGCTCTAGAGACATGCGAATGAAAAAAAAAAAAAAAAAAACAAGTGCACACCTCCTTCCCTGCTTTGCTCAGGCCTCTCACGGTGTGTTCATCCAGTAGACTTCCCTTCAGGTTCAGATATTTTACTTTCCTGCAAAACACAAAACATAACACTAAGGACACGTCAGGCTAACAAAAAAAAAGACAAACATAAACAAAAATACTTGCCTAAATAATAAAATATCAGTTTAGTTTTGGTTTTTATTTGTCATGAGTTGGAAAAAAGGTTTAAAAATGATGTGGACGAGGGCATTAAAAACCTGATTCTAGGCAAAGGAACTCCTTGAACTGAGAAGGTTAGCACCTGCTCGCCCTGCAGCAGCTACTCTATCAATATGCAGCTTCTGCTGCTCATCAGGCCTGCAGCTGTGTGTGCAACACACACGTCGAGCCTTGGGAAAAGCTCATGTGATGACAAAGGAGTAAGAAAAACAGAATTACACGTCCTTGAAAAGCGATGGACAACAACAAAACGTGGAGCTAATGAGAGAGCCGCCGTCTGTGGTCGAGGTATGAAAAACATAAAGACTATTGAACATTTAGGAGGCGTAAACGTCCAGATGATAGAAAAGCAGCAAGAAAGCAGCTGGTAAACCGAATCTGGATTATTATTATTTTTATTCTGAATACCGACTTGTCGGAAATTCAAAACTCCGATCACTGAAAGCACCGTTCCCCAGTGCGGACGCTGTAACTGAGTGTGTTAACAGGTAGTCATTCTGAGTGGGCTTGTCTAAAAAACAAGCAAGAGGAAGAACAGCAATGCAAGATGTTTTGCAGAAGAAAACTGAATTGTTTTCTCCGAGTAACGACATGTCAGTGACTCATCAATGCGTCAACAGGAAGGCTGGAATTACTCCAGTATTATCGGTTCTCCTGTAGAACCTCCAACCAACCTGTGTCTGCTGTGGAGTGGACTGGCAAAGTTAACATCCTTTTGGAAATCTCAAAGCTCTGGTAAGGATCTAAGCTCTCTGAGGACGACCTATGGAGACGGCTATCCTAGCAACGCCAGAAATATAGAGTTTGAAAGCTGCTTTTATCTTCCTAAATCAGAAATACAGGAAACCTGGCCGCTTAAAAAACTGAAATAAATGATTGTCGCATCTCTAGTAGGGCTGCATGGCACTACTGGGAAAGCACAACATTGCGATACTATTGTTGAAATATGCGATGAGCGTTTTGAATACGACTGGCCCACCTTTCCCTTTCTTTTCCCATCCTGAGCCTTCTCTGTAGTCATGCTGCTGGAGGACAAATCGACCACTTTTACTCGCTTTGCCTCTATTTCTCTCCAATCTGCATCCTTTGCTGATATCTCAACTTTTAACTTCATGTTTTTTCTCAGTAGAAGCTCCACCTGGTTTGACGCTCTGTTTGGCTGTAATGCCTTGTTGGAGTGGGCCATCAGCTGCTCGTACTGAGCCAGGTTCCTGTCCTGCTGGAGATTTCTTCCTGTTTAAGGAGAGATTTTTTCTCTCCACTGTTGCAACATGCTTGCTCTGTAGGAGGGGATTCCTGCAAGTCAACGCAATCTGCTGGGCTTCGGTATCTCAAATAATATGAGAAATCGTTTTGGTCGCAACGAGATCTGTTATTGATAAAGCTGTGATAAGGAGATTTTTATCTCATAAAAACCAAAACATGTGCAAGTTTAAAAACAAGGAATCTTAACAGTAAAACGGCAACACCTCTGAGGATATTTACGTGTCTAAGAAACTGGAGGGCGGTCGGAGGGGGTGTCTTCACCCTTTTTAAATAAGTTATGACTCAGCTCTTATTTATTTCAGTTGTTGGAATGAATGAATTCAATAAAGCAGTGATAGGAAAGCCAAAAGCTTCATTAGAAGGTGGAAACGGGAGCGTCTGGTCGCTTACTTGTCTTGGAGCTGGACTCTGTGGCCCCAGTTTAAAGATCGGACATGGTTCTGAATCGCTTCTGCCATCGCAGCCCTGGAACACATCCCAGATCAAACACGGTTTTTCCTGAGCTCCTTGTGAAGTTTAGATCATAATGTTCAGGTTAGAAAAAAACAATACGCTTTGTTAAACTTATAAAAAATAAAACATCACAGTAGAGTAACGTTTTTGCTGCAGTGGTGTTTTACTCCAAAGACGCCACAAGATGGTGCTGTCAGCTAACACAGCGACTATGAAGATTTACCAGGTCCAAATCTCAGGAAGAAATCACCTGATAATTTGGGCAGAACCAGGTTAAACATCCCAAAAAAACATTCCACACTGTTGTGACTCAGCTCACCAGTCATGGTGGAGATTCTCTGGCATCTGCCAGCCGTACTTCTTTGCGTCTTTGACTGCAGTGCCAAGAAGAGCGGCCTGATGCATCAGCTTCTTAGGAATGCAGCCGACATTGACGCACGTGCCACCAAGACCCCACTTTGTCCCTGTTTGGAGAAGCATTAGCTGCATTTTTAGAGTCCTAGTGGTAGACAGGAAATTCATGTAGGGTGGGTTTTACCTTTAGCGGACGGTTCGACGTAATCTAGAACAGCTACTTTCTGTCCAAGCTGTGCCGCTGTGGATTATAGAAATAAATCAGGTTATAAATCTGGTTAATGATGGATCACATCAGAGAAGAGGAAACATAAAAAAAGGCTCACCTTCTTTGGAGCAGGCCAGGCCTCCAGAGCCACCACCAATAACCACCAAGTCATAGTCGTACCTCCCTGTGAGAGGATACTGAGTGATGAGTGGCCTGTGTAAATACTGAGCCACATTTCATCTGATATAGCAAGTCTGGAATAGAATAAACCTGTTTACAGTTATGGTAAGAATTACTAGACCCCCGAATCGAATTGATGCAATTATATAAAGCTATTAATGATTTCATGGAGGCGTCGACCACAAAAACTCATGCTCTTATGACGGAGTATTAGTGTTATTGTAAGCAAACTAAAAATATTTTGGAGTAAATCTCCGCACAAGAAAACGGAGAAAATTCTGAGATTAAAGTCACATATTTTCCAGAGAAACCTCGAAAATTCTCTACTATCAAAAAGTTGTAAAATCTGTCAAAAAAAATTTTTTTAATCTGAATTTCTCAGCTGAATTGCACATTTTTTGCACACACACACAAAAAAACCTTCAGAAATACTGTCACAAAAGTCGAAGTTATGAGTTAAAAGACAAAAATTCTCAGATTAATTGCAGATATGTTTACGGGGAAAAAAGTATAAAGCTCTGACGAAGAAAAGTAGATCATTTGTCAGAAAAAAAAAAAAAATTCTTACAATTTTCTAACTTTACAAGGTCAGAAATATCTTTGTTTAGATATCGAAAATGTTAGAATTACTGGCCCTCCTGACATTTAGTGGTCAGTAGTAATATTAGACTGAGAATAGCGGGCAGTCACTGCATTTTATATATATATATATATATATATATATATTATCCTTCTAATAAAACTGACTGGTTTAAGGGCAGGTGCAAAGAAACTGCAAGTTAGCGTCTTTAATAATAATAATAAATAACTCATAGGCAGCAGGCACTGACCAGTTCAGGGATTTTCAAAAACTATTTTAAAAATAGCTTTACAAAAGTGGTTATTACGTAAAGACAGGCGAAGTTACAAAAGCTCACGAAGCGTTTTAAGATGTATGCAGAGCCTAAACACAGACAGGCTCCAACAGGTCCACACCACACAAGCACTTTTAAACAAAAGAACAACCTTTACCTGTAAAGGTTCTGGTAAAGACCTGTAAACAACACTTCAAGCTTTTCCACCTGTGTCTGCCTCTACAGAGGGCAGCCATGATGTTATTGTGGAAGGACCCCGGACCGGATAAAGGGGCCCACAGACTTGCCTGAAATAAATAACTCCATAATTCATCTAATTTATTCATTTAAAATGAACAATAAATATAACACACCCTACACTTAAATTAAAGCATACATTTTAAATTATACATATAAATAACCGATTAAGTGAGGAATTAAAAACAAAAAATAAAACGAAGACATTAAAACTGATGTTATGAAATTTTAAAAAATGGAAAAAAATAATAGCAATTACACTGAATGCAATCTTTTCAATTTAATTCAACTTAGATCTATATAGTTTTATATTTATATTTTAACATTTGAACTATATCTAAGCAAAATCAGTGAACAAAGCAAAGGAGAAAAAAAGAGGATGAATATGAGTGGAAAGTGAGTGATGTAGGCAAGGCAAGGCAATTTGATTTATATAGCACACTTTCAACACGAAGGCATGATTCAGTGGTACAGAAACCAAATACATGATAAAAAGAATATTAAAATTAAGAATAAGAATTTAAATTAAGAATATTAAAACAGATCATTACTAAAAGAAATGCATTTAGTAACTGAAGCATGAAAAATTACATTTATGTGAGAGTATGACATTTAAAAACAAATAAAAGATAAGAATAAAAAGAAGGTGTAAAGAACAAATGTATGCAAAATAATATAGATTAAAAACAGATAAAACACAATCGGTAAAAAAATAAGAATAAAATCACAACTCGAGAATCAAAGAGCGGTCAAGAGCACAATTTAGGGTTCAAAGGCAACTCTGAATAGTAGAGTTTTAATCTTTGATTTAAAAGAGCCTAACAATTCAGCATTTTTGCATTCTTCTGGAAGTTTGTTCCAGATTTAAACAATAATGAGCTGTTTGAGAAGTTTCAGTCAGGCTTTAGAGCTCATAATAGCACTGAAACAGCTCTGGTGAAGGTTACTAATGATATTCTCATAGCCTCAGACAATGGACTGTTGACCATTCTGGCTCTGTTAGATCTCAGTGCTGCCTTTGACACTGTTGATCACAATATTTTCATAGAAAGGCTTCAAAGTGTCGGTATAATAGGAACAGCACTAGGCTGGTTTAAATCTTATTTGTCCAATAGATTTCAGTTTGTTCAGGTAAACAATAGATCTTCCTCGGCCTCAATGGTTACTTGCGGAGTACCACAGGGTCCGGTGCTTGGGCCGATTCTTTTTACTATATATATGCTTCCTATTGGTAAAATCATTAGGCAGTATGGGATAAATTTCCATAGTTACGCAGATGATACACAGCTATATCTATCCATAAATCCCGATGAATCCAATCAGTTAGATAGACTACAGACATAAAAACTTGGATGACTCTAAACTTGTTGCTTATGAATTCTAATAAAACAGAAGTTGTCGTCTTTGGACCAGAACCTCGGAAAAAGAAACTACTTAGTCAACCCCTTCACCTGGACGGCATTAAATTAGCCTCCAGTAATAAAGCAAAGAACCTCGGTGTTATTTTTGACCAAGATAAGTAATTTAGATCTCACATTAAAGAAGTCTCTAGGATTTCTAGATTCGAATTCGGATTTCTTAGAATAGAATTCAAGATCTGCCTTCTGACATATAAAGCTCTTAATAATCAAGCTCCATCATACATAAGAGACCTGATTGTTCCATATGTTCCTAACAGAGCCCTTTGCTCTCAGACTATAGTTCCTAGGATTTCTAAAAGTAGAATGGGTGGCAAATCTTTTAATTACCAGCTCCCCTCCTGTTGGAGGACATTATTAGAGTCAGTTCCTACTTTCTCTCTTACTTCTTCCCAAATGCATGATGTTCTGTCAATTCAAGCGCTAACCTGTTTTCTCTTAGTCTCTTCCTACAGTAGGTGCTCCTGACCCGCCCTGCTTGACAACCCTGACTAAGATGGCATTCCAGTGGAGGAACGTTCTCCATGTCCTGCTATCAACTTCTGCTTCTCCATCAATTCTGTTGCTCTTTCTGTGTCTCTGCTGCCTTCTCCAAACCCCAGACGGTCTCGGCAGATGACCGCTTATGCTAAGCCTGGTTCTGCTAGAGGTTTCTTCCTCTTAAAAGGGAGTTTTTCCTCTCCACTGTCGCTTCATGCTTGCTCAGTGGGAGGGATTACTGAGAAGTTACGACGCAATCTTCTGTGGTTCTCTAATTCCTAAATTAAACATTGTATTGTAATAATTCTTCTTGTAAAGTGCCTTGAGATGACATCTGTTGTGAAACGGCGTTATATAAGTAAACTTAATTGAAATTTGTGGAGCATAAAAGCTGAAAGCTGCCTCTCCCTGTTTAGTTCTAATTCTAGGAATGTTTAGTAAGCTAGAGTTGGAGGACCTGAGTGGTCTGCTGGGTTGGTATAGTGACAACATATCTCCAACAAACTTTGGTGCTAAACTGTTCAGGGATTTTAAACTAGTAGGAGTATTTTAAAGTCTATTCTTTGAGCTACAGGGAGCCCGTGTAAGGGCCTAAGAACTGGCGTGATTTGTTGTACATTCCTGGTTCTAGTGAAAACACGGGAAGCAACATTCTGGATCAGCTGCAGCTGTCTGATTTACTTTTTAGGTAGACCTGTGAGGACGCTGTTACAGTAATCAAGCCGACTAAAGATGAACGCATGGATCAGTTTTTCAAGGTCCTTCTTTGACATTAGTCCTTTAATCCTAGAGATGTAAAGGGATGTAAAACTGAGTTAGATTGTTTGGATAATCCAAGATTTTTGATAGCTTTTTAGTCAAAACCAGAATGAATGTCTTTCGGATTTAATTCAAATCTGGATTTGAAAGCCAAAAAATAAGATTCCTTTGATCATCGGGTACATCTCAATAAATGTGAATATTATTGAAGAGTTCATGTATGTCAGCAATTCAATTCATAAAGTAAAGCAGATTATATAGACAGAGATATCAATGTTTTAAAGCCATTATGGCTGCTAATTATTATTAATTTGATTGTCCACTTACATCTGATGAAAACACAATATTGAAGATTAATATAGGCTATTACAAAAGACCCCATCCCCCCACCCCCGACAACAAATTCCAATAATTTTTTCATACAAAAATATAGGCTTAATAAAAAAATACACAGAACATAATGCTTATTTCAAAATGGTGCTTTTCTTTGAAAAATAAAATAATTGAAACATTTCACATTTTGTCTTTCACCTCAGATTGGAATAAAGTTTTGGAATTTGTATATGTCACAGGCCAACACAAGTGGTATATATTTGCAAAGCGATAGGGCATTTCTATACCGTTTTCACAACATGCATTTGTTTTTAGTCCCCCTGATTGAATACTTATAGATTTACCTTTGGGTGCAATTACAGTTTTTTGTGGAATAGTCCTACCTGTTGCACAGTTTCTTTGCCAATATTTTCAGCTCTGTCCGTTTGTAAGGAGATTGTCACATAATCCTATAATTTAGGCCAGGACTTATCAAACTAATAGCGACACATGAAAAGGCTTTGATCTAATTTACTCATTGCTCCATGTTTAGGGTTCCTTCAATGCCCCTACTGAAGTAAAGCCTTCCTATAGCATAATGCTGCCAGTACCATGTTGGCCTACATCCATCCATCCATTTTCTTAACCGCTTAATCCTTAATGGGTCGCGGGGGTGCTGGTGCCCATCTCCAGCTGTCACAGGGCGAGAGGCGGGGTACACCCTGGACAGGTCGCCAGTCCATCACAGGGCATAGTGAATAGGGTCTTCCAGTACCATGTTGGCCTACATACAACTCCAAATAAAAAAAAGTCAGGACAGTATAGAAAAAGATAAAGAAGAAAGTAGTAATTTCTAAATGTTCTTTGACTTTTATTTAATTGAAGACAAGATAAACACAAAATATTTCATGTTTTTTTTCTGATAAACTTAATTTAATTTATAAATGTAAATCCTTCCTGTTATTCAGACCTGCAACACATAAAAAAAAAGTTTGGGACAAGAGCAATTTAGGAAGGGTAATCATGAGTTAATTGGCTAAATAATGATGTAATTTGAAAGAGATGATGTCAACAGGCGATAATAATTATGATTAGGTACAAAACCACGATCAAAGAAAGGTCTAGTCCAGTATTTCTCAAAATTTTTACAGTGGGTACCATCTGAGAAAATGTCGAGCTCTCCAAGTACCACCATCATGACCAACCTAAACAAACAACAGAGAAGGCTTATCCTTTTAACTATAGACAATTAACACAGGAGGCTTATTTAGTCCTAACAAGGAATATGTATAGGTAATTTTGCCAAACACAGCCAGAATGTGTGTGAATGGTACATTTATGAATTTATTCTATTTTCAAAACATATTTAGAACTTTCCTCCAAGTACCACTAGGGAGAGCTTGTGTACCACCGTTTGAGAATCATGGGTCTAGTCCTTTAGGAGCAAAGATGAGTCGAGGATCGTCAGTTTGCCAATAAATGCGTGAGGAAATTATTTAAGCGTTTAAAAAACAATGTTACTAAAAGAAAGATGGAAATAGATGTGGATATTTCACCTTCAAAGTGCATAACATAATTAAAAGATTTGAGTAATCTGCTGAAATGTCAGTGTGTAAAGAACAAAGGCACAATCCTAAACTGAAGAACTGTGATCTCCGATCCCTCAGGGGGGCAATACATCAAGAATCGTCATTTATCTATAAGTTATATTACCACATGGGCTTAGGACTACTTTGGAAAACTTTGTAAAGTACCACAATACGTAGCTACATCCAGAATTGTCTTTTAAAACTGTTCTGTGCCAAAAAAAGCCCTGAGTTAACTGTCAAGAAGTATCGTCGACTTCTTTGAGCTCAGAGGCATCTGGGAAGGCGTCTGTCATGGTATGGGGTTGTGTCAGTGCGCTTGGCAATGGTAACTTGCACTTCTGTGTGACCATTAATGCTGAAAAGTACACAGATTTGGAGCACAATATGCTGCCTTCAAGAAGACATCATTTCCAGGGACACCCATGCATATCTCAAAATGACAATGCAAAACCAAATTCTGCACACAATAAAAAGTCCTGGCTGCTGAGGAAGATGGTAGAGGTACTTGACTGAGAATGTGCGACACATTTTCAAGCACAAGACACGACCATGAAGACCCCACACTGTTGCTCACTTTAAGACTTGTTTGCATGGAGAATGGTACAAAATTATACCTGAAACACTTCATCACTTGGTGTCTTCAGTCCTCGTTAATAAGTGCTGTGAAAATGAATTGTAAAATTACAAAATCGGTAAATGCTTTGCTGTTCCGAATGTTTTTTTTAACATTCACATGAAATAATATGCTGTTGAATGTAACACAGGTTAAAGGCAATTGAACAAATCACTGTTTTCAGTTTGATTTTAATTAAAAATATTTTTTTAAGGTTTGTACATAGGGTTTTTCATTTAGCCCAAAAAGTTATATTTTGGAGTTTTATTACCATGAGTATCATCTACGATTCTGACGTTCCCTACATGACTTCTGAGCAACAGCAAACGGGACTTATTGTGTTTTTCCTTCTTTCCATTCTTCCAAAAAGACCTGATATACTTTTTTCCCTGAACCCACCCTTGGGGTGATCGAGCCATATTCTAAGTACACGCAAGGAGACTCACCTTAAGCAATCATGTGATACAGGAAAAACTATAGTGGCTAGAAAACATGTTCTCCCTACTTTAAAGTGGAAAGTGATTGGATTGGAGTTTAAGCAAATAAGACACAGAGCCAGGCCACCCTTAATTTCCAGGCATGATTTATTGAAAACACACCAAATTTATACTCTACAAACCAGTATTTTTTTTCCATTATGTTTAACAAGCGTAATATTTGCCTCTGGGTATTAGTAAAATTAACATAATACATTCGGTCACTGTGGCATCGCTCCTGCTTGCTACGAAAGCTCAGACAGCTTTACCTCTCTAGGAAATCAAACCCATTTGTCAAATGCTCTCTAACTCATTAAAAGTTTATATTACAATGTAATATGAAGGCAGCAACCCGCCAACAGGCTAAACTACTTAGGGGGGGGACAGTGAGGTGGAAGCTGGGGTGGAGAGGCCTGGATGGATGAGCTAAATGGTGGGGGTTGGGGACTGACGTGTGGGGAAAGGAATGGGAAGTTGTGGAATGGAGTTATATAAAACACAGTCATCTTTATCTAGCATGGAAAAGATTAAGGCACGTGATAGGTACAAACACATCTGCTACTCAGTTACTTTAGTTTCACGGTCTTGAATCGGCTGTATCTACACAGGTAGGTTCGTCTGATTCCATGTGTGTCTGTGGATCTCACAGCACAGTCGTGTGGCTCCATGTTCTGTAAATGTACAACGGCGCTGCGCATTCACACAACCAAGAGCCCTTTTATTACTTTAAAAAGCGATGAGCACAACTCCCGATCCTTTGGTTGTGGTAGTGCATTCAAGGAGAGGGGTCTTTGTCGAATGAAAGCACACACGTCTGAGGACACACACGAGGGTTGTTTGAAATATGATCACTTATTTATTTATTTTCGGACTGTTTTTAGAAATATGGGTTTTAATATACAGGGAGGATTCTTTTTATGAGTTTATTGATTTCTTCGTTTTTGACACAACGTACACCTTTGTAAACACCGTAAAATATGCAAGCTTTACAAAGTCACGTACGTCACAAAGAAAAAGAAAAATCAGACTTGAACGCAGGCACATGCCGTTCGCCTTGAGTGAGAGACGGATGGAACCGGATCGGCTTCGATTCTCTGTAATGGCAACACGATTCTGCATCTCAACAGTAAAAATATATATATATATATATACTATAGGATCCATCTTCAATTTACAGCCCATTAGCAAACGCTCTTCCTGCACGAGTGGATTAGGTAACATCCAAATGACTCCACAAAGAAATACTGGCACTTGAAAAGAAAACGAATAGAATATAAACATCTTCATGCTCACGACTACGATGCAGCAGATTAGGAGTTGTTGATGAGCGACTCACATACAAACGCATGAGGAAGATATATATATATATATATATATATATATATATATATATATATATATATATATATATAAATATAAAAGTCATCTCTTCTTCCTGTTTCGAAGACAACAGGAGCTGCCACAGAACATGGATCCATCTGCTTGATGAAGAACAGAAGCTGTAATTTCTGTCCTGTAACCTTCTTCACAAATACTAAATATAAATAGGTGATCGCCAGTGTGGCTCGGCGACATTTGACACACGTTTAAGTTTTGCAAGATGGTTATTTCATGTTTTTTTCTTTTCTTTTACAAACATCAGTGAGCCTTCATCAAACAAAATGTGCTTTCCAAACAAGGTGATATTAATATACAGGTAAGAAGATTTTTCTTGTTTTTTTAAGTTGCTATTTTTCTTTTTTTTTTACTACTTTTTCTTTTACTCTAATATACAATTATATAAAACCAAACAAACGTTTTAGACCAATCCTTTTTTTTTTTTTTACAGTCTGCTCTCCTCAGGAACACATAATTCTGTACACAAAATTCCTTAAATCCTCTTCAGCACACACCACTGACACCCAGCCACCCTGCTACGCAACCTGAGAGTTCCCACTAGAAATGGCAGCTCCGTGAGAGAAGCTGTTTGGCTCATACAGGATGAAAGAAACAGAAACTCTCTTCTGATTTTGTTTTTTTTTTAACAGTTTGAGCTTTGTCCTGTGATGTGGTGTGAAGGTGAAACACCACACTCACTCAGAAAGTCACTTGCTTCTCTCCAGATCCCAACTTGCAGGTTTCCTAACTACATAACACGGACACCGATTACCTGATTCACACCTCTGAAGTAAAAGCAGTGGAGTCTTTTTTTAATAAAAGAAAAAAACAACAACAACACAGTGAACCCAGATTGATTTTTTTTTAGTTCATGAGGGCAGACTCTACACGTTCCTCTATGATGCTACAGGTCTTGTAAGGCTCGGTTCACTCTTTTAGTTTTTCTCTTCCATCTTACCTTTTCTCAGCTTGCAAAATCCCGCTCACAGCAACATACCAAAATCAGACAAATCAAAACTCTTCAAAACTCCCTGAACCACAAATGAAATCTGAAATTTCAAAGAGAGTATCTTTTTTTCACCAATTTCCTCTCCAGCAGGTTTCCTTTAGGTGCACTTTACGTTTTCCTTCTTCTTTGCCCCTTCTCATTGCGTTCCCACCGGCCTCGATCAGATTTACTCATAGTCCAAGAGTCAACACTGTAAAATGCACATGATGCCGAGGAATGTAGACATGACCGACTAGGAAGTGTCATTACTCGTTTAAAAAAATTCTTGTTTTTCTCTCTTTTTCTGAAAAACACGACTGCTGCTGGGTAGTCTCTGTTGTGGCCATTTTCTTTTAAAACCCTCTTCTCTGTACAAAGTCCCACTCCAAACATGAGCTTCTGTGAAATGGCAGTGGTGATATGAGAGATCCTCTGGTAGCTGGGGATGTCGCACTATTGCTGTTTTAGGCCTGAAGCACATGAAGAAAAGGACAACAAATATTAGAACAAAGCCAGCAGCTTGAAATACAAAGAAAATTGAGTTTCAGTCCAAAGAAATTTAGGCTACTGTAAAATTATTTAAATAATAATTAAATAATCTATATGCAATACTGATCCTTATTTAAAATGATGAAGCTTTTAGCAATGTGCCGATTTGGAATGAAACTCTTTCAGAAACTAGTTTTCACCTCTTCGTTACTTAAAGGGCAACTATCATCATATTTACTTTCTCGAACAGTGAAAAAAATAATAAAACTAATCATTTTATTATTTTTTGAAACAGAATAGTCATTAATAAGCATACTACTAAAAAACATATTTGGAGTCACAGCTAAGTAAAATGGAAACACACTCCCGTATAAGGATGAAAACCACAGAGCGTTAATGTCTGTTGCAGTAAAAATTACAGATTGTTGCCTTGACAAAATAAAATAAAAATATTATAATGGAGATATACTGAATGGTTATGTGGCAATACGCTTAAAGTTCATCCCACAGCCACAAATAACTCCATTGGAAAGTCAGTCGCCAGACTGCTCTTTATTAAATGAAATCAAGCCTTTTTTTTAAGTGTCTGAGCCAAATCCCCGTATGTTTTAGGATCCATTTTAGGGTTCTTATAATGATTTTTAAGTGTCTTAAAGGTCTAGAAATGCTTTAACAATATAAACCCTTGCGGCCTCTGCCAGCCGTCTCCTTGTCATCCGTAAAGTTGGGACACATACTCATGGTGAGGCGTCTTTCCATTATTATGGCCCTCAGCTCTGGAACAGGCTGCCAGAGGACCTCAGGGGCGCAGAGAATGTTGATGTTTTTAAGAGCAGGCTCAAGACGCACCTTTTTAGCGTAGCTTTTAACTGATAAGTGTTTATTATAGTCTTGTTAAATTGCTTTGCATGCTTTACTTCACTATATTTTATCAGCGTTTTACTGGTTAATCTTATATTTATCCACTGTTTATTGTTTATAATTTTACTTCTTAGTTTAATCTTCTTCTGTGGGAGCCTTCTGCATTGGGAGTGGCATTCGGCTCTAGCTGTGTGGGTGCTCTCTATATAGCGCTTGGGTGGAGGTGGGGGTACCAGCCCTCCCTCCTCTGGGCGCCCTGGGTCAGTGCCTTGGCTGCAGCTGTTGATCTGCTGCTGCTGAAGCAGATGGCTCCTTTAATGCTGCTTTCTTATTCATCTGTACTCGGCCCAATGTCCTTTTACGATTGCTTTTAACCGTGCGTGTGCGCATTGCAGTTGGGTTGGGGGATCCCCTGATTATTGGACCTGTCCATTTTGCAGTAACTTAATTTTTATGGGATGTCTTATGTCTGATGTATTGATGCCTGGCTTGTGTGCATCAGTATATCCAGTGATGTGCTGGTTGGGGAGACAGGCGAGGCAGTGCCTTACCTGTCATCATGTCAAGTAAGATAGATGCTAACAATGATAAAAGAAATGATATGTCAATTTGACTGTTCAATAAATTAGATTTCTGCATCAATTAATTTTAGGTCAAAATCAGCAAATCTGAGTTTCCAGTTCGAACTCATGAAAGGTGAGGCACAGCACTACCTCACCCCTGGGTGGCGCTGTGTCACAGAGTAAATGAAGCAGGCAGTTGTCACATGCCTACTGATGTTTCTCTTTGCATCACCAATATCCATATTTAATTATGCATGTGCTTCACATGCTGACATTGAACAGTCTGTCTGATATATTTCATGAATGTTTGTGACATATTTAGTCTTTCTGAGCTGTAATCTAATTGTATGAATGTGTTTTACTAATTAAACACAGTTTATCAGGAGAAAACTGTATTCACACTTTCAGAATAATACTTGAAACGACTTCCTGGATTTTTAATTCCGATTTTAGTGGCAAAGTATGTTAATCTATAAACTATTTTATTTTTGTGAATTGATTCGATTCTTAGAATTTTTATAAGAATTGATTCAGAAATGTATTTATTTTTCAACACAGCCCCTACTGCTAAACAATGAATAAAACATCATTTAAAGCTTTTAAAAGAGTTAAATGTTTTTAGGTCAAAATTAAAAAAATAAGTTTCCCTGTTGGGTTTTGCATTTATGCATCTGAATCAGTCAGGAACTTCATTTCATCATTCTGTCTAAACTAAAGTACCGTATCGAAAGTACCATAACTATAGCCATAACTATAGCCAGCTATAAGCCTGATCACCTTTGAGATAGAGATATATGTCATTTAAAAGTCACCACTGTTGCTGTTTCCACCCTGGCAGTGTAGACAGTAGCCAAAGAAGGTTAAGCAGACGCTTAATTTGCTGCCTGGATTCAACTTACCTGCTGCTACCTGTAGGTTTTTTTAACTAGAGGAACAAAGTACAAAAGACAGCTCTGTCTTAAAAAGTTACAATGACAGAGTATGTAAAACTGAAAAATAGATGACCACTAACAAAGATGACTTAGATAAGAGGATGGAAATCAGGAAGGGGGAGGAAGAAGAAGAGGAGTGATGATGAGGCAGAAAGAGAAGCATGCTGATGGCATAACAATGAGAGAAACAGAGGTTAACCCTGACCAACTAGAAACCCTGGAAAACTCATTCTGCCACCCTTTAGATGTGTGTGAAACAAGTGCAGAAAGGAAGGCTTCCTGTCTGCAAAGGAGGGGAAGACGGAGGTGATTAAGGCCCACTGGAGTGCCTGGAAGATCTCTTCAGAAGAATGAATGATGACTCCCCTCTATCATTTGTGAATCCATTCCAGCAGCGAAAGGTTGTCAGGGCGTCGGGGGAAGCAGAGAGCGAGGCGTTGGGCGTACATTTCAATGTGGTAGGCGGAGTCGATTTGTAAACAGCGATCGTATTCTGTCCATGCTCCGCGAGTGATGCGGAGAGGAGAAGCCTGTCGGTGAATTTACAAGCTGAATGTTTACTGTGTTGTAGCACAATACACGTCTGCTTATCAGTTCAAATTCAAATACTTTCTTATGTAAATAAAGTGTTTTAAATCAAATTATTTACATTTCTTCAAACTATGTAGAGGCTGATGGCAGGACGGAGCTCCTGTAGAACTGACGGACTCATGAAGAGAGTGCTCTGATTTCTGCACCATCATGTCCACATGTTCCAGTGGACAGAAGCAGGTTTCTTTAACAGGTTCCTTTAATGTCACTGACTCAGCTGATCTTGGGTCAGTTTTTGTTTCGATCTGGTTCAGAGTTTTTTTTTGGTTAATGGGTCACAAGGTACAAAACCAAATCATAGACGTTTTCAGCTGATCTGGGGTCTGATTCAGTGGGAGGTATAGGAGCTGACTGAACAAGGACCAAAGTAAAATGATCTATAAGATGCAGTGAGAGGGCGAGGAAGGGGACAAAAGGATGAAAGGATGAACTAGGAGATCAAGTGATGTGAGAATCAAACCTAGATTGTGCAACGTAGAATTGTTGATTTTTCAGAGACCTACCATGCATGCACTTAGACCCAGGAGTCAACAGGCTGAGGCTTAACATCACAAGCGTCCACCAGACTGACCGCAGGCCTGTTACTCCTGATATAGTGTTTCCTATTTGTGTCATTCTGCAGCAGTGGGGAGGACGGGTTAGGGAAAAACCAAAAGAACAAAAACACAGCAAAACACAGAGGTCAGTACATTTTACGTAGAAGCTTAAAAACAGACATGCGTTGCATCCAGGATCAGAGAAGCCAGAGTTAGTTCCCTGCCACAAGGAGAGCTTTGGGTTACAAGTCGGAGAGATCAGAAAACAGCTGAATAAAACATGCAAATCAAAGGAGAGAAGCTGCATTCGAAGCAGGTAGAGGATCAGGTCTAGGAAGCTCGCAGAGCTTCACAGTAACGCTTGGAGACCAGCAAAGGCTCAGGACGAGCACAACTGCAACCGCTGAGCTGGTTTCTGCATCAGACCTTTGAAAAGATGAATGCATACCCTGAGCTTCCTCTGTTTTAACAAACATAATGTTTTTATCTCACCAATCCATTCCGTCTGGAAACTGCTTGAAACTGAATCGTCTTCAACCAAATCTGAACGGGTGTTTGCTAAGACAGATGAGACAATGGTGTATTTATATGCATAGAAGCCACCGGCAGTAGACATCCACTCGTCATGAATGTCAGATTATGAATGTCATAATGCTTGTGATGCATTTAAACAGTTCCAGAAGCTGCTGAAACACCGGAGTGAAACTAGTGTTACACTGCTGTATGGGAAAGTCAATGCCTTCCAGTTAAACATTTTATGATCAATGAAGCTGTTTGGACATAATAATTAAAATAATGTTTGCAGAAGTCAAAGTCAGACTCAACACTGTGCCCAATCTTAGGCATGGTGGTGGTGGTATCATGATAAGGGTCTGTTTTGTTGCCAGTGGTCGGTGGGGCACGGCAGAAGATGGACGTTATTATAAAAATGGACGTCATTATAAAATTTAAAAAACAAGGAAAGACTCCCAATTGTTCACCGTCAGAATAGGTTTCTAGCTACTTACAGTAGTTGGGTGTTCCAACGGGACAGAGACCCCAAACACTTAAAAACTGGATACAACGTGTTTAAAAGTCTGGTCCCTGCAATGAAACCAACAATGGGTTTAATGTGATCTGGTATTTCTCATAAGAGGAGCACTCAAACATGGCAACATTATGCCAGAACCTTGGGGATGGGTACAAGCATGTCTGATTTCCCTGGTGACGGGAAACGCTCGGAGGGAGAAAATGTACTTGTGTTTCCTAGCATTTTTTTTTTATTTTGATCCTTTGTGGATTACTTAAACTTACAGCAGATTCTGGTTGCAAAACAGTTCATTAGCATCATTAAAAGCCCCAAAATGGTCATTAGCATGCCAATGAGTGGGTGTAAACTTCCGACTCACACTGTTAACATGTCTATAAAACTTGTGTAGAGAAACATGCTGAAACATCCCTGCGTTAAGATAAGCATTGTATTCCAAGTTCTGACTTTGGTATTACAACCTCTCATGGTCTCTTTGATCGCACTAAATATTGATATAGGACACCAGAGGACCACAAACTTTCCCATCCTTGCTAGATACTTTCCATGCGCACCAGATACTTTCTTGTAAGTTAAACAGAATATCAGGTTCAATTTACTTCTTCGATTTTTCCGCATATAAAAATGTTGAATTAAAAGGAACACCTTCCTGTCTGACATGTAATCCATTCTCAGTGCACTTTGAGTGTTTGTAACAACCTGATCAAAGCTGGTGTAGACCGTTGGCCAGAAGCCTCATGATCTCCATGATGCCTGGCCTATAAAGCTGCACTGTCTTTAAAAGCAAGTACTCCGATATGATAAAGTAGCAGTGTACACAAAAGAAGCCAAGAGACAGATGCCTCAGAGGCTCTGTATGTTAAGGAATGAAGCTGGTAAAGCATAGTTTTTTTTTTAAACTAAATAAGCTTATTTTTTCTCACAATTTTTGCCTGGAAAGTTATTGAGAGGTCAGATGCGGCTGCACAGACTTGATGAGGAACCTTAAAATGAGGTTGAGGCTGTGAGGTGTTGAATAGTTCATGCAAACATCATATCTCACTAATAATAATCAAAACCAAGCCTACTGGTGTGGATGTAAATGTTGTAGTCTTGCAGCAGAGCACATGGATGAAAGGTTATCTAAGGTCACAGAGGAAGCTGAGGAAACGAAGCTACACAGACTTTTTAAACCTGAAATCCTTCTCCAATTAGAAACCTTATACATTAATGTCAACATTATTAGGTATATAAAAATATATACCAATTTCTTTCATGAAACACGTGTAATTAACTTCTAATATCGTACAGAAATACAATAACCCTCTGCAGTAAATATATGAAGCTTAATTTATGTATATGTAGACTTTTCATTTTCCCACAAGGCCAATCTCATCCATCACACACTCAACTAAATGAAAACTAAACAGCCAAAAAGTACTTGAAAGTCATCTGACATGTCGGCCGTCCTCTGCGGCCATAATCTTCTCACTCGGCTCGACAATAAACAAGCTTTGGCTGCATAATCAGCAGACGACCTCTCGACAGCTCGGCAGCGCTCTCGTTTCTGTAACAAGGCTCGTCTCCAGGAAGTGCGCTTGCTGGCGGTTCTTTTAATCAGCCCCAGATTAATTGCTTTATGGGCTCCAAAAGCTTACAGGCAATTAACTGGTGGTTCGAAGATCTGAGGGTGTCCGCAGCGCTGAGCTGTGGTGGCAACATTAAGAGAGGACGACAACTTCCAGCCTGTTTAAAGAGTCGATAGAATTAAGAGCTGCTAATGAGGACCACCGCAGAAGGCACGGAGAGAGACACAGGGAGAGGACAAGGGATGATATTTCCACATGTGTCTGTGGGTCCCTGAGCCAAATGAGATCAAAGGAGGCTTGTGTGTACCTTTAATGGTTCCCGTTCTGTCTGGTCCGCCGAGCAGTCATCTGTTTTGTATTTGCAGTCCTTGTCCCTCTGGTCAATGGTGGAGTAACCATCTAATGAGATCACAGAACCGTGGTCAGCTCGTTCCTCTGACTGGGATCATTTGTTTTAAGATTTCCAAGACACAGAGACAAAGTTTGCTCTTTACTCAATGCATATGTCAGAGACGCTTACTAACATAAAAGGGAAGATTACACAAAATAGACTATTTTATTTTGTTAGGAAACACTCAAGACGATTTCAGGTCAAACTCCTTTCAACTTTCTATGGTTGGATGTGGACTTTCTAGTCAATAGTGAATATTGTACACTAGTCATTTTTACACTGAAAAATAACAGAGAACAGACAGGGTGTTTATACAAAATCCATCATTTCTAGAGACAGAAATTGATTTGCAACATGATCATGTAAAAATATTTTGGAACAAGTATATTGTAATTGTAAAATTGTAGATAAGCGACATAGACTGTGTGTGCATAAGTAATAAGGGGAAAATGTCATAAGACATTACCTTCTTTCTGTGCCTATTCATTCAAGCGACATTTATTTCAGTTTGTTTTTTTACCAATCCTATTTTTTTTGAATGAATGAATCTAATCTAATCAGATTGAGAAATCATCTTTTGATTCAAGTCGGATGACTTTGGCTGGGTTTCTTTTTGTGTTACCTAAAAACACGAACTTCTTTGTGTCAGTAGGCAACTTTTCATTAGAACTTCAAAAGGTCACGTTTGGGGCGCCACAGAGCTCAATCCTAGGCCACCTACTAATTAATTTCTACATGCACCCACCCTGATTATTACAACCAATAAGATCAGCTACCATAATTATGCAGATGATTTACATTACAACGTCTCCAGGTGGAACAAAACTAAGGTAATTCTTTTTGGATCTAAAGAGGAACGTTCAAGAGTCAGCAGACAGCTTCAAGTATTACCGCCAGAAACTACTAATCAGGGTCAAACTTTAGGTGATGTAATGGACTTAGACCTGAATCTTCAGGATCACAAATAGGTAATAATGAACATTTTTAGGATTATAGGACTAAAACAGCAAAAAAGGTACACTGAAAAACTCGTCCATGCTTTTATCTTTAGTTGGATGAATTACTGGACCAGTGTCATCAAGGGTCGGCCTAAGAAGTCAATCAGACAACTGCAGCTGATCCAGAATGCTGTTGCTCATGTCTTCACTAGAACCAGGAAAGTAGAGCCATACCCCACATCTAAAGTCCTTACATTGACTCCCTGTAGCTCAGAGAATAGACTTTAAAATAATTTTACTAGTTTATAAATCATTAAATGTTGATGACTGTAGTCAATATACCAACAGCATCATTTGAATGAGAACACAGAAAAGCAGCTTTCAGTTTCTGTGCTGCTCTTATGTGGAACAAATCTCCAGATGTCCTCAAAGCTGCTGAAACACTGAATCCATTTAAACCATTGCACATTGCCAGTAAGCTGTCAAAAAGAAAGCTACTACAGTTTTCTATTTTAGCCTGACAAATAGCTGTGTTTGTTTGTTTGTTTGGAAAGGCATATATGTAAATGTACCAACAGAAACTTTAAAAGGTTTGCAGGTGCATGTCCACAGGATTACAAGAAATCTAGCTTCATATATCCCAGAAGAGGTACTGGATTGAAAGAAATAATGGAATGTTTGAACTGAAGTCTGTCCTTCTATTAAACTCTTGAGTGTGGACCTAAAGTTTTAAAGAGGTTCTCTCCTCTTGGTTTGGAATATTAAATAATTAAAATTTTTTGGCCCCAAAAAATATTTGGCAGCTTTTGAGGATCTGCCGGGAAAGATGTTGAATCAAATAATGCACCAGATGCTGGAGAGCAAATAGGCGAAAGAGAGTTACATTTTTTTCTGGACTAGAATTTAGCCTGGCTTTACCTGGAGGCAGCTCCATAAGTGTCGTATCAGCAGTACCATGGTACATGGTGATATGACACCTTTCAGACAAGTGGTGCCTGAAAACAAATGTTTCCTTTGCAGAGGCTGTAAACAAGCAAGTGTAGCATAAACAAAATGGGGCAGCTTTCCAGGGTAATGATGTTTGGCCATGGACCACGGAGTGCAAACCGAAGACATGAGTGTCGGCAAATCTGGATGTAAAAAGGAAAACAGCAAACTGCCAGGACCCAGGATAGCAATCTGTTGCTTTGATTTTGACATTTTAGTCAAAAGGATTCCTATCTTCCAGCCATCCTACGTCACAAATTCCCTCAGCGCCTTTCTATTTATAGGCAGAGCTGCGCTTTAAGTCGCATTGTATCTGGTTTTCTGTTGGCACCGAAAAAGTTGTTATGCTCAAATAAAGGGGAACAAAAGTGACACTAAAACTGTTATACTTTGTGGGTATAAAATCTTCTCTAATCTTAGAAGGAATGTTCTGAACCAACCCTAAGTATCAGAGCATGATCCCAAAGATTGTATATTTTTAATTATTTTCTGAGCCTCACCCCCAGCACATAATGTAGGTAGGTGTATTCTGAACAGCTTATTTTTGACAAGCAAAGTCTATTTCCACATGCACAGCTTTCAAACCACTCCTTGGAAAAGAAAAAAAAATACTCCCAGCTCTCCCAAACAATCTGTGTACCCACAATTCAGTCATTTTCACATTGTGAAAGACGGACTGTACGGTCTGCTGCAGAGATTGTAACGTCTGAGCATTGTTACCTGTATTGTATCCTGTACAGTTCCAGCTGTCTGGCAGAGTGCAGCGGAAATGTAGGTCTTTAAATTTGATGTTTACAGAATGTTCCAAAGCTGAAATATTTTACAAACCAAATGGCCAAAAAGTCATTTTTAGGCAAACTGTCCTGCACTGATGTATCATTGGAAGAGAACCACTAACCCAGAAAACTACTTCTAAAGTTTGCCTAAAGTTTTGGCCTAACTTTTATCCCGCTTCCAAAGAAACTGAAGCAAGAATTACATAACTGGTTACTATATACCATCATTATAACTTTTATTTTACATTTTTTATTTGGGTTAATTTTAATATATTTGTCTTTGTCCTTGTAAAAGGCGATGTCAACATTTTTTTTTTTACCATTTTTTAGTTAAATAATTTTTTTTAAGAATAAGCTTACAAATTGGGCTTACTTTGATTATATTGTATTATGTAATAAAATCAAATCATTTTAAACCATTTTTCAAATACAATACAGGATGTTCAAGGTAAGCGGCGTTTAATTAGGAACTATATGATCCCTGCTTTAAATTCTTTGCCAACTAAGCTTCCAAAAAGAAACTTAGAAAATGCATTATGCTCTAAGGGACCTGTAACACTCAGTTATTCTATTTTAAATACATTATGACACAATTTTTTTTCAATGTTTTATTAATGTTTTAGAGTATAGGCGAATTCATAGCCAACTGTTCAGTTTGATGTCAGTTTCGACACACAATTCGTAATTCTAATTTAAGTGCCAGTCTCAAAGTGATGCTGCAGCGTTCATCAAGAGAATTTTGTTTTTACAACATTCAGAACAAAAATTTTTCTTTACAAAAATGTGTCAAATATACCAGTTCTGGGCCCTCATTTATTAAACGTTCGTTGGAACTGTCTATATTCTATCCTACGAATTAAATTTAGAATGTTCGTATGAACAGTCAAAAGTCTGATTTATGAAATGTGCGGTGGCCACTCGTACGCACGCTCCTCCGCAATCATGTGTTGATAAATCCCACTTGTGCTACCAAGATCCTCGTGCCCGTTCACAGTCATTTGCATCCAGAAACGCCCTCAATTAACCATATTTGGTAACACCACATCATCTGTCACATGCATTAAGTCCTTGCTTTCTTTCTTAAAATAATGGCCAAGAGAGCGAAAAAAGGAATTTCAGTGACACAGAGATCGAGGTGAAACATAGGAGGGGCAATAAAAAAAGAATACCTTAAAAAGCATTTCATTTTACTACCGACAGTTTTTGCCATCAGCGGTTTCTCTGCGTAATACCACCCACCACGCAGCCGTTATATTTCTGCTGCAGAGCTGACATAAAAAAAAAAAAAGCGAATAATTTCATCTGCTGATATTAACTTCTGTGGAAGTCCTTAACTTCTTTGAACAAATTAAATAAGTTAAATTAGTCCTGAACATTGCTGTTTGGTTCTATCAGCTTAGGGGAAACCAATAAAAAAAATATAACACCACCTGGGATAAAATTGACAGGCAGTTACTGCGGTCGGGACAGGGGAGATGTTCCTGTTGGAGATATAAAATATGGTTCAATATCAAACTAAGTACAATAAAACGTCCCTCAGCACACAGCTGGACCAGATCTAATACAAAGGGTGCTCTGATGGTCATATTTGACTCTTTTTGTGGTCATGGTTAATTGGAGACAAGACTTGTGCTGCCATCAGTAAACAAGGAAAAAAGGACAATCTGCTTCAGTGATAAACAGGACCATGTAGTTGTCATGGTGCAGTTTGTAAACCATTTAATAAAAAGTGTGACAAAATCCCATTAAGCTGAAACGCTTGGGGTAACAATAACAAATAAGCGAGCGCAGATTGCGAGTGCATGATCACCCCCAACAATAAATTATGTATGTCTTGACAAACACAAAACATTTCCTGAAAGTTTATCCGTGCATTACTTTTTGAGTTATGTCTCTAAAGACAGAAAGACACCAACATGAGCTCTTTGGTGGAGGTGATAAACTGATGAGAGAAATATTGTGTCTAAGTAAAACTGTTTCAATGTTGCAGTTCCTCAATTCTAACAGTAGATGCTGTGCGTACAAACAATCAGAACTGTACTTATATGTAGGGACATTTGTACGCCCAACTTCAAATTGATAAATACGACACAATGCGTAGAATTGTTCCTACACACAGATCTGTATGTAGGTACGGTTGATAAATGAGGGCCCTGCTCTGAGAACGATCAAGAAAGAGTATTTCAAGAAAACTCTTATTATCTAATTTAATTAAAAGCCCAATTTAGCTATTTGATTGGATTTGTAATCTCCTTTTTGGTGTGTGAACAAAATTTCTGACAAGAATAACAGAAAAGGAATTTAAGTTTTGACCATAAATGTGTATTATTTTCTAAAACAAAAAATAAATAATTTCCAATTCTTTCTACTAAATTGTTAAAACCAGCCTTAAACCAAACACAGATTCAAACACAGTCTGACTGACCTTGGTTCTTCTCCATCAGCGGCAGAGTGGTGTCGTCATAACCTGGTTTGCCGTTTTTGGTGGCTTTAGGGGTAGGCGTCACAGTGGGCTGAGTAAAGAGATAAAGCAAGAAATATCACATAATCCTCATCGGTCTGGTTATGCTTCGTTTTTGGGTGGTAACTATAACAAAGGGCATTTTGTTCAAAGTTTCAATAAACCTTCAGATTGTTTTTCATATGCATCTATACAGATTTTCGCTTTTGGGGATGCACTTCTAAATATTCTGTCACTTTAGGAGACTGTAAATTAAGCTTTTAATGTGTTTTTATGTAAAACACTCTTACTGAACAACATTAAGTTAAAAAAGCCAATGTTTAATGCCACTTTTGTTGTAAAAATAAGAATAAAGACAACTGATATTCAAAGAGATCTTTGGCAAGCGACTAAAGCGCGTTCTGCCTCTAAAGCACTCAATACTCTACAACCTGATACATATGGAGTGTGTGCAATAAGGAAATAGAAAGGAATAAAAATGTTATGCAACCCCTGTTGAGTATATTGGGAAGTTTCAATCACTCAACTTTTACCAGTACTGAGCAGGAAGTAAAACCAAAGTAAAGTTTTGAACCTGGAAGTGGCTCTTGTTCCAACCATCCTTAGTCAAAGCGTTCCTCAGCTCCTTGTAGCTCCACACCGTCTGCAGTACGTGGGATGCTGCCTTTGTTTCACGAGCTGATTGGCTGTACGTGTGACAAAAAAAAGCTGTGAATAAATAAGGAACTTACAGGAGCAATTAGAGCAAGAAAGCCAATCAAACCCTCCCGACCATGACAGTCGCTGTGATGGATCTGTGCGTCTGCGATCGTTCTCTTTATTCAAAGGCTCTTCCTCCAAGCCTGGCTTGAAGCTCTGCTTTTGTTTTGAATTCATAACCAGATGAGTGCACATTTTCTTTCATTAGTTACCTCTGAGCCACCAGTATTAATTAAAAAGCCGTTTGAGGGGCGGCTCACATCAAAGAAAGCTGACTCTATGAGGCCGAGCAGAAACACGGCTATTTGTTCTGTGACTGAACAATGGGCATTCATGGTGGTTAGCAGCTGTCAATATGATCAATACATCCTAGCATAATAACAAGTCTTTCAATAGGTTTCCTGATGGTAAAAAAGGAGTGCATGATGAGGTAGATCGCTCCTCCAACATTTACATCAGCCGGAAAACTGCACATTCAAAGCTGCACCATCGACCACATTTCCTACAGTGGTAAAAGCACTTTAAATAATGTTTGGTGGGTAGAAATGTCTGCATGTTAAGACTTTTCTGTATGTGAAAGGCAAACTCTTACCATTAGAGACACATTAACTGTTATCCATGAATATTAATGATAGACTTGTGATTCAAATGACATTCAAAGCCTAACAATTTTTTTTTTTTTTTTTAATCATATGAGTGATGTCTTGTTTGTACACAGACAGGAATGTCTTAAAAAAAACACATGCAGTGTGGTTCAGTGTGACCTCCAACTCTCAGTGCCTTGCTAAAGTATTCACATCTCTTCAACTGTTTTACTTTTGGTCAGATTACAACCAGAAAATGAAATGAATTTGGTGGGGGATTTTATGTGACAGACCAACAGAAAGTAATACATAATTGTGAAAAAATAAAATAATCTGTGAAGTGTGGTTTGCATTCAGTCCAACACGTTACTATACAGAGTTCCCCTGTTAGTGATGGGGGCTCGAATTTGAGACTCTTAAGACTCGAAGAATCAAGATTTGACATGGACTCTTGGTCTGAGACCTCTACAGGTCAGGTACGAGCACTACATTCTTTCCAATGCTATCTGCTACTTTTCATCTGCACACAGCGTGTTTTCATTATGCTGTTGTGTGAGCGCAATTTTTTGGATTTGCAACAAAAAAAAGGTTTTTATGTAAGCAGGGCCTAACGTTGATCGTTCTAACTGAACCCACAACCACTTCTGTGAAATATGGTGGTGAAAGCACCCTGATATGGAGATGATTTACTAAAGCAAGTAAGTTGGTCAGTGGAAGAAGGGTCAAAAGGCAATCCGATTTTATTTCACCTCCTTTTCTTACAAGGCCTACTGCACTATTACAGCTCTAACAGTTGAAATTGTGTGTGCAGCAAAACGATATAGTGCAGACAGTTGGTAACTGGGATGTAAAAACAAGCGCACTACTTCTGCTAGTCAGTAATTGTCAGAGAGAAGCAGGTCTTTTATGGCTTTGTGTAACCACGGATCTGCCAGAAACACCATAGGAGACACCAGTAAGGAGACAGCACAGGAACACACAAACTACTTTTTTACAGAGAGCTGTCCATGACCTGTTCAGGAGTCCAGACCAAGGAGAAATTCATGAAGTTGACCCTAAGCTTTAGACCACTTGCCAGTTGTCTCCCACTTATACACTATGTTGTGTTTAATCAATCCAAGCTAAGAAAAGCCGTTTTGGAGTAATTCCTAAAGCTCCACCTGGTTCTGTTGATGGCGACCAGCTTCTCGATGGCCTGGGCCTGGATGAGGGAGCGAGCGTTTTCAGAGCTGTCCGTCACAATCTCATGAATTGTGTTGAGGATAGCGACCACAGTGTCCTCCTCCAGGTTCTTGGCTGGTCGCTGCTGACCGCTGGGCAGGTTGCTCACAAGGTCCCGCATGGCGTAGCTTCCTGTAAGGCGAAGCATTTTTTGAAGACCAGCAAAAGCTTGATATGAAAGTGGACGACCAAGTCTCATTAATTCTGGAATAAAGCCTTATGTTCAGTATTACCTTTCAATGTTAACATGAAGGACAATACAAACATCCCTGGTCTTTATTCATGTGTGACATAACGAATGCTCTATACCAATCAGATCCTTGTTGCGTCGGTCAATGGAAAGGTTGCGCAGAGCGATGGCCACAGCCCGGACCACCTTGTCAGAGTCGGAGCGCAGCAGCTCCACCAGGATGGGAAGACCTTTCTCCTTGCGCACCGTGGCTCGGATGTAGTTGGACCACTGGAAGACAGCGAGGGAGGTAGGGTATAGTGGGAAATTTAGGCTTACTTTTCTGTCATCCGGTCTCCTATATAAGCACAAACAATCATCCAATCAGCAGCTGCCAGATGGCTTCTCCTTCTGCTCGACTCACTGTACAGTAGGGCTCTGAATGGACATGTGCTTTAATTTGTCTGAATTCAAACATCACTGGATTTTACTTCTTGTTTTTTGTAGCATGAAACATTAACTTTGACATAAAAGGGTCTCTCATCTAAGAGCTTTTACCCCATGAGATGCAATTAGACAGAGACTGGGAAGATCTGAGCCACCAGGTGGCAGTAGTAAGCTGTGGATAATGCGTGAAAAGGGGGGAAAAGCAGGGAATGAGTGGAGATGAAAACCTCTGACGGTCTCTCAAGGGTCAGGATGTGTTTCGCCCAGCAGACAGATTTGACGATAGTGTCACAGTGAATACAAAAGGCTACAAAAAAACAATGTGGTCAATTCAACAGGAAAGCGTTATGGGAGCGGATATTCATTTCTACTTTAGCTGAAAGTCAAAACTAAATTATCTCAAGTGTCTACACGGTTAAAATCCTGAAGAACTCTGGGAGTTTTCTCCTCTGAAACTGGAGTTTCATCTTGCTAAAGGGAAAGATGGAAGGCGGTCTGCTCCACAGGCATGAAGAGAGGAACGCTGATGAATAACGCCCCTGTGGGCTGAGTCCAACCTGTCTGCTGAGAAACACAGGTGACCGCCTTAGCATGAGGTGCTTAGAGTAAACTGGCATTTGTAATTCAACGTTTTCCACGTCGATAATTTACTCTAACTTCAGAACCACATGGCTTCTGAGAAGCTCCACAACTGCTCTGATTGGAGTGACAACCTGAATGTGGCTGGGGAGCCACTCTTCTTATCCACCGTAACAAGCGCTGGAAACTACACAGTACAACCATTAGGTAGTCATGTCACTTCAGATAGATAGGAAGGGGCTGAGTTAGATTTTACCTTATCTTCATTTTTTTTCTTTTGATAGACTGGGTTGGCAAAAGGTGGGGCAACCTATTTATATAGCACATTTTCAACAACAAGGCAATTCAAGGTGCTTTGGGTGGCCAACAGTAAAAGCAGAAAACAGAAAATTAGACACCAATAACGTGACATTTTAAATGTATGACATTTCAGCTATTATTAATCAGTTACTAAAGGCATCTCTTAACAGATGAGTTATAAACTTTGATATAAAGGAACTCAGTGTTTCAGCAGCTTTGCAAGTTTGTTCCAGATAAGGGAAGCATAGCAACCGAAAGATGTTTCTCCTTGTATGATTCTGATTCTAGGTATGATTAGTAGACTAAAGTTGGAGGACCTGGGTGGCTGATATAGTGACAACAGGTCTTCAACATATTTTGGTGCTAAACAATTTAATAATTTATAAACAGGTAGGAGTATTTTGAAGTCTGTTCTCTGAGCTACAGGAAGTTCCTGGATTTAGTGAGGATGTGAGCAGCAGCGTTCTGGATCAGCTGCAGTTTTCTGATTAACTTTTTAGCAGACCTGTAAAGACAATGTTGTAGTAAAAACTCATTTTATTGGTTTTTATAATCTGGGCTGGTGGGAGCTTATAGATATGGACGCCCGGGGTACCCATCATGTGATTTCTGTCTGTTCTGATGAAAAATTGCCAAAAGTTGCTGGTTCCACTGCAGTTAGATTTAGTGGAGTAGAAGTTACTTTTTTATAACTCCACAAAAAATTTAAGGTTTCTAAATGTTTTTCATGTTGAAAAGAAATAAAAAAAGGAAGGGACCATTATTATTATTATTTTAATTATCTAAATACTTCAATCACATTCCGTCCTTATCCAGACTTTGTAGAAAACCAATAAAAACCTGGTTTCTTTGATAAAAAATCTTTATTAACTTTGGCTGTCCTTAAAGCCAGTTCCCTAGCTGTAATGCAGTCACCTTTATAGTAAATGCACATTTAGTTTAACATTTAGCTTAACTCTGTTGCTGCTTTCAGAGCTATATTGCTTCGGTCCTTTTTTAAAGCAGAATGGTGTGCCATTTAGGTCTAATTGGTGCCTGCAGCTGTAAAAGTTGAGCTACTGAAAGGCCATGACCAGCTTCAAAGTTTGCAGAAAGTGTGCAATTAAGCAAAAAGTCGGTTGGAACAAGGTGTCTTCTCTTTGTACCGTCCCCAGCCCAGGACTTACAGTCCACTGTCCGGCGCTGAGATTCTGCAGAGCTCCTGCAGCTGCCTCCAGGGTATTGTAGTTCTGGCTCTCTGTCAGCAGAGAAAGGTAGAGCCTCACCACTTCGGGCTGGTAAAGCAGTTCGAAACCTGTAGGGGGACACAGACAGACAAATAGCTAAGAACTGCTGGTAGGGCAGAAGAGGCAGATTGGCTTTGTGAAGGAGCCAGCAAAAATAGTTATCTCAGAGTCCTTCTGTACAGCAAGAGAAAAGACGCTTGTGTTTGGCATAATTCATAGTACCTCTGGTAAAAACAAAATACCTTTCCAAATGACACAAAATTAGATGGAAGCATTGTTTTCAGGAACATTTTTTAAGTATGAACATGCAGACAAATTCTCAGAAACTATCTGAAAAGAATTTATGAGAGCAACTTCTTTTAGGGAAAAAAAGGGAAGAAATGGTTCTACTTAGCAACGTGAGAGCATCACCACCAAAGACACTCAAGTATAACGGGGGAACAAAAGGAGAGATTATTGATCCAACTTTCAAGTTCGAACCCAGAGTATTTGAGAGGGAGTTTTATCTCACTAACACAAAAGACGTCCAGCCACAGCAAATCATTATTCCTCTGTCTGATGGAAACCTAATTACATTTATCAGCTATTAGACAGAGCAGGCACAGTGAGGGAGGCAGAGACTTCTAATAAAATTGAAATCAAATTCATCCATCAAAGGTTTCTTTTTTTACTTCACACAAATAGGCTCATACAAAGAACTGGGGGAATATAAAGCTGAAGAATTCAATAGGGGGGACAACAAGACAACATAACCTTAAACTGTTAAACTCTTTGAAGGAAGCAGAAATGCAATGATACTATCAGCTAGCGATTGGAAGATTTTTAGCTCAGAAACATGCAAATTCAACCTTTTCTTATTAGTGAATGCACCATACTTATGTACAACAAAGTCACCCTAACTCCAAAACTCTTTAGCATGGAGAATGTTATTGAGAATAGAAGACACGTGTAGCTTGCTATTCAAAGCTAGCTGGCATTTCTAGAAGTTAAACTATATTTTATGGAGAATAATTTAGAACTGCAACAATAGAGGTTAAACCATGGTTACAGCTGCGGTGTTAGTCAAACAAGTCAGATAAAAATGAAGCCGCCTGCTACAGGATTTCAATCTGCATTAGCTTTGGGGACAAGTAGACCAAGAACTAACTTCAGTAGATAACTGTAAAGCTGAAAATATTACGGCAAAGTACCTCTATTTTATCCTTTCAAGCCATCAGCTTCAGCCTGTTGTAGAAAATGCCAAATATAAAAATGCTAGCAACTAAAATTGACTCCTATTTGCAGGGAATAGAGACCCAATTTCTTATAGCTGCCTATTTAATAGTTAATAAACCAGCTATATCTTAATATGCATTAAAGGTTGTATATGGAACATTTTCATAAAAAGCTACATAAAAAATATATACATCCACAGGGCTTTTAGAGGGGTGCCGAATGAAAGTACAAAATGTCCTTAAAAAATTGTATTAGAATTAAAATATAATAAAATGTACATTTAAATTGGGCATGACAATGACGTTATGTTTACATCAACCAGCCAGTAGCGGCCGTGGGTTGCAGGTTGACAGATATGGTCTGTGATCCAGCTCAGCTGGTACTGGGAAGAATGGTGGAGTCAGCAAGTCAAGCAGCTGCTTCAGAGCCCTGGAGATCTTGTTAACCGTCTCAAGAGAGGAGTGACCACAGAAGAACAGAAACTAGGGTAGCTTTAGATTGACCCACATAAAACATTTCTATGGCATCAAACAGATGCAGACAAACTGCGACTTTCCTCCTGGATCGGTAAGCTAACTCATTAGCTTACTTGACTAATTTTAGGGGTCAGTTAAATTCCTCTAAAATGCATTCCTCACTTGACACAGCTCAGGTTGGTCACTGGGTGTATCAGCAGCGAACCAGGCAACCCAACAGCTGGATGGTACTGCACTGGGTGGTACAGCCAATCAAAACCAAAGAAATTGAATGGCGCTCCTGGATTGGCTGCTTTGCAAAAACACCAGGCAATACTGTGTCAAGTATCTTTGAACCTAGGTATTTTAGTTTCCCAAGCTGCAATTAATTTCTTTACAATATTCTAGAAAAATCCACTAATAGGTGAACTTTTTCCGAATAATTTGAAATGATATTGCAAAAAAATAGTAGGCAGAGAGGTGAATATGTGCATGATGAATCACAAATTGTCGAGGGTCCATTGTAATAGCATAATTCAGAGAAAAGATAATGATATGCATTATTAAGGGAATACACACAGTGACTGATGCTAACTGTGCTAATCTTTCTAATCACAAAATCCACTGCAGTCATTTATTACAGCTGTTAATCTGTTACGAATTTGTTGTAAATTATTATGTTAACAAATATAAATAATTAATAAAAGCTCAGGTCAAGAATGCTAGAAAAAATAGAACTCTAAATGGCTTTGGACAATATTACAGGATGAAAGCTTTACAAAATCAAACATTTGAGAGTTAGCCCCCCAAAAAAAACAAAAAAAACCCTCATGAATAAAACTGTGCTTTATGAAAGATAACGAGTTGCAATAGATTTTGATCACTTAACTTTAAAAAAAAAAATAACTAGTTTTGTTTTTTGTGAAAAATAAGACACAAAAACACAACACACAAAACGATTTTACAAAAGCTCACTTGGCATAATCTTTGAAATTTTCTTATGTAAAAACATATGTGTCAAATGTGTCACCTTTGAGTGAAGGGGATGGGTTTCAAACGTTAGCTATTTATTACATGAAGGTTTCAGCTATTCACATATTGTCTAAACATAACCAAAGAAAGGAAAACAATGAGTAAAATAATCTTTCAGATATAAATAACAGCCTGTTGATTCTCTATCACAGCACATTTCAAATTCATCTTCCAAAGCCTCAAGGCTCAAATGAATTGGAATGCAACTGTGTTTATTCATGTGTTCCGAGGACAGCTTTTATTTGAAAACTCTTCTATTTTTGTGGGCACGAATATATAGTAATCTTGTAGGAGGAATGCACACAGTCTAACCAGGGCTTTCAGAACGTTTTCTGCCATTAAAACTGTTTGGTGTAAAAATAAAACAGGACATTCCTCATTTTATATTAGAAGAAAAAAAAAACTGTGATGGAAGAGGGTAGGTTTTGCGCTTGAGAGGTAAAGAAAAACAAAAAAATTCAACTTGTGTCTTTAAATCCATCTAAACCAACATCTCACACCTTTCATTTACAGAGAGCTATGGGCTGGGGCCCTCTTATACTGTCACATTCAGACACAGCAATATGGTTGTTAACACTCGCGAACTATGGTTTTCTTTCCTGTGGCGTTTTTTTCAAGTTCTCTCCACCAGAATGTCTGTGGGAGGAACTGCCAGATTGGGTGAAAGTAACTGAAGCTGCTGTTTGAAAAATGTTGCGCTCATTTTTTAAGGAACCAAATTTATAAAAGTTTCAAGGCACAAGCCTTTTAAGGAAAATAAGTGCCTTCATTTTCGTAGGACTGTGATTTTGAGCTGCAAAAAAAAAAAAAAAAAAAAAAAAGTACACTCTGGGAGTATCAAAATGATTCAGCAGCACAACCTGGAGATGTTGAAGCCCCGTTGTAACCATGTGTTAAAACATGAATCACATGAAAAGATTTGCTCAGGGGAAAAGCAAGAGAGGCGGGAGCCTGCAAATCCTCCACTCAGCAACATTCTGCATTCGCCTCATATTTCTGGGCGTACTCGGTGCAAATTCAGCAGAATGGAGACCGCCAGGTCTGTTAAAAGACATTTCAACTCTGGTAGACTGTCTGAGAAAAAGTCAGACATGTTAAACTTGTGGTGGTATATACAGAACACACATTTCCTCGCGTTCTTACAATTTCAGGTTTTTGCTCTAACCACCAAATGAACCATAATTTATAAAGACTTTAAACCACTGTCATGATACTTTGCTTACAAGAAACCTATTTAAGTGTTAATCAATAGTTTTGAAAGGCCATTCAAGTTTCTACTTTGAATTTTACGACATCATCGCCCGCTTTCAGCACCAGTCCTTTTAGAGAATTCAAAATTAAGGCCTTCAAAAAACAAAACAAAAATAAACCCCAGAGATGTCGTTAGGCCCATTTTTAGCTGAACATTCTTAAATATTGTCCTTCTAAGTTTACAACAAATTTTAACGCTTTAAACTAAATAAAAAAAAAACATTAAATGTGTTTGTTCAGGTTAATATAAGGAATAGCATGGTTAGGGACTCACAAATCAGTTTTTATCATTAGCAGATCTTATTCATAAAGGCAGAAAATATCTCTGGCAAAGCATTTAATCATCTGCATCTGCAGCAAAGAATTAATGTCACCACCTCAGGGCTGTCCTGATTAGCCATTTACCAGTTTGCACCCTTGGCCACTGTGAACTGTGGTGTAGTTGGTGCTGGTTGTCAGTTTGTTGGACATAATTACAATGTGGACACAGAGAGGAACTGTCAGGGAGATGTGATCTATTACACTTTTCTGCCAGACTGCAAACACGATGGTTCCTCCAACATCACGCTCCTTTTCATGCTTATTGAAGTATATGCAAGTGAAACTTAATAGATATTAAAAAGTGAATTCTGTCTCGTGATACCCAGTGTAGTTGCTGCCAGCATGACATCAAGTAAAGTTGATATTACCCATTATTATCAGAAGCTACAGTTATAGAGGTGTTTGATTTAAACGTGATTCCATGTAGCAAATATGTTTGAGACTCTTTCTGAGTAAGAAAGGAAGTAGTTCTTGTTTCAAACGAGTTGACTGTTTGTCTAATTAACCATAAGGAAGCCCCAACTCTTTTTTACAGTTCAGAAAACAAAAAACAGAAAAATAAAAACATAAATCGATAAGATAGGAAAGCTTTTTAAGACCTAATGCTTGGATTGGAACCCAGGACCTTCATGCTAAAAGAAAACAGCGCCACCACTGTGCAGCACTGTTAGCGTTAGTAGGGTATAATAACTTTATTCTCTTTCTGATAACCAAAAAGCATTAGGACCACCTCCTGACCCCAGTTTTATACAAAGTTTAGTAAATGACAGTATGAATCACCTCAGGTGGTGGCATACACTTATGTTAAGGATGCACTGATACTGGTATCGGGTATCAGGGCGGATACCGTTCTTATGTACTGTATCGGTAAAAGTTAACCGATACCATTAATCGGAAATTAAAATGTGAAAAAAAAAAATCACTTTTTTTCCACAAATTTTACCTTTTCTGTCATTTTTTTCTTTATTTTTTTCCTAATTCACTATCATTTGTTATAACAAGCCGAGAAGAAAATAAAACTTGTCTTACAATTTATTGCATTTTTGTGGCATTGGTACTCGGTATCTGCAAGTAGTCAGATCCAAATATTGGTATCCTATTGGTTTGAAAAAAAATTGGATCGTTGCATCCCTAGTGCCTTTTATTCAGAGCACACAATTTATGTAAGTCAGTACTGTTTGGATCGGTGTCGGCAGATTATGAACTTCAGATATCTGTATTGGTATTGGAATTGAAAAAAGTAGATTGGTGCATCCCTACTTTATATAGGGAGAAATACAATGAATACAACAGCTCTAAATAACTGTAGTGTATCAGTGAAAGGCTGCAGCTTTTACTGTAGTGGCTCTAATAACTCCAGCATATGCGGTTTGCTCCACACAAAATGACCGCTAACTACCAAGCAAAGATGAGCTTTGAGTTGCCATAGAAACTGAAAGTGTAAGATTATTTTGCAGTGTCATGGTGTAACAGGAACTAAAAAGTCTTATGCTATTTGTGTGCAAATGGCCACTCGAAGCCATCAGAGTTTTAGGAGCTTATATTGACACATTGGTACATATCCCCAATGCTTTAAGCAAATGAATTACCTCCATACTGGACTACGTGTGATAATATATTTAAATAAAAGCAGTATTTTAATCTTGCAGCAGTTGAAAAAAGCCTTCGTATTTAACAAGCTGTTATTTCCTTGTAATATTTTTATTACACATCAATCTGAATAAAATAGGAGCATGGGTTTAAGCTGCTGTCACACGACGCCTATGTCTCTACCACAGGCTGAAAGCAAACGATACAAAATTATGCCATAAATAAAAACATTAAAGCGCAGCCTGCATCAGTGCGGGCTCCCTGCAAGCTCAGCCCCATGAGCCTATTTCCAACACTTGTATGTTGGTGGGACACATCACACACAGCTGTGGCCTCCTTATGGGACTCCTGCAGAGCGCTGATATACAGCAGCGCGCACAGAAACGCCCAGAAAGTAAGCTGTGCCACACAGCCGTAGAGTGGGCACAGGCAAGAAAACGTGCCTAAATGAGGTGAGAGGGGCGGCGCAGCAGGTTATATTTCACAGAGGAAGACGATGCCGAAAGCTCCCGCAAAGGAGGCAACGCTCAATTAGTGCCGGGTTCCCGAAGATAAGGAGCTTTGTTGTGCTCCAGAGCATGGAAACTGGGTTAGAGACAAAGTTTGGTTCAAGTGATTGAGTGACGCGCGGTGAAGAGCTACAACAATAATTGGGTTCAGGCAGCTCCACCATTTGTTAATGCTGAAATCAACGAATTAATGTGACAGACTGTAAAATAACAAAGGATTCACTAATGTGCCAGGATATATTAAGGCATGTATTAAAACAGTGAAGACTGTTTTATATTCCAACACCGGGGCAAACACCTCACATTCATAAGTCTCCTGGGCTTTCGGATTTGCTCTCAGATAGCCTAGTGCATTCGAGCAAAAACAGATACACACCTCTACAAAACCTCCATGCACACTTAAATCCATAAACACACCAAACACTTGGCGAGGGCATGTCAAATAGTGATGCCCATCGATTTTGTCTGCCTCCATCAAGCTAAAGGTTCCTTCCTACATTTACACCAATATTCCGTTTATTTACTCCTTCTTCTTTTTCTAGCACACATACAGCATGGCAACTCCAGAAAGCAGGGCAAACGTATAAGGTGCCATAAAGGAGGATTTGTCTGACACGGTTCTTCCTTCTTTTTTTTTGTCACAATTTAAATTTTCATATCAGTGAACAAAATTTCATGTTGGAAAAATTATTATTATCATTACTGTTTTTACAACAAAAAAACACGTTTTTATTAATTGATGAACCAATATGCCCCTATATGAAAAAATAATTGCCTCCATAATAAAGTGATGAATTTAATTTTCAGAACTGTAAAAATCATTTAAATAAAACCTGATATGGCAACATGAAGTAGGCTCAAACATCGTACGAAAAACAACTAATCAGGCCACAAACTAAAGATAGGAACTAAAGTCACACACTTCAACGCAGTACCAATTTGCTGCTGGTACTGGAGGCAGGAGCTGACTCAGATTTGGCCTCATGGAAACCGGAGGCACTCAAAACGTTCTGTGCACTATATTTAAAACGTCAGAGCTGACTTTTGTTTTTTTTGACAGGCCAAATTAAAACCGAAAATCAAAAAAACTTAAAATGCCGTAATGATAAAATGTCAGCATAGGATCAGAATAACAGAAGCTGACTGTCTATCATCTCTAGAAGGAGTCACTAACTCCAGCCCATGAGAACTACTGCCCTGCAACTTTAAGATGCATCCTTGCTCCAAAACAGCTGAATGAAATGATCGAATTACCTCTTCAGCAAGTTTGGAAAAGGCCTGGTAAATATTCATTCATTTAATTTAGGTGTGTTAGAGCAGGGATGCAGCTAAAACCTCCAGGACAGTATCCCTCAATGACTGAGGTTGATGACCCCTGGTCTATAGGCATTACTTGTCATGGGGTTTATGTAGGTCAATGTGCCACTAGGCTCACAACTGATGATTTACTTCTGAATCCATAAATCAAAGTTGTTGTTTTTTAATCATGGGCTGTCTTTTATTATTTGCAGGTGGCGTTAATAAATCTGGCATTGAAAGTGAAGTTTAACTGCCAGAGATCAACTAATTGGGAGTATGAAGCATTCACAGGCACCACTAGTAGTACACAACAGGGGTACTGGGATAAATACTATTATTTGTGTGGTTAAATTGTATCCATGCACAACCACTTTCTGAAAAGCTGGCCCAGCACCAGACGTGGTAAGGATCTGAAGCCTGTTTGTTGGAAAATCCCAAAGTGAAACGCATTATCTTCAAATGGAGGACAAACAGAGCAGTGATGATTCTCAGGAGGGGCTTTAAAATATTCTGTGGATTGGTGAGATTGGTGTATTCTATTTCATTTTATTATGAGTGTCTAGGGCTGCTTTATAACATCATGACTTAAACAACCTGTCGCAATTTATGGAATTTATGGAATCATGAATACTGCTCTATTCTAGAAACCCTGAACTACAATGTTTAGCCATCAGTTTGAGTTAATAAACTCAAGCAAACCTGAGTTATATAGAAAAACAATGATCCAAAGCAGAGCAGCAATCCCCCCTCTGGATGGCTTGGTAAAAGTAAAAAAAAAGGTTTCAAAAGTGGCTTTGTTAAAGTATGGATGTAAATCTGAGATGCTTTGACATGACCTTAAATGCTTCCAGTCGGAGTTAAAAACATTTATAGTTTAAAGGCCCTAAAGCCCACAGTGATGCAAACAGACGTGGGTAGTAACTAGGTAAATTAATCAATTACATTTCTTGAGACTTTTTTGGGGAAAAAATACTTTTAGGGGTAGTTTTAATTAAGCTTTATTTTTTTTACTTTTATTTGAATAATACTATTACGAAGTATCGCTACTATTACTTGAGAAGAACTTCAGGATGCACTACCCACTCTGAGCAAATTCACTGAATTCCAAGCCGTTAGTGCCATGTGGAGATGAAGAAGGTACAGCAGTACTTCACACTGATATATATATATATATATATATATATATATATATATTGAAAGAATTTTAATTGTGTTTTTTCCAACCTGAATTTGTGAATTATTTATGTTGTAATTTGTATGTTTTCTTTCACTCTAGTTAGTAAATTACCAGAATTTACCCATAAAATTATATATTTTTTTCCATTTGATGACATCATCAGCTAATCAGTATTTAAAAATGCACTCAGTTACTTTTACACCTTAAAAAATATGTGTTTGGTGCCTCAATAGCATTTATAATGTTCATTTTCTGAGCTGTCACTGCATAGGAGGGTCCTGCTGCTGTAGATTTAGATTGCTTTATTTGTCATTGAAACCAGATGTACAATGAAATTAAGTTTACAGTACAACCTGTCCTATCCAGGTTACTGAAGGGCTTGCAGCCACAGGAGCAGCGCTCCCTGTAAATGGCACTATACAACTTTTCTTTACCGGGACACTCCCAGAAGTACTGGGTGAGATTCCCTTTTTAGTAGTACAATACACACTACCAAATTACATGAAAACAAACCCACCGTTTTAAGACTTGAGCCACTGAAGATCCACCAAAGAACCCAAATAAGACGATATCAGAAGAAGCAAGGACAAGAAAAAGAGAAAGTGACAGAGCGAGATACAAGACCAGAGTTGACATTGACCCGGCTTTTCCTCACTGGAGAGCTGTTATGCCTCATTCACATCGGTTGAAGCCCCAGCCGATGTGAATGAGGCGTTAGAGATACAAAGGGATGTGATATGGATTCTGAACTAGCTGTATTGCCACTGGATTGGTAATTATTAAATGCTTGTTCTGGGGTTATATTTTTTGTTCAAGCATGAAAACTATTGCTTTACCAACTGAAACACAGTCAGTTTGATGTTTTGGCTAGCAAGCTTGTAAAACTGTCAGTACACTAGCGTCTTCAGCTGCGCTCCATAAAGATTTGGTTTTACGACAGTGACGTTACTCTGCAAGCCTTGAGAGGGCGACAGAGGGCAAATACCTGCAAAGATACAGATTGTGTCTTTAAATATCCTTTTTACCTAATTATTTTTTACTCTTACTTGAGCAATTGCTTGGATGTCTATTTTTTACTTTTACTTAAATAGAAATGTACTGAAATAATGCAACTCTTACTTGAGTATAATTTCTGGGTACTCTACCCACCTCTACAAATAAGTCATTGATTTCACAAATACCTGAAGGAAGCAGCAGCCACTAAGGACAGGCTGAAGGAGCTTTTTTCTTTGCAGCATTTTAACTGCAATATTCAGAAAGGAAAGGAAAATGTCAAAAATCATCTCTAATTTTAATACTTAGCAAATTTCCTGAAAACATACCACCTGAAGAGTTCTTGTTATTCTTTCTGGGAACTACTCCTCACGTAAAAATGAGGAAGAAAAAAAAAAAGGAAAACCATGCTTACAGAGGTATGCTGACCACAAGGTCACATTCTCTGCCAGAAAAAGACCACATAAATAAATGATATCATTCCAGTGGGGATGCCTCAAGTCTCTGGTCTCGTTTCACATCTGAAATTCATGCACGTTTAACCCCACAAGCCCCCCTCCTTTCATGTCGGAGTGCCTTTATGCAAGCACACGCAACACATGGGACAGTGTTGTGGTGCTAATGAAGACTTTCTTGGGGCAGGAGACGCAGTTCTATGACTGGCCAAGCATTGCGGATCATTAAAAGTAGCATGGCTAAGCAAGAATAATGCACTCAACTCTCTCGGGTTCATTAAAAAAACACAAAAAAGTTGAGCGATGGAACCACATAAACAAAACAAGTAAATTGGCAGGGTTCGCTGAGGCCTTCACCGAGTCATATGGTGTTGGCAAATAAAGCTTCTTTCATGTTGTTGTTTATGGTGCTTGAAGCAAAAGCAGATGGAGGGTGTTAACTGGCCTGTCAGTTTTGCTCTACATGATAAATACTTTGAACAGGTAAGCCCATAGAATATTGGACACAGACTGAATATGTAAATATGACATACAGCTGCTTCCGTTTTGGATAAAAGGGAAATGTAACAGCTTCTATAGTGGCATCCTTTTTATAAAAAACAGCGTTATCCTTGGAGGTGGTTACAAAGAAGTTTGAAGTACCAGCAAAAGAGATGACTTGAGCTGACACCAGAATATCAGCTGAGATAATTAGAAATCTGCACAGTTTGTGTATGCTAAAGATGTTTGTTAATGTCAGCTGTGACTGTAATTAGGCCCTGATTGGAGATGCATGTTAATACTAGGTATAAATCTCACTGAAGTACATCTAATTGACTTTCAAATTCCCTCCCAGAGCTCCTAATTTTTGTATTGGAAAAAACCACTGTAAAAATCTGCTTTACTACAATCGTGGCGAAATACTGAGCACACGATAGTATGTTTTATAGTATTTAACAGGTAAAACAGCACCCAGGCTCTTTTAAAAAAATGCAATCAAATATTTGATCATCAGCAAGTGAGGCCACCCATACTAAAGTGGTAATTTTGTAAGTATCCTGTGCCGGAATCATGTGTTAGCACAATGTTAAAGAGGAAAACAAAATGTCAGTAATGACTTTAGAGACTTAATTACGACTCCCCAACATTCTGGGAAGGGGTTTAGGTCATTTTAGAGATTTTTAGAGAAGAATTATTTACAAGTAAAACATTTAAAATCAGTACACACTCTTCCCAGGAGTGTGGACACCTCAGCAAAATCACCAGAAGGTCATTTTGGCAATGCTCAGAGAAATGATAAAAACCCAAAGCTTATGAATGGACAATAAGAAAAACTAGGTTGCAAGAAGAAAACTCCTCTTTAATTTTAAAAGAATATGACGGCACAATTTTAGTTCTAAAGCATGGATGCAGTTTTTTTTTTCTTTTCTCAAACCGATACGATACCGATACTTCTATCCCGGTACCGACACTGATACTTCTACCACAGACAGAAAATGCAATGACTTGAAAGACTGGTTTTATTTTCTTCTCTACTTGTTACAACAAATGATGGCGAATTAGATAAAAAAAATGACAACAAAACAAAAATTTCAAGTGAACATTTTTTCTGTGAAATTATTGCAAAGTTTATATATTTTAAGTATAGGTTAACTGTAACCGATACAACACAGTACAAAATAACAGTATCGGCCCGATACCCAATACAGTTATCTGTATCGGTGCATCCCTAATTCAAATGAGTCAAAAGAATTTTGGAATAATGTCCGACTGATGAATAAAATTAGAGATGACTCAACATATTTCTAAGAGCCGTGGTTGGTAGAAAATAAACACAGCATACTAACTGTTAAGCACAGGAGTGGAAGTGTGATTATTTGGGCACCCTTTCGGACATTCAGTCGACCATGATCTTCTCCATTTACCAAGGTTTACTTGAGTCAAATGTGAGGCAATCTCTCTGCCTGCAAGAGCTAGGCCCGAAATGGTTAATTAACACAGCAATGATCCCAAAACACAGAAGAAAAACTACAAAGTTTCAGTCAAAGCCCAGGTCTAAACCTAATTGGAATGCAATGGCAGAATCTAAGACGGCTGTGCGTTAATAACTGCTGCAAACTTTAATGAAATGAAGCAAGATTGCAAAGAAGTGTGATTGAAAATCCTACAGCACAACAAAAAAGACTAATATAAGTATTAATGATGCTAAAGGCTGGTCTACAACATGTCGTGGGTTTTTCCTATGACTGAATCAACAGCAGTCAACTTTTTCCCCCTACATGTTTACATAGGAAACAAGAGTCAAATTATTACCTAGCTCTATGCCACGGTCTCTTCTTAAATGTCTGAGAGTTGTTCAAAGTGAGAACTTCTATTGGTCTGAACAAAATGTTCAACCTCCAGTCACACATTTAGATTGACAGAGTTCATTGTGTTCCCTCATAGTCAGTAGACCCCAGCCACAGATCAGCATCTCCATGAGCAGCATGCATTAGCATACCCACATGGTGGTTGGCCTTGGTTTCGATGTTGACAAAGAGAGGCAGAAGGTGGCCATTGGCCTCTTTCTTGGACAGCTACGCATCAGTTTTGTGCCACAAAATGTACTGGCATGATGAGATGATTGAAGGGAGAGGAGAGAAAAAGACACTTCAAAAGGCACAAAACCTTGTCCATCACTGACCCTTCTGTCACCACCTCCTTCATTCTTTGCCATTTCGCAGCTGGAGTTCTTTTCTGGCGCTACTGTTAAGTCTGGTCCATGAAAGCTGGAATCCTAACAATTAGTATAATGGAACCCTTAGCAGCAAGCTGTTTTTCCGGTGCAAGGGGCTTCTTCCTCTTTCTTGTTCTCAAAGGCCAGAGAAGCCCTACTGTGCCTTTTTGGTAAAAAAAAAATAAAAAAAAATGAGTCAAGCACCGGTAGCAAAGACCTGCTGATGAACTGGCACTGGACGGTCTGAAATGTCCATGAATTTCTTTCACAAAGTCCAAAAGAGATGTTGCATCCTTTCTACTCGGACCACTGGACAAAAAACAAAAAAATGTTTGTTGCTAACACAAGAATGTGTCAAGCAACTCTGTACCCTCTCAATGTATCAACAGTTAAATTGTTTCCATTCAATGTCCCGTCCCTTGATAGGAGTGGGTTTTAGGGCCTGAGGTACAGAATAGGGTGACCAACTGTCCTCTTTTCTGAGGACATTTCCAGTTTTCACATTCTTTTTACAGATCAAGGAATATTGTTTTCTTTGCACATAAAGAAGGAATACATTAAATATGTTGAAATCAAAAGTATTTTTAACAAAACAGTGTATTCGTTGAAGTGTTTCAGGAATTAGTCAAGTGCACTCTTTTTTTGGAAGTCAAAATATGGTCACCCTAGTACAGAATCCCCATTTAAATTGAATTATTTCTTTGATGGAGACGTTATGTCCTGGTTCTAGGGTTGTTGGTGGACATAGCGGCCTTTTTAGGACACGCAGACTGGAAGTGTGACAAATAAGAATGCATTTTGTGGACTTTCAAAGATTTGAAACTCAAGGTAACAAGGCCATGGGAACTAGGGGTTCGGAGAATGCTAAAGCACCGCCTTGCAGATGACAAACGTTGCAATTCTCAGAGCAAAAAAAGAAACTACACTTTAAATTTAATAAAACCACATATACATAATATTATTTTTAAAAGAAGGAAATGTTAATTTTTTTCTGAAACATATACAACAAAACCATAACTAAGATGCTGAGACAGACGGTAGCAAGAGCTGTACAATAGCTGTACAACAGCTGTACATTTTATGTGTACTTAAAGCAACACATAAAATGCCCTTCACATTGCTGGAAATGTTCTTACTGCCAACTTTGACATGAAAAGGCGTCTCCTTCTGCAGAGTTTAGGTGGGGTTTATTTATGTCATCATTAAAGTTTGAGAGATTTTACTATTGTTCTCGATTCACTTTGTACTGTAAAATTAACAATTTAAGCTGATCCCGCACGAGTTTTTGATATCAGTTGAAAGTGTGGCACTCGCATTAAAATCACGCAAGACATTTTGGTTTACCGTCCTTCTGACCAACAGGGGGAAAATAATCTGACCTGAATCTATTTTTACCTGTTCATTTTTTAAATGACAACATATTCAGTGATGGGCTATTTATTATAATGGATTTAAAATTGTATGTAATCCAAACAAGATGAAAGAAATTAAACAATTAAATAAATGAAATGACCAATAAAAGCTTATAATGAAGCAACTGTCTATTCTATTGTTGTCACTCCTTCCTTATGATTATCTTATTAAGTGTTCACTGGCAGATGTGGTCCCTAATTCCCAAGAATGCCATAGGCATTGCTATAGAGCATCGAACGTCACATGACTCTCCGAGCATAGCCGCCATTTTGGAAGGAATAATGTAATCAAATGAATGTCCCCCGCTGTTATTTTACTCCGTCGGAGTATACTTTCCATTTTAAAATGCAAGATATTAATGTATATACTGGGAAATCAAACAGATTTAACATCTCAGACCCTTACCATGTCCTTGGGATACTTTTGAAAACTTCTGAAGTCATCGAAGCTGGCTTTTTGCCAGACCTGAGATACCCCGACGTACAGTTTCCTGATCAATTTTCTCTCGTTCCTACTTTGGAACATTGCTTAAAGCATTTAAAAGCCTGGAGGGATATAAACATACACGCAGTTATAATACAATACAGTTTTTCCTGCCAGTGTGACGTCATTTGCTGGAGCTCTATAGAAACAGTTTTCTCTAAATCCGTCCGTTTTATGTTCAAAAAAGACAATTAGGTTACAATTGCAGAAAAAGGAAAAGAAAAATCCCTGCAACTGGTTACTTAGAAGATAAAAATGAGATCAAAGAAAGCTGAGAGCATGCACGACTTTAAATGTATGTTTATCATTCGTACATGTATTTCCAATTGTGCAGGAACTGCCCAAAGTTCTAGCAATTAGTGGGTAAGTCAGCTTACAGTAGCAGATCGGTCAGACACTGAAGTGTTCCAGAGAGAAGAGACGTCTGCGTGCGCCTTCAAGTGTTTCAATGTGTGTCTGTCTGTCTGCAAGATTGTTTCTATGGCTTAAGAGTCTATCAGCATCACCTTGAGTGCCTGCATGTTTTTACACAGGCGAGTCACGTCCTAGCCCAGACACAAACCAAATTTAAACTCTTGCAACAACAAGAGCATAGCAAAAACAATGTAAAGAAAAGAAAAGGAAAGAGGTAGGAAAAAGAGAGGCAGAGGCATGGTTTCTTTTTTTGGTTGCTCATCTGAGAGTCAAAGTCATAAATATGAGCTTAAGATGTCAAGGAGGAGCTATGGTTTGACAAGATATTCATAAGGGCTCTGACATATATATATATATATATATATATATATATATATATAGAGAGATATATAGAGAGAGAGAGAGAGAGAGAGAGAAAGACATAAAGCATATGAGAAAAAGAAAATGCAAAGAAAATGTGAACAGATAAGAAAAAGGCACAAAAAAAAAGCTAGCGACAAGAGAGAAGGGAAGAATAATTTGGTGGCTTTAGGGAAAAGACGGAACTACTACTGAGGATAATGAAAGGAAAGTCAGATTGAGAGCAAGGAGAAATTGTGGAGGCTGAGCAATAAATATTACATTGTGGAAGGGACTATCTATATAGTAAATAGTGAGCAGGAGCAGGTAAGTGTGGATCACTTCAGCTCAGCAACGACATACAGTGATCCAAATCTACTGTAGAGTATGAAAAAGGGATGGACTACAAACACAGGCTAAACTAGGAAAGACCTCAAAGAATACAGACCTCTGCCAAGACAACTCAGACCCTAGAATTAGAATAAGAACTAAAATGCTAATTAATGGTTTTTCTTAGAAAGTTTGAAAAAACAACTGGCTTCTTCAGAGCTGGGGAATTGCAGCCATGAGGGGAATACCTGAGTCTCTGTTGGTGTCAGGACGCATCTCTCATTCCCTTCAGCTTCTCCATCAGAGATGCAGAAAGCCAATGTTAAATTTTCCCTGGCAATAATTTCTCCCCCTCCAACCTCCTGGACAAACAACATCACCTCTAATAGCAACATATTATTACACTTGTGGTTGATGACCCTGCACTTTGTTTTGTGAGGTGTATGTATGTGTGTGTGTGTGTGTTTCTGAGCGTGCGTGACACAAAGGGAGAGCCTCTGAAAATATCTATGTGTGCGTAAATGAGCTCAATGGCCGTTTGCAGACAGCCACAATAACTCAGGCGAATCTACATTTGTTTGTGCTGATACGAGTCCAATAAAAGGCAGGGAGGATGAAATGGGTTTCCCCTGCTGGCTTAAATGAACCCATCATTGAATCTAACGTATTGAAATCTAAAACGCTGGCAATCACAGCTCAGACAAACGTGCTGGCTTTGACAACTGGGACACTGTTATCTTACTCGAGTTTTAGTCACTTGTTTCCATCTTTGTCGTTTTTTTTGTGTGAATATGCAGATGGATAATAATGTAATAAAACGATTCTAAAAACGCATAACTCTCTAAAGCATAAGATGAAAAACTTTCTGAATGTTACATTCTCAGCAGAGTTTTTTGCTCCCTTTAAATCTGCTTCTTCAACATCTAGTCCTCCCAGTGCTGTTATGTAAATATGAAGCATCACCTCATTCCCTCCTTCACTCATGCCAGCCAATACAAATAATGAAAAGTATGGGACTGGTGGTGTTGTGATGAACATCATATTTCTTTAGGAAATAAAATGGGAGAGTGGAAACATAATTTTACAATCCCACTTTCCTTCTTGCTCCATTGTACAGGCCTGTGACTGTCGCTACATGCTTGCTCAGTATGAGGGATTGCTATGGTTGGAATCTGCATGTACAGGGCACAACCTTACAACAATGACTCAGCACATTCTGCTGGGATTCCTTAAACAGAAAACTTTTTAACTGATTGGAATGTTTGTATAATTGTATTTAAATTACTTTTCTTGTAAAGTGCCATGAAATGACATCTGTTGTGAATTGGCGTTATGAATGAATTGAATGGTACATGGTGGAGTTCTGTGTTTTCCTCTAATCCCTGTGATAGTCAGCAAAACTTTAATCTGCTTTTAAGCAGACCAAGGAGTCCCTCGCAGAAACACTAAGCAGGGCTCCTCTGTCTCGAATGAGGCAAAACAAAGACTATAGCTTATTTTCTTAACTCCCTGAAATCATGAATATCCCAATCACTTTCCTCCAATTGCTCAGGTTCATGGAGATGGGAGATGCAAATGACAAGAGTAATCAGTTAAGAGATTGATGTTGCAGGCTCCTGGGAAGTCCCAGCACAATTTTCTGATTCATAGAAGAAAACAGGCGGTGGAGAGATGAAATAATTGCTGTAGGGCGTTGAAGCATTGCGGTTGGGTTTATACACTAGAACAGCAAGTTTTTGTTTTTTTTCTTTCCAAAACACAGGTGGAGAAATGCCATGATGCATCCGCATAGGCAACTCTAATCTGCAAGGACTTCACTCCACTAATGATGTCTGGAGCAGCTTTTGACGCACCCTGCTAGGAATAACATTGTTATGCAAAGCTCTGTGTATTCGCAACACATAGAAAGGTGGTTCCACCTAAATCAGCATCTCACTTCTGTCATTTTGTTGTTTGCTACTTGCCTTATAATCACTTCTTTTCATCACAATGTTCTAGTACTCAAAAGGCACAAGAAGGGGGCGGTAAAGGAGTGCATTATCCAATTTTGCCCTTTTTCTTTTTGAAGTACTGTAAAGTTTGGTATATAAGTAATGTTACACCTTTGTTTTCACTACTGACAACCTTAAATTATTAGTTATCTTTAAAAGTCTAATAGTTTAACGATAAAAATGCACAAACGAATGAAATTGTCTGGTTTAACCCTTGCCTGGAGCCCTGAAACCCCAAAAAATCAACACAGAGATAACACCACATGACAACACTCATCAGTGTGGAAGTTGTTACTGTAGTAGTAACTTAAATAGCTAGCTGCAATGTCAATGAGATGTTTAAGACATAAGTCAGAAGAAGTAGGAAAGCTGTAAGAAGCTGTAAGAAGACACTGGACTTTCTATGGAGACGATTCTGCTATTTACTGAGATTCCGATATTGTAGCAGGTAAAAGGAAGGTGAATGTGCTATAAAGAATTTTTGTATATTTTAGTTGGAAACATTAGAACATGCCAGTCATTTTGAATTCTCAGTTAAGGTAAGCATTAGGATTTTAAAATGATCATACGATTTCAAAGCCTTGGGAGATCACACATATGGCGATAAAATTATTTAAAAATCCCAGATGTTTTTGTGATGTTACTGAAGAGTTGTTGTTCGACGGTGTGTGCGGCCACACGAAAATGACGAGAAACCACACATTTCACTCACAAACATTCCCAGGTCAGATGGGAAATCTCACAAAAATTCCCAAGCTCAAAAGTGATTTTACAGTAAATCAACATGGCACACGAGGAGGAAGGCAGGGTTCATATTTCCAAGGTGTAATTCAGTTTCTGTTCGGCTCACATTCAACAGGCTGCATACTTGTTTGTCCTCGAAACCCACACGCTGCAATATTGGGTCAACATGTTGAATATCTCGGATTTATAATCTGAGCGGTCCTTTCAGCAGACCAGAGCACTCTGAACACACGAGGTATGGTAGCAATGTCTGGTACGATTATTTTAAGAGTCATCACCATGATCAGGTCCCCCCTATTATTGTCAGAAGGGTAGCATCGGGCCTAATAAACAACTTAAAATCTTGTTGTGTAAACTAGGCCTAAAACCAGGATCACACTGCTTTCCTCAGCAGTCTAAAGACTGCTTTATGCCACACTGTGCGAGTTCCACCGAGCTCTAGCGGCGTAATACATACATAATATAATGAGCAAGAAACCATAACATTTGCTAACATTAAGGTCCAGGTTGAAAAAAAACTAACCTTTCCTTTAAAGTCACTTTTGTTCCCGACCAATCACAAAAATCCCTCATTCTTTACAGATATATTTTTTTTCCTTCTGTTTCACATCTTGGTTCTGGATTTTGTTTTAAATCCAGTTTGTTCATACATTTTTTTTTCACACCAATAAGACACCACTTTTAAATTTTCTGTCTGATATATCCAACTTTTCTTTGACTCATCTGACTGTTGGTGTAGCAAGGGAAATCTATAAATCATTTATGATTCTTCATGACACAATGACCTCCTTTTATTAGAGGGGGTAGATTTCCTTCAGGACATGACACCATCCAGTGAAAAAATACATGTTTGGCCAAAGAAAAGTGTAATGCCAGGGTAACTGTAATGAAACAGGCTACACAGATAAAGTAAGTGCTATAAGGTGCCAGACAGTCTGGAACCAACTCTATGTGGATGGATGCTATGTGTCAAAATAGCAGAGGAGCCCAGGGTGAGAAGCATGGTGTGGTTGTGCATCAGCATGTGCCAGTGTAAGCTTATACACAAATGTGGATGCCTTTTGTTAACAGCTTTGGACCGCTGTGTGCCTGGGTCAGGGGATCATGAGGTTTCCATCTTCACTCAGTATACCACCTCACTGCGAAATGTAACAGAAACAAGTGAGGAAAAGGAGGTGGAGGAAGGAGGGAAATTGAAACAACCGAATTAATTGTTAATTTAAGACCAAAGGGCAAGTTTTTAACCATGGTGGTCAACAGGCTGGTAGCAAATCCAAAGTCAGCATTGCTGAACACTGGAGTCAGCATTCAGGTGTTAGATTCCACAGGAAGGAAAGGTTTTATGCGAGCGGTACCACTTGGAATTTAGAATCCAGAGTTCTGCTTTTAATTTGGGAACAAAGTGGAAACAGAAGACCTGAAAGACTAAAGCCTGTAGTACAGCAACTTCGAGGGAGACTTGGGACCACCATCATAACAGGACATTTTGAGTAAAAACAAATTAACCTTTTTCACAAATTTTGCTTTCTGCAAACAGCATGAGGACAAAATCTTTAGGTAGACTGTGTACTATCATTCTCAACCGATAGAGCAGCAACAGATCAAACAGGAATAAAACTCAATTCTTTCAGGCGTTACATTGAAGCCACATTCACCCATTCACACTCACATTCATACACCGATAGCCAACATGGCTCGGTAGAACGATGTAGAATTTGTGGGGTTAAGTGCCTTGCCCAGGGGCACATCGACATGTGATTGGAGGAAGCTGGAATCGAACCTATGACCCTCCGATTGCAAGCCAACTACTCTACCACTAAGCTCAGTTGATAACATTACAACTAGGGATATACCGATACTGGTATCGGTATATCCCTAGTCCATATTTAATTTTTTATCTAATTCACCATCATTTGAAGAAAATAAAACCTGACTCCCAATTGATAGCACTTTTTTTGTGTGGTAGAAGTATCGGTATTGGTACTCGGTATCGGTAAGTACTCTGATCCAAGTATTGGACTGGTTTCGGTTTTGAAAAAAGAGGTATTGTTGCATCCCTAATTACAACATTAGGTAGCCTGTTTAGTCAGTTATGACTGATTAATGTAAAAAGAAAAAAAAAAAAAGTTGGACTCAATGAGTGCCACAGGACAAAGAGGTGATAGATGGACAACAGATGTTTTTTAATTAAAGCAACAAAAAAAGTTGGATCGTCACATGATTAAATGTCTCATCTCATAATCCAAGATAGCAACTCAACAAAAAAGAAGGATCAACCTTTCTTTATAGGTTGTTAATGTGACCCACAAAATGTTTCATTATTCCAGTCACTTCAGTGATCTGGTGCCATACAGAGTGATGGCCACAGTTATTGGCGGCTCTAATAAAGACTCCTGGGTCCCCGCTTATGTTCTCCTCTCTTTAGCTCACACCACCAGTTTTCAAAAGGATTTAGGTCTGGATGCTTGGATGGCAATGGGAACGGTTGGTTTTGTGTCTAATGAACCATTCATGTATTCATTTGTGACATATTTTAAGCCTATTTGTAGGATCTGTCTGTTTTTTCTTCTATTTTCTTCTATTTCAAAGAGTTTAAAATGTCATGCACTCTGAAAAAACGTTTCTCAGGTCATTTTGAATGAAAATAAGCACAGAGACTTTGAACCAACCTCTAGTGTTTGATGCTGAGAGGCTCAGTTTTAGTCTCATATTACAAAAGCAAATGGTCCCAAATAAAGTTCCAAATCCCTTTAGAGTCCTTTAGATTGTAGAACAGCCAGTTGGCATATTGTGGTTAATGGGTGTTATGGAGAGTTATGATGCTAATCGTTGCTGCAGTTCTCTAACCCGGGCTTTCCACTGGCCGTGTCAGCAGCATGTTACAGGAGCAGCACGTTTTACTCGCGTATTCTGCTGCTTGGCCCTTTCAACGGGGGGCGTCAGCAGCAGGTAAGCAGCTGTCACCGAGAGAGCCCGAAATCATGCGAGCTCAGCAAAATCACGCGTTAAAGACTACAACATGGCTCCAAAAGGTCTGTTCTGTCCGTTTTACATTCACCTATAAGTTAATGTAATGTCAGGGAATATACAAAATCCCTCGAAGTGCAAAAGAATAATGTTAGTGGCAGTCCGAGGTCCCGCGACCTACTGACTTCTCATGGGGCCGCACAGGTAGTAAAGTATAGCTACCGGATAGAAGCACCTTTGTTTTATTTTGAAAATTTCCGGATGCCGAGGCGTCTGACTTCCTATCTTCCCCTATCCAAAATGTCGAAATTTACACGTTTCACAGGTGTAGTGCGTAGAAAATAGGACTGCCGTGTATATTTAGATAAGTGCTGCGACATGACGCTCCTGTGACGGGGCAAACTCGTGCTGCTTTCGCCTCCGATGGAAAGGATTATACTGATTACAGCGGTGGCTAACAGCTGCGTATGACGTGCTGCTGCTGTAACATGCTGCTGATGAGTCCGATGGAAAGGAGGGGTAACTGTGAGCTCTCTTACCATCCTGTTTCTCTTGCCAAGATAAATTGGTGTCATCCACCAGGATGGTGACAGGAGAAATGGACCTTTATGTCACATCATATCCACCCCCCAGTAAAACAGGAAGTCAAAGATTATTCCTAAGTAGACGTTCCTTGATACTAACAAAGTAATAAAAAAATGTAATAAATATGTGATTTTTTCCCCTTAATAGGTAAATATGCTCAGAATACTTTAAAAATCTGAAGGTGACTGCATTTTTGCAGCGCGTCTGTGGCTGCACAGGTGGCAAAACGGAGACTGGTGGTGACAGTTTGCTGCAGTTTACTGATGCAAAAACTTTACATCCATTGGCCCCTTATTCTGAGAGTTTTGTCATATTCAGATCATTTACAGTAAATTGGATACATGTTCCTGATTTCACATTTATGGCTGAATTGTCGGTTCAGGCTCTGTTACGCAAAGGCAGAGCAGTCCAGTCCATGGTAGGATTTAGATTCTCTGTTTAGTTTGTTTAGATTAAATACAAACTAAATATTTGAGATACCCCGACGTAATATAAGTGTTTTCATTTAAATCAGTTAAAAAATTGAAGTAGAAAAATTGATTACAACCAGATTTTTTTAACTATCAAAATGACTGACAAGCAAAGATTATAGCATGACCTCTGATACACTTACAGATCTTAACAGAAATGTTTGAGGGTTAAGACTGATGCAATATGAGGTGTATAATAGGATGCAAATAGATGGATTGTGTAGAAGTAAGTCATTAATTGGAATAGCGTATGAATACATTCTGTTGATGTTATCATAGGAATATATATTTGCAGCACATGTATAAAAATTCAATAACAATTACTTCTCATGATGCGCCACAAAGACGAGTCCCTGTCCAAACTAATAAGGTTTTTTTTTTTTTTTCACTGGGACGGATAAAGTTCGGCTGCATTCACACCTGAATTGCTCTGCACCAGGGTTTGTTTGGAATCGCTCCGAGACCACCTCTTCAGCTGGGTCTCGGTTCGCTTGTTTGGTGTGCAACGGAGTTTGCTGGTTTGCATTCACACCAGAGCAAAAGATCTGGACCAAGGGAGGAAATGAATTAGAGTTTGTTTCAAAAGAATTATACGAGGCTGGTATGAATATAACCCTCAGATTATGAGGTTGGATTGTTTCCATTTTTTTTCACTAAGGGATTATACTATTATACTACGAATAAATTCATCCATCCATCCTTTGTCTATCCCAGCTTGTCCATGGAGGGTCGCGGAGGGGCTGGTGCCTATCTCAAGCACCCATTGGACGAGAGGTGAGGTACTTCCTGGAACGGTCAAAACAAATTTAGCTTCTACAAATTATTCGGGTATCATTAATAGGTAACATACGTGTCACTTAATATGCTTTCTTTTCCTGAATTCAGGCAAACTATGAATTTTCTTCTTCTAAATAAACTGACCATGTCAGAATTTAAGTGTACAAGCAACCGTCAAAGCAAATTTACTCATAGTACAAGAGACGCCACCTGTGATTAGGTTATCAGAAAATTACCCGTCAACATGGACGTCTACAAAGACCCCAGGCTTTCCCCTTTGTTCATTTCAAAGGATTCTCATTTTCACTTTCATTGGAAAAGTAAACACTTGTTTTTATTTAGTGTGTTTGCTTCAGTTCATTAATAACACACTCCCAGAAGATGTGAGGCACTTTTCCCATGACAGCACAGAGGAGCGATAAGAGTGAGAAAGAGTACAGATGAGTGCGGCAAAGTGGAGATGGCTTCTGCAAAAACAGGTGAAGGCTAATTAATCTGAGACATACACGGTGTCCCTTCCAGTGCAACAAACAGCTAATTCAGTATTCTCTGCATTTCCCTTCAGTCTGGGACACGAGTCAGGAGTAGGACAAAAATAGATATTTAACAGCAATTAAATTCCCTGCAAAGAAAGGAGTCCAGGTCTCCAAGCAAGCTGAATTTTCATGCACAAAACCTTTTCCCTTCTCCTTCCTTGCACCATTTTTTTAAACTTATGTTTGTCTTTTAAAGCATTGTGAAAGTATTTTAGATTTCAGTCACTGCCAGACAAACTGCTCTATTAACAGCTAATTACTCTGGCTACACTGTTATTCTCATTTGCTCAGTCTCTAGGCTAGCATGAAAATATCAATCCCATCTCTTTTTGCCTCTCTGATCTTGTAATTTATTCACCTGAAATCTGGCTCTTTTGTGCTCAGAGTGAATGGGAAAACAGGCATACTGAAGATGGCTGGAAAGGTAAAATGTCTATCTGAAAAAAAATATATTAAATCATTCAAAAATTTTAAATCCTTTTTGAATAATTATTTTGATGATGAACTGAAAACAAAAAATTGGGATAATATTCATCAGGATTTCTTAGTTACCTGTGGAGTCATTTTATGTGTTCTGAATTATTTACATTGCTTTGCACGTCATTAATATCTCAAGTCTTTATGAAGCCACTGACTTTTGACGAAATCGCTTCTTTTTCATTTCAACAAATAAAAGTTATCAGAATTTAGTCCATCTACATGTATTTTAGTGGACATTTGTCTTAAACTGAACACATGGTGAAGAATTCACTGGCCTATAGGGCTGACTTTTTCATATACCCCTCAATGTCAGATTTTCCTTCCCTTCCATGCCACAGCTCCACATCCTTTCAAACTCCAAAGTCTGGAGTTGTCATTTGGTTTCTTTTTGTGGCTGTTTTTGAACTCTAAAACAAACAGCTTACCTACTTCCTTCTGCAGTAGGATGGAAGGATTCAATTCAATTCAAAAAAATTTCATTTATCTCAAAAGGAAATAGAATTTTGTTGTAAGTCATGTCAGTCAAGTATCCTTAGAGTCGTTGTGGCTAATGATGGAAGGACGGATCTGAAGAAGCCTCTAGCTGAATAAGTTGTTGGCAAGCACGGCTAATCTACTTCCTTTGCTTTTGCTGCTCCTCTTTAAATCTGTTTGTTCGTATGGGGATGGATGGATGGATGGATGGATACAAAATGTTTTCTATACTTGTAGTTTTCCATAGTTTTCAGAGAAGAAGCTAACTGACAGCAGAACCATACAACAACTGCTGATGATGCTGTTTAAAAAAACAAAATAAAAAATATTCATCTGGCAAATTGTAGTGCCACTGCCCACATCTTGTGCTCTTTCCTTCTCCTTCCTTCCCCAACAAACACACACAAACATTAAAAATAATCACTGGCCACTGCCACATCCAGTCTCCTCCATGCTCTGAACTCTCTCTATCTGACAACAGATCAGGACTGGGATACACATGTAATCTCCCATATCTCCTACAGCCATCGCCATGAGAGCTGCTCCCCCTGCAAAGTCTCCCCAGCTGACCGGTGGAAGCGGTGAAGGCAGAGCAATGAGGAATGTGGGTGCCAAAAAAACCCTAACATTACCAAAGCTTCCTGAAGGCTGCTACAGTCCTGCAGTACTATGCACCTTTGAATAAGCAGCTGAAGGAGAAGAAATTGAAAAATGTGTTCTAAAGGTTAATGTGGATTTGGCTCTGGTTATTAAGCTTATGGACCTCGTTGCTGTTATACATGTCGAGCTAATAAACATCAAATTGAACAGATTTTTCTGTCCGCGGGCAAGAAAATGTAGGGCCGTGTTTTCCAATATAAAGCTGTGGCTGACATTTAGGCCTGAAAGATAACTGCCTTCCAAACTCAGAGGGCTGTTGTATCCACTTTGTCTAAGATAGATGTGACCGATACCCTACTGCAGCATGTCAGCTTGGCTGTTAGCCATGAAAACTGAGCCAGAAGATAAGGTATTAATTATCATCCTTGGAGCTCATCCGCTATCCCTTGTTCAAGGAGTGATAATGGGGGGAAACAAGGCGAAATGGCCTCAACTTTGAAACGCACGGCAATTAGCACTGATCTAGTTAAAGAGAGCCCTCTTTGCTGTGTTAATGTAGGTAATTACAGCTCAAAAACGAAGTTAAATAGACTTCACATAAGTGTTTGAAGAGTGCATGCAGATTCCACAGACAGGAGAAGATGAATGGGTGGCCTCACTCACATACATCTTTACACAGCAAAACGTAAACTCTTTACTCTCACACATCCAGTAACCAACCCCCTGGATGTAAGCACTGAATGTCTGTGTCTAAACTGTTTTACTGCCTTTTAGAACAACAAAAAACGAAAGAAGATATGGACAAACCATACAGTTTGGCACTATGCAACGACTAGCCTGGATAATTATGCTTTCTATACATTTAAGCCCCAAGTTATCCACATTCTTGACATATTTAGGTTTCATGTTTTCTCTTAATTTGAATAACACGTTTCTTCCGGCTGGAAATATAGAAATTTGAAGCGGCCAAACTAAACTCCAGCCTTGAATAAGAATTTGGGGTCCCATTTACGTAGCCTATATACGCACAAAACAGGGTCTGAAAACTACCTAAGTCACTTTCCAGTCAAAATTTGTTATCTGTACAAAAAGATATGACTGAAAGATGTGAGCAACTTTCAGCACCATAAGGACCATGGTTGCGCAAACATTGGTCACAGAGGACACATTTACATGCACATCGCTATTAAACTTTTGGCTAAAACTTTTGCCAGAATAGGAGCTTTTATCCCAGTTTGCACGGCTCTCAGAAAATCAAATCTTTCATCTAAGTGTGTTCAAATCTGCTGAGCTAGGTGGCGAAATGCGCCCTTTTCCATTGGTATTGTTGCGGTTGGCCTAGAGCGTCACATAGACAGTAGACAAATGCTGACGGCACTGAAGCAGACAGAGTAAAAGCAGGATATTTACAATGACTGAAGAAACGGACGACAACACTGCAGCAAAGTAAATTACCGTGTTGTTTGATTGTGTTACACTCGTTGTTGCTGCTGCTGGTTCTGGTATTTTAAATCCTGCTTCCACATTCTTTTCACTTCCCAAAGGGGGAGTCCCTAGGCTGCTAATAGTTCAGCTAAGATGTGTTGGAGTTTGCATTTTCTGGGTGTGTTAGCTTGATTAAGAAAAAGCCAGTTCCAGCACCAGCCGCAATAAGGTTTATACATGCATTTCAAAAGTCGGGTTAGAAGGTCCCGGGTTCAATTCCTGCCGGGACACTGTGGGTGCTGAGCGTGCGTTTGTTCCTCCATATCATCGGCACCCACACCCTGGGTGGGGTTGGTGAAAGGGCCTTTCTGTGCGGAGTTCTTGCATTTTCTCCCCGTGTTCCCTTGAGTAGCTCCCACAAAAATATGTATACTATATACTGCCTCATCCTGGCTGACCGGGGTAGGGGAGGAATAATGTGATCCTTCCACGCGCTACGTCCAGTTGGGGAAACCCCACCCCTTCGTGTGAAAAGAAGGGCCTGCTCACTCCTCAAAGCATGAAGGATGTTTGAGCTCAATGAGAGCAATGCTCAGAAATAGGAACACTGGGTGATAAATAATGGGGGGGGGGGGAAACTGTGGGATTAAAAAAAAGAAAAAAAGATGGGATTTTGAATAAAAATATGATGCATTTAATAATTATATCCACTATGTTCGCATGAAGAACGTATACAAGTCTTTAGATTTAGAAACTTTAGAAACTGCAAAATGTATGAGCTTGCACTCATTAAAGATCGGGTCACTGGCAGCATCTGCATAGGGGAGAACATAGAGATTTCCTGGCCCATGATGACTAGCTTTTTCCTTAAAAGCATACTTAGTAGATCTATGTGCTGAACTGGGGCTGATGTTAGATCTATCGACCCACCCGACAGCATCCCCCTAGCCACCCGCAGCACACGCTGGCAGTGGCATGCCATCTTCCTCTTTGCCTCCAAATTATTTTCTATGTAAGTTACGCTGTTGCATCAATGCTGAGTCACCTCAATGCTGAGTCCTTTTATGTGTTAACAAATTTTCGGCTTACTTCTTACCAAAGAGATATATTATTTTTTTGCCTGTGACCTCCACTATTTGTGTTTTTACAATCACATACTTGTCTTTTTCGTTATTTTCCAAATTCGGATTTTTTTGTCATTCTGATATTTATTAACCCCAAAAGTGTGCAGTTTTAGAGACAATAGCCAAAAAGGCCCACATTTACAGCTATCCACAATTTTTTTTACAGCTATAACAGTGCAGTAGTTCAAGCATTGCCATGTGAATTTTAAAGAACTAAAATATTGTGAGCAAAACAAAGATTCTAATGTTTTTAACATTTTATAGAAAAAAATCTCTTTAAAAGATGCATTATGGTTAAACTCAGCTTTAACACATGCCTCATAAAGAAACATGTAAACCGTCATTAATCCTCGCGATCACTTCCATAATAAGGACCTTTGGTCATTTTTATTTTTAAAGTCTATCTCAGATTTTTCCACGGAAATACAAGACATGTCCGTGCTTTAGAGTTTAGCTCCTATGCTCCTGCAGCCTTTCCATTCACATTGCTTACTTTTTTCCCTGGAGTGGAATCTGAATCATCACACAGAACTTGTTTCTTGTCCATGTTTTTTCTTTGACCCTTTACTATGACTGATCCTCACAATGAGCTGGCAGAAATTATAGCAGGGCTGTTCTCTGGATTAATACCCATCACTACCCCCGAGCCTTGCGCTAGGCTTCCAGGTTTTTTTTTGCAAAGCTTTTTTGGGGTCCTTTTTTAAAGATGTCAGTGTTTCAGTCTTTTTGCCATGGAGGGGGGAACCAACCGCCACCTAACCTGGTAAGAACAGACACAGAAGCTGCAGTATTAGCTGCATTATTTTCAATATTTAAGCTAGTTACAGTGGGGGGAAAAGTATTAGATACGCTGCTGATTTTTTAAATTTTCCCACTTACAAAGCAAGTAGCGATCTGTAATTTGTATCAAAGGTACTCTTCAACAGTGAGGGACAGAATCTAAAACAAAAAATGTAGAAAATCACAGTGGATGATTTTGAAATAATTCATTTCAGTTTTATTGCATGACATAAGTATTTGACCGCCTATCAATCAGTAAGAATTTAGGCTCCCACAGACCTGTTAGTTCTTCTTTAAGAAGCCCTCCTGTTCTCCACTCATTACCTGATCAATGATCATGAGGACAGTGAGAAATGAGCCAAGAACTACACGGTAACACACTCCGCCGTCATGGATTAAAATCCTGCAGTACATGCAAGGTCCCCCTGCCAAGCCAGCACATCTCAAGCCTCGTCCGAAGTTAGCCAATGACCATCTGGATGATCAAGAGAAGGAATGGAAGGTCTAAAATCCACTCGCCGTGTTGGGAGAAAGAAGAAGGATGAGTACAACCCCAAGAACACCATCCCAACTGTGAAACATGGAGGTGGAAACATCATTCTTTTGGGGATACATTTCTGCAAAGGGGATGGGACGACTGCACCGTACTGAGGAGAGGATAGATGGGGCCATATATCGTGAGATCTTTGTCAATAAGCTCCTTCCTTCAGTAAGAGCATTGAAGATGGGTCGTGGCTGGGTCTACCAGCATGAGAGTGACCCGAAACACACAGCCAGGGCAACTAAGGAGTGGCTCTGGGGGAAGCATCTCAAGGTCCTGGAGTGGCCTAGCCAGTCTTCAGACCTGAATCCAATAGAAAATCTTTGGAGGGAGCTGAAAGTCCGTGTTGCCTAGCGACAGCCCCAAAACCTGAACGCTATATATTCTACATATTATTGGATTATCACTTGCTTTTATGTCAACCAGTCAAAACTCCAAGAAAGTACTGGCAGGAGCCAAGAAATGGTTGGGTTCATAACTCTGTAGGAAATGCTGAACATGTTTGCTTTATGTTTAAACAGATGATGAGTAGAGAATCAGAGATGGTAGACATACTGGGACAGGTCCCTTTGTTCAGCCTGGTTGCATGTAAAAAGGTTTAAGAGGAGAACATGCGTTAGACGGCTGAATTTAACCAAACCTTTGATGAATATTTTAACTGGAGGCTAATTTATTATCTTCAATTAAAACACGAACATTCCTGAAATGTTGTCTTTTTTCCCCAAAATGTTTGTTTCTTAAATTCAGTGTAAATGTGTTGGATTCATACCGTCTTTTTAAAAGAGTCAAAGTACATCTAATGCACAGTCTCAGGCGGAGCTTTTTCTTGATAATATGACTTATCAACACAAGTCATATTTTTAAAGATTAAATCCACAGTAAAAGTCTCCATAATCAGCAGAGGTAATACAAATACAGACTTATAGAGTGCATTCTAGAATAAAGGTCTGCATCTACTGCTGTGCTTAAATGTATCTTTTTTTTCATCAGGGGTTCAAACTGTTAATCACCCAAGCTGCCAACAAACAGTATTTCTACCATTTTATCAGCTGTTCCGCAGAGAATCTGTTAATAGAAAAATGCTCCTCTGTTTCCCAGGTAGGGACCTACCTTTAGAAGGCTCCGTGCGTTTAGGTAGATCCAATGTGTCGTAGTTTTTGTCATTTTCACCATTCTTTCTGCCTGTATGCGGGAATAAGAGGAGAAGAGGATGTTATTAGCCTAACTGAATTTCTAAGGACAGTGTAGGGCTGGGTGATATGGCTTTAAAATTAAATTTCAGATTTGCTCATACCAAAACCAGTTTCTGATTTTATTAAATTTTTCTACCTGTGTTTTCTTAAAAAGAAATTGCAAGTGACAAAAATATTTTTAAAAACTTGCTTTTATTTCAATACTCCCTGAGCTGACCTGAACTCAAAGCTGTAAAGTATCCTGGTAAAAAACAAGATGGCCCTGGGAAGATTGACATCACTCTAAGCTATGGAAGTCCAAGTGGTGCATTGGTAAAAAAAAAATCATCTAGATTTTCTACAAATTAAATCTGCATAAACAGAAAATTTGATTCACCTATGAAATACATTTCTTGCCCAGCCCTAGGATAATGTAACAAACACGCATTCAGCCAGCATAGATTTGGAAGGCTGATATCAGTTATTACTGGACCATTTGGATACAAAATGTATGCTTCTATAATGGATGAACTTCTGAAAGACATGAAGACATAACATCGGCATGAGTTATAAAAGTCCAAACTTGACTAAAGACAAACTAACACTGGCCTGCAACTGATGACGATACAAATCCACCTAAATAGAAGCAGGGATTCTGATTACATTCACACATGAAGCATAGAGATGAGAATGAGCAGAATTACCATTGTGGACAATTCCCAACCATAGTCCTCAATCTGTAGATTGCCCAAAAAGACTTAAAGAAGCAACAAGACCACACTCAAGCATACCTGGAAATGTATATTTTTTGTACAGTTGCCTTGTAAACATCACTGTGCCTAGAGGAGTTTGTAAATAGACCAGCAGATGACAGACGACAGAGTCTGGGAGGATATAGGTGTGTGTAGCCAGCTAATGGTTAGCACACACGCTAACGCATGGACATACCATTTCTTAACAGGTTGGAGCTATGAGGCTCATCTCAGAATCACACACTTCTTCTCAAAAAGAGGAAAGTATATATAGGACATTAGCTTTTGTAAGTACCATTTTGTAAATGCTAATATTCATATGTATAGAATTCTTTCATTGTAGTCTTTGAAAAAACAGAAATTGTAGATAGCTTTATATTTCTACCTGTGTGATGAAATCATTTTTTATAATTACTGCTAACAGAGGGCCAATAGAGAAGGCCATGGGTGGATAGTGCGTGGGCGAATGGATCTGATGTTCTAATCAGTTACTGTGTAGAAGATTTTTACCATGATATTTTTTAAATGTTTCTTGAGTAAAAATATGCTGAAGAAGTGGTGCTCTCATTTGAGTACATTTTTTGGGGTAATTTGTTTTTTGGTGGGTTCCTGATTAAATCAGTTATTGTTTTGAATAGAACAAACGAACCCATTCTGATTAAATTAGCAAAATATGTTGCATAGATATTAGTCCAACCACTAGATGGCGACAATCAATGCAAGTCGATCGGAAATCAATCAAAGCCTCCCACAGGTCCTCTCTACTTGCGCGCCATCTTCTCTCATTAGCATCCCTGTCCTTGTTGAAGAAAATCCTCCCCAGAGCATAATGCTGCCACCACCATGTCATACAGTAGGATTGAATGTCATTGGAACATAACAAAATGAGAAGTTAAAATTAGTAGGAATATTTTCCCATCCTTGCTGCATACAGTCTGACTGCAACAACAGCACTGAGAAGGAAGCAAACAAGCTCTGCTCATCGACAACACACTGCGTCATGTAACGTTTCAGCGCTAACAGCAAGACAAATAAACGAGGGAAACAATAAAGCTGGACATGAATAGTTTGAGAAAACAAAAGGCGGACCAGGCTAGGGAGGCCTCAGCTGGATACGTCCAGTGTTCTCCAATAAAATCAACAAAAAAGCCCAATTCAGAAGCTTGAATATAAGGCAAACAGTTGTCATTCATAGGGAGCCAGCGTATCTCTTAATGTAGGAACAGAAAAAAATCTAATTCTCCAATTATAATGTTTAAAACAGCTATAAAAAACCTCACTCAGAGCTAGGGTTGTTAGCTATGGCAAGGGATTGTAAATGGAATGGAAAATACAACTTTCTGTAGTCCTTGGAACTTTCTCGGGGTCTTCTGGGGGACACCCAAAACTACGTCTAACTCCACTCTACAGCTAAGGGGAAGGAAGAGCAGGAGAGGAGGGATGGAGGTGAGGAGGAGGAGGAGGAGAGCTGAAGTATGAGGAGTTGAAAGAGAGAGGGCAGGGCACTCACCTTGATTAAACCATTCCTCTATAGTTATCCAAGGAAGCAGCAGCAATACCAAAAAACACAAAGCAGGGAGAAGAGAGAATACGTATAGTGAAAAAGGACGTGCATATATTAGCGTGTGTCTGTCAAGAAGGGCAACACAAAAATAAATAATTATTATTTCCTGAAGGGGAATTAGCAAAAGGCTAAAATAAATGGATAGGAGAGGGTGTTTGTGTGTGCAGAGCAATTGCAGCAAGAAGAGGGTTCTAAAAAGGATTACGTGAAAAGATCCTCTAATAGGCAAACTGGATGTAGAAAAAAAAAGGAAAACAGACTCCACTATGAGGTTGTGAGGAAGTCGAGGGCGAAATATACATAAAAGTGGCATCAAATGTCAGAGTCTGGATAAGTGTTTTATTAGAATCACTGTGTGGGACGAGCAGGAGTAAGAGCCTAGAAGTACACGGTTTAGCTAAAACGGCATGAACTGCTGGGTTTATGCCAATCACGGGGTTAAATCTAGTCTCCATTAATTTCTTTTTTACAGAGATCACTGCTGGCAGTAGTGCAGTAGCATTTTTCTTAGAGAACATGCTGGGAGCTTCATATTGAGGATTGGGCACCACCTAAAGGAACTGTGACCGTTGTTGAGGGCCAGATCATTGGCTGAAGGCGTTATTTTTCTAAGTATATTTCAGATAATATTTCATCTGCTTTTGGCAACATTAGATATTGAGGCTGATCATTAAATTTGACCTCGCAAACTAAAATCTGGATTTAACATAAGCTAAAGATGCTTTACAAAAACAAGAGTGAAATATCAGAACATCACAATTCGCTGTACGTTTAGTATTAGGGGTGTAAGAAAAGCTCGATACAGCGATATATATCGCAATAATTTAATATTTATTTTTATTAGTTTTCTGACTTTATTTTTATTGTTATTTAGGTTAGAACAGCACCAACAGTTGGGACACATGGGATCCATTGATCACTTAAAACACAATAATCAAACTTCATGATCAGTCCTTAAACGTTGAAGCGAAGATTGTCCATTTTTCCCATTTATCATGACAACCATCTTCTTTAATCCTCATTCTGTGTCTCCGAATGTCCATTTAATTTATAATTTGCAGCTGCTCTTTGGATGTAGGGGGCTCTGTTCTGCACCATTTTATTGTAATGGCCTTTTTACAGGCTGCCAGTAATATTTTTAACAAATATCTGTCGCCTTCTTCCACAACATTCCCAATAGAATGGCCAAACTAAATTTTTTTAAAGAATTTGAATGGAACCATTGATGATGACAGTAATATTTGAGGTAAAATCAAAAGTATGACCACTAGTTTGTGGTTGCTTTCAACTGGATGTGTTATGTATGAAACAGGTAGAAGCGTTTAGAATGGTTTTTCTACAGTTTTAAAAAAGTTTTCTGTTTTAAAAATTACAAAATATAGTCTTACTCATAGTATCACGATTTATCGTATCGTACCAACTGTATCGTGATACAGATCGTATTGCCATATTCTTGCCAATACACTCTCTATTTAGTGTGATAATTTCAATTAATTTGTCTAACACTGCTTTTCACAAAGGGAGCATGCCAATCTAGTTAATATGTGAAATATAAAATGAGAATGACTATCGCTTCTTAAAAAATATTTATTCCGTTTCAATATTCCTTTTGTTATTAGCATGAGCTGAAACCTCTTAGTGTGAGTCTGCTCACATCAGCAGATTGTACAAGAACAGTTTCAGTAAAATAAGCTTTTTTTTTTACTCACTTTTTTTACTTACTGAATGTTTAATTTTAAATCATCACACGGGCTGGCCAATGACTGAAATGGTCAGATGTACAGCCTCCCCAGGTTGTAAACGGCCCACGTCTGTTCATACATCTAAATATTCACTTTCGTTTATAGACATTTGGATAAATGATTCCTGTATAGATCTGTACATATGTAAGCTCAGAGTGGGCTTGACCTCTCAGCTGATGGGATTTGGATAAGTAGTCAAAGGTCACTGTTTGGTTGTCACTTTTCATCGGCTGATTGATTAATTACGGAGATTATAGTTGGACGGTAGGAAGGTAACAGTGGCATGTTCTCAATAAGAAAACAGATTTATCAAAGGCTGCTTACTGACAGATCACAATTAGGAAAACTTAATGAGAACTAACCGCCTGTTTTTATTATTTGATTCCTGTCGTTACCCGCTTAGCTTTTCCGCTTCTCACCTTTGGCCTTTTTTCCTCCGAAGCAGCCAGCATCATCTTTCTTTTTCCTTTGTGGTCCCGCTGATCCGGGGGCCTGCGGAGCCGATGGGTCCTGGAATCTCTCAGCTCCCGGCACTTCTTTGTGCACATGATAGGAGAGGTTCCTCATGATGCAAACGCAGTTCTCCACAGACTGCGGAGAGAGAAGAGACGGTGACAGCGTCACCTTCAACCTGCACCTGCAACACCACCGGCTCTGGATAACACCTGCTGTTGCGCTGCACAAATGACGGAAGCTGGATTATTCTCTTACCTTGTTGTCCATGTCTTTCTTTCCTACAGCCGACTGCAGAGCGTGCAGCAGAGCATCAACCAATCCCTCGCATTCTCTCAGCCTGCGCCGAGCCTCTGCCCCATCTGAGCTCACGTTTCTGTAGGAAGAAGAAAGCCGGCAGAGTTAACATCTAGCAGGCTTTCTATTCAACCAATTTCACTTTTATACTCCTCCGTAAAATATAGAAGAAAAATGGTTTCGAGGTCACCAAGTTAATAAATACAGCCAACCTGTATGAAGGCCTTTTTTATGCCTCGTTTCCAACAAGCGATACCACACAGGTTGGTATGGTTTGGTGGACTATTTTGTCTGTTTCCATTGTAAAAGTGATCCATATACTCGACCTGTACTACATCAATCCCAGGCCACCTATAATTGTAGGTCCAAAGGACAATCGTCCTGGACAGTTATGTGAAGCTACCGGCCACACAACGCAGTCCATTGATTGGGGGACAGAAAAACGTCACTGCTTGCTACAAGCATGAGACGTAGTAATGCGTCACATTTGTCGTTGCAATTGGGTGATGCCACCTTAGACTTGTTACTTTAACCTCGGCTGCCTGGTGAGAGTCCAAGTGGCGGTGGAAACAGTTTCCTGAACATAGCGAACTGCACCGATCCATGCCATACCTCTCAGTGGAAACCAGACATTAGAGAACCTCAGTGAAGAAATATCCTCATAAAGACAAAGTAATCCATAAGACAGGTGAGGCAGAAAGCTGTAGACATGTAGAGCCTGGTGAGGTTGTCAAAACAATATTCTAAGCATTGAACATCTAACAAAGCTCCCTAATCAACCGCAGAGACCATTGGCATGCCCCTAAACGGACAGGTTGGGTTGACAGTACAAAAATCAGTTATAGCCTTCACAAGTCCTGCCTTTAAGGAAGAGTGACATGAAGAAGGTGATTGTAGGATGACATCCACATGAAGTCCATAAACTGGTCAGATGAGATCGAAACGCAACTTTTTATGATGCTGCTGCACATGATCCTAAAGCCACAATGACTACAGTAAACTTGGTAGTGCAAGCATCAAGCTGTGCTTTGCTTTAACAGAGACAGAAAAGCTGATTGGCTTATGACCCTGCGACAACGGACATTCATAAACACACACTTTAATTTTCCTTTTTTTCATACCTCTTGGACCCTGCGCCCTATACAATGATATGGCTAATCTATAGAGTTTTTTTACTGGATAACGGAACCTATAGGGCACTATAGCAGGACAAAAAAGATGGAGAAGCTTCGTCATTTAACAAGGCTAAACCGGTACACACCCATGGTATAACTGTAAGCATCCAAAAGACGCGTGCAGATTTGCGATAGCTTAACTATGTAAACACTACGTCACTGCGTAGATCATTTGCTCTCTGCATCTGAAAGTGTCAGGGTTTTTTTCCCACCAGCATAGACAAAAAAGTGTTTATCCTAGCAGTACAGAATCACAAAATTAGTTAAGACACCACACATTCTTTTTACAAGGACTGAAATTTCTATAGTCAAGGAGTGAATGGTGAGTTTAAAAAAAAATTGTCGGATAAAAAGTTTTTTAAAACTATGCTGGACAACGTGATCTTACAATTCTCCTGTGGTTTTGCGATCTTGCGAGTCAAGATCAGTGGAACGTGTCAAAACCTTGACGCGCTCAGTCTAAATTGGGGGTCAAATGTACGACAAAGAGTAATAGGGACCCTTACGAAAGAGATTTCGGGGGGGAAAAAAAGCGAAAATTATTAATATAAGTTCTTTTATTTGAGGAGGTAAAAAGTGAAAAGCCATCCCTCTTACATGAGCAAGAAGCCTGAGAAGAGCTGGTTCAGCAGCAGAATTGGAGCAGACTTAGTGTGGCTGTCTGACTGGCTGTGAAAGGAAAGGCTCTAAAGAGGGTTAAAGGATAGACGGGGCTCCCCGCTCCTCACCAGGGACTTCATTTATGATGGCTTCCAACCTACGTAATCCCATTAGATGACCCCCACTTAGTCCTATGGAGGCTGGCAGCCTTGCAGAGGTAAGCAGAATACTCTTTCAGGGTGTTATTGCTGCTTCAACATCCAACATGCCTACAAATAAGGTTTGTTCCAAGTGCAGGTGTTAAAAAAATGATACATTTACACTAAATAACAGATTATCTGTTTGTGTTTGCTAATGAATTTAAATGATCCCATAAATTATCAGTTTCTCTGTGTAAAACTGTTGCATCCATTTGTCTTTGAGGACATTTTTATAAACATACAATCTGCAAAGTACAGCAAATGTTCAGTGGAGCCCTGGCAGACGGTACAGGCAACACAGACTCGTTCATAGATCTCACTCATCCCTCTTTAACTAATAAAAACTTGTCCGCTCCTCTGTAAACACATCCAAAGCAGCGTCTGCCCTGATTTATTAGACAGAGGTGAGTTTAGGGCTGGAACAGACCAATGTTTTATTGACAGCTGTTTTGTTTTCAGGAGTCTTTTGGGGAGAGGCCTTGATTTGGGAGGTTTGTGGATGTGCATCTGTTGGCGAAGATGGTAAGGGAAGCCGCTGATGCCTGCTGGTGAAATATTCAGTCCTTAAGATGGTTTATGACCTTTACGTTTTGATGAGTATTGATCCGGAGCTTTCCTGGCATTCTACCATCTGTCAGACTTTGTAACTTCATAAGAATACTCAGAAAGAGATAAGGCTGCAGCCAGCGAAGTTCTCTCGTTTCTGAGTGACTTAGGCCTGCTAAGAAATAACTTTGCATCTATTATTATAACATTAACTGGATTTTTTGCTGTAAAAAAACATCCTGGAAATATAGTTGGGTTACTATGACAACCGCAACCAATCTCAGCTGAAGGGCAGTCTACATTTAAAGTTTAGCAGACATTTTTGGGGCTTCTTAGGGAGATGATTTAGATTTTGAAGCAGTTTGTAGAATAACCACCCGAAATTACAGGTCTTTGAGACCTAAAGAAATGAAGCCATTTTCAGCATTTATTGTAACATGAATCCTGCACAATTCCTGTCAAAATCAAACAAACTTCTCAGAAAAGGTTCAGAAAAGCTGCAGTAACCGGTTGGTATGCTTTTTATTTCATGTTGATCGGATTCAAAAGGGTTGATGGCAGGAGTGAACTCCATAAGACCGAGTGCTTTTCATTAAAAAAAGTTTGTATTGATGATAGGAGAGTCCGACCACTGCGTGAAGCCTTCTTCAGCACATCCCAAACATTTTTAATTAAGTACAGACTCTATTGTGACCAAACCATGTGTGAAAGTAATGTCTCATGCTCCCTGAAAAACTCCTTTTAAATTTGAGAGCAATAAATTGTGGCATTGTCATTTTGGAATAGGCCCAAGGATGAAAAAAAAATACACTGATGGGAAATTCTGGTGATTCAGAATCTTCACATAGTCAGCTGACCTCATTCTTTGGGTACAAAAATTATTGAAGCTGGACTTGATCAACTGCAGCAACGCCACCGTATCATACTATAGCATGTCATATTGCATACTTGCCAACCTTGAATTAGGCAGACTTTCAAAAGCGGTGTGTGTGTGTGTGTGTGTGTGTGCGTGTGGGTGTGTGTGTGTGTGTGTGTGGTGGTGGGGGGATTTGATTTATTTGTATCCCCAATAGCTCTGGCAAAGCCAAAGCTATTCTTCCTGGGATTGTTAACATTTAAAAAAAAATAATAATCTCTCTCTCTCTCTTTCTCTCTATATATATATATATATATACACAAATCCATATAATTATGATTATTAAGAACACTTGAATTTTTGAGTATTTACTTATTTGACAACTTAACAGTCCGCAATAATATAAGCTTAGAAATTAAACAGTCCCTCCATTTTGGTTGAAAAACCTTTTGTGTAAATAGGTTGCAATGTTTTTTTATTTGCTTTCATATCACATTGTCACATAAACCATAGCAAAATAAAATGACCTTAAATTGTAATTTTAACAGCTGAAGACTGCTCAAATTGCGTCCCCACTACAAGAACACCTCTGCTTTTATTTTGGTGCTACAGTCCCATCCTGGGACCTTTTGGCCCCTCTTTATTAACCTCCTGGATACGCCCCTGCTCAGTAGCGCTGAACATTTAGGAATAGTTACTATTAATCAGTCCAAAAACTCATAGCAGTCTCTGTGTCAGGAGAGAGAGAGAAAGTATTTTTTTCTTATTTCGGTTGCAGCACAAACTAAGAAAGCAATGAGTCTGTTGATTTTGACACTAATGTTGGTTTTTGCCAGACCAAATGCAAAGACTTCTGAAAGCTTGCGGCTCGATGCTGTGCCGTGTGTCACTGATTGTTTTCCTCATAGACATAAGAATCACGTGGGTGACCTATTTTTGATTCAAAACAGCCAAATGTGATGGATTTTCATGTCCGGAATGAAGTAACGGTTCACGTGCTTAAAATGTAACACGTTTTATTCTCAATCCCTCACACATTATAAACAGGGAATGTACATGATATGCGACACTGTCAAATATCGGGAGAAATTTGGGAGATTGGTGGCCCTGGGAGATTTAAGAGAAGGGCACTGAAATTCGGGAATCTCCCAGGAAAATCGTGAGGGTTGGCAAGTACTATGTCATAGTAGAGTTGCCAGTAGAGATGCATCTGGCTCTGTTTTTACCCTGATGCACACATCATATCAGGGCAAATTTGAACTAATTTGACCAAATGACCTTATTCCATTGCTCCAAACTCCAATCTTTTTTCTCCGTTGCTAATTAAAGACTTTTTGTCTAGCTTGCTCTCTGATAAGTGGTTTTCTTATGTCTCCATAGTCGTTTATTCCCAGTCCCTTGACAGTGCACAGTGGCGGCTTGTGGAGTTTTTTCCAGGGGGGGCTATGACTATGATGGCTAGACATTTAGGCTGTCAAACAATAATTTAAAAAAAAATCTAATTAATCACATGGTACTTATGAAATAATTATGACAAATTAACATTCCTAAATATGATTAAAAAAACATAACATTTTTGGTGTAAGTAAAGGATCAATCCAGATGCCGTTGCTCTTTTCTAAATTCGAAACAGAGGCGAGAAAAACAGAATTTTTGTTTCGAACTCCACAATCACATTCCCACATGGCCATTTTAAACTATTTATCTTTTAGCCAGTTGTTAAGGTAAACTAACTGGCCAACAGTTTCTGTATGTAAAGTTGACTGTTTCTTATTAATGTTGGACAACCCTGAGTGTGCTCTTAATTGCACTATCCTACAACAACAGAGTGATCTCAGTCAGACGCTTCAACTGTTTTGCTGCAACACAGACTGCTACTGTAGTGAAGGAAACACTGAGCTGTCTATTGAGGTATCGGTTCAGGGTGGGATGACTATCTTCACACTCAGGTTACCTGCCAAAGTTCCACCCAAGACCATTATGAGAAAATATGAGTTGGAGAAAAGGCTGTTGTATTTCCTCTGTTCTTTATTATGTCCACACAGTTGCTGCTTTGGGTGAAATGAATGTGAGGAGGGAGATTAAAATGATCATTTAAAAATATTCACACTCATTATCAATGTGAACATTAGGAATAAATGCTCTTATTGTGAAGTAGCAGTGTCTACACAGCTACTTCCGCTAATGAGTTAGCACTAATTTAAGTCCGAAAACATCACTTTAACTGAATAAGGAACATTTCTAATGCAGCCGTAACTCACGATGAAATGCTCTAAAGCTATATAGTCAGCCAACATGCATAAATCAACATAAATATGGCTCTTAATTTCTCGTTTTACTGCTGACTGATCTTGATATTTGGCTCATCAGGTCTGAGCTATTTTACCTCAAGCTTCTTCTTCTTCTTCTTCTTCATGTTGTTCTCTCAAACTGTATTGTTTTGAGTGACATAACCAAATTATTAATTTCTCTTTCTCCATTTTACGTATCTCTCCGTTCAACTCCCGCGGTTTGACCCGTCTATCAGCTGCACTGTTTGACAGACGTATGTGATGTAACTTTGATGTCAGCCCCACAACGGGAGGGGGGCGATCAGTAAACCTCGCCCTATCAGGGCAAAGGAAGGCAGCGCCCAAAATAGTCTTTTTTCTTGTATTGAAGTGGAGCTTCTGCTGATGTACAACTGGTAACAAGAGTCTATGCGCAAAGATTTTGGTTCCCCAAGGTGGAAGTACCTTCTCAATTGGACAACACCTATAAGCCTATCAACTCAACTCATGATAAACTATACTATACTTCATCTATATATATATATATATATATATATATATATATATATATATATATATATATATACTATATTTTATCATGCATATTTGAAATGAAAACATACATTTCAAAATATTTTTTATGCTATTAAAAAGAAAATTTCCACATTTTATTTAAGATAATATGGCAAATTGTAAGTGGTGCGCCCCCTATTGGCCAGATGCCTCTGATGGTGCATTTGGAAATGTTCTTACGTTCACTAATAAACATACATAACTGGTGCCTAACTTCATATATCATCGAGCAAGAGACGGGATTCGAACCCAGGAACTTCTTGTTGCAAGGCAACAGGGCGACAAACTGCGCCACTGTGCTCTACTGTTCTTTCTGTTTCATTTCAAACGTTTCAGTTATCGCTGATCACGATCATTCAGGATGAAAGTGGCCTTTCATTACTAAGTAAATTTTGGCCATTCACTGCTCTCATTGTGTCATTTTTTTACTCGTATTTTTAGAGACAGAGTAAGTATGTTTGCACTCAGAAACCAAGTTATCTGTAAAGACACTGACAGGCCTTTTTAAACTTGATCTTGATATGTCTATAGTGTCTGGGCCCTTTCAGATAAAGCGTGGGTGTGAAGGTCACATGGAGCAGCCTGGTCATCAGAGGACAATGGAGCAGCTGGGTGGAGCAGGCAGCAGCAGGACTGATGGAGATGGATGGAGACGAGGTTGCCCTCTGTTATCGTCCTGCAAGGTTAACGGCAGCATTGCAGGACCATATGCTCACCCTCGGGTTAGGCTTTTACCACGCTGTTCCCATTTCAGATTTAACTTATTGATTTTGCTTCTTATCTTGTTAATGGTCAGGTAGTTCCTACGAAGGCAGAAAAAATAAAGGACAGGAAGCAAAAAAGTAAACCTGACATTTAAAATGCCAGAAGCACACTTTATCATCAGGTCTCATCATGTCACGGTTACTGCGAGCATCTATTCAGAGATCCCTGAGAAAAGATTGACTGTACTATTTTCTATCGCTTCAATTTGCACACATTTTGTTAGACTTTTGCAATCTGTAAAGCTACATCAGCCTGCTGTGCCCCTGAAGTTCATTTTATAATCTTCTTTTTTTTCTCTACAGTAAGTAATTGCCTGTTAATGGTATCAAAATTTACTACAAGTTAAGAAAGAATAGTGGTTTCAAAGCCAAACTGTTCCTATGATTTGAAGTCCTTTCTTTATTGCTGTTTTGAGCTACAACCTGTCAGAGAGCTAACTTTTTTCTCACCAACACTGCTCTTCCTAATTCAAGGTCTTTCTTCCATATTTTCATATTATACCTTATTTATATAGCACCTTTAAAACAACATGAGGTCGACTGCACAGTAAACATATAAAAAGCAAAGCAAAAACAATAAATACAATAACAGCAAAAAGTAACAGCATAGCCTCTTCCTGCCTATATTAAAGATATATTTCCTCACCTAAGTAAAAATGTGTCTGCTGCCATATTCCCCAGAGTTAGATAAATGAGAAGAAAAACACTTTGTAACCAGCCCAGTAATTGTCCTGATCTGGCAGCAGTCCATTTACTTTAGCTTAAGCCAATGTAAGTGAATGGGAACTACTGGCAAACGGACTGCTGCCAGATCAGGGTAATGACTCTGCTGGTTACAAAATGCATTTGTCTTACTTATCTAACTCTGGAGAATATGGCAACAGAAACATTTTTACTTACTTGTGGAATATCCTCTTAAAATCCAGTGAATAAAAGTGCGTTATTAACCTGAATTTAAACACAGCCATTGAGGAAGACTGCCCAGCCTGTAGTGGGAGAGTATTCCATAGCTTTGGCACCGCCACTGAGAAGGCATGATCCCTTCTCAGTTTTAGGCGTTATTAAGGCACTGAGAACAGAAACGGGTCTGTAACCTTGGTACTTGTGATGGACGTAGGGTTGGATCAAGCCAGGTAAATACATGAGCACAGGGCCTTTTGGATTTCCACAACTGTGTAAATCTGTTATGAAATATGCATACTTCCAAATGACTTAGTGTTTCACTGGGTTTATCATACTATTGACTCAAATAGAAATTTATCTTTGTTTTTTTCCAATATGTTTAGCTAAAATAAACTGACTAGTAAGTTTTAATTATGAAATGAAACAGATGACTGTTATTTGTCACTCCATGAGTAAGTTTATGCATCAAATAACATCTAAATATTATAAAAAAATAATTAATACTGTAATAATAGATAGGCTATTTTATATATATATATATGCAACGTAATCGGTATTGCTTTTCTGTTTGAAACAAAGTAGTAATAAGGTTACATTATTTATTTTAAAAACCTTGTGTAAATATCTTGATTCAGTAAGTTTAGAGTTATTTTCCCCTCAACGTTACCATACTATGAGAATCAGCCCATGTTTAACTTCATATAGTCACCATCCTCTTCTCTTCCATAACTGTGCCTATTTCAAAAATGAAACCAGTGATGGCAAAGGAAACTTAGTTACTTGTATTATGTGCTTTGGGTTTCAACAGAGGAGGGCGAAATGAGCTTTCTTTTCTATGGAAACTAGAATGTTCTGAGCTACAGACTGCATCTGCTCTGGACTCCACAGCGGTGCAGGAAAACGTGTCAATTTTGGCTGACAATGTCTAACTGGGAACATTTCCAATTCAGAACCACCTTCCTACCAGTCACAACAAACGCAGACAACCCTGTTTCCTGTTTTGTGAGTCCACAGCACAAACGCCGTTTATATAAGCAGGTCGTTATCGACGGAGAAGGCCGTCATAATAAAAACTATTCCTGGCTTCGCTGAGGAGTAAGTGGGTCTCCTCTGGCGTCGGTAAACAGATTCTCCCTGGCATCAGCACTTCTCCCCCGTGCACAAACCCTGCGTCTAGGCAACTGTGGGCTTACTACTGTTGCCATGGAAACAGATCCTCCTCAGAAGGCCCAGCATCTTGGGTCAAAGAAGTGGGGAGGGAGGGATGGTTAGATTTAGTGATATGTGACAGAAATTAGCTAAGTACAAATCAAGGGTGTTAAAATAGGGATATATTACTTGTAATCTGAACACAAACGAGAAGTGTATGTGACAGATAATGAATAAAATCATGAAACTCAGCAGCAGGCGGTGGCAGGCGGCGACACCAGTGCGTCCTCTGAGGCCCTGATGTCAAATGATATGCCTTCTCTCTGCTAGATCACAGAGCTTTCCTTCCCTTTTGGTTTGCCACTGTTGACATTCAGAGCAGAAGGTTGAAAAACTAAAAGCAAGTTTCCACACTGACTAAAGGCGAATAATATAACACATTTGTGTTTAGCTGGTGCTGCCTTTCTGCTGTATTGTTCTGGACGTCGAACAGCACACCAACAAGCGTTTTCGAGAAGGACGAGTTGTGGAGTACAGTCTAGACAGGCTTGGCTGGTCCAGGCGGGGCGGGTACAGCACGGCCAGCCATAAGGCAAGTTAACCCACACACACTCTGTCTCTCACACATTATTACCGTCTGTCACTCTGAAAGGAAGCCAAAAACACGAATACAGGGGGGAAGTTAGAAGGGAGCCCATACAGGGAAAATGGAAGCTATTCTGAGGGAATATGAGTCAAGTTATATGCAAAAACAGCGAAATATGGGTGTTTTTATCTTGTTAGTTTGACCTCTATAGATTTGTGTGTGTATACACACACACACACACACACACACACACATATATATATATATACATACACACACACTTTTTTTATTCGCAAGACTTATAACTTCAGTAAGAAAGTATTAAGAAAAAACAGCGTGCATATTGTGTATTACTACATAGAATAGTCTTTATGCTGCTTATAGTGCCATTTAAATGTTGTTTATTCTCATGGTCCCTTTTTCACTCTTTCCCCACAAAGGGCTCTGTTTTTAATCTTTTAATCTTTCCTGAAAGGTTAAAATAAACTAAAGATTAAACAAAAAAAAAGCAGCACATTTTCCACTTTGTTGTTCAACCAAGAGAAAGTTATTTCAAAGAAAGCAAAATGTATGAACAAAAGAACAGTGCATGATAGCAATTGTTACCAAAAGGTCTATTTTAAACTTTTTAATAGTTTACATAAAAATTATTAGGATGTTTTTGTTATAAGCTGAATCCTTCATTATTACCTTTTTCCAATGTGCCATTCAATTTTCTAAATTTTTGTTATGGAAATGCTCACATTAGTAAAATATATTAAAAAGGTTCCAAATGCCTTTGGTTTCAGATTAACAGAAACAAAAAATCCTTTCATTTGTAGGTAACACTGTATAACAATGCTTTGATGGCAGTAATGATTTCTCTAGGCGCTTTAGGGAAACAAGCAGTACTCCTCCTCAACATTTCCAATTTAAAAAGAAGTAACCTAAGTGATGAAGAAAACACTGACGACATAAGTTGAAATGTATTACAGAATAAATGTGATCAGAGAGTTTGGAAGGCAGACGTGTCTGTCAGTGCCAACCTAGAAGGAGAGTGTTTGTTAAACAGCTCCCTTATGATCAGCTGTTCAAGGAAAGCTTATTGTTAAGGAGCCATGGGAGCAGTTACTCGGACTAAAGTCAGTCTTATCCTAATTAGTTCAAAGACACGTGGAAAATTCAGGTGCTTCAGGTATTGAAGATAACTGGACCACTTTAAAATCATGTAATCTGGCAGCATTTTAAGAAACTACATGAATAAATAAATAGGGATTTGTGATGATTAAGGTGTAAATGACTTGTAAACACTGTGACAAGCTAACTATTAGCCATTAATAATGTTGAAGTTTGCATCTGCTTTCGAATTTTGTATCACTGCTAAACTAAAGGGCTCCTTCCGGGTTTTTGAAATGAGTCAGGGCTGCAATTCACTATCACTATTAAAAAACCTAAAACAATTAAGACCAAATATTTATGCTGATCCTGAACTGAATATGTTTAACCCAAACAAGAGATTATATGGATAAAACCTTTATTCTCTGTGTAATAACACAAACGGGCAGCTTTTTCAATGCGTTTCTGCCGTTAGCACCCATTCAGAATTACACAAGCATGAGAAAAGAGATACCAGATAACCAGTCAGCTTTAGAATGAAATATTCTGTGCTGATAACACATTTTAAATTTTATAAAAACTTTTGTTAAAATCTACCTAGTAGTCTTAAAATACAGCTTATTCAAACTAATTGGTCTGAGCTGTGAATTAAACAACTATTACTGTAAAGTAGAGTTGGGCCCAAATTTATCCATAACCTTTGTACTTTATAGTCTGAAATAATCTTTCAAATATACCAGCAGTTTTATTCTGAGTGGAAGTGAGATAAATGTTTTGGAGTGGTCCTGCCAGAATCCCAACTAAAGGTTAGAGTCATGGCAAGGAGGCCTTCCAAACTCAAAGCTCATAATTAAACATTTCAAAGACATCGAGGTATAGAGATGGTTTAACAGTATTACATGTTGTTCCGGCACAATTTTTATAAACCTTGCTTTACTTTTTGTGCCTAAAAAACAAAAAAACAAAACAAATAATACACTCAAACATAAAAAAATGCAATGATCTAGCATACACTAAACTACCAACTATCAAAAGCCTGATAGTGTTATTGCTTCAAGCCTCCCAAAGAAAACACTTTGCAAGCACTGACAGAGCCTAAGACCTTACTAAGACATTCACCAATCACGATTTAAACAAAGGTAACATTGTTTCTGTGAGTCAATAACAGAAACAACCAGACCATTGTGCAGCCAAAGGCAATTTCTTAAGACTTTGGGAATAATCTTTTTCCTGACACTTCAAGGCTAATAAGGCATAAATATATAATCTATTTTTTAAAAGAAATGACGAAGTAAAGAAAATTACTTATTATTGTATCAAGGTGGGCATTTTTGTGAATAAACTTTAGGTTCAAACATCAAAACACAAAAAGTGTTTGAAAATGTGATAATTTTCAAAGAAAACTTAAGTTGCAAGCCCTAAGAATGGGCTTACAATATTAGTGAAAGTGCAGTTAATGCTGTCAACTAACAAAGAAAGACACAACACAGTAGCAAAAGGCCTTAAAGGAAGAGTTTGTTTTTAAACTTGGACTGTATTTTTAGCAAATATTACGTTCATTTACCAACCCAGACAAGTTTGGAGCTACTTGGAGTCATTCAGGAGGAGTTTATATCGAGTCATGATCAGCATCCTACGCAGAATATAGCTATAATGGTGGCAGGTGCAACCTTATTGAAATCCCAGGTTTGTGTAAGTTAGAATCAGTTATATTAATTTAAAAGCCTGTAAAAACCCCAGATGCTAATACCTTAGCACCTCTGAGACATTCTGAACTCACAGGGGAAAACTGCTAACAATTCATAGTGAAACATGGATAAATGAAGGACTTTTGGGGCAGAAAATACCTTATTACAGGCGGCAAACTTCTACCCCCATTGACTCCTATTATACGGATATATACGCTAATCGCAACTCATTATAAACTCCTCCTAAACGGATCTAAGTAGCTCCAAACTTGTCCGGGTGAGTAAATGAACGTAATATTTGCAAAACATTTGGTCCAGGTTGAAAAAACCCAAACTTTACCTCTAATGCAGCAACAAAAGCCACATCGTAACAAGAAAAGTCACCAAGCAACAATAAATGCCATGATACAAAAACAAAAGCTACCCTGCAACCATTCCATAACAATAAAAGCAACAACACAACTGTAATTCAACAACAAAAGCCACAAAAGAGCCATAATGCAATAACAAAAGCCACAATGTAACAATAAAAGCCACAGTGCAATAAAAGAAGCTACAAAGCCATAACAAAAGCCAAAACGCAATCATAATGTGACAACAAAAAGCCCCAGTGACAGTAATTCTAAAACATATTTTAGGCTAAAATAAAAGTAAGGATAAAAGGAATTTGTTTGCAAAAATTAATTTAGGCTAAAACGGAATACTAAATGGAAATAATTGTAAAACAGAATGTGTGCTAAAACAAAATATATAGGATTTAGGCTAAAACAAAACTTTTTAGTTTTAAAACGGAAGTTATGATAGATTTCAGTGTTTTACCATAACTTTTGTGGCTTTTTTGCAGTGCTGTTGAGGCTTTTGCATTCTGTTGACCCCTCTGGGACTGCATAGTTAACTGGTCAGTTTCTGGTGTCAGAGCAGTAACAGAGTAACAGAAATACAAAAGCTGTATAGCATCTTCAGGAATGGACATATGTCACACTGTGGACAAACAGGGCTGTAAATAGGTTTAATGTTTTATTACAGACAAAAGCTGCCCACAGTGAGCTCAGTACAGATGACCTTACATGCAAAACACCCACAGGTCAGGATGGAAGGAACACTGCATCTGCTACATCATAAATAAATAAAGCGCCTACAGAGCTTGTACCTGACCCTGACCTATGGTACAATAACAGTCTAATATACATCCCACCTGTCTCACTCTACAACTGCCATCTTAGTCACAACAAACATGCTTCCCCCTCCACAATGTATATTAAAGTAATCCTCAGTTAAATCCAGGACGGTCACTTAAATGTGTGCACATACTGGAAATACAGAAAAAATTTTACTTGAATAAATCGACCATCTGGCTCCTCATTTGTGCCGGCTGTCTCTCTGCCTTTATTTTTTTTATTATAAAAACTGCTTTTGTCCAGAAGCTTTTAATCTGTCTGAGCTTTTAAAACATATTACTGGCTTTCTTTCTTTTTTTAAACCAAAACAAGCCAACCCTGTATGTATTTTCCTAAATTATCATTACAAAAATTTGAGAACATTCTCTGGAAGCCTTTTTAAATCCAATTAAAAAATTGTTTTCTTGTAAAAGAGGGAGACCGTCAGAGCGGAAAACAGCTAATTGTCTTTAGTCCATCCAATATGAGCCAAATGCTGGTCCAAAACCCTGTACTTTTCAATGAAGATAACTTTAAACTAGTCTTAACTTTGAAGAAACACACACTATACATTGCTAATGTGGTAAATGACTATTCTAGCTGCAAATGTCTGGTTTTTGGTGCAATATCTACATAGGTGTATAGAGGCCCATTTCCAGCAACTATCACTCCAGTGTTCTAATGGTACAATGTGTTTGCTCATTGGCTCAGAAGGCTAATTGATGATTAGAAAACCCTTGTGCAATCATGTTCACACATCTGAAAACAGTTTAGCTCGGTACAGAAGCTACAAAACTGACCTTCCTTTGAGCAGATTGAGTTTCTGGAGCATCACATTTGTGGGGTCAATTAAACGCTCAAAATGGCCAGAAAAAGAGAACTTTCATCTGAAACTCGACAGTCTATTCTTGTTCTTAGAAATGAAGGCTATTCCATGTGAGAAATTGCTAAAGAAATTGAAGACCTTGTGTACTACTCCCTTCAGAGGACAGCACAAACAGGCTCTAACCAGAGTAGAAAAAGAAGTGGGAGGCCGCGTTGCACAACTGAGCAAGAAGATAAGTACATTAGAGTCTCTAGTTTGAGAAACAGACGCCTCACAGGTCCCCAACTGGCATCTTCATTAAATAGTACCCGCAAAACACCAGTGTCAACATCTACAGTGAAGAGGCGGCTGCGGGATTCTGGGCTTCAGGGCAGAGTGGCAAAGAAAAAGCCATATCTGAGACTGGCCAATAAAAGAAAAAGATTAAGATGGGCAAAAGAACACAGACATTGGACAGAGGAAGACTGGAAAAAAGTGCTGTGGACGGATGAATCCAAGTTTGAGGTGTTTGGATCACAAAGAAGAACGTTTGTGAGACGCAGAACAACTGAAAAGATGCTGGAAGAATGCCTGACGCCATCTGTTAAGCATGGTGGAGGTAATGTGATGGTCTGGGGTTGCTTTGGTGCTGGTAAGGTGGGAGATTTGTACAGGGTAAAAGGGATTCTGAATAAGGAAGGCTATCACTCCATTTTGCAACGCCATGCCATACCCAGTGGACAGCGCTTGATTGGAGCCAATTTCATCCTACAACAGGACAATGACCCAAAACACACCTCGAAATTGTGCAAAACTATTTAGAGAAGAAGCAGGCAGCTGGTATTCTATCGGTAATGGAGTGGCCAGCGCAGTCACCAGATTTGAACCCCGTTGAGCTGTTGTGGGAGCAGCTTGACCGTATGGTACGCAAGAAGTGCCCATCCAACCAATCCAAATTGTGGGAGCTGCTTCTAGAAGCGTGGGGTGCAATTTCTCCAGATTACCTCAACAAATTAACAGCTAGAATGCCAAAGGTCTGCAATGCTGTAATTGCTGCAAATGGAGGATTCTTTGATGAAAGCAAAGTTTGATGTAAAAACAATCTTATTTCAAATAAAAATCATTATTTCTAACCTTGTCAATGTCTTGACTCTATTTTTTATTCATTTCACAACGTATGGTGGTGAATAAGTGTGACTTTTCATGGAAAACACAAAATTGTTTGGGTGACCCCAAACTTTTGAACGGTAGTGTATATATATATATATATATATTCAATTACTCCTCTTTGGCTTAAATATACAGTTTTTATCTTTTGTGTACTAATTGTAAATATTTCACCAACAAAAGGTTTTAAACAAATATCTTTCATCTAGAATCCGCAGCAAAACCCTGAATATCCCTCTAGCATTTCCACATCTGGTCATGTTACAACTTAAACCACCTACCATATTTTTCGGACTATAAGCCGCTACTTTTTTCCAATACTTAACCATAACCATACAGCTTTTAAACCAGTGCAGTTTATTTATGGATCCTTAATCTATGGATTGCACAAGTTATGTCCTTCACTTTAAAGGGACACTGTGCCTTTAAGAGACCGGAAAAGAGAGAGAGAAGGAAGTTTGCGAATAATGAATTACAGTATATGTTTCATGTGACAGAACAACATCAAGCAGTACATAATTGCAAACTGTAACTGAAAGGAGAAACGGTATAAAAATTTAAAAAAATGAACATCTGAACAGTATGTTGAGGCCACTTTATTCTGAAACGGCAAAATAAATAAAAAAACAGTGTAAACCTACTCTAATATTAAACCAAAAACATCTGTCTGCTATTTAATCTCAGTACATATCTAGCTGCTCTGTGAAGGCCTCGGCAGTTTGTTATTGAACATAGAGCATCAGAAAGGAACAGAGCAGAAAGATCTGGGATGAAGTTGTGGAGAAGTTTAAACAGGATTCGGCTCTCAAACAGTATGTCCAGATTCAAACAGCTTTCACAGCTCTGTTCAATCCATGACATGGCCATCTAAGCTGAAAGGGAGATCATTAATCGGACCAGTAGCCAAGAGATTCACGGTAATCATAGAGAACCTGCACAGATGTACATCTCAGGCACGAGTATTTGAGCTTAGAACTATTAAGCGTGCCCTCCACTGCCCATTGTACAACCCCAAATCCCCCCAAAAAAGTTGGGACGGTATCTTAATTTAATATCAAACTGAAAACAGTATTTTCTTAAATTATCTGTGACCTGATTACACTGAAAACAAAGACGAGATTTACATGCAGCCATTATTCTGGTTATGGACAGGTTAAAGTCACCATTTGGGTTTCTGAAACATTCAAAATAACCAGTTTACATGTGGGAGTAGAGAGAGGTAGAGAGAGAGAGCAGAGAAGGTAACCCCTTTCCTCACCTATCAGGAGAGCAAAGACCTGAAATATACAGCCAGAGTTTCAAAAAAACCAAAACAAAGTTTGGGTCTAAATCTAATCGAGAATCCAATTAAGAAGCTGTTAGCTTTTGAAATTAAATTAAAAAATGTCTTAAAATTCACTATTGTCTTTTACTTTATGTTGGTCTATCACATATAATCCTAATAAAATTAAAGTTTAATTGAAGTTTCCAAAGTACGACTCATACTTTAATTGTAAAGAACATGCAGAGACGCATGCCACCCATGGAAGTGAGGTGGTTCTGTATGCAATTCATTCAGTTTGGTGCCAACTCCTACCTGAGGCAGCCAGATGTGTTCTTGAACACGGTGGTCCACTCTGCATCGCGTGGCTTCGAATCCTCGTTGGGTTCGTACTCCCAACCCGAGTGGGGGATTATGACCTCGTTGGTCATGGTCTGCAGGCCGTGGTTGATGATCACCATCTTCAGGGGCTCGTAGGATGACAGATTCCACAGAGTACCTGAACGGGAAGTCGGAGAGGAAACATAGCATAAACACATTTAGGGAAAAGAGATCTCAACAGGGCAAAGAGGTCATTAAGAAAAGTATTATCAAAAGAGAAAGGAAGATGGCACTGAGGATATGTTCCATTTTGACAAGAGGTGATATAACAGTGGATAAAGGAAGAAAAAATGGGAAAAACAAAAAGAATGAAAAATGTAAAGAGATGTGAAGAATGAGAAGAGTAATACCAGACAAAAAGGAGGGGTGAAGAGAAGTGTAGACAGAAAATAAAACTGATGCAATGTAGTGAAAGCTTAGTCGCAGACAGAGACACAAGTCAAGCAGACGTCACATTTAGTTTAGCTTTAAACCACCCACAAGCTGGACAGACCATCATAATATGTCATATAAAGGGGAAAAAAATCAGTGCTTTATCTTAAAATTTCATTGATAGAATGCGTTGAAACATCCATGCTATCTCTTTATTTTAACAGAGCTCATATACTGTACTTTAGCTGGCGTTACTACCGCAGGTGCTATTGTACCACTTGTTTTGTAGACGCTGTGTGTGACCGGATTATTTTCTCTCTATGAAATCTGCACAGAGAGAGATTTTACGCACCAGTCACCTTCCAAACAACCCTGTACAGGCAAGCAGTGGTTGCACGTCTAATCACATAAAAATAACCTCCAGACTATTTTAGACGAGTGAAAAAACAAAACAAAAAAGGAGGATTAAAAAAAACCCACAGAGACATGCAGGAAAGCAGATAGTGTTGTGTGTGCAGAGCAAGTTTTCAACAAAGGAGCACGAACATAAAGTTGAGAGAGTGGGGAATATGTGGAAGCACCGCCGTGCAAGTCACAAAATAAAATGCTCTCTTCCATGGGGTTCTAACACACACTGCAGTGATGGGATCTCCAGTTTGGAAAACAACATATCTTAGATATGCCTCAAGGAACAGGCTTCTGAGAGGAATGAACTGATATCAGCTTGACAGAGGAGGATGGAGGAATTTAGCTATTTTCAGCTTCAGTGAGGTGTTTGAAAATGAAGTCAATAGGAAGAACAGAGATAAGTAAGTAGCTTTTGATGGTAACAGTTCGTTCAGACTGCAAGACAGAGAGATGGTTTGAGATTTTTAGCAGGTAACAGGAAGGCTCAAAGTGTAACAGTGTTGGGACTCTACAGTATATATTAAATGGTCTCCCAGCATCCCTTCGGGATCGACGATATTGAAAAAGAACATATAGATAAAGGAATAGTCATATTGATCAATATTGATAATTATTGATAAAATCACAAAATATAAAATATATATTTTAGTGTCTCCCAGACATTTTGTTATTCTTCAATGAACTAATTTTAACTAAGAATTAAATTAATTACTTTTTCTTCTTTTACTTTGTATCTTTTTAGTCTGTAAGACACAGAAAAAAATCAAGAGACCTGAGTAACATCAGTAAATACAAAGAAAAGTAATATGATTAACCCTTATATTATATTTATTAGGGGTGTCAGGATCTCGATTTTGTATCAAAATCGATCGAAATTACATTATGACCTTGCACATCGAAATCCAAAAGAGGATCGTGATCCCCTCTGGGCATGTTTACATACTGTGCATCCCACTTGGGACGCCGTAGCAACAATTAGCAGAAAACTGTCTCATCACAAAGAACCACAAATTCCATTTTCACTAACAAGTAACTCTCACCAGACCTCATAAAACTCACAAAAACCCCTGGGAACATTTTAACTGCCTGTATCACATCCCCCGGGATCAGAGCACACACATTAGCTGACGCTAGCTCGTAGCTAAAGCTAAGCTAAAGCTCGACCACGGCTAGGGTAGATGAAGCAGCGGGAGCGGAGCTAAAGAACCAAGATTTACTGTACAAAATTTAAATAATAAAACCAGTGTAAAAATGACAGGGTTCTATACTGTAAAAGGACATTTTTTTCAACCAAAAAGAATATTAAAAATCGAAAATCGAATCGAATTGTGACCCTAAAATCGAAAATCAATTAGAATCAAGGATTTGGAGAATTGTGACATTCCATATATATATATATATATATATATATATATATATATATATATATATATATATATATGTATTCTAATTATGTTAATAATTTAATTAAGGCTTATCTTGATGCTTTTTAATCTTTTAAACATATTATGACACTTTATAATTTTAATGACTGAAACCTTTGGTTTAATTTGTCAATAAAGCTTATTCTAATTCAGTTCAGCTCTGGTTCAGCTGTTAGCTAAAGCTAACCAGATACTCACCAGAGTATAGCCATAACCCAGAACAATGCAGCTGGGTCCATTCACTGAGAGCTGAAGCCGGCAGGTCTATCCAACCCTGTAGAGTTTATTAAAGTGTTTTTTGCTTTTGAGGATGAGCAGAACCGAGTGGACATTTTAAAAGCCACAGTTGTTGTTAGCAGCGCGAGCCACGGGTTTTGTTAGCACCGAGTTTCCTGTGTCTCTCTGTAACAGATTCGCAGCGAGCCAGGAAAGGGGAGTCTTGCTTAAGACAGCTAATCGTAGTTTTATTATTGCTATGTGTAGTGTTTTAGTGCGCGGAGGATCGGTTCAAAATGGGACGCAACCTTTACCTGGGCCACTTTAACATTTATCCAGAAAAACTTCCTCCGTTGTTCCCTTGCTGTGACATCTCACCGCGGTTAAGTTACGGCAATGATTCGCTTAGGGACTATCAAAAAAATGTTTTCAGCTCAAATCATTTTATCCTTTTTGTGGTTTGAAAGGAGAGATGGGTGGCTGACAGAGCTGCGTGGGCCAGTAGTAATGATTCACTTGGAGTAAGTAATGACTGTTGTATTAAGCTACCTGATAGGCTATAAGGAAAAAATGAGGGGAAACATTTTTTTCTACCAAACTTTTTTATCGACCCCTTTTTTTCCACCACACGTCTATCAATAGATATATATTGGTATCGAATTATTGTCATCATTTGCTACTCCAGCATCCATCTGGTCAGTCCCAAAACTGAACTCATGGGCTACTTCAGTACCATTCCTGGATGACGAAGCAGAGCTGAGCCGGCTAAACACATTTAGCAAGTAGTTTTGTGCTTGTGTTTCTGCTGGAACTGCTTGCTTTTTGATTTAATGTTAGTTACTCATTATTCTTTTATTTGCAAGTAGAAGCAGTGTGTGTGTGTCGTTTGTTTAAGTTTAGCTTTTTTAGTTTCATAAGTGTGGGTACTCTGTAATGGTCGCTCCAGACAAAACCAATAGAGTGCCAGCTAGGGGTGGGCGATATGGCAAAAATAGAATATCACGATTTTTCACTTATATTATCAAGATTTTCAATTTTATCTCAATTTTTTTAAATGAGCACAAAAAAATCTTAAATTACACATTAAAGAAGAGAAACATTAAATAAATACATTCATTCAAATAAGGGATAACCACATGGCTAAAATACTGATATGTCTTTCCCACACCAAAGATCACAGAAATGCACAGAAAGTTCTGAATGAAACTATACATACACTGTATGTATATATATATAAATTTTCAAACAACCTCAATGAAAAATACATCTAAATCATAAACGTATTTAAATGTACTATATAAAATTTTAATCTAGACTTGTCTACTAAAAGAGAGAAAATGTGAACTTACTTTAGTTTAAAAATATGATATTCAGAAAACAGAATGAAATCTAATCTTTTAAAATAAAAGACTAATACGCACCTGCAAATATGTGGAAGATGTATTGTGCAATATATAATACACCAATTAATTATCCTAATACAACGCGGTAAATGCAGCTGTAACTGGTTCAAATTTTTTTTGCAGAATGCTGATATTATAAAGAGGCTCAAATAAAGCTGCCTAATAAAAACATAAGTGATAAAAATGTAGTGTAAAAACACAGCGGTATACAAAGTGCTGCTGCTACATAAAATAATGAAGGTAGACTGTAATGTAAGCAGTTGTAATTATTCTTCCAACCATCCAAACATATTGTTAATATTACCTGAAACTCTTTGCGCATTCAGCGTATATATGCGTGGAATGGCGGTGTTTGGGGGAAAAAGGAAGCTGGGTAACTGCACGTATAGTTTCCCGTCTGTGTCGTAGGGGTAAGTTTTATGATTATTTTTTCTTGCGCTTGCTGAACTAATAAGAAGCGCTAGCCACTGTTGCTGCAGTCGGCATTATAGCTTTAGCTGCCAGACGGCTCATTGTATTGTTTGGGATACCTTCTCTTCAAGTGATTAAACAAGTTTAAGGTGTTGCGATCACTTGCCTTCACGCTTTCCTTGCAAACTTTGAACATGATGTTTGTTTGCTATTTGTCGTCTGGTAAAAAACCAAACCAGTTCCATTCAACGGATGAGGACTTTGACTCCGGAACGAAAACTTCATTTACGCTCTCAGACGCGGCAACGCCATGTTTGTTTGCAGGTTGCGCACAGGCACAGGGGGAGGGAGGAGAGGGGGGCGGGGGGTAATTTGTTTAGAGCAGGGAGAGAGAGCGGAGGATTTTAATCGCACAAAAAGGCAGAAATACAGCAGCAGATCTGTGAATAGAGATAAAACGATCTCCCAAAAATGACAGATCGTCACATGTGTAGATCGCTACACCCCTTGTGCCAGCCTTCAATCTTGTACCCTTTTTTTTTGCTGTGAAACTAGGCCAGAGCTAACCAGTTCAGACCACGCAGTCTCCTTTGTCTTTTCTGGGCCGACTGCGCCCGTCTTTGAAATTCACACCTGAGTGACAAAATCCTTTCGGCTGCCCTTTTCCCCCTCCCACTCTGAACACTCCAAGTAAACACATGAAGTAGGGCCTCCAAGTGATGTCAGTTTCTTTTGATTCTGCCTTCCACATTCATTTACCTTCCTCCTTCCTTGTAGAGTAGACATAATTTAGAATACTTACCTTAGCCCACCATAGACTAGATTTAATTTATTTTGTGATTGCATGAGCAATTGGTTAATACATTCCTTAAACTTGAGATAAATCACTATTCTTCCTTGGTGTGAATGGTTCATGTATCAGTAAAAAGAATTCATCCTTCAGACTTCGACCGATTGTCTTGTGTAATGAATTTCTTCCTTATATCAATTAAGAAGCTGGTGCACCGTTTTTGCTCATTTTATAACTGATAATTCGAGTTTCATTAACAAATACTGTAGGTTATTGGTATAATTGTTCCAAATTATTATTGACCAGACAACAATTTCAACAACAGCAAAGTAGCTGTTTTATCCACTCTCTTATTAAACATTCTGGGTTTGTAAATATCAGTAATTATCAGAGTTTAACTAAGACCATGGATTGAAACCTGGCCACGCAATTCTCAATATGTCTCAACAAGTATAGAGTCAAAGAAGTTTTTTATCAATGTTTTATAGAAAACCAATCTGTCCAATAGTTGACGTCAGGCAGGAGGTATATGTTTTCGTACCCATCTGTTGGTCTTTCTGTTAGCAAGATAACTCAAAGAGGTATTGACGGATTTCAATACAATTTTCAGGACATTTCCAGAATGGGACTTGACTCAACTGATTCTGATTTTGGGGTTGATTCACATGCCTATCTCCTTCGCATAACATCTTAAGCTCCCCAATCCCCATGCTTCAGAGAATGTTCACGCACGTCCCCGGTGCAAGATTCCTTGTGCAGTGCAATGGCGGGCTATTAGTAGAGTGCTGAACCTGCCATATACCCTGGCTTGGCTCTTTATAAATAGTAATACTGACCATTTGGAAATATTTTATAGCATATATATTATAAATAGTAGTAGTATAGTATTTATGTGCTAAAACATTCAGTAAATGAAGGATAAATAGGCTCCTTAGATGAATTAAGTTTTTTCTGTTACTCTGTTGTCAACTTTATCTTTAATCTGAAGAACAGATACATTTACCAAGAACTCGCTTGAGGGACTATGTTTCTCGGCGGGCCTGGGAACGCCTCCGGATTCCTACGGAGGAGCTGGCCCAAGTGGCTGGGGAGAGGGAAGTTTGGGTCTCTCTGCTTAAGCTGCTGCCCCTGTGACCCCACCCCGGATAAGTGGAAGAAGATGGATGGATGGATGAATGGATGGATGGATGGATGGATGGATGGATGGATGGATGGGCGGACGGACATCTGTTTACAAAAATGTTCATAAAAAAAGGTGTTTTTGATATCCTGAACCAAAGTTGAGGCCACCCTACAAAGAAGTATTTCAGAAAATCCCAGTGATTGTTGGGAATACAACACATAGTAGTAAATAAAAAATGTGAGTTAATGGTTTCAGTGACCTTCAGGGAAACATATCGCAAATGCTTCCTGACAAACTAAATCCAGGGGGCAAATATTCCCAAAGCCCAATACGACCAAAGCCAAAGTAATTACAATGTTGAATAATATTGTGCTTTAGTCATAGTAAATTTCATACCTCTATAATTCAATATTGATTTCTTTACTGCACGTTTTCCATGTGTTTGCCTCAAACATACAGTTGTGCCCACATCAGCATAATTAAAGCTTTAGTTGGATGCAAAACACCATAATTACTTTCCTTCGCTGACTTTACTGAAAGTAGTAATCCATCCTGAATCATCCAGATTTTTTGTCTCCATGTATTTATGCTTAGAGTGTTTTTAGTTCCATAAAATGAAAAATGCAGACTATGAATATTATAGGATGAGGGAACAATTAAGCACATGTGACAGTAACATTAATTAGTGCAGAAACTTGACAATAGCATGATAATAGTGTCAGTTTAAAAGGTGCAAAAATTCAGTTCGAAAAAAAAAAGAAATATTAAAAATTGCTGCAGGAGCAAAATGTTGAAAAAATAAAACATATTCTTCACACTCAAAACTCATGCAAAACTTATGCAAAGAAAGCATTTTTATTTAACAAACAAATAAAAATCTGCATTATTGTTTCCAGAAAACAAATGAATTTGTCAGACACAGATGTTTTACATCAGTAATACTTCTACACAGATCAAATAAGCAAAATTGTTGCAGGACAGAATCTACCACTGGTTTCCAATTACTCAACCTTGACTTTTTGTTTTTTTGTTTTGTTACCCCCGTCACAGTATGTATGTAACTGACCAAATATGATCTATAAGCTTACTGTTTTATGTCCTCTTTTTCTCATAATATAATATAGCAGTTAACCAATATGCAAACAATGATAAACATGCAGCTGGGATAGCAACCTTAAGAAACTAACATGAGTCAAAGGCTTGAAATGGAAATCTAACGGTACGTTCTAGTGATGTGCGAGTCATGAACGAATCATTCAATACTCAAGAATCAATTTACTGACTTGTGAATCACAATCCCAACTGACTCATTTACTGAATAATTTCTGTCACTATTAGAAAACCAATTTCATTAGTAGAAATATATGCAGCTTACAATTACAGCCAGTTTCTTAAAGACATTTTTGATCTGGTATGGAAGAAAAAACCCTGAGCACAAAGCTCATATCACGAGTATAACTCATTAGTTCGCAGTAGGATCGCTCTGCTAACAGACTAGCACCACACATGCCTGCCAACCCTCCCTATTTTCCCGGGAGAGTTCAGAATTTAAGTGCCCCTGCTGAAAATCTCCCAGAGCCACGATTCTCCCGAATTTCTCCTGATATCTGACGGCGTCGCATATCATGTACCCTCCTCGTTTCTTATGTTAGAGCCACCACTGACTGCGCGTACCTACAGACATTAAAATAGGGCTCAATACTCCCCCCTACTGGTTACTCGCAATATGGCTTGTGAAAGATATGCTGTTCGGTTCTCATCTGACCTTTTAAAGCAGATACATTTCTAAACTACATACGTTACTCCTCTTTCTGCAAGTACTTCCTCAGCATTGTGTGCTTCTCTCTGGTAGCTCCTGCCAGCAGCTGTATTTTGTTAGAAACGTTACTTTTCAAACTGTTTTGGTGAAGAGCCTGAGTGTGTAGCAGTAAAACTGGTCTCTGCTGAAACACTTCCCCACATTAAATGTTACAGAAGTTGTCACCGCTATTCACCGTTATAGAGGTGTATTAAAAATTCATGACGTAACGAAAATAAACACCGGTTTTCGGTATGAAACGATATACAGCCCAGGCCTACAAAGTATATATATTTATAGATAAATAAATATTTACTTTTTGTTCTTTAAATAATTATAATTACAAAGTACCCAGTGATAGAAAGCCACTGCATTTTAGTCATTATTTCAATAAGACTAATAAAAGATCTCACGGTATTGCATAATCCTGTGATAGAATAGATTATTTTATGTGATGCTAAAGCATTCCACCCATAGACTCAGGAACTTTAGCACTAGAGCAACCACAAAGAGGAGGACTTGAGTTATATGTATATTATTTAAAAAATCTACTGTTGGATAAGCATATTTTGTATTGTAAGATTAATGTGATTGCATTTTAATCTGTTTCACATGAATGAAACAAAAGTAATGATGCCCACATTATCAACTGAAATGTCTGAGTTTGGCTAATATTAGCTAATGTTAGTAGGCTAAACATTACTTTGAATTTGTACAACTGCATAACATAATATAAAGTAAGTTGAATGATACAATCAAAGTTCTTACTATAACGTATTAATTTCACCTTTTGACAGTTTCATTCAAAACGTAAATTATCCGAATTAGATTTAATAAATGTTTTTTTTTTATTATTATTAATTGCTTTGTATCACTTTGAGATAGCTAATGTAAAGCATTATTTCAATTGTCTTCACATTTAGGACCAGCAAGTGTCCAGAATCGGTGGATCTTCTATCAGAGTGTGTTGAAGTTATGAACAGGTTTTCTTATTTCCTGAGTGAATGCGTTTTGTATAATCTGTAAAATAAATAAATATGATGTGGACTTTTGTGTCTCTTTATTTCATACTGTTATCTTTGATCTATAAATTAACTACTAAATGAAAATGAGATAATTTATTTTACAGTGTCCTTAAATGTATAGGTAAAGTGTTGTTTGAGCTACATGTGATTATAATGTGTTATATAAGTTCAGGTATCACTGGACCGATTTGAGACCTGTTTAGAACCTTTGTCAAGTTTAGATCACCGGTCAACTTTTAATACAATCAAATCCAGGAGCGTATACAGGAGATTAATAAAGAGGGGCTAAAAGGGGCCCGGGGTGGGTCTTGGACTGTAGCATCAAAATAAAAGCAGAGATGTTCTTTAGTGGGGAACCAATCTGAGCTGGTCACATTTTAGAGTTTTCATCTGTTAAAATAACGTTTAAAGTAGACAGTGTAGCCTCTAACTCTGCTTGCTTTTCAAACAATTTAAGTGATTGGCGAAAAATAAAAGAAAATCACAAATAAAAGCATTGCAACTTTTCACAAAAGCTTTTTGGCAAAAGAGTGGAGTGATTGTTTAATTTGTTAACTGATGTAATTGAGGAGACTATTATTTTGTCAAATAAATAAATACTGTAAAATTCAAGTATTCAGTTTTCTTTTTTCACAACTCCCCAAATCATACCATGAACAAATAGCTCAGTTCTAACACCATGTAACAATATTGTGATGGAATAAATGGACGGCACAGGGGCTAGGTTCTATCACTTTGTTTACCCAACTACAACTGCTGAACAGAGTAACAGTAAGGCTACGTCCACACTAAGCCGATAAGGTTATTTGGGGAGTTAGACGCCTAATGTTATCCACTCAACACGAGCATTTACGCCCCGTTTAAGGTCCCCTGATTGCGCAATCCCATACAGACCTGTGCGAATACTGGGCATGCGCGAAAAGACGCAGGAAACACGCGTATAATCTACGTGACGCCAGCACCTACATAAAATATACAAGAAGCTCTACAGCACAGTACATATCTGCTTGTCCCGTTAACCGAAGAGAACAATAGCTGCTCAGAAGAAGAGAGAGTTTTTGGCGTGGACAGACGACGAGATCGATTTATTACTCTTCGCTGTTGTCTTTGTCTGTAGTGTCGTATTGTTATTGACGCAGCATTCATTGACGCCACTTCCTTTCATTATCCGGGGAAGCTGTCCACACTAGCTCGTTTAGCCGTTGAATTAAGATTTACACTGCCACAGACCTTAAACGGCGCCGGGTTAGTGTGGACGATATGGGGGTGTAGACTAAATAATTATACGTTTAAGGCATTACCCGGCTTAGTGTGGAATTGGCCTAAGCCAGAACACACATATATATAGCAATCAAAAGCATTTTTTTACATTTTTTTATCCAGTTGCCCGGGTGTGAGGGGAGTCCCATGGTGGTCCGCTATAGTCTACACTTTGTTTACCAAAGATAATAAACAGACTAAAGAAAACGTAATAACTCCATTCCACCAACATTTTAAAAAATCAGTGTCTGACTGACTTTTTACTGCTGCAGTAATGTAGGGAAACACTCAGAAATTCAACTTTTCACTAAACTTAATTATAGTTTGGATTTTTATTTAATTGATTATTTTCTATTTTTCAGAACTTTATGATCTGTTAAAATAATTATTCCCTTTAGAAATCCTTATATTTGCATTCTTTACCACTATAAAATGGACAGTTTTATTTTCATTCACTCAGCTTAGTGTTCGGATTTACATGGAAAGAGGAGCAAATTAAGTTTGAGTGAAAGTGTAGCTTTTTTTTTTTTTACATTCGGGGTGACTGACTCAATGAATCAAAAACCTGATTCATTTTGGTGAGTGACTCATTCAAGCTCGAGTGAGTAAAAATAATAGTTTACCATCACTAGTATATTTAACTACTGTCCCATGGTAATGTTGGTTTTGAAACACTTGTAGAAGGCAGTTTTAAACACGAGGAAGGAAGAGGATTTAGAGGCAGATCAAGTCTTACCACATCGCATGAGTGTCACGGTTGATTCTCCCCCAGTTTAAATCATTCAAGGTTTTTATTCTTATTTATTTAAGGATAAACTGATGGTCTGGGAATAAAATTTTAATTATGTAATTGTAACTCCAATTGGTTAAAGATATTCCAAATTAACCATAAATTAGGACATTTATGCCAAGGCTCCAAGCAAATTCAGGGCATTTAAAGAGGTCATGTTGACCATAAAGTGCTCCTTTATGCTGATGATTTATTGCTTTTAATTTCCAATGCTCAAATTGCTTTACCAATGTGCTGTCTGTTCCATTGTTGTTTTAAATGATTCCACAATGTGAGCTTAGTAAACAGCTGAGTTTTAAAAGGGCGGAGCAGGACAATAATAGCACATGGAGGGCTATAAAACAGCTCAAATGACACTTTCGTAAATCATTTAATGTTATTGCTTTCTAATACAATCAGAAAAAGAATTCCACAGTTTTGGAGCAGATACAGTGCAAGCGCAAGTTCTACCCACATTTTAAAATTGATTTCACTACATCCAAGAGAAACTGGCTGGTATACTGGAGTTCCCTTAAAGAGGTGTGGATAATGAGGAGATCACATAAGTGAGATGAGGCCAGACACCAGCTGGAAGCGTTTCAGCAACAATTAAAAGATTGGTTGCTGCATTCCTGATGGCAGCTGTACGGCTGGGTATTGGTAGGAATTTCACAATTCAATTCGATTTCAGTTCTTGAGGCTTCATTCGATATTAATTTATCAGCTTTGATATTGATTCAATAATAAATATGCAACTAATTAAATACCTGGGTATATTTTTAAATAATGTGTGCCGTAGTACCAATGTTTAAGAACAAATGAACCCCAGCATGTTTTCTCAAGGTTTATTAAGCAGAACAAACTGTACAATATTGTACATGTGTTGTACAACGCTGAACGCTCTCACTAGAGTGTTCCTCACAGCGCCGCAACTGGCCAGAGGACTGAATCAATTCATAGGATTTGATGAATCGATATTGAATTGAGAAACAAATAATTGCAATGCATTGATGAATCAATATTTTCACTCAGCTCTACTAGGATGAGTTATATAGTCCAAAATACAAAACATTATGGACATCAGTTATGCACAAGTTCACAACAGTAGGCACATGTACTTATCGGTTGTGAACACAAGTGCAATCAGTTTTGTTTTTTTTCTTTTATCTTGCTTGAGTGCTTCCTACGGAAGAGGATTAGGGCCACTGGAGAAAAAAAATCGAATTCTGACTTTAATCTCAGAATTCTGACTTTAATCTCAGAATTCTGACTTTAATCTCAGAATTCTGACTTTGTTCTCAGACTTCTGACTTTAATCTCAGAATTCTAACTTTAATCTCAGAATTCTGACTTTAATATCAGAATTCTGACTTTAATCTCAGAATAAACTTGCAATTCCTTTTCTTGAACGACTCCTTTTCAACAGTGTTCACAGTGATCTTAAAGCACATTTTCTACAGTTTGTCAGCAACCAAGAAAATGAGGTTTTGGGGGAGTCTGTTAAAGATTTTTATGCTGTTGACTTAAATTATCTTTTGGAGGTACTAGACAGTTCTCTTCTTCCATTAATGAAATGGCATATTCCGGGATCCCACGGCCACGTAAAAACTCATTCATGTCTGACATGCTTCTCCAAAAAGTTAGTTGTCCTGTTCACAAATTGTAGTTCGTTCCCTGGTGTTCATCTGCATTGCAGCCAGAGGTCACTTCTGAGATTAAAGTCAGAATTCTGAGATTAAAGTCAGAATTCTGAGATTAAAGTCAGAATTCTGAGAATAAAGTCAGAATTCGATTTTTTTTTTCTTCAGTGGCCCTAATCCTCTTCCGTAGCTTCCCAGTGACTCAATAAACTGAAAGACACACGAATGTGACCAAAAAATATGCCATGGACTCATCACACACATAGAATGTACAACCAGGAATCCACGTTGTGTGGGGCAAATTAGAACAAGAAAGCATTTTTTGCCCAAGTGGTAGCAAAAAAAGTATTCATTCTTTCCTCCATTTTATTATTCTCATTCAACTTTATGCTTTTTGAGAATTGTAAACTGCTAATTGTCTAATCAAAAAAACAAACTATATGAAATATTTAAACTGAGGCAAGAACGTAACAATAATAAAGCATTCATATGAGCTATATGAGCCCTGGTATTATGACAGATAGCAGAACGTGCACGCCTGCCTGCCAGGCTGACAGCTTGATTATGTTGTGTCATTAGCATCAGTTTGTGACAAGTAGCATTCAGTAAGCAGTCAAAATAGAGCTATCAGAGAACCAAGATGATCTTTTTACAGTATCATCCTGGTCACAAACTGTGTGGAAAATATTTAGAGCGTGTTTCGAGCGCTACGATGTGCTCCATATTTTCAACAGATGAGAGGTGTCACTAGTAATACAAAAAATACATCATCATCTTTGTCATTTGTCGATATACAGTATTCCACCCTACAATGAAATTAATTGTAGGATGTTTCAGTTAACAGTATGATGGTATCTGTTTAGGTGCACATATCCAACATAGCTTTTTTTTTTAAAGCGTCTTCCTTTGATTCAGCAGCATTTAACGAAAGTAGAAGAACTACAGAGGAGTAAAAGCTAACTGGACCTTTTTCTGCCCAAGAGGACGCATTAAATAACACACAGCCTTGCAAATTCTTTCCATGCTGGCTGGCTCGCTGTCACCTCCAGTGTTCCAGCTGAAATACTGCTCAGTGCATTGGAATCAGTCACCTCTACGCTGATCACATAAGCCTAAGGGGAGGGAAAGACATGTCTTTGCTGTGGCGGCGATCCATCAATTCCGACAGGCATACAGCCCACTGACAGAGCGTTATTCAGGATGACAGAGCGCTGTGGAAGTGACGATCTCCATCCAGCGTCCTGTCGCTGTTTCAGGCCAGTGATTCTGGATCGGGTTTAGTCAGTTCCCTGTCCTCTGTCAGATTGTGAGAGACGGATGCCTGAGGGGAGTCCTGATGTCTTCCAGGCAGCTGACCTGAGGCAGAAACACTCACCAAGCACCTGGTATAAGTATGTATGTATGTAACAGTCTAAGTGCTTTTCCAATGTGAGGGACAACACTTTTTTAAAAAAATCTAGAAATTACATTGTATGATTTTTAAAGAAGGTATTTGTATTTCATTTCTTCACCTTAAGTACTTTAACACCTGGAAATTAGCAAAGACTTGTATCTCTACCGTTAAAAAGTCCACCTCTACTCTACTTTAACTTAGGAGCACCTGTCTGAGCTTGTTAAAGACACCTGTCCACCCCACAGTCAGTCAGACTCCATCTACTAACATGGGCAAGACCAAAGAGCTGTCAAAAGACACCAGAGACAAAATTGTAGACCTCCACAAGGCTGCAAAGGGCAATTACCAAGCGGCTTGATAAAAATAGATCAACTGTTGGAGCAATTATCAGAAAATGGAATAGGCTAAAGATGACTGTCAGTCTCCCTAGGACTGGGGTTCCATGCAAGATGTCATCTCATGGGGTATAACTGATGATAAGAAAGGTGAGGCATCGGTCCAGAACTACACAGGAGGACCTAGTCAATGACATGAAGAGATTTGGGACCACAGTTTCAAAGGTTAATGCCGGTACAACACCATGCTATCATGAGTAAAAATCATGCATTGCAGTGAAGGTTCCCCTGCTCAAGTCATCATAATGAGGCCATGTATTGTGAGATTTTGACCAAAGCACCTCCTTCTCCGAATCAGAGCATTGAAGATGGGTCATGCCTGGTATTTCCAACATGACAATGACCCGAAGCACGCAGCCAGGATAACCAAGGAGTGGCTCCATAAGAAAAACATCAAGGTTCTGGAGTGACCAAGCCAGTCTCCAGACTTAAATCCAATAGTCAAGCTTTGGAGGGAGCTGAAACTCTGTGTTGCTCAGCAACAGCCCAGAAACCTGACAGATCTAGAAAAGTTCTGCATGGAGGAGTGGACAAAATCCCCGATGCAGTTTGTGCAAACCTAGTCAAGGGCTACAGGAAACATTGTTCTGTAATTGTAAAAAAAAAAAAGCTTTTATACCAAATATTAACACTTAATTTATAATGTGCTTAAATACTTATGCACAGCAATAAAATACACATTCTTTACAGTTTTTTTTCCAGTCACTTCGGTGAAATTCTTACAAATTAAACTTTGCTCAACAGTTAGTGCAACTCCACAACATGTAGTTGTTTGGGCGAAACCTAGTGGCAGTTTCATGTTCATTTAATTCAATGGCATATGCTTTTGGATATAAAGCAAATGAGTAATTGCAAATACCTGCAAAATGATCACTTTTGACTTGCTTTTGATCACTATCAACTTGCTTTTATCACATCTTTCAAAATGAACTATACTTTTACAGGCTGAATAGTCATTGTTCATACAACTTATGATCATCATTTCATTGCTTGCGTTGTTGTACACAAAATTGTTGAACATGTCAAACACTTGTACAGCCAGTTAAAAAATATGGTTATTGTTTCCATGAAAATGTCCATAAATAACTTTTCTCAGGTGAACCTTATGTTACACTGATGAAAAGGGGTGTGCAAACTATTAGTTGCAACCGATAAGCTTCTTTTTCACAGTCATTTACAGTTGAATCACATGAATCCCCACTTTACGAGTACGTACAAACCAGGAGACCAGATTGGCACGAGGTGCATACTGTATCTACCAAACTGCAATACATGGAAGTCCAGCCTGATGGAATAGGGGTGAGGAAGGGTGGAGGAAGGGGACAAAACCAGGAAGAAGAGGACAACCACACAGACAGATTCCTGATGAAATCAGGGCAACGCTTTTGGATCATGTGGTAAATCATGGCCTTACAATGGTTGAACCTGGTCAAAGGGTGTAGAAAGTCAAATGTTGGGAAAATCACAGTCAGTTTGATTATTTAGACATCTTGTCAGGGGAACAGGTGAGCATTCTGTAATTTAGGGTTATTCTCCAAAAACTGATTAAAGTCATACAAGAGGCTTGTATTGTGACATAACCTTGTAATCTTTTACATGTAGACTTACAGGTTACTATAACTGTAGCTCAGATTTGGTGTGGCATAGTGACTGATAGTGTTGTAATTTTACAGTACCGGGATACTATTGTATCCCAGTACTGTAGAAATGTAGCATGTTATGTTTAGTGTGTTTTTTTCCCCTGCACCATCTAAAAGGATTGCAAGACAATCTAGAAGAGGTGACTCCGCAACCAATGCTATAAGACTGGGAGAAATACAAAGAGCTGTTCTGGAAAATGCCATCTTCGAAAATATTCAATCAATATCAATTTTTACAATATACAGTGTCCTCAGATAGAATGACATGCATATGAAACAATTGTACAATGTACTATTTGAATGGAACAGTGACCGAGTGAAGGAGCTCCGTCAACAGTATGTACTGGAAAATATTCTATGCATGCTTTAATGTTTACTGCATTGCTTTAACTTAAAACTTTAATGTATCGCTTATGCACTGCCATTCCATTATAGTGTCCGGCATGTTACTGTAATGATATTTACAGTGTATAATGTACAATTTGTTATGCCAAATGCTCTCTTCCACTAGCAGCATTGGATGCAACTTGTGATGACATCACAGGAGAGTCCTGCAGAGGGTGAATCGGCACCCATGAAGATACTTTCCTTGGTGCATTGACAGGGCTGTGATGTAGATGTAGATGAAAATTTGGGGCCAGACAGACAGGAGTGAATAGCTGTGAACAGTTGCAAATATACCATAAAGTAAGGTTCATATTCAGTGTCTTGATTTTGATTTAATTCTACGTTTCAAAATGCCATGCATGCTATGTATTGCCGTCTTGACTTTGCATGGCATTGTGCAGCACTTGGAGAGCAACCTGTCACAATGAAAACATGTTCAAACCTTTTTACCTGTTGGTATCATAACTCGTTATTTTGACAACAGTGACACTATCATTGACATAAATATTTCCTTTAGAAGAACAGATCATCAGTTTCGATTGGGACCTGCTTTTGAAGCATGTACAACCTATTTTGAGCCACTCACTTGCGCTTGTGCAATTGACTTTGCATTTTTGAGAAAGTGACTCGCTTTTGCAGGTTTTCTGCCATGTTTTGCAGTTTTGAGAAACGCCTTAGCACAGGCAGAAAACTTTAATACTGTTGTAAGAAATGCGCCAAAGTCACTGAGAAAAACTGTAAAAAACATACAATGTAATTTTCAGAATTTTTAAAATGCGGTTTCTCACCATGGAAATATACCAACAATGTGAATTTCAGACCCCTCCGTAATTTCTAAGCGGGAGAATCTGCAAAACTGCAGGGTGTTCAAATACTTATGTTCCTCACTGTATGTGTGCCTAATAACTGACCTTAAAAGCGTCATGCAAATATGGTGAAACCAGAATAAAGGATGATCAAAAGTAAAGTCGTTATTTGTAGCTACTAGCTACACAGCTGCTGAATGACAGATAAAAGTGTTAATCGGTAGGCTATTCTTTGTTCTTTTTAAATAGAATTCAAACAAAATTCAATTGAACAGAAGACTATATCTAAAAGTCAAATTAAATGATTGCACTTAAAATTTGAATACCGGCAGCAGGAATGATCATCCATTTGTTCGTAATCAAATAGTGGGATTGCTGCAGAGGTTATTGACATGAGATTTGGGATTTTTGCCTCGGTAAGATGATTTCTCGAGCATGTTTAGATGTTGTTTTGGATGCTGAATCCTGCTGCTGCCACACTGAAGACCAGAATTAAGCGTCACTGCAGCCAAATGAGAAAACATTTCCTAAAGAAATCAAAAGTCAAAAAGACTCTGAATGAACACTTTCCTGACCCGTAACCTATGGGAGGAAAGCAGCAGCAGTAAACATCTTCGGTGGGTGTTTAACCAGCCACAACAACCACAGTCCTGCTCCAGATCCACTGTCAATTTTCAACCTGCGGTCTGCTCCTGGTCAGCGAGATGATTTGAATATAGTGTCTGGGAATCTTTTCTTCAATTTATTTATGTATCTGGATTCAGAAGTGTGAACACTAATTATGTAAAAATGAAGGACAGCCTTCAGATTTTTTAAAGTTCTTAAAAAAACGGGTAAATGTGGCGACCTCTGTTATAAATCCTGAGATGGAAGAGTCCATGGTAAACAGAGAAAATAGATGGACATAATACTTTGTTTTTTATCCTGATTGAAGCCCTAGTGTGTAAGTCTTTTTGCAAGCTGCTCCAAAAGGAGGCCCCTGTGAAGTGTCTGGTGATCTGCTCATCAGCTTTAAAAGTCAGAAGCGCCCAGACCTCTGATTGCAGTAATTTTACTACCGAGGTTCCAGGCAAAAATGCTGCAAAATTCCTGCAACACCATGGCACATTCATAAGACACTGTGCCAGGAATTTCATCCCAATATGCCGCATGGTGTGTTTTGGAAAAGAGGGGAAAGTGTGACGCATTTGTGACTGCGAATGACGGAGTGTAGCTCCAGTATATATTACTTCGAGTATTCAGTATGACTAAGAAAATGCTATATAACTTCAGTACCCCAATGATAGTCTTCTTTTTTTTTTATATATATTGGACGGCCAATATATTAATTTTTTATAAATATTTCGGCAATTGGCTGAAATTAAAAATAAATAAATAAAGATTAGGCACCTGTGTGGCCAGCTGCAGCCCCTACTTGACTGAAGGAAGGACCCCTACACACTTGACAACCCACTCATACTTTAGAAATACTTAAGATACTCATACTTAAGAAACTTAAATTTGTTTTATTTTCTATGGTTCTGAAACCATTTTCAGTCAGGTTACTGTTTAGAGGTTGTTTTTATATGGTCTTATATTTGAAGTTCAATAAATATTTAATGAGTTTAATTAACTTTTTAATTTATATTCCACACAGTGAGTGTTCAATTGTCTTTCACAATCAATGAGCTGCTAAAAAGTATATATATCGTCTTTGGATATCGGCCTTAATAATCGGCTTTGATATTGACGCCCTTTTTTTTTTTTTTTTAATCGGCATAGGCCTTAAAAAACCCATATTGTTTATATTGTTTAGCCTTTATCTAGAAGTGCTGTACCTTTCTAATTCCTTAATGCTGTTCAACTGGTTAGGAACCACCTCCGGGGTAAACAGTCGTTTAAAAGTAAATGTAAGACAAAAAAAGTCTGGCACAATACCTGAAATCTGTGCTTTTGTGTTATTTTTTCAATTAGAAAAGCCAAAACTCAAAGGTAATCTGTTTGTCTTTTGTTCCTCTATTCATGACTAGTCTTTCTAGGACTGGGAACGGGACTGGAGCTGTAGCAGGGTCTAATTAAATTTTCCAGGCACTACTGGCAGACATGTTGCTCTTCAAGCAGAGATATTAACTTAGTTCTGCCCATTACTATTCCCCACCCTTCCTTCTGCTCCTCACCCCTTCTGCTATCCATCACAGTCACATTGGCAAAGACGGAGGGGGATACAGTTTAGAAAAGGGGATAGAAAATACATGAAAAAAAACAAGGATGGAGGCCTAAATATGAGGAATGTCTGCATTGATTGTGGACATAAAAGATTCATAAATGTGTATAAATGTGTGCAGTCTGTGAGAAGAGATTAACAAGTAGAAGGAGGTCATTAAGGTATGACAAGTAGGGCTTGGTGGCACACACCTGTGTGTAGAAGTTGAAATCAGCAATGTCTCTCACGGACCACACTGGGACACCTTAGCTTTATTGTCTCTCTCAACAATGACTTCATTGTACGCTAGGGATGTCCTAATCTGATCCCAGGTACCAGCTTAGGGGATCAATCAAAGACATTGACACTCTCCTGATACCTGATTGGTCTGGTGTCTGATATTGTCAGCCAGAAACCTATTGAACTATATACAGCTGAAATTGTTAAGAACCTGTGGTGTTTGTCTTTGTCTGTCTGCTTTATGCTATATTCCCCATCATTATGGAAAATTCCTACAGAGGTCCTGGTTGAGTTGAGGACCATCGAGCCTGAGGTGGAGCCAACCTGCTTCGCCTCCATAGCTGTAGTTCATTCAGCTCATCACAGTCTGAGAATTTAAAGAGCTCGCTATCAGAACTTCAGTGCCTAAGTCGTTTGATTAAGAACCTAAAGTTTTCCGTGTGATCTCTCCTAGTGTTTTCTTAAGTGTGATTCTTCTGACAATCTGTTTATCAATCTTTTCTATAGGTCTTCAGCTTCTCTGTAAGCCTTGGTTCTTCCTCCATGTGTGAAGTTCCTCAGTGTTCTACGCTACATCTCAGTGCTCTGCCTGCCTGTCCTCCTTACCCATCACCTTCTCCAAGAACACAACCAGGAGCGTAGTAACGTTGGGGTCTTGTATTTAGAGAGACTAGACCCAAAAGACCTATGTACATATGTCCCCACATAGCCGGGTATTTCACAAAACAGATATTTTTCTACAGTTTGACCTGTCATCCACACGTAAACAGAGATTTTCGGCACCAAAAACGAGTCTTTTTAAAAACTTCGGCCAAAGTGGAGATCTGCGTTTTCTCTGTTTTCAGTATCTGCATGTGGACGGATGAATGCTGAGTTTTATGTGCTGTAACTTCACTCTCCGAGTCATAAAATGCTCCAACATCATTTGTGCAACCTGCGTTTACACTCAGAAACAGCATTTATGCCCTCAGAGCTTTGTGTTGGAATCATCAATTGTCAAAGCGCGTTGTGTTTTCTTGCTCTTACAGCTCTGTTATTGCTGCGAGCTGAAGATAGAGGATAGAAAGTTACTCTGAGCGGATAGGATTTGGGAGACTACTGACCCCTACAGGTTTGCCACGACTATGAATGTGCTGAAAAACGCATTTGTCCGGTTATGTGTGGATGGAGATTTTTCTTCTAAAGGAGCGCAGGAAAAACTTTGTTTTTAAAAAAACGTCTACGTGTGGACATGGTCTTTCACTCAGACTCCTCAAGGCAGGGGTAGAAAAGGGGGACCTGTAGAGCTAAAATAATAAGGAATTCAGACCTAATAACTTCAATTCCACTTCATATAGACCGTAACTGGATGATTTAGATGTAAAAAAAAAAAAAAAGAAGAATTTGCAAGCATGGAATGTACACTTTAACATAAGTTGATGGTAAACAAATTGGAGCAAGCAACGTCCTTCAGGTCCAACTCACAAAAAGTTGAAATATGACATTTATCTTTAATGCATTTTTTCTCTGTATTTCTTAGGTCAACATGCTTTGTTCGCAGTCTCCTTCGAACAATAGATTTGGTGGAAAAATCTGCACAAATTTCCCTCATCATCTCACTTTTCACAAAGGAATATGCTTGAGGCCATAAACAGCCCAGAGGCTGCTGAAAGAGGAAAATATAATTACTCTGAAAAGTGAAAAGTTCTACAAATATAAATGACTTCTCTGCGTATTTGTTTCTTGTGTGTGTGTGTGCGCGTTTATGTGCATGTAAGTTGGAAAATTAAACCACGAAGTTCCTTCCACGTCACCCATTTCCACTAGGAGAAAAAAAAGAGTTCAGAGTGGTTTTTATTGGCGCTGCACATACTTCCATAGCAAAACCCTTAAACACATGAACTAAGAAAAGGAGCCTCTATTTAAAACCCCTGAATTACATTTAATTGTAGAAAAGCATGGCCAATTCCAGACAAGTGGCTGGGGATGCAAGCTGAGCCTGCATTGTAAGGAGCTGGTTTCCTGCAGGGCCAGAGCACTGGCAATGACCACCTAAAGCAGGATAAGGAGTAACCCAGCAAGAGAGAGCGAAAATCACTGGCTGTAGATAATGAATGAAGGAGAGGCAGAAAAAAAAACGGAGACTGAACGTGGGAGGGCTGAATAATGAAGAAGAGGGGGATGGGGGGAGAGAAAAGCCTCCTTCCCTTCCGTACTCCTTGTCTTGTGGTGAAGGGTTATTTTTAGCTTCAATAGGGAGCAACACGGTGCTGTAAAGGCAATCATTTCTGCAGCGGTGGTGTCATTGCTCAACGCCGCATCTCTGTCAAAACAAAAGGATACTCACTTATGCAAACACTTGGGCATGCATGCCCACAACAGTTCATAAAGCACTGGGATTATAAACACTTGCATTGGTGTAAATAATAGCCTGTAGGTTCGTAGTATAAGGTGACAGCTGAACAGATATTCATATTATACCAGCAAGTTCGAGCAGCTGTCAGCTCTGAAAACTTAACGTGACAACAGTGTTCCTCCCCTAGACTGTGTAACCATAAAAACCACCCTTCTTAAATTTCAGCATGCACACTGTGTTTTCACTTGGCACCTACTTCACAAGGTCTGGATATCTCACTTTAAAGTGTCTCATTTTTCACACGAGTGCACAGGAAAAAAAAATCTCTTCTCATCTCTTCTTAGATGCCACAGTGTGTGAGTGTGTCAAGTTAAATCAGCTGGAAAAGAAACTGAGCGCATGCGCACGCACACACACACACGTATTTCCCAGCTGACTTTTACCAGAGCATCACTTCTGATTCAATAGCTTCTCCAAAAAGAATTAAAACGTCTTCCATTATCCGATGTAGATTGTAGACTCTTCTGCTGAGATCAATAATCATGTGGTGTTAGTTTTTCTGAAGGGAGATCTTCTCGCTTTCGTCCGTCATCTGCTTACAGTACAGAATAGAATGCTTTTATGTAATTAAATACCATCTTATTTGTTTCCATACACTTACTCAGCTGTAGCATCAACATTTCTGGGATCGAATCAGCTACTCAGCATCAGATTTTCCTTATTGTGGTGTAGCTCAGATCAATAACAGAAATATATCAGCTTGATGATTAAAAGTAGGACTAATTAGCAGCTTTGCAGGCTTCATGCACAGTTATCTATTCCTAGCAGCAAGCTGTGATTCACAAATTTTCATGCCCCCCGAACCCCCCCCCCCCCACAAAAAAAAAGATAAGTAAAATTAAAAATCAATCGTCCCCGCAATCAATCACATAAAATAGGAGGTGAAAGCAGCTATATAGACATTAACATAGCTAAGTTGCAGCAACTGAAAATTTGCATCCATAAAAAGCACCATACTGGTTCCAAGAAGCTCCACATTGTTAAAAGGAAAGCTAAGCATAGACAGGAAGGAAAGTAAAAAGATTTGTAGTATCACTGGATAAGACTCTGATTGACTATTAGATTTCTTTTTCCAAATTTTTGATAGATCAAATACGACAGAAGCATCTTAGTCTCAGACACAGCGCAAACAGCTAGGGCTGGACAATATAGAAAATTACCCTATTAATGAAAAGAAGACTTATATTGATAGATATCGATAATTATCAAAAACTATCAAAAATATAATTTAAATGCAGCTGTGGTGATTTTATGCTATTCTGTAATGAACTGATATTAATAGGACAATGAAAAACTAATTTCAATTCAACACTTTATTAAAACATCTTTTTTTTTTTACCATAACTAAAAGTTTGTAAGACTCAACAATAAAACCAGGTTAAGAGAGCTGAGTGAGAGTCAATACTGATAAACATTAAGAGAAAAGTAATTTTATTGAATATTATATTATTAGTTTTAAAAAATTCATAATTTTAAAAATGTAAACTGTACACTTCTTTACTTTTTTATTTCCAAAAAAAGTTTTATGACAATTATATTAAGGGCTCAGACCTTTGGTTTAGTTTGTGTACCAAAGCCTGGTCAATAAAGCAAAGTTTGATTCTGTGCAGCTGCTAAAGCTAAAGCTAACCAGATACTCACCGATAACTGAGTGTAGACGGCGCCGAAAACACTGGTGTCAAGTCTGGTGACTGACTGCTGATCAATATTGGGACTAACGCGTTATTAAGTAACACGTTACAGTAACTATGGTAATATTGTGGTAATAAGCCTGGTAACTAGTTTAACTAGTTCAAGTTCGCCAAATCAGGAACGCATTTATCGTTACTGGGATTTAAATGGGGTAGTCAGTTGTTACTTTACGTGCCTAAAGCCGGGATCACAGTGTGCGATTACGGCCATCCTAAACCTTTACTTTCGTCACAAAAAGAGTGATTCCACGGTCTGTGGCTGTACAGTGTGCCATGCTGCCTAACAGTGTATTAATTGCACCTGACCAAAACCAGCTCAGTCAGAAATTGTGTGACTCTATTCTACTTTTGACCAATTAAATGCGCCGTGTGAGTGACGTATTGGCTAGAATCATGCTAAACAAAGCTTACATCAAGCTTGTTTTAAAGAACAAGGATCCCAAATTGTCCCCTTTTTCCAAGCTATGAGTGTGTCCAGATATTGTCTTTTCTTCCTCATCTTTCTTTTACCATTTCAGTCACAGTCTAGGAACAAGAGTATTCATGCAGATAGCACTTGTTTACATTTCCTTGTCACCATGTTGGCCCTGTCCATCCGTCAACTTTCAGTGACGTATGTTGCGTCACTAGTGACGGTGGCTTTTGGCAATATTGGCAATATTATTTTGGTTAAACACTGTTTATGACGCTGAGAATAATCTATTATTTATTTAGTTTCTCTTTTTGAGGCTGAAAATACTTGGTTTGTTTGCCTGTCATAATGAAGATGAGATCTCCATGGTGCAGTTCAGCTGTTTTCAGTTAAGTTTACAAAGAATGGATAAACCTCCATGTTTATGCTGAATCATTTTTGCACTATTATTGATTCCTAAAGCTCCTAATTGGTTTGAGGCGCAGATTTTTGTTGGCACTGCTAAAAGTATACTTTCTCCTCATTTCAATAAAAACGAAAATATACTTATCAAAAATTTCGACATATTGTATGTCATATTTTGGGATCCACTGCTTCTTCGTAATGATACTACGTAAAATTATTACGCTGACTAAGCTTGTTGTCTGAACGCACCATTAGGCTACCAGATGAGCTATGATGAAAAAGGAAGGAAAACTTATTTTACAGAATCTTTTATGGACCCTTTTTTTCTAATCCACCAAATGTCTATTATTGTCCATCTCTAAGTTGCACATGATTCATCATAAATCTGTGTAGGATTCACAGTTGTAATTCGTTTTCTTTGGCTTCTGCATATATGCTGTAAAACCCGAAAAATATGACTGGGGGATTGACTCCCTCTTCGCGATCATCTCCTGCCATGTTTACACCCTCAGTGTCCCATTCGGGACTCCGTAGCAACCGTTAGCAGACAACCGTCTCATCACAAGGAACCACATATTGCATTTTCCCACTCTCACCAGTTCTCATACAATTCACAACACCTGGTAAGATTTTAACTGCCTGTATCACATCCCCCGTGATCAGAGCAAAGAGCTATTGGCTAAGCTACAGCTCGACCACAAGTAGGATTTTTGAAGCAGCTGGACCAGAGCTAAAGCTGCTCCTTCTATTCTTAAATCACCAGTGAGGAAACTTTGAGTTCCCAGTGAGTTAAGTCCACATTCGCATTGTAATCTAGAGGACTGCTGTTCGCTGCATTAGGCTCTGTCTAATGAGCTATCTGGAGCACTGTCTCAGTCATTCTGCAGTAGGCCTAACTATAAAGACTCACCAGATGGTAGCCACCCTCTGTTAATAAAAATGTATGTTATTTAAACAATACTGTTAAACTTTCATTATAAATCTCCAAATCGAGGATTTGGAGACTCACTACACCCCTAATATATACGCTCACAGCTCCTATATGTTAATTTTGTTTTTGTTTTTTTGGGAAATCTTCATCTTACCAGTTATGAGTTCTCGAACCTCCATGTCGTTGGTCTTCCTAAGCAGACGGATAAGGGCCGGAATACCATCACAGTTTTTGATTGCCACCTTGTTTTCATTGTCCTTGCCGTAAGAGATGTTCCGAAGTGCACCGCAAGCTTTGCGGTGCACTTCGGATTTGGGGTGATCCAAAAGCCTGACCAGAACAGGAATTCCTTTCAGCTGACGAACATCCTTTTTAATTTTGTCATTTTCATAACAGAGGTGCTGCAGGTAGGCAGCGGCATTAGACTTCACCGGGTCGATCGGGTGACCTAGCATGGCGATGACCTCGGAGAGATCGGGGTCCCGCCAGCGCGGGTCCTTGCGAATGCTGTCGATGGAAGGTGAACGTCGGCCGGCCATTCGATCCAGACTGGCCATGCTTCCTCTCTCAGGCTGAGCAAGCGGTGCTGAATACATCCCATGGATGTAAGGGTGGCGCTCATCAATCAGCTCTGCTTCAATGGGGTCATCTGGGTACCCTCTGCAAGATAAGAGAAGAGAGAACAGTCAGGACACATAAGATAGAGGAGGTAAATGGAGGGTGACTTGAATTTGTCTGAGAAGAATCAGACAACCAGGACTATAAGAAATGCCAACTGAGGTGAGAATCAGTGACTAATGAGGGGAAAAGGTAGAGGAGAGGACAAGGTGATCTGATGTTTGGATGGGTTCTCATCAGTTATGTCAGCAGTACTCTGATGGCAGCTCTTTGCAATAAGCGAAATGATTTGCAGCATTCTGCTCCCTGTCACGTAGGAGTGACAAACATGTCAGACTTCAACAAACAGAGTTGAAGAGAAAGCGACTAGGAGACAGGAAATGATTGCAAACCAACAGAGACATGGCAACAAAAAAAGTAAAGGCTTTGAGGGAAAGACCTGTGAAGTCCTTTTTAAAAGGAGCCCAGAAAAAGGGATTTGATATCTCTCCCCCCAAGGAGCAGAGAAAAAGAGCCAAGAAGTGCCCTCAGGGAGGACTAGGAGCCCTTACAGTGCCTGCAGAGCTCCTTTTGCTCACAGCTCCAAACACTAGCATGCAGTCACTAAAATGTTAATGACCAACACTCTGGGATTTCTCTGCAAGCAATATCCTCATTAGCATTACTCCTATTAGTGTTGGGGACTTAAACAGTACTGAGCTCTAACAGTTTCTTTTTGGTGACAGAATTAAGGAGCAAAGTGGTCCACCGAGGGAGGGGTTTCCTTCAATGATCCGATATTTCCAAAGTCTCTTAGCGTCTGTTCTCTACTCCAAAGACAGCATCAAAGAGTCTTAGGAACACGGGTGAATATATAGGCGCTCGATTCTAGAAACAGGGGTGTTCACGGCTTTTTCTTAAAATCTTGAGGTTTTATCTTGAGGTTTTTTTACTTCCAACACGCGCTGGGGAGAGACATATTCAATCTGATCCACCCCACAGCCCTGTCAATGGGAGTCCTATTTAAGCTCGGAGAGACCTTGGGGGTGATGAGGTTAACATTTTTGCAAAGGGAATGTGTCATTGGAAATATTTAATTTTTATAAAAAGCAGGAAAAAATAAGTAGCACTCTTTCATTTGGAGTGAAACTAAACTGTTGTGTAGTTACACAGCACAATTAGCTCCCCCCCACCCAACTCTCTGACTGAGACTTGTTTACCCTCATTACATAATCCAGATGGTCTCCTCTCGCCATCTTTCATGGTGGTTGGTGGTGTCCAAAGTCAGTTTCACATGGCGCTCCACATTTAATGAGCTTTATGTTAATTATACACTTTTACAGTTTTCTCCGTGGCATTCAGATAAAACTGGAAGGGGATCTATATGCTGTCTTACCTTGGCTCTCGTGTGTCCCTCTTTAATAAAGCAACGCAGAAACATATCGACTTTTATGGCATTTACTGTAGTTTGTGTATCTCTCTCCGCCACGGAAATCAATACGAGATGAGCTAAAAGATGCTCTGCTTGCCGAACAATGTGTCAAAATCCTAAATCCCTTTTCTGCTGGATGATAAAGAGAGATACAGCGCCTGGTAAAATTGATGCACCGTTACCTTTTGCACCTCGACTTTTGAGTGGAGTTCAGTACAAAATCATGCAAAAGAATCAACACCCCTTGACATTTTTTACATTTTCTACTTTTTAGCCAATAAGCATTTTAACTCAAAATAATGCATAAATCTAATGTGAAACTGTGAAAGGACACATAGTTTTTCAAAACATTTTACAACCAAAAATCCAAACCACCGTATGCTGCAATTTCACTTGCAACTTCTTTGGGGTATGTATGTTTCTAACAGCTTCTAGAGAAGAACATTTTGTGACATACTCTTTGTACATTAGCTCAAGCTCTACCAGACTGGAGGAAGAATACCTGTGAAGTTGGTTTTCCAATGTGGATTTATGCAGGGCAGTACGTTGATGCCACCATGTTTCATGGTTGAAACATGTTCAGTATGCAGTTCAGGGTTAGTCTCCTGCCACACATTGGTTTTATGCCGAAAGGGGGTGCACCACTTGCTGTTAATATATACTCACACAAGATCTACGGATCTCTAAAGCTCCTTCAAAGTTAGTGTAAGTGTTCCTTAAAGTTAAAATTACTGCTGCCCTTGCATGGACGGTAAGATTTGTTGGATTGCTTTGGTAGATTTGCAGCTGTGCCATATTCTTTTCATTTTCAGATTCACAGAGTTCTGTGTGATTTGGGAAACTATTTTATAAAACTGCTTTAAACATCTTCTCCTAACTTGCCTTCTGTTTTCTTGCTCACTAATACCAACCTCTGAGGCCTTCACAGAAAATCTGCAATTATGCTGAGAACGCAGGAGGACTCTAACCTCTAACGCCATTGTTGGAACTCAATCATATTAAGGTGTATTATAGTAAAAGGGTTAGGAGCCTGTGATGCTTGTTTGTCCGTCCGTCTATTTCCTGTTTTTTTCTCCGTCATGCTGGAGTTTCGCCACCAGAGGTCCCGGTCGAACTGAGGGCGGTGCTCACCTGTCTGCTGCTCCAGCAGGTGCAGCTCATCAAACTCATTACTATGGAACCTCAATGCTGTAGTGTTATCCGCCATTTGGTACACCTCCAGTCCTCTGTCATTCTCTGTGGATTGTTCCAGTGCTTATCTTTACCTTCTGTGCTTCCCCAGGTAATTCCCAGTGAAACCTCTCTCAACGGTTGCTGGTTTTCAAGCATTGCGTGCTCAATCCATGTGTGGTTACCTCCTGCCATCTAACCTTCCAGTGTTTCTCTGCCGAGCTCCACCTCAGAACCTCCATCTCGCTCCTGGTAATTTTCCATCTAACCTCTACGGAAACTGCACCAGAAGATCTCGCAGGCATCCTGGACTCTTAGCGTTCCTCTGTGGTGTAAATACCCACCACCTACCATGTAAGCCTCAAATTAGTTCCTTCTGTTCCATTATTGTTCCAAGAACCCTGTCTCACATATGCACCTCCCTCTGCAGTCCATTCCACCACCCCCAGTCTTAGTTCCCGGTCCTCCCGCTTCGGTGCCACCATCGCAATTTATTTGCGGTCAATAAAAATCTCAAAACTCGCAACTGGTCTAGTCTGTGGTGTTCTGCAAGTGGGTCAAGAAGCTAAATAGTAATATGGCAAAAAGGGCCTGTATCTAAATTCACACCTTCAGTTTTGCTTTGTTTTAATGTGAAAACCAACTTACAATTATGTACTACTCTGTCATGGTTTATCATGTAAAACACCTTGATTGGTATGGTTGTAACCACGGTCCGGAATTAACAGTCGCCACTCGCCACATGCGAGCAAAGTTTGGCGAGTAAAATTTGGACCGCTACCTGCCACATGGCAAGTAAATGTTTCCACCAAATTAGTTATGTAATCCTTTTTTTTTTCAAGGATTTCTGCGACACTCCTCGGCTGTCTGCGTGTGATGTACACAAGAGTACGAGAAACATGAACGCCAACATGTGCAAGTTTCCTCATTCCTGGCATGAATATACTTCACCTGTTGGTGAAATTCAGCGTTTGAATCCAAAATAGGTCACCTGCGTGATTTGTATTTCCGATGAGGAAAACAAACAGCTGTAATTAGTAACACTCCACCCGCAGCAGCGAGCCACAAGGTTTCAGAACAGTTTAACTGAAAGAAGCTGTAGATTCAATTACTTTTTAAATCCTCCGAGTTATTTAGGATTAAAAACTGTTTCATCCGACCTCAAGTCTAGTTTCCTTTTATTTAGGCGTTGCGATGATAACTTTAGCCATGGATCCGAGAGCACAGCTGGTCGTGCTTTTGGCCAAAGTTACAGCGTCATAAATCAACAGACTTTTAATAATGCTCTGCGACCAAAGTGAGAAAAAAATCCTTTCTCACATTGTCCTGACACAGAGACCCCTGTGAGTTTTTAGATTAATGAGCGACTATTCCTATTAGTGCTACTGAGCAGGGGCGTATCTAGGAGGTTAATAAAGAGGGGCTAAGTAAGAATCGTCTAGAATTTCGACTGGTAAAAAATATGCCTGGCCAGTAAATATTTTTCATCTGCCGGCCATCTGGGCCGGTGACTCAAACTTTTAATTTCGGACCCTGGCTGTAACGTGTCAAGATGTGAATAAGGTCAAGACATATGAAATATTTTGCAAGGCTCTGCAGTTAGAGCCAGAAGTAATAGAGATGGAATAACATAGTGGGGGTTTGGAAAACATTTGTGCAAATGCTTCATCCAATTCCACTGTTGTGAATCACTGCAAACTTTGAAGAACAACAAAACTAATATTAATTTAACTAGATCTGGCATCCTGAATGCCAACTGTATGATTTTTTTATTTTTCTTGGCTTTGTTGAATAAGCTTGCGCCTGCAGTGTGGAAGGAGGGGCATATCACGATTCTGATTACAGAACATAGTCTGGAGAGCGACTGGCGCTCTGAGGTTTGGCCAAAACACTGAGTTACATGACAGACTGCATGCAAAACACGGGGAAATTGCATGTGTGCATACGAGCGCTGGCATTAACTAAATCCATCCATGCGTACACGGAGACGTAAACACTTTCTCACCACCCAAACCATCACCCAGATTTCTTGTTTTGCAGCAGAAGATTGGACTTGACAAGGCAAAGGGAGGCAGGAATAACCCGCAGAGGGAAGAGCACAGTTCACAATCTCAGAATCATCTGCACGTCGCAGACCTGCATATATAAACCGCCACTGCCGTCACTTTTGCATCTCTATTTCTTTCCTGCTTTCCCTCTCATTATGCCCAACACTTTTCTTTTTTTTAAATACATTTTGACACATAGGCACACAGATAATATGTACAGTTGTGTAGATAGTGGCTCATTCAGATCTGCGGCTGATGCGGTGGGGCTTCTGGTAAAGCAGGCGTCACGGGGCTGAGTGACGGGAATGTCAAGATTTGCATTTATATTGCCGGCATTGTGTGAACCGGGATGGCTGTATTCAGTGGATGTGAAAGGGGCCCCTCTGCAGCCTGATTACGGCAGATCACTCGCCTCGTGTTAATCGAGCTGCTTAATGTCCGGCCTGTTTGGGTGTATCAAGCAGCTTATTTAGGGATGCATGGCTGCGTTCGTTTTGCGTCTGAGTATGAAAGTGTCTATAAAAAAATGTTTACACATCCTCGCCATTCTGTCTTTTCTTCATCTTTTCTCAGTGGCTATCATCATCTGTTGGTTTAAGCCATACGTGAAACTGCTCTTCTACGGACCCATCAAAGGAGTTGAACTGAAAAGAATTACACATTCAGAAGATGTGTGCACTTCATGTATACACGCAGACAGTCACTCTGCTTTTAACCGATACTCCTCGGTGAATAAATTGGTCATTCTGAACTGTAAATGATATTTTGGAGACGAGTTTGCAAGAGAAAATAGTTTAAAAAAAAAAGTATCTTTGTTTTTTTAGATTAGATTTTAATTAACTGCTCCTCATTTTCATTACATCAAAGTAAGGTGTAAGTGTTTCATTTATAATTCAGAGGAAAGGTTTGTGAGAAACCTGAAACATATGGATCTGGGGGTTGGGAGGGATGTGAAGGGATCTGGATTATGCAGGTTGCAATGATTTATATTAAGAAGCATTTGAGAAAAGAGTGATCTGATATTAAATGCATTCCACTGTTTTCAGATTCTAAAAACCAGGTAATATTTTCTTCCTTTTTTAAAGACTTGTTGTGGACTTACTACTTTAAAGGAGGACATTAATTGGACCCTTACGGATGTAAATACAGTTTTTATTCAAAATAGCTTGGTTCTGTGATTGTACTTCAAACAGTGAGTTGCATATTACCTTGATTCCTGAGTGGTTTGGCCAAAGTGTTTACTGTGTCTACAATTATGATTGTATCATTGATTGGCATACGTAACTGGTATTAGACGCAGGGGTTGGCTAGTGTTGAAATTCAGCCTGGGAGCTTGGAAGTTTCTTTAATTCAGATGTGTCATGGATGAGAGAATTTTTATTTTTATAAATATCTCAAACTTTCAGGTGCTGGGGCGACCTATATTTAGAAGCTCTGAGAACCCGTCCTTTTAAAGCAGAAGAAAGCTACTGACGTCTGGTAGCAGCAAGCAAATATGAAAATACTTTACATCAAACTATCCCAGGATGTTTCCAAACCTTGCACTATCAAGCCCAGCAGTGAGGGATACTTATCAGCTGCAGGTGTAGCAGCAGTACAAAGATCTTCTACAAAAGAATAGAGGCCTCCTTCACATACAAAAGCAGACCAACAGCAGGATCATGACGATGGCTCAATTCTGGCAGCATTGGGGTTTCAAAAACACTCAGCATTCCTAGAATAAGAAGCAAACATGGAGAAGCAGCTTTCACTTTCTATGCTCCTCTTATCTGGAACAAACTTCCAGACCACTGCAAAGCTGCTGGAACACTGAGTTGCTTTAAAATGAGGCTAATAATATCCCTCTGTTTTGCTGCCTTTGACTGATTTATTGTATAGCTACAATATTGTAACAGTATGTTTTAATGATCTCCATGTCTCTCATATTGTATTTTCTGTTTTTATTGTTTTTTATTTTTACTTTTATTTTTCTCGTAATCATTTCCTTGCCTTGTTGCTGAAATTGTGTTATACAATTAAATTTGCCCCCCCTTGCCATGCCTCCTGGGAAGAGGTGAATGAATTGGCTACATTCACATCTCTTTTATGGGCCACTCGGTATATAAAGATCAGCGGATTAAATTAAAACACCCCCACTGCTCTCAATTAAGAGATGAGCAGCTATGGTCATGGACGCGTGCGCGCGTGTGTAAATAGCGACTTCTGGATACAGGTGGGCAGGTTAGAGCTGAGTCGATTGCCTAAGGAGAGATGAGCCATTAGAGATCGGCTTTAAAACGCCCATGTGGTCTGTCACAGCTCCAAAGCGGCTATTAATCACACTGACATGAAGACACCCACACTCACAGAAAGGTCCTCATGGACACAAACACTGTCATATAGGATGTGTTAAAGTTGGAATGTAGAAGAACACTCAAATTCACATATCTATTCACTTCTTGTCCACAGATAAAGGGAATAAAAATGCCCTTCCATCCTTACTGGCTGCTACCATTATTATAAGGTAAAAGCAATTAAAAAAAACAAAAATATTATTTTGATATTCTGTCAGATTTCTACCATTCACTTCACCAATATTTCTTATGTTTATTGTGGTCTTAAGTGATAGACCAACACAAAGTAGAACTTTTTATGTATATAAATCTGAAAAATGTGGCATGCAACTGTAGTATACCCCTCTAATGTCATATCCCCAAATTATTCATGATAAAATAATAAAACGGGAATAATAAGATCAGAACATACATTTTGTTAAACGGTTACCCAATTAGTAAGAGGCACCTTGTCTGTAATTTAATGTCTGTATGATTAAAGTTGTTCTGTAACAAGGCATTAAATAAGAAGTTGCGTTACTTCTTAAATTAGGCTAAAACTGTCTTCATTAGGACACTATGGGCCTTTTTTTTCCACCAATCCAGTTCCAAAGCTAGTTTGGTACCAGAAGCTGACTTCTCACTGGTTCTTTGGTTTTTCCACTACTAAAGCATCCGTTTCGTGCTTCCAAACCGGGGCATAACCTAACACCAGTGCATTTTCTTGCTAAAAACTGCTTTCTTCCCCACCCAAAGAGATGCTATTTTCACTTGTAACCCTCTGTTGTTCAGATGAAACAGTCACCTTTACATATTGAAAATGTTAACCAGATACTTTGCCTTAGCAACTGGCTAAAAATGAAGCGGTTAAGCCACTCGTAAATGTGATACTGGAGTTCAAACAAAAAGTTCTACGGATCATCAGGTTTTGTCCTTTATTTACACCAACAATTTTAGTTATTCAGTCATGTTTAACAATACTGAATTGTTATTGATTCACAGCTATTCTTTGATTAATTAGATTACACTTTTAATTTTTTGACAAGCCAACTTGCAGTGCTTTAGATCAGTGTGTCCCAACCCTGGTCCTCAAGGCACACTGCCCTATACGTTTTAGGTTTTTTCCTGCTTTAACAAAACCTGATTCAGATGACTCAACAACAGCAAAAGCTTGCTAATTGGCCATCAATTGAAATCAGGTGTGCTAAATTAGGAAAAAAAACCAAAACATGTAGGGCAGTGTGCCTTGACAAGGTTTATTCTTAAATATAATTTACTACCTATTTTACTAACATCACAATATTTTTACTACCAGCACAGCTTCAAACTTAAACTGTAGCAGTGTAAAGTAAAGTGAAAAGTATCTAAACAGATTAGATAAATGATCCTTTCAATATAAAACATATAGTGGCAAAACGCTGCATTAATTACTGATTACAGCGACTGTAGAACCCCGTTCTGGTGAAGCAATCTCTGGCTGTTGCTAAAACTGACCAATCAGATGTATACGCTATCCGTTGACTCCGTGCGTCCTTGCGTAGGTGACGGAGAGCCCTTGCGTCGACGGATAATGCCGTTGCGTCAATCCGTGTCCGTCAAAACGGAGAAGCATAAACTGGGTTTAAGAGGGAAATCTACCATAGTACTTGGATTAATCAAGATGTCACAACAGGCCTTGGTCCATAGGTTTTACTCAATATGTCAGAGTAAGAGTTACATTAAAATTAGAAGACAGACTGGACCTTTAGAATGAACAGCTACATAATGTGTAGATATTATGTTTATGTCAAGGACTGCTTTGCCAAAGCATAAATTAAGCTATAAAACTTTTTAATTACCATAAATATATTTTTCCAACATTGTGTTACAGAATTCAGAAGTAGGCGAAATAAATTATCAAATCCTTGAAATTGTTCAAATGCAAACAATTTCTCCTGGCCAGTGTTGGGCAAAATAAGTGGAAAAATATATTAAGCTAATTAATAAGTTACTCTCCATCAATCACTAAATGAAAGCTCCCAACCAAACAAAATATAGCAAATGTAGCAAGCTACACTACACGAAAATGACAAAAGTACATCACTTAACTACACCAAAGCTACTTTATGACACTCATGGACCATACAACTGTCACGTGTGCTTTATCAAAAATTACTTGGCAATAAATCTGATTCTGATTTATTAACTAATTTCACTCCAAGCTATTGCTATCTAGTGAAAAATAAAACTGTAAGACAAACAAATAGGCAAAAATATCAAGATAGCTTATTAAACTGTTCTCTCTGCTTTAACCGCTACAAAACCATGTCAACACAAACCAACAAAAACCTCCTCACATAGCTAATTAGAAAAATGGGAAGAGTGTATATTGTAGAAGAGCCACACTTGTGTTTGCATGTTTTCTTCATTTAGGGCACATTAGGAGGAGACTTTGTATAAGATCACTAACGTTAACGTGGTTCAAAGCACAGGAGCAAAATTAAATCTTGCTCCAAACAGTAACAGCCTTGCAAGAAAAAAAAGAAGAAAAAATGATGTTGAAGGTGAATTAAGGAAAGAGTTTTCCTGAAGTTTGATAAGATTCACTAGATCAACTCACTTTTCACACCCTGCTTTCTCACTGCTGCCTCCTGTGCACATGCCCCAGCGTCACCATGGTTACGGCTAAACTAGTAACGGCACCATTTTGAGTGGCGCCCCTATTCAATTGGTATATAAAAATAAACTTACTTTGATGTGCTGCGATTGATCCGCAACTTTTCCATGCCCCAGAAATTGTGAGCCATATTTACTCGAGCGGACACAGCGGTCTTCCAAAAAATGAATGTTTGTGTCCATTTCGTTTTTTGTCTGTATGCTGGTGGTAGGATTACTGGCAGTGGATTGCAAGGAGCGAGCAGGCGAGGTTGATGGTGTCGATGTAGCCGTTGGTCCAGCACAAACAGCAACAGCTGAGTGTTGCGTCCCCGCATTCTAGCTTGGTGGCTAGTGGACTCCCTGTGGGAATTAACCGCCTTCACACCTGTCCAGGTAATGTTTATAGTTTTCTTTCAAACTTAGCAAAAAACTTCTCGGCTGGTTTCAGACTACTGGCCTAAGCGAGTCTTTAAACCGAGCGTCCTCCAGCCAGAGGTCAGAAAACCTTTGCCCATATTTACTTGGTTAACTCGCATGGAGCAGAGGTTTGACGCCTAGCTAAGGTACTAGCTTGCGCGGCGCCCAACGTACATGTTACGTTACGTCATTCCATTTACTTAGGTCCTACTCAACATGAAAATAAATTCATGCAAGTTTAGTATGGAAATCGACCTGCACACGTAAGTTACCCTAATTTAAAAATATATAGACCCAATTAGATGGGGCTTTGAAAATTTTATTACCTCATCATATTTACTACTTTTTACTGGCCTTAATTTGGCATAATTTAATTTACTACCTTTTACAACCCCGCAGCAACCCTGCTTGAGGACCAGGTTTGGGAAACACTACTTTAGATGATGTTGATGAAGCACACCAAACTAGCACCAGTTCTTTTTTGGTGGAAAAAACTGAGTGCAGCACATGACCCTGACCAAACCATCCCTTGAGTAAAATGGGTTGGGGATGCTTTTCTTCAGCAGAGACAGTGAAGCTGGTCAGAGCTTATTATGAGATAAATGGAGCTTAAATAAAAGTTAATCCTGGAAGAAAACCTGCTGAAGTGTTGAGAGTGGAGCTGGAAGTCCACTAACCTCAAACAGCCAGAGCATAGGAACAAGGTTCTATAAGATACTGACTCAGGAGGGGAGGGATAAAGATACGCATCACAGTTCTCAGATTTGATCTCGTCAGTGGTAGTACCTAATGCAATCATTCCTTACAGAAGTACTAGGGCCATAAAAACATTCACCATTGCCAACAGATGTTAAATATGAAAGTAAATGAGGCAAGGAACATAAATGCTCCATTACCAGGCATGCTGACTGATACACAGATCTAGCCAAAGCATCACTGACAGGCCAGCTGAGTAACACCACTGCTCTAGAATGAACATGAATATCAATGTTGCTTTGACGTTTTACACCAACATTAAGATTTCTGCAGAAGAATCCCAACCCTCCTCCCCAAACTGGCCTCAGCAGGTTATCAAGTGTGAAAAAAGCTGCTTTGACTGATAGAAAGCACGTTCAATCCATACACCTACTCTGCAGGCAAAAGTGGGATGTTCTCTCCTTTAAATGGGTTTTCACAATAACAGACTGGTGTAGGAGCGGCGTAGCTATTATCTCATTATGATGGCATGCCAACATGTGAATCTACTTGGGGCAGCATTTAGAGGGCGCCGGAGGTCCTAATGCGTTAAAATGCAAAGTTAGAATTTACCCTGAAGTCTGAGTGAGGCACAGCCAGCGAACCTCAACAACAAGTCATCATTCCCATCAGCGTGGCTACGCACAATGGGCTTCGCTGTGGGGACAAAATGAGCGCGTGGCGGCGACGCAGAAAGCCACTTTAGGACTAAATATCACCATTTTTGTCTGTGCATAATTGAAGGCTTGCATAAAATGATAAGCTGTAATTAGAGCGTGTTAAATCTAAGATTCATTACAGCACCTCGGAGACGCTGGTCCCGTCTTGGAAGAATACTAATCATGGCCTCAGTGCTTAAGAGGCTGTGTGCTGCAGGGGAGCTGATAGTGAGTGTTCTTAGGTAGAAGGTAGTACTCAATAAGGGGGGGGGGGAGCTAAAGTAAAGATAAGATTGGAAGTGTTTGCTTTTAGCTAAAATAAGCCTGGTGCATGCTAGTGTTTGGGAATGCATCTGAGCGTCTGTCTCTACGTGTCTGACTATATATATGGCTGTTAGAACTGCATTGTGACACATGTAAGGCAGGCTACAAATTACCTGTCACAGCAAACTCCTCTTACCAAGCAGATGGAAGAGTGAGTTGTTTTCTGAGGATGGGATTTTATTGAGAATGTGTGTGTGTATCACAACAAAGTCACAAGTGTGTAATGACAGGGGCTCTGATTGGTCTCCGGCTCTGTTGAGACTCATGCGCAGCAGTCTGGGAGCCTTTAAATCCAGCACGTATGTTCAATTAAGTGGCAGGAAACCTGCATATTGTTCCGTCTTTGATCGGGACCAAAACACACATGCTCAAGCCTCACTCTCTTTTCTTGCTCTTAAACCCACTTCTCTCTGTTCCTTTAGGACTGGCATGACACCAAACATTGTATTCTCAGATTAGTGGAAAAGTCCACAGAGCTCAGTAATATCCATCTGCTACAGATCAGTGATCAAAAAGAAAGTCTTTAGCACACTTACTCAGCTTAAATCCCTTGGTCCAATTTACTTCAGGATGGACAGTTTTCCCCAGGCTCTCCTAAAGTTGACAACAAACTGAGTGAAAGCTATTAGTAGAGAAGAGCTGGTTTTTAGGGTCCATTGTTGGGGCCTGACAGCCTTTTTCCTGTCTTATAAGGTAACAAACAGGTTGTACTCCCCTCGTTATCGTTTGCTTGAAAACAAGAGAGTAGTTTGAGAGGTAATGTATGAAAGCTTGCTATACTCCCCTGCTCTCCTCCCATCCTCCTCATCTCTTGTCACATCTTTAGTCATTCCTACCTCTTTGCCTCTGACACAAACATGTTTACTGTCCATTTACAAGAAAAGGGCAATCTAAGCGGTTTTGTTTAGACACCCTACCTTTCTCAGCACACTCTTCAAGAACAAGAAACATGTTTTCTGTAGTCTTTTTGATGCAAGAAAAAGGCAACGAGACAAGCGTTTAATAAGAATTCACTTTTTGATGCAAAACACAGACTTTGGTATGGTGTGTAGGGAATAGCAGTTTCTTCTTACCTGACCCTGTGCATATCCCGAAGAGGTTCCCTATGAGTGCGACCCCGGTTGGCGCTCGGCAGGGTTCGGCGGTTGGCTGTGGAGTAGTCGGGTTCCAACTCATACGGCTCCTCTTCTTCGGGGCCCAAACTGCGACGATCATCCTCCAAGCCATATGGCTCCGGTTGGAATCTCTCCGGTTGCGAGCGGTTCAGATCCACCGTGCTGCTACCCATAGGCACCTGGGGCTGTGCCATGTGGCCGTAGTCGTCCTTTCGAATCGGCAGCGTGTAGCTGTTTTCCGGACGGTAGCTGTTGGGCATGTAGGGATAGCGCGGCGGCCGGAAGTTGACGCCCCGCGACAGACTGCCGTAGTTGTCGCTCAAATCCGCGTAGCCGTCGTGGAGGCCGTAGTGTCGGATGTACTGGCTCTCCGGTGTCTCGCCGTATGAGTCATTGTAGGAGTTGTTGTAGGCGCGGGTCAGAGTAGAGGTTGCTTGGGGTGTGATGAAGCGTTCACCTCCATTCTTCATGTATCGTCGGTCAATGGAATCTGTGTAGCCGCTCAACGGAGAAGAGCCTTCGGGCAGGGGAAGGCCGTCTGGGCCCAGGGGGACCTGACGCACGGTTCTGGTGGTCACTGTCTTCACCATCTTAGTCACCTAGAGAGCAGGTCAGATACATTTGTCAGACAGTGTTGCAAAGTTAAAAGTCTTTGCATCAAACTAATAATGTTGTTGTATTTTCAGGGTGTTAAGGCAACTACTGAACACACAAGATCTATTTCCCATTAAGCCAGGCTACTCTGATACAAATTCTTGAAAGAAATATCAGACATTCTTTAAAGAGATATATAAGCACTGAGTTATCAAATGGTGACAAGAATTGGATGACTGTCAAAAATAATCATCTTCAGGATCAGTGAGGTAAAACCTGAGAAAAAGAAGTAAGACAGTTAAAGAGAAACTATTTTCCACATAGTTTTCCGACACGTCTCTGCTTAATTTCTGATAAGAAAGAGCAAGAATTCATCGGTAACATGAAAACAGAACAGAGTACAGTTAAGTCTGCTTTTTTGTCTTCTGTTTTTTGAGCTTTCAACAACTTTCTGTCATGAAACATGTTGGACACAAAATGTTGCCACCCTTTTGGAAATGTCTAACTCTTAGCTTTTTTATACATTTTGGTATAATAAAGTATTACATTGAGTAATCAGATTCAGCTGATATCCAGATCAATAAGTAAAAGCGTAAAATAATTCTGACACAAAAAATCTGATGAGCCCATTTTTGTTTTTAAGTTGTCAAACACAAATGAAATCCACACGTATTAGAAATCAGAAAAAGGCATTATAGCCTAAACATATATGCTGCTAAATATAACAAAACTCAGACAAAACATTCAGATCCAGATTATTTAACCAGAGTCTCCCAGCGTTTGATGTAACAGACATGTGAACGTTCAAATGCTTCTCCACTAGACCCTGTATCCTGTTAGCACCCTAGGGAAAAGGTTAGCAACGCACGATGTGGTTGGGGGACTGAGACAAGCAGAGCATAATACATCTATTTCTGAGGCCCACTACCTTCATTAGCTTAATATCTTTACTTCCTCTGCTGTAGGCTGTGTAAATAGAGAACGACAGAAAGCAAACAACTCAATCTCAGCGCTCTTCGTTCATATACAAAACAATATGAGGTGCCCAGTTAGCTCTCCTGTAGCCTATAATTGCCTATTTTGGCCAGGGTTATAAATTCATCTTCAAAATTAATGAGGCTGATGGAAATATATTATCATCTGCGAGTCTGCAAGCCTGGTGGAGTTCATGTTACCCTGGAAAAGGTGTTGGAGAGAGGTTAATTTCCAATTGATAGACACGGACCTGCACTGATTGGTTTTAAAAAAAAAAGGAACCACAAGACGGAGGAATGCCGGTTGTCTGTGAAGTGCCGTGCTTCTAGGACTGGGATCAAACACATATTTGTCAGTCCAGTCATGCAACATCTTGTCTCAGTGATGCTCCATGCTGGAAGTTGAGTGTTGTCAATGAAGATTCTCAAGAGTCCAACCCCCAGGAGCAAATAAGCAAGCTCTTCACCAATCACGAGAGACCCTCCGAAATTTCATCCCATCGTCACTATGGAGACTCCCAACAACTATGTATTCATCCATGGGAAGAACATCTCCCACAACACCCTGGCAGGCTCCACTGCGGTACCCCACATGTCCATCGACAAACTGTTCTCTGCGCTTCTCGAGTGCTTCGGCATCATACTCTGTGGTTACATAGCTGGGAGGGTGGACATGATCACCGAGAACCAAGCAAAGGGTCTGGGGAATTTTGTCTCTAAATTTGCTCTTCCAGCTTTGCTCTTCAAAAACATGGTGCTGTTGGACTTCGGAGATGTCATTTGGGCTTTCCTTTGGAGCGTCTTGGTTGCAAAGGTAACAGTGTTTGTGCTAGTGTGTGCGCTGACGCTGATAGTCGCCAGTCCAGACAGTAGATACAGCAAGGCCGGTCTCTACGCCATCTTTGCTACTCAGAGTAATGACTTCGCCTTGGGATACCCAAGTTGATGCTTTGTATCGAAGCACCTATCCAGAATACCTCCAGTACATCTACCTAGTTGCCCCCGTTTCCCTTATGCTCCTCAAGCCCATCGGTTTTGCTCTCTGCGAGGTGCAGCGGTGGAGGCCGGCCAGCCATCCACAGCACAGTAGTCTTAGCATCCTGGGAATTGTAGTTTTACAGGTGTTAAAGAACCCAATCGTGTTCATGGTGATGGTGGGAATCGTCTCCCATTTTGCCCTGGGAGAACAGATCCCTGCTGTGCTGTCTCAGTTTATAGACGGCCTAGCCAATTCTTTTGGAGGAGCAGCATTGTTTTACCTTGGCCTCACTATGGTCGGCCAGCTGAGGAAACTAACCAGAGACACTGGAGTTGCTCTGATTCTACTCATCACAGCCAAACTCCTGGTCATGCCTTTGGTATGCAAAGACATGGTGGACATCCTGGACGTCGGGGTGAACAGCACCAGCCTTAACCACACAAGTTTATCCAATTTTCCTTTCTCTACGGAGTCTTCCCAACGGCACCGAGTGTGGCTATATATGCTGGACAGTATAACATGGAGCTGGAGGTGGTAAGTTCTGGTTGAAACAGCAGCTTGGCTTGATTGATCATTTCTGGAACAATACGGCGATTCAAACATATAGGCATGTAAAACGCATTACTCTGGACTGAAACAGAGTCGAGTCAGTGTATAAATCTTTTATCTCTTAAACAAAGACTGCCTTCTGACCTAATCACATGATATGCAAACTCACACGTACACACACATGCAAAGACAAGCAGATAATTTCTGCTTGTTTTCTGCCATTCATAAGCATTTGCAACACTGCTAATTTCTCAGTCACATTGTTGTACTTGAAATATTAAAATAATTTATTTCTCAAAAAAAAAAAGAAAAAAAAAAAATGGAAATTATAAAAAAAGCTCCCATCCCATCCCTACAATCAAGAGGTTTAATGTTGATCAACATCTCAGGTAATTGTAAAGTGCTTCCTTTACTATCAAATCAAAGACATAATTTCAGTTTTAATCCGAAGGAGGTTAGAGAGACATGAGATATCAGAAACCACCAGGAAAAAAAAACCTATGCTACACAGGAGGATGCCAGGAGCAGAGGCGCAAAGCACAGATTGGCTGTTTAACACGGGATCCTCATTAACTTTGCTGAAACAAATAGAAATTTACACTGGCCTCGTTTCTTGATTACACCCTGACTGAGCTACATAACAAAGCCCATTTCAGGAACATCGAGGTTCATTTCCATGTTCCAAGTAATTACTGAGTAGTTTGTTTTCCATGCCAGTCTGCCTTGGCTTTGCACAGGTAAAATTTAGAGCTTATTAGCAGGATTTCACACCAGTTTTGGAATAGGTAGACATCCATCTTGATCCCTGATAGTAAATACAGTTGAAACCAGAAATGTACATACACCAAACAAAATGCTACACTTTTTTTTCCTCAACAAGGTTAAATCAGACCAAACTTCTTTTTTATAGGTCAGGTAGAATGACCAACAATATTCCTATTTGCTAAATACCATGATAATAAGAAAAATATTATATCAGAGATCTATTTATCAATGTCTTCAAAATCAGAAGTTTCCATACATTTCCCCTGTTTTTGTTAGCATTGCCTTTAAACTGTATGACTTGGGTCAAAGGTTTTGGGTTTCCTTCCACAAGCATACAATAGTTTGCTGGAGTTCTGGCCCATTCCTCCCAACAGAGCGGAGTCAGGTTTTTAGGCTGCCTCACTTGCACACACCTTTTCAGATCTGGCCACAAATTCTTTTTGATGTCCACGCCAAAACATTGATTTTGCTGTCAAGTCAATTTGCAGCCAAAAATTTCGTACTGGTTGTCACCGGATATGAGCTGAAAATCCAGCCATCAGAGGAGTCACGGCCCCACGCTGACAAATACGCTCACTAAACAATCAATATTTCCACATAATGATTGTCCCTTATAATACCATCTGCTTTATGAAGTGCATCAGTTCCTACTGCAACAAAACATCCCCACAGCATGACACTGCCACCTCCGTACATTACAGTTGGATGGTGTTGCCAGGCTTACCCAGTGTCTCCCTTTATTGTAACAAATATCATTATGACCAATTGGTTCCATTTAAATTTCATTCAACTCATTTCAAATTAAAAAATAGATTATAAATCCCAAAGAGAAATGAAATAAATCAGACCATGTCCAAAAATGAAGGTCTTCATTTTTGGAGATATGTTTCAAGGTGGATAATTATACTTACCAGCTTCACACAGAGCCTTTTTCTCTACCGTCGATTTGTACATTCATTTCTGTGACATAAAATCAGTCTCCCTTCTGAGCAGTATGATGGTTAGACATTCCAATGTTCTTTATACCTGCTTTTAATCTGTGCCTCCAATTAACTAAAGACGTTTCATAAGTTTCCAGATGTATGATACCACAATCTGGGTTTTCCCTTATTGTTTAAAGAGTAATTACATAAACTTTAGATATTGAAGACATTGATAAAAAAAAATCTGTGGCTGTATTTGCACAACAGAAATACTTTCTGAGTTGAAGTCAAAAAGTAGCACCATCTCAGTCTTTTTGCCACTACTTTCCAAACAACTTTTACCTTTATTTTGCATTGGATTCAGATATCAGATTGCACTGAATATGTGCAGGACCAGTTGGGAGTAGTTGTTCTTGGTTTTGTTGCAGTTTTAACAAGCATTCCACAGTTTGAGCTTGGTTTAAATGTACGAGAACACACACTCCTAGGTAGATTATCAGTTGTCTAAAGCATTTGTTACTTTCTGTGCTCTAGAATGAGGGTATTGGAAATGGTCTTATACCCTTTGCTAATTGATGTGCAGCAAAAGTTGGGTGTCAAAAATCATTGATGATGGTTTTACTTATTGATATTGTGCAAATGCATACCTGTATAACTGTACAGTATTTAAATGCATTAAGGTTGCAGAGAGGGTGCACATATAGCTTCTCTAATTTGGTAGCATCTCCGAGTGTTGTGTGTTTTTGTACGCTCTGGTTAGATCTAAACCTTTTCAAAACCAGATTATGTTATTGTATCCTGATGTAGAAAAACAAATAAAAATTATGTACGGAGCACTTTTTTTGTATGAATGAAAAGAAAATAACAAAAATCTGGTTGCTTATTTTTACATTAACCAAAGATTTGGTTTGCGAGTCTGCATTTTTTAAAATATTTTATTATGACTGTTAAAAGATGGGGGGAGGGTTTGATGAACACTACAGCTTCCCTGCCTTGACATGCCCAGCTGGCATGTACTATCACAGCTTTTTAGGCAATCTGCAAAGACTGCAAGCGGATCCATCACCCATTTTCAAACACCCTTTGATGTACGCTCAAGTTCACAAGATGTTAAACCATCACGCAAGGGGAGATGGGAGGGGAGCAGGGGACCTGGGTTTCAGAAAAACGACTGAAATCTGCTGAAGTGGGGTAAACAGAGCTCAAAGAGAATTGCTGAATTGATAGTGCGAGTGATTATCCACAAATGTAGCAACTGTACTGATGTTTATGTGGCTTAGAATGCCAAGAAAGTCAAATCGGTACTGAAAAATGTTTAAAACAATCACTACTTTATCAAGCTATTTGAAACTGACCAAATTCACAAAAAAGCCAATAAACGATTATTCTTTCTTAGACAACTAAAAAATTCTGAATCAGGCACAATATCCTGGTTCAGTTTTACACTGCCATCATCCAAAGCATACTCATCTCATCCATAATAGTCTGGTATGGTAATTTGGACCTACAATCGCACAAAAAACTACAACGTATAATAGACAAATCATCTAAAATCATCGGTCATACTCTCCCTTTTATTGACACACTGTACCAAAGACGCATCACAACACGGGCTGTCAAAGCATTTAAACCTGTCCATTAAAGAATTGATTGCCGTGTGTTGACACAGAGATGTGAGCATGTCACGCTGTACTGATCAACAAATTCCACCAACTTGTTGTGTGGTCATTAATAAATTAATCTGAATCTGAAATTGATGCAAAGATAAAGGACATTCATTTAAGGCAATCCACACATGTGCATGGAGGCTAGGTTGTGGGTAATTCATGTTGGTAAGCAGGCTGTGATGGTGAAGCCTGCCAGCAATTTTCAAGATGATAAAAACAGAAACAGTTTATTGAACAAATGAACTGAAAAAAATAAACAGTTCTGACTTTAAAAGCGGCTGTTAGAGGAGGAAGAAAGAAGGCATGTGGGGGGAAACCACGCGGGGTGCAATATCCTTCTGGATATGTCACTCATTGGGTAGGGATCTGAGTGGTAGCCCTGGATTCCACTAACAAGTGGCAAAGCACTATACATGCGACTTGATGGTTTTTTCACCATTTTGGTAACCTGGAGACAAAGGGACGAATGGGAAGCGGCTCTTTTAGATTTCAAAAGTGCACTGGAACAGAATTTTTTTCTGTACAGAATTTTGTCCAGATCAGCTCTTACAGTACAGTTTGTGTTATTGTGACTGATAACTCGATTGTGGTTATTTTTAACTCCCTCCCATATTACCTGCTCAAGTGGTGGCTACCAAGCCTGTTCAGGGTAGTAAATGATTTTATTTGTTCACGGGGTAAACCACAACTCTCATTAGCTCACATCCAGCCGAGAGAGATGGAATGCTGTTTTATTGGTCTAAGTCGAAAATGACTGCTTCACGCAGACTCTTTGCCAGCAGGAAAGGGTATCTGGATGCTGGCCAAGGGAAAGTATTTCACACTGGGGCAGGAGGATGAAAGTGGATATAATTGGCTGTTTACATGCGCTCATAGACTCTACTACACGTTGTGGGCCAATTGACTTTAAGCTGAATGGACTGAAAAATCAGGGAAAATCTGTGGTTAATCTCCCTTAAAAATGTAGACTGTGCATCCATACACGAGGACAACTTGATCATTAAATTTGCAGATGATACCCCAGTAGTGGGATTTGTTAACAGGAATGATCCAACAGTGTAAAGGAAATACATCAACCAGCTAGAGAGCTACTGCAGAGGCAACAGCCTGGCGCTCAAAGTGCACAAGAGGAAAGGGATGATTATCAACTGCTGGGAGGTCAGAACCTGAGCTCAAACCTCTCAGCATCAGCACCCATGCAGCAGAGAGGATGGATAAAATGAAGTTCTTCACAGTACAGATCTCTGATGACCTCAATGATATAAAAAAACAAAAAAAACAGCAGTGGGGTCACGAACGGGCTTAGCCGAGAGAACACTATGTGGAAGCTGCAAAAAGCATCTGTTCCTACCAGAATGATCATAACTTTCTACAAAGCTTTGGATCCAAGTCTGCTGACGTACTTGCATCTCATCGTGGTACTCAAACTGTAATATGGCAGTCAGGAGGGAACTACAGAGAAAATATCAAGCCCCTTTCTCATGTCTGTTTGTTCATCCTTTGTCATAATATTCTGAAACCAAACCAATCTGTAACGTTAATACTAAAACTTAAAGGGATATTCCACCTTTAAGTAAAATGCATTTGTTGCCATCTTACTCAGAGTTAGATAAGAGGGAAAAAAAGCATTTTGTAATCAGCCCATACATTGTCCTGATCTGGCAGCAGTCGCTTTACTTTAGCTCGGCATAAATCCATGTAAGTAAATGGAATTACTAGCATGCTAGTCCTTCCTATTTACTTACATTGGTTTATAGTAACTTACATTGGTGTATACTGCTGCATGATAAGGGGAATTATTGAGCTGGTAACAAAACGCTTTTTTCCCCTCACTTATTTAACTCTGGGGGATATGGCAACAGACAAATTTCTACTTAGGGATGGGATATCCCTTTAAATCCAGCCTGATATAAAAAAATAAACTAGTACATTAAAAAGTAAAGTTATATAGCAGATCCCTTCCTATTTCCAGTTCAGCTCCTGCCTACTGGAGTTTCATTCTGTTGAACGTAACTCAGAATTATTTCTGAAAATGAATCTATTCATGGATGGTTTGTAAAACATATCTAAAATATTTGGGGGAAAAATACAGCTTGGGAAGCTAAAATTTTTAGATGCAATCCTACTTGACACACTATTGGCTGACGTTTGCAAAGCAGCCAAGCTAATACCCTGTACCCCCAAGGGAGACCAAAGTGGTTAGCTTCTATGGTTGGAGCCAAGACAGTTTCCACCTTGTATTTTAAGGCATATTAAGTATAATATTTGGTAGGTGAAGTATTACAAAAGGCTGTTATAGGTGGTTCTGACTCAAGTGTTCGCATATTTCAGCTAATCACAGCGGGTTGTGGCACCTAACTCCCAGGAGTAAAGGGGGTCCACTTACCCTGGACCAAACAGCAGCAACATTTCTGAATATACTCTGTAATCCATTTATAGCAGAACAGAACTAACACTATTTGCTTCACTTCACAATATTCTACTTAAATATTTTGCTGATAGTTTAACATAAAAAAAAAATGTTTACCACAGAAACAACTTTTCTGCTGGCAAATCAAGAAGACGGGAGAAGCATCTGTGTTTCATCTTCTGGCAGTTAGAGAAAACCATCAAGGAACAGAACTGTGTTGGAATTACACAGCATGGTTGGATTTTTGGTTGAAAAGAACAGACATTCAGAAATACATCAGTAAGCTGCTGACAAATGATGGGAGAGGTGGAAAAACAAGAGAGGTTAAAAACAACACAGGGAAAAGACGATAAGAGCGGATGGCACGTTAAGAATTAACTTGAGTTTGGTAGGTTTGGATCCATTTGAAGTTCACCCTAGACATTAATCTGCTTTACTATGCAAAGCAATTTCCAGAAGAAACCCTACTCCTCGATTCAGCAGGGTGCTAGAACCTTTAAAGTTGTGTCCTTCCTTCCCCTTGGTCTTCAGCAAAGCCTTTGATTAGTGCAATGTTTTGTTGCATGCACTGGTGTGCATTATTCCTAACAAGTTATTTCCCTCCCAGTGCATAAAACATGTGAGTGTGAGAAAGAGTGTGAATGTGGCCAATCCCCTCGCAGTAAACAGGGTAGAGGGCAATGGGTCCTCCCTTATGAGGGATTAGAGTTGGCTTTTTAATTAAAGCTTCACAGTCCCTGGAGTAGAAGCTTCACACAGTGCTTTGCGCTCATCTGATGGCCTAAAGGAAGGACTTACTGCAACGACGCTGTTATCTAATTCCAAAATGCTGCAATTAAAGTTTTCAATTTATAGATTTATGTCGTCTCAAAACGTACACAAACTTCCGTCTCGTCTAATAAGGGTTTCAGGCAATCAGTCTTTACATGGTTTCAAAAATGCAAAATGTATTTGTATTATACAGTATATAACAAGTCAAATACATCTACATTACCAGTAATGTAGTAAATACCTTGGACTGCCAGGGTTTAGCACAGGTATCAAACAGTAAATAAGAGATAAATACCAAATGTGAGGTTTCTGATCGACTTGCTTTACCAGAAAATGACCTACACAATGACATAAACCTAAAAAAGCCACCTTGGAAGTGAGAATCCTCAATGGCAGCAAGCCATTTAAAGAAAATAACTATACTTCAACATTCAACATATTTTTTTAATGTGTGTGAACCTACACTTAGAATCTGCTTCAGAGTTTCTACTCACTGTTGAACTAAAGAGTTATTTCAAAGTCTGGACTGAATTGCATCATGATGTCGGGTCTGACCCCTCAATATATGAAAACAATCTCCGATAAGTCCCTCCATGTCGGTTGGTTGAAACATCACTCAATCAACCCCACTGTAGTCCTCATCCAACCTGACTGGACATTTAGAACCGCAGGCTTCCTGCCGCAGTATTTAAATTCCGTGACAAGGAAGAGCTCTCTATCTCTGCTTTGACTCAATTTAGGCTTTAAAGAGAGAAACAAGCCGATTGCCTCTCTAACGCGTGCTTTGAAGTGCGATAGCCTCAACCGTGAGCAAAGAGAGACACTCACCCCTTCTGGTACGAGCACTGGACGAAAGTATCTCTGAATCCCGCCTGCTGCTGAAAAAACCTCCTCCGAGCTCTGAGTGGCCATCAGAGTCTCTTCCTTTCCCCTCTTTTTTCCCCCATCCAACGAATGGACTGAATTTTTCCCCTTTCGTCGCGTTTTTCCGTTGTGCAGAAAAGGATTTAGTTTTTCTGCAATCTAATACCATCACAGACTTTCTAAAGTAAGATCATTCCATTTTGTTTAAAGTGGACCTGGCATGAAATTTGCATTTTTTGAGGTTTTTGATCATATCTTTTAGTTCCCCCAGCCTGCCTATGGCCCCTAAGGGGTTAAAATATACTATTTATTAATTATTAAAATAGTCTTTCCTTTGTTCCAGGGTGTGTCTGCCTACATAGTGAAATTAGCACTAACAAATGGGATGTTTGGTAATTCGGCATACGAAGACAAGTTTCGGCATATAACGTGTTGAGTTCCAGCCACTAACCCCTTTCCCCGAACTACACCCTGCAAGTCCCTCCCTCCGCGGCGCGGTAACAGGCAAACAACAAACCAACAGCATGGAGTCCAGACCGCATCCAAACTGCACTGTACCTGGGTGTACAAAAGAGAACAGAAATCTTTTTGTCCTCCCCATTTCTGAGCCACTGAAAAGCTTGTGGATAGATTTTATTTATGCAGGGAATGTGTCCGACCGACTGCCGAAGCGTGTGGTAGTTTGTGGCACACATTTCTAGGACGACTGTTTTTCCAACTTGGGACAATACAGCAGTGGATTCGCAGATTGTCTTAAACTTCTACCAAGATTAATAACAACTCTCCGAGAACCAGCAAATATCCCTGTAGAAGTAAGCATATTTCCTCAATAATGTCCTTCAGCTGTTAGTAGACATTTTGGCATTGTTTCAGTTGTTCGTTTTTCAATTAGCTTCATAGCTAGCATTCATAATTAGCTTCACAGCTAACGACCCAGTTTGTTTATGTAGTTTTGATGTTAGTATGCTTTTATTTGGGGAAAAAAAGATTATATATTATAGTTGAAATTTCGAAATATCATTAGAGACTTATTGACCACAGAAGCGCATAGCCTAGGCCCCGCCCTCCAAAACCCGGTCATTCTGTGGTAATGCTCACAGAAGCGCTACCTCGTCACACCTGCAGTCTGTAGCCATTTCAATTCATAGTTCTTTGTTAGCCAAAAGCTATGTTAGTGATAAGAGCCACGTGTTCTCTTTGTTTCAAAGAGATCACGCATTAAATTGCCCTAATAAATAAAACCCCCACCGTTCAGCATTTTGGTTGTTCACATGCGTACGCCGCCTCAACATGTGCGTGCGTGTTACGGCGTACGTATGTTCAGGAAGCTCCCCGTGACGTTGCCTCTGTTACTTCCGTTTGTCCGCCATCTTTGTAGTTTGTTTACGCAGCATATAGTCTAGCCATTTAGCTTAGCCGTTGGCAAACACATAATTAGCCGAGAGTGATATGAGTTGTTTTGTATGGACCATTTTTAGTTATTGAAGTTGTTATACATATATACATATACATACACATATATATATACATATATACACATATACATATATATACATATACATATACATACATATACATACATAAACATACATATACATATATATATATATATATATATATATAAAGGAACATCAGTGTCAGATCGGAACATCCTTCGCTGTTTGAGCCAAAGAGGACTACATGGGAGACAAACAAGGAGAGGACAAATCATAAAAAAAAACGACTGGAGTATGCCAAACTACATGCTGACGAGCCACAAAGCTTCTGGGAGAATGTCCTGTGGACAGGTGAGACAAAAATTTAACTTTTTGCCGAGCCACATCAGCTCTATGTTCACAGACGGAAAAATGAAGTATATCTAGAAAAGAACACAGTCCCTACTGTGAAACATGGGGGAGGCTCGGTTATGTTCTGGGGCTGATTTGCTGCATCTGACACAGGGTGTCTTGAATCTGTGCAGGGTACAATGAAATCTCAAGACTATCAGGGGATTCTAGAGAGAAATGTGCTGGCCAGTGTCAGAAAGCATGGTCTCAGTCGCAGGTCACGGGTCTTACAACAGGAAAATGACCCAAAACACACAGCTAAAAACACCCAAGAAGGGCTAAGAGGAAAACACTGGCCTTCTATGAGCCCTGATCTCAATCCTATTGAGCATCTTTGGAAGGAGCTGAAACGTGCTGTCTGGAAAAGGCGCCCTTCAAACCGGAAACAACTAGAACAGTTTGCTCATGAGGAGTGGGCCAAAATACCTGCTGAGAGGTGCAGAAGTCTCATTGACAGTTACAGGAATAATTTGATTGCAGTGATTGCCTCAAAAGGTTGTGCAACCAAATATTAAGTTGTGGGTACCATCATTTTTGTCCAGGCCTGTTTCATTCATTTATTTTTTAAATAATTCCGTTGAAGCATGGATGAAAAGCAATGTCTGACTTTCATTGGTCAACATTTATATAATTTTTATTTATTATTACTTTTGTCAGATTAAAGTTATTTCTGTGACCATTATGAGTTTTTCTTTTATTTAATGAAGGGTACCAACAATTTTGTCCACGTCTGTTAATATATATTATATATATATATATATATATATATATATATATATATATATAGATAGATAGATATATATTTATATAGATAGATAGATAGATATGATTACATTGCATTTAATAGTCCTTTAATTCTGTATTTAATGTTATAATCAATATTATTAAATTATATTGCATTGCTGGCCGAAAGGTGTTTAGGCTACAAGTAATAAAACGTGCAGGAGATATTATTGAGGAAGGATTATCTCAAGAAGTAGAAGCAGCAAGGTGTGATTTAAAATGTGGTAAATTATGTTAGCTTGAAGAAATGCAGACTGTGCAGTGCATGGCTGCTGTAGAGTGTCTGGGCAAACATGGGTGACATGGTTACAAAAGCTGCAGCAGTACATAAAACTAAACTCACCTTCACATTGGTTGACATGTCCTTTAAGAAGAACAACAAAACACAGTAGAGGAAAAAATCAACAACGGAGGATCTAGAAGCACACAACTGACTAATGACAATAAGAAATAAACATAGAAATAAAGCTCTGAGTGGGGTAGGACCCCCCTTCTGGGAGCAGGATTATGGGATTTAGACTCCCTAATAATGGAAATCTGGGATTTCAAGCAGAGTATGCTGCCGAATAGCATCCAGTTTGACATTCTCAATTCTTCTAGATCCATAGATGACAACAACTGCTGCAAATGGTATTCAGTGTCATACTGTGCTATGATGGTAAGTGGGCAGTACTTTTTTGTGCCAGTTTTAGGTTGATAAAATTACCCGAAAAGTCGGATTTTGATCAAATATTATGCAGTCAAATCCTCTACTTCAAAATAACACACAGTAACCCAGCTGTTACCTTGGTCTCTGTGCGCCGTGTGGTTCCATCATCGGAGGTGACCACGGAGACGTGGGAGCTGGGGGTGCCAGGGTCCTCTTCTATGGTGACCGTCTCCTCCACCACCTCCTGCGGCTCCTGCATCATAGCCAGAGACGTGGCGTTACTGGGGCTCTGCTCCTGGATAGAGGGAGGGTAGGGAGGGAATGAATTAAAGCAATCAGGACTCAACAAGCAGATTTTCCTAATCGCTGTTGCACAGCATGGTGAAAAACAACTTCTAGGTAATCATCTGTTAGACATACAGCAAGATGAATCTGCAACTGCGTTACCACAGCAATAAACGACATTAGGATGCAGCAGAGAAAAGCGGGGCCTGCATAACCTCACTGAAAATGAAGCAAATTAAACATAATGCCTTTTGTGATTTGAAATGCGGCACTTTAGATAGATAGAAAGTGTGGAAGTAAGCAAGCAATAAGATAAAAGCAATAAAAAGTTTTATTACACTGAAACCATGGGATAAACGACAAGTGAACTGAGAAAGAAAGTGCACAAAACAACTGCGTGAAACATATAAAAGAGCTAAAGCAACAATGATTCCAGATTTTCAGCCATTTGTATAGAATGCATCACAATTATGAGTCACTGCACGGTTATGTAAAATATCTACTCCCAACAAGAAAATATTTCAGATTTAAATTGGTACTTATTTGGTGTGTATTCTGATCCACTGATTGTGAGGAAATTAGGATTTAAAGGAGCAGGGTGCCGGATTGAAGAAATTAAACTCGCGGATGCCACTGCCGGCGATCCGAGTAACTGCAGCCACCGCGGGAGCGTGCACAAAAAGTAAATAAATCAGTGACTTAGTGTACTTTCAGGCCACCGCACATTGCGCACAATGCCAGTTGTAAAACAACAAGCAACATGTCTAGCAACAAGTAAGTAAGTAATAGTGTTTAATCGACCGCGTCTGAAGTCTGGGTTCATTCTCTTCCTCCTTCTTATTTATTATTTATTATTTTAGAAATCCAGCCCCCTGCTCTTTTAATCAGCTCAAAATAAATTCTTCAGCCGAGCAATTTTATGAACAGATATTTCCCAGAGATTTCAAACAAACTCTAGGTGAAGTTCTAGCTGTTTAAAACAGGACCTTTAACAGATAATGGCAAAGTACTTCCCCCTTTAAATAGACAAAATAGCTACAACTAAGAGAAATAGTGATATGAGACATGTGATTTACAGCTTGAATGTCTTTAACCAACAACCGGTCAGTCAGAAAAATCAAACGGTAAGCACATCACATAGTATGAGCCACCAGGGGACACTGACTACAAGTGGAAGCTTTCACTGAGAGAAGAAGATTCAGAGTTAGCCATTTTCAGTGTCAGACAGATGTTTAAAATGCAATCAGGGGGAGGACAGAGATGTAAGAAGCAATTTCCAGAGAAATGACTTTTTATGACATATTGAGACATTTCTTACAGCACTATGGGCTGAGAGAGAGCGAGAGAAAGCAATACTTTTAGCAGAAAAGCCGGAATGGAGACAAAGGTGCGCTCGATATCGTTTTGTGCTTTGAACTTCTTATGATCATAAAACATGCTGGATAGGGAAATGTTGGCTACTTTTTGGGAATCTAATAGTCGGAATAAAAATCTAAGTCCTCTATTAAGTGTACAGGAAGGCTTTTGTTTCAGTAATGCTAGTTATACTAATCCTTAGTATAATAAGCTAAAGTCAGTTTTTAGTATCAACTTCATAATCATGTTCTTTGTTGTTCACTGAGTAACCGTGTAATACCTGATCTTTTTGAAATACGACTGGTCACTCGGAGTTGCATATGCATGTTGCACATGAACATTTTCACCAAACCCAATTCCCTGCATTAACCATAGGCAGGAAATAGAGGGCAAAAACGAGAGAATCGGAAAAGGCCAATCCCTTTAACATCACAGAGATAATTAGTATTCATGGTCTTGGCGACCTTGCCTTGTGACCGCCCACGGGAAGGCTGGTTGATTTCTACGTCCAGAAGAGAGCAGGGCAGTCTCTGCTTGTAGAAGCCACAGTTACTAAATATTATATTTTTGCTGTGCATTTAAATATTTATTATTAAAACTTGTTTTCATTAAAATTCACATAATTTTAGTTAGTTATGGTACAATAAGGTTTCATTTGACACTGTTCTAACTTGAAAAAAAGGGCTAACAGTATCGAACAACTGCGGTTTTCTGGCTAAAAGTGCCCACTAACCTCCATCAGCTTTGGTTAACTCAATCACTTCCCATCCTCAAAGCCATACTCTCAGCTCTACCTTTATGCCCATTTTTTGCATTTTTTGGGTGTGACGGGAGACATGACACAGTCAGTGGTGGGAAACACCCATTTTGGTTCAATGCAGATGTTCAGGAGCCTACATGTAACATCACTAAGGCTTCATTCATCTATTTACAGTAAGTGGTTTGTATGTTCACCATTAGACTGTCTATCCCATTTTTAGCTGGACTTGCAAGCCGCTAGCCACCAGCGCTGGCACTGACTGCTTATCCAAGAAAAAAAAGACATGCTGCTTAATACACAGAATTTTTAGATCAAATTCAAATCATAACTCCCATGAGTGGATAAAGGAGGGAACTACATTTTTTTTTCACTTCCAAGTTGGCCTCTCCTTTGGCCAGCGGAGTTTGCCCCTTGCGTGCAACGTTCTGGTATTGACTCCTGTTTTGCAAGAGTGGGACAAAATTACAGCTGTCATTATGGAGAGGGGAAGGAAGGCATTTGAGGCAATCACAGATAACCAAAACATAACGGAGCAAAGAGAGTAAGAGGAAATCGCAAGTACTGGGAAAGGCGGAGAGGCTGAAGTTGGTAAGCAGAGGTGAAGAGCAAGAGTGAATTTTTTCTGATGACCTCAAAAGGGATGAAACAAGGGTGAACTTTTGGATCATACTGCTTACTTAATGTCTATCACAATGACTTACTGTGTCCAGCTGACTTTATTTTTATTTCATTCTGTTCTCATTTTTCTGCTTACAGTGTGTCTTAATCACATCCTCTCACATGCCAGAAAGAAAGAAAATACCCTGATCCAATCCGATTCTTTTTTTATTCAACAGTGACACAAAGCTAAGGTGATTGATGGGGAGAGATCAATGATAAAGCAAGAAGTTTCTATTTTTTTTTTCTCCCTGTGTTTTGTCAAAACTCTTCAGGTGACAGCTTTTCAAGGGAGACTGCTTGTTTTTCTTCACATCTTTGAAGACACTAATAAGTGAACAGTTTTTCATTGACTGGGCAGCTTTTTCTGGCTTCAAAGCCCCAAAAGTCCTCATTGATCTCCAGTCTTTCCTGTTCACTCAAACGTTTGCACAGTTTAGGCTGAGGATCTTTACCTAATCCTATGGCCCTCTTACTTCTATGCCCCAGATGGGAAAAAGATCTGAGCTGACATTTAGGTATGAATATCACCTCTGAAAGGGCACAAAAAAGAGACACCGTGCACCTGCTCAACTCTATCCAGTAATTCAGAGTCAATTAGAACGTAGTTCAGTCATTAGGCCTGGAAAAAAAAGGTTCCAATGAGAGATTTGCCCAGTCATTACAACCAATAATGGGACTAATGACCAACTAGGCTATGCACTCTATTAAAAGAGACGCGTTCATTTCACTAGTCAATAGCAAGCTGAGGAAAAGATATTTTTTTACAGCTGACCTTAGGCTAAACAGCACTGCTCTACAGGGAAAGACCTACAGAGACAGAAAAGGTCAGAGCTGATTAGCTGCCTGCAATCAGTAGTCCTGTAAAGCTCAATTCTAAATGTGAATTACCCTACTGACCGTGTGCTGAAAACAAAAACAGCCTTCTTTGAGGGCTTGTAAATTGTAAAATAGCAAGTGAAGTGAAAGAAAGATGATTATACAAAGCCTTCTTTATGTGCGGAAAGGTCAGGTGTAAAATACATACTGCTTTTATGCAACTATTGGCACTCATTGGCCTCTAGTCAGCAACAGTCTCTCCTTGAGAATGTGCTTTGATACAAATCCTGATAATATTAAAGAGGAAATCTCCAAAATATCCAACACATATTTCCTCAACCTGGGCTGCATGCTGTAAAACACACAGCTCATGATCTCAGCGGATCGTATTGTATCACCTCAAAGAATACTTATGAGGGGGTAGTTTTCATGCATATGCCATCATAATGGAAATCCCACAAAGAAATATAAATAATGCAGGAAGCTTGTAAGATAAAGGCAATGGAGCTGGCTGTCAAAGAAGGAAATGGAGCTAGTGCACCAAAGTTTGACATCATTTAATAGATAGATAGACATTGGAGGAGGCAGTGTTAAGGAGTGCAGCACTGTGAAAAATAGAAGTTTTCAGATGACATAAAAACACGGAAGAAGGCTACAGTGGCTTTAGTGCGCAAAAGGAAGCTGGAGATAGGGACCGATTACTTTTCTGGTAGGTTAAAGTATGCTTCATTTTCTAACAAGACATGTTACTGTCATGTTGGGTTGATGGTGTAGAGTCAAATTTACCTTGAAAAACCAACACTTCTAAAATTAAAACTAAACACAATCTTCTGTGTACAGTCTTTCTGTGTAAATATCTTGTTACAACATGAAAACGTGGCGTATATTGAGGTGCTCTGTATATATGTTCGTTTTATATTCAAGTGTGCTAAATAGTCGGAAAATTATGGTCGTTTTTGTATGTTTATTCTGTGGGTGATGGTGGCACAGGTGATAGGAGCTTGTCCCATAATTGGTGGGTTGCAGGTGTCCTTAGAAGACACAATTTCATTGGAATCTAGTCAGATTCAGTAGTCAACTTGGAAGTCAAAACAATGTTGAATGTATAGCAGCATCGCTTCTGTAGGATCAGTGTATCAGATGAAATGCTTATACAAGTACTGGCTATGTATCATTTTTACTTTGGCTTAGGGTTAGATAGGCTTTATTTTAAGGTAAGAAAGGAAGTAGCTTTAATTCAGCCTGTTCTTCTTGTTACCTTCAACACTATATAACACAAGGTTGCTTTAAAACACAATGCCACCATCAGTGCCAGTCCTTCACAGTCCCCATGAACCGTCTGATCTCTGCATTACTCTAGTTTGCCATTTCAGCTGATACGGTTTACAAATGATTAATCAACTCTATCTGTTGAATGTGTTGAATGTGTTCCCCAACATGGAATCATGACGTCCCCCTCGTTTGTGGCAAGATTTCCTTTCATTAGACCGGATTTGCGGAAATATTACTATCAAGTTTGCTGACATGACTGCCGCAATATTGCCACATCAACATCCTGTTGTGGCGCTTTCATAACACACACCGTGCTGGCAAAATTACCGTAATAAACCAGTGTGGTGTGTCTTATGAAAAAGTCTAGTGTCGAATTGCTGCCCTAACAAATGGCCTTTTTTAAATGAGTCTGGATGGTTTAGATCTAAAACATTTACACTCAACATTAACAGGATATTTCTAGACTAAACAGAGATTTATGAAACCAATTTATTTATGAAAACACAAAAAAGAAGATTTTCTTTCCTAATATTTTAAGCATTAGAAACACCTAAAAGTTGGCCAAGCACAAAAACCTGCTTTATATTTGTGAAACTTTAATTGAATTTGTTTTAAAAAATCCAAAAAAAAAAAAAAAAATCTTAGTTTTCGACCAAATACTGCGTAAACTCGTCTTGTGAACCCCCTAATGTGTACTATTTCATCTCTTGAGCTAAATGCATCATTACAGCCCTTGTTTTAAGGGATTTATCTTGCTTAGGATAAGGACACTCTGGGTAAACTCTCCATACTCAATTACTGGGCTCCCTGTTAATTAATTAGTTACATCCCTGTGACATGGAGAGCCTTAGTAGGCATGTTGAGCAAACCCAGAAGAGGTTCAACCCAAGCAGGAGTACAACATTAAAAAGGCAGTGTTCCACATTTGCTTAAAGCATGTAGTACTTGATATAGTACTGGATGGGAGGGTGTGTGTGTGTGTTTGTGTGTGTGTTGGGATAGGGCTCAGGGGGTTGCTCCGAGCTTAATGCGCCGTCTCTCGCTCACTTCCTTGGTTCCCTCCCCCCTCAACTCGGTGGGCATTAGGTGGGTAACTGGAGTTGAACGTGACATTACAGCCCTTAAATAAATGATTAAAAGGCGTCTGGCCGTGGGCTAGCACGGCTTTTTGCCAGTCACAGGGGAAAAACGGGACTGATCGTGAGTCAAGGAGACTCAAGAAAGCAGTCAAGGGCAGGAGAGGTGGAGCACAGTGCGTTAATGGCTGCTTTTAGAGAGAGGAGTGATAAAAAGGCATGAAGGGCATGGAGGGGTGCAGGCCATAAAGGAAAGCGAGAAGGTTTAAGCACATGCAAATGTTTAGTATAAGAATAAAGAAAATTTAAGTCCAGGTGGGCCAACTTTATCAGCTCCACAGTGACTTAAACATCCCCCACTGGTTACTTAGGAACAGCACCACCCCGCCCATCAAACACAGAATCATTCTCTTCAGAGTGGTACCCCTCCTGTTAACTCACCAGCTTTCTTCTTATGTCAAACATGGGATCTTGATAAATATTTTCAAACCCATTCCATCTTAAATCTCTCATGTAGATCATAGTATATCAGTTTTATAAAAACAGAAAAGCAGCAACAACTGGATTAAAGACGGTTGCACAACCTAAGACAGATAATCAGTTTTATGGACCTTTTTATGCACTCTCATTGTTCAGTCTTCAAGTTTAAAGACCTTACATCAAGTATGGAGAATCTAAATAAGTTCTAAAACGCGACAGTGTTAATAGGACTTTTCTGACATTTGCTGAGAAACATTTTTTACTTAATTCTATAGGTTGCAGCGTCTACAGCGGTTCAAAATGACTTTAACAAAAGTAGGGCTGGGACGACGCGTCGACGTAATCGATTATGTCGACACGTAAAATACGTTGACGCAAAAAATGCGCCTCGATGAGTCACGACTTTCAAAACAAACACGGCGGGACCAAGTAGTGTCAGCATGAGTTAGTCAGTTGAATTAAATACCTCCATCCGAACTCGCAGTTCAAAGGTATGGAATTATTTTAAAATAAAAGGGAGCGATTTTGTCATACATGGAAATAGCTTATAAAAGCACGACGGCATCCAGGAGCAGTTCCAGCAAATGATTAAACCGTAAGTTTTCAAACTTTTTACTAACGCTATGTATTTTACCCTATAAATCTTCCAAACACCCCCATGTAGAGGGCATATACTCACACACTGCTGCGTCTGGTGTATGTTACTGCTATCTGTTTTGTTGGTTTTTATATGTGACCCGTGTTGGCAGAATGAGTCGGAATGCGCACAGACTGATTATGAGCAAAAGCCCAAAATGTGAGAGAGTAAACATGTTTGTTAACAAAGGTAATTCACTACCTACCCGCTAAACGTAGCCGTCGTGGACATTAATACAACATTGTTTAAGTGCTTGCAACAGCAAACCGACAATGAACTCTTGATTGTCATGTTTAATAATGCCTCATCCTGTTGGAATACCATTTTTTTCCTTCATGCTTCTCCAGTTTATCAGATTCAAAGTTGCCATCTAAAAACTAAAAAAATGTGCAGCATTTTATCGTAATGAACAGCGTCTCTCTCTCTCTCTCTCTTGCAAATCTTATGTCAGAAACAAGAGAAAATGTAGAAAAATGATTTCTTTGTGTGTGAATGAAGAGCACTCTTTTGTATAAAGCGAATGTTAAATTTTGTTTGTTTATATTTTTGGGGGTATTTTCTCTCCTTTATTTATATGATTTCTTTGCACAACATTTAACTTCTTGTTAAATGCAACCTCTAACATAAGATTGTACTAATACTACAACTTTATTTTTTTGTATTTTTTTAACAATTAAAATGTGTTTAAATGAAGATATTTCTTTATTTCAAATACATAAATAAATAAATAATAGGTAAATAATCGATAATTAAATCGAATCAAAATCGAATTGAAAAATGAATCATTAGATTAATCGATGCATCGAAAAAAAATTATCGCTAAATTAATCGATTACAAAAATAATAGTTTTGCCCAGCCCTAAACAAAAGTATCAGTCAGAGCAGAACATAAAAAACATGGCATTTTATATACATCATAGCACAGCGAATGCAGTTATCAATATCGTGCAACAGTGACATTACAAAAACTGTACATTTCTACAACACTGCTGAGGAGACGAGATGGACACTGGTCTGGAAGGCTACAAAGACGCCAAAGGGGCATATATGGGCACCTACTCCAGAAATTATATGTGGAAGAAAAACTACCAACTTCAAACATTCCCAAAAGCCCAACATATGTACAGTAAAATGGTGATGGTAGCTATACTGCATGATGCGAACATGGCAGATACATCAGTCGTCTCTGTTCCACACCTAGCTTCGTGTCAGCAAAGGTTGGAAGAACGTCTTGCCCCTGGTATTGAACTTTTATTAGAAAAAGACTAAAACTATAATTAAAAATGAACAAAAACTAAACTGAAAAGAACATTTTCAGAAAACTACAACTAAACTACACTAACTAAAAAATGGTAAAAACTAATTACAACTAAAATAGAATTGAAAAATCTTAAGGTAAAGCTATATAAAAACCCAAACTAATAAAAACGTTAAATCTATTAAAACCTTAAATTTGGCAACGGTTTAACTGACTTAGAGCCACCTTGAAAAGTACCGCACTGATAGATTCAGTAATGTATTAGCATTCAATTCTATTCACTTTTATTTATATAGCTCCAATTCACAACAAATGTAATTTCAAGGCACTTTACAACAAAACTCATTTCAATACGCTTATACAAACATTTCAATCAGATACAAACATTCCAATCAGAATGAGCATGGTGATATAAATCTGCAGAACAATATTCCTAATCTGTTGCATATAACCCAAGGAATATCATCCCTAATAAGATGTACATCCTCATAGTGCAACAGCAGCAACTGATGCCCCCAAAAGATATTACCCTTGACAAGAGGCTCGGAACAATTTCCTGTGGGGTACATATAATTACGACAGATCATGGACAGAAATTCGGCCCCTTTAAAGGAGTCAATCTAAACCATAATGGATTTCTTTGCAGAAAAAAAAGGAAAAGGGAGACCACTAGGGATCCAAAGGGAGGAGATCAAGTGAAACAGTGGTATCAATTAGCAGTAACCAGCTATCTGCCATCAATCTACCACTCATTCATCATCAGTGTTCAATAAGCTGTCTGAGAATAGAGAGAGAGGGCAAACTGAGCGAAAGTAAGCAGATAAAGTCTCTCAGAGGACGAATCCAAGAAAAACTTGTTGAAATTAAGAGAACGAGCCATGACTTCAGGTTAGGTAAAAAAAAGTACACACAATACTTTTGTTTTTCCTTTTAAAAAAGTTCTGTGCTCAAGCAAAAAGAAGTCAGATCTTTAGTTAATTCAAAGAAAAATAGAGTTGTATAAACAGTCCATAATAAAGTAGTTTACAACATTGTAGCTATTTAATTTTAGTAGGTGAAGATATGAATGAAACACACTCTTATAGGATGGTCTTAGAATAAAGTTATTTTATGTTATTGCAATATTGTAGACTTACCGTTGACAATGTGAAAACAACAGGTTTATTCCGTGTACCATTGATCAATAAGGTGAACTGAAAGAATAAGCTTCAAGTTTCTTATATTAAATATAAAGGATGTTTATTCATGTATCACAATCATAAAGTCACATTTGCACTGAACAATTGGTACAATTTCTAAATGGATTTTTTTCACCCCTTATTGGCAAGTTGATTTGCTCCTCAACCTTTGTGCTCCTTTGATGAAATACATTAACATCGTTTACTGAGCCAATAAAGAAAAAAAGATGTGATCATTTTAAAATTTAGAATAATAGGAAACTCCAATCAATTGGTCAATAAAGTAATAGAGCAGCGACACTACTCTGATGATCCCGGATGACCAAACGTCTCACTCAATCTCTAAGGGAGAGCCCAGACACCCTAGAGAGGAAAATCCTTTGGTCAGCTTGGATCTGCTATCTTGTTCCATCAGTCACATGACCATAGATGAGGGCATTGAATGTAGATTGACCAGTAAATTAGGAGTTTCACCTTTTAGGTCAGCTCTCTCTAGACCATGACAGACCAGTACAGGACTGGCATTACAGCAGAGGCTGCACCAACCTACCAATCAACCTCCCACTCTGTGCTTCCTTAATTTGTTTACACCATGAGATACTTTAACTCCTCCACCTGGGGCAAGACCTCGCCCCTAACTCGAAGAGGGCTCTCTACCCCTTTTGAGCTCAAGATTACAGTCTCTGGTTTTTTGGTCTTGGGATTTTCATTGTGGCTGATTCACACTTGGCTGTAAACTGCTCCAGCGAAAGCCGGAGACAACAGAGCCACATTATCTGTAAAATGCAGTGACACAATCTTGAGGCCACCAAAACTGATCCCCTCAACACCTTAGCTGCATCTAAAAAGCCTGACCTCAATTCTTATTCTATTTCCTACAATCGAATCCAAGGCATCTACTTATTTTAAGCAGACCTTGATAATTGCAGACCAGGAAAAGGTAAGTGTGTTAGCATCCTAGCTACCCTGTAAAATACCTTCTGGGTGTTGAAAGATCGATGAGGCATGAATGCAAACAATCAGGAGCAAAACAGATATTGCATATATTGATATATCAAATTATTTTGATAAAAGAATAACTTAATTGCTACATTTTGGCAAATTTCTGCAGTTTAGGGAATATCGAAACAATATTGAAGCTGCACGGGCAAAAAATAAAATAAAAAAAAGGCCTTATCCTTAAGTTTTAAATGTATTTAAGGAGACATATTGAATCCAATGAAGCCAGTCATCTACAGTGCATGGTTCCTATGAACAGGGACCAATGTTTCCAATTGCAAACTACAGCAGACGTTTCCTCCTAACTCCCACACGAGAGCAAAAATTAGATCTGTACGTCTCAGCCTGCACACAGTGGGAGGGAGGCTCGGGTTGTTCAGTTTCAGATGGTACACTCTGTCAGATCACCACCTGGTCATCCATTCTGGTGTGATCAGACTCACCTTCCTTCCTAATGCACACACCTACAACCCGCTCAAGCTCAGTCTGACCCCTGCGCTGCGACTAACAGGATTTCAATCCGGAGCCACGCCAGCAATCATTACATGGTTCTTACACAATTAATCCTCAAGCAAAGACCGCCTACCAAACCTCGGGTCGTCCAATTTCCCATCAGCCCCTTCTGCTTTAACCACCTGCCCTACCAGGAGTTCTCCATGGCAGAGGATAATGTGATAAAGCTCTAGCAGGAATGAAAGAGACAGAGGGAGAGCGTGAGAATGCGGTGCACTGGGGTGAAAAAGCAAATGTGAACGGCGGCCGCATGATCCAAGCACTCAAAACAAAGCCCGTTTGTAAGATGGAGCAGAAAAAAAGTCGAGAAAGAGGCAGGGGAAACTAGCAATGCTGATAATATGTGGCAGACACCCAATATAGTGTGCTCTCCAAGGGTGAAATAGGAGAAGGGGGCGGCATACAGTAGCATCCAAGGTCAATGATGGGTCCAGTCTCAGTTACATAAGGGCAGAGGTCTCCAATAACTGGAATAGTTTCAAGTTCAGCTGACACACTGTTTAGGCATGTGGTACTCATCTTTGTGTATTTATGCTTTGGGTTTTTGGTCTTTTTTCTCCTTCAATATTTCTACCTTTGCAGTCTTGCTCTTTTAAATCGAAGTCGGCAGCGGCACCTTTCATCATGACCTTGTGTCATTTCTTACCCACTTTGACAGCTGAGGACTGAAGCCATTTCCAAGTCAGTCTTCTGGATGGAAAGATGAATATGTGGTTCGTATAAATATTTACCAGCGGGAGTAACTCTGGGTGGATCTGGTGTCCTAATCATATCTCACAAGAGTTTTATGTTGTAAAACCAAACCACAAATGGGATGAAATAGAAACACATGGGTATGAGTTGGTGAAAGGTTGAACAAATAGCATAGTGGAAAACTAATGAGAGTGGATGACATCCTGGGGATACAACTAAGACTGACGGGAGCTTAATCCCTCCCTCTGATGACTGATCCTTGGCCAAATCTGGGCCTCTGTTCTCGTCTTTTTACATTTGGTCTCCTAGTTTCAGACACGTCCTTTATTTCCCTCTCCCCACTACTGATTCTTCCACCTCTTTTCCAAAATCCCCTCTTATCCCCCCCAACCCGTGCGTCACCCTCTGCTGATGTGCCCTTTTGTTCCTTTGCACCAGCGCTTAGACACAGAACAAAACTTAGCCCGGCCTTGACAGACTCAGACGTGATTGCTTCCCGACAGGGCATCGCAAACTGCATTATCCCACAAGGAACGGGCTATCTAGTGACAGAAGGAAGCCCCCTTGGAACCCATGGCAACATTCGACACCACCTTAATCCCTGGAAAGACCCATATTCCCATGCAAATTGGCCAGGAGATGTTTTGAAACCTTGGGTAATTTCTAACATATGCTCTAAATTACACGCCGTACACACAAGTACTCTTGCACACATGGAGTCACATACCACATATGTTTTCCTCGTAATTTATGGCCAGGAGTCAGTTTGGGAGTCAAAGATCCAGAAAGTCACTTTAAGCACGCAGCAGTCAGCAAATTGGAGCATTGGGTGCAGAAATAAGTTGTGCAGTTATTCAGTAAGCGGCCAAGGAGACAAAGTGAAAAAGGGGGATAATGAATGAAAACAGAAGGAGAAATCACTGGAGCTTGTAAAGCGAACTAAATCAATGAGCGGCGGAGAGAGGTCAGCGCCGACGGTCGAGGCTTGATTGTTTGGACGGCGGGTGCGGCCAGGAGAAAGAAGAATTCAGTGCCGAGGACGCAGACCGGGGCTGGCCTGGAGCAGTCGATGGGCGGAGTGTTGGGTGGGTTTAAACGGGGTGGTGTAGCTCTGGGATCCCACAGGGTGGCTTGTTACAGCACCCCTCCTCTTAGCCGCTGGATCCCTGTCAGCATGATTTTGTCAGAAAACTGGTGATTGGAGGGGGGGTTGTGTGCGGGGGGATGATGGGCTGCAGCGTGAGGAGGAGGCATTGAGACAAGCTCTGCCAGAAGCTTAGTGGATATGAGGTCCACAGGAGATGTAGAGAGCTGTAAAGGAGACATATGCTTCACTTCCTTACAGGCTAGAAATGCACCCTTTATTGTCCTCTTGACACCCCTTTTCACAAAAACTGTCTGTGGGTGCAGCCCCAGGGTCTCCCATTTAGCGAATATTTACCCCCTCCCTTTCCAACAGTAAAGACCTAGTTTCTGGGTCTCTTCTGTTAAGAGCTGTGAAGCTTGTCACAGATTTATTGGCATAGCGTATCTGTGTTTTTTTTTCTCCATTTAAGCTGTTATGCTGGGCTGTGCTCGTGGAATCTACGGGCTTTGTTACAGAGACCTGGAGGTAACAAAGACAGCGAGAGGTTATTTGAGCGGAAAACAAACTTGAATGTAAAATATTTTACTTCACAACTGTATAAACTAGACAGTGCATTTATTCAGTTTGGTACACACATGCCAAACAAATATGAATACAATGAATGTAACGAATACAACTATTTGAACTATACTTCATTAAATCAAAGAAAAACTCATAATGGTCACAGAAATAACTTTAATCTGACAAAAGTAATAATAAATAAAAATTATATAAATGTTGACCAATGAAAGTCAGACATTGCTTTTCATCATTCATTCAAGACACCCTGTGTCAAATGCAGCAAATCAGCCCCAGAACATAACCGAGCCTCCCCCATGTGTCACATTAGGGACCGTGTTCTTTTCTAGATATGCTTCATTTTTCCGTCTGTGAACATAGAGCTGATGTGCCTTGGCAAAAAGTTAAATTTTTGTCTCATCTGTCCACAGGACATTCTCCCAGAAGCTTTGTGGCTCGTCAGCATGTAGTTTGGCATACTCCAGTCTGTTTTTTTTAATGATTTGTCCTCTACCTCAAACAGCGAAGGATGTTCCGATCTGACACTGATGTTTCCTTGAGCATAAAGTTCAGCTTGGATCTATTTTGAAGTCTTTCTAGGCTCTTTTGTTACCATTTGGATTATCCGTCTCTTTGATCTGTTATCAATTTTCCTCCTGCAGCCACGTCCAGGGAGGTTGGCTACAGTCCCATGGATCGTACATTACTGAATGACATGTGCAGCTGTAGTCACAGAAACATCTAGCTGCTTGGAGATGGTCTTATAGCCTTTACAGTTAACATGCTTGTCTATGATTTTCTTTCTCATCTCCTGAGACAACTCTTTCCTTTGCTTCCTCTGGTTTATATTGAGTGTGGTACACACCACGTCACCAAACAACACAGTGACTACCTGGAGTCCTATATATAGGCCCACTGAGTGATTACAGGATTGTAGACACCTAGGATGCTGATTAGTGGACATACCTTGGATTAACATGTCCCTTTGGTCACATTATTTTCATTCTTTTCTAGGGGTACCATCATTTTTGTCCAGGCCTGTTTCATGCATTTATTTTTTAAATAATTCTGTTGAAGCATGGATGAAAAGCAATGTCTGACTTTCATTGGTCAACATTTATATAATTTTTATTTATTATTACTTTTGTCAGATTAAAGTTATTTCTGCGACCATTATGAGTTTTTATTTTATTTAATGAAGGGTACCAACAATTTTGTCCACGTCTGTATATAGTTTTTTACTGTTGTCATGTCTGCTTTAACTATTTTATTCATTTGACCCAAATCCGATCAAATTTACAGTCAATTCTATACTTTGAACTTTTTTTAAGTTATAGAACCTAATGAAATGAAATTTCAGGAACTGAAAGGAAAAGCTTCAGGTTCCTTTTTTAAAAATTCTAATGCACATTTGTATTTATTTTTCTCTATTAAAGTGAAAACATATCAAACTGTGACTTTAAGAACGCAAATACATACAGAACTGGGATTTTTGTGTACTATAAAACCCCTTCAGAGGCAACAGGTGCAACAGAAACATTACGGTGAATTCACTTTAATACATTCTCATACTAGGTCATTAGGAACACACTTTGTTCTGCTGAAGGAGTTCTGTGACCCCAAAGCTCGAAAACTTTCAGATGAACCTGGAATTGGGAGGAAAAAAGCTCAGATGATACCCTGTAGGACTAACACAGTCCATCACAATAACTGCGACCACATTTCAAACATGCCATCGGTCAGACAAGATTGAAGTTTCTCCCGGGATATTTTTACAGCCTCGTTCCAGTCGTCTGGTAAAAAATTAGGCTCATTTTGTGAGCAACAGCTCAGAGCCACAGCCACTGACTGCAAGAACCTTGCCATTGGAAAAATCCCAGCTGATTTATAGCTAACCTTCAACGGGTCAAACGATAAGGTGAGGCTGGATGTATATGTGACTTATAAAGCAGCCATTGTGCAGCTGGGTAAATCTATCAGGGGGCCTGAGCTACAACCCAGTGACTTTTATTTATTATTTCTTTCTGTCAGATAAAGGAAATGTGATATTTCATCTATTTTGCTCTGCTTTGCTCTAAAGGCTTTATGGAGCGCAAAATAGGTAAACTTGTTATTGTGAGAAGGCAATTTGTAGAAAGAACTGCTCCAAACTCTATGGGCAGCACATTAAACTTCAGATCAGAAGAAAAAAATTAGACCCAAAGTAACCCAGTACCAGTTACCTTCATGTTACTGTGCATCACTGTACAGTCTCTATTTTATTTTTATTGTGAAAACATATCATTAACATTTTGTATGTGCATTTGTCACTTTGCTACTGAAATATATTCTTCATTGTTCTTTTATCAATAGTTATAGAACCTGATTTTATTTGGCTGTGAGTGAAAGCAACACGAGAGTTTTAACACTAAATTATCGCTTCCAAATGGTTTCAGTGGTTTTTGAGCCAGAAATTTGAGCAGCTTCACATGAGTCGGTCATGGAGGAAGAGAAGCCACAGCCCCATCTGAGGACAAAAAAAGTTGGTGGGGTAGTATTGTCCATTTATCGTCACTGAGGCAAACTGATCAACATATCGTGACATATCACTTTTCAATAGCTGCCACAGATTCTCAACTGGATTAGGATCTAAAAACAATACCAAACAAATACCCAAATATGCCTTTATGTGAACCGCTTAGATCTGGTTGGATGTTTTAATTCTTTTGTAGCCTCTAACATGTCTTCTTCCAGCTTTGTCTCTTATTTAACTTAGTTCTAGTCTGGTCTACATCCCTAGTCAGAACAATATCTAGAAAAGCAGGATTCAGATTTAATGGTCCACTAACCTAGAAAAAAACTTCCAAAAAACTGCAAAACTCCCGAAAAACTAGTTCCTTTAAATCAAAGCTAAAACTTATTTTTTTATAGCTGTGCTTTATCAGTACTCACAGAAATAGAGAGCAACCGATTTGGGGGGTTTTTATGATGAAAAAAAAAAAATTGATAGTCGATGGCCGATATCTAAAGCCAATTATTAAGGCTGATATTCAAGGCCCAAATATATGCTTTTTAGTAGCACAATGATTGTGAAAGACAACTGAACACTCACTGTGTAAGTCAATAAAACTCTTGAAATATTTATTAAAGTTCAAATATAAGACACTATAAAAGCAAACTCAAAACAGTATTCTGAGTGGAAATGGTTTAAGAACAATAGAAAATAAAACACATTCAAGGTTCTTTGAGTAAACAAAATAAAATAAATTCAAACAGTAACCAGAATAATGGTGCAAATGGCTGGTTTAGGTAGAATCTTGACTTCAAGTATCAAAGAAAAATCACCAGACAGTAAAGCACACTACCACATGAAAATATATTATATATATATATATTACTTGATTGTATTGGTCAGCCTCTACAAGGAAACGAGATTAATTCTAGCTTTTCATTACTTCTTAGTTTTTTTCACCGTTTACTTGATTGCTGAAATGTGATGTACAAATGAACGTCACTTAATTCACCTCCAAACCAATTCAGATCCCTTGTTGCTGCTGAATAACAGAATTCCACAGCATGATGCTGCCATCACTATGTTTTATGCACTTATGTGCAGTGTTGGTTTTCAAACATACATAGCATTTTGTAAAAAATAGTCCAAGAAGTTATATTTTCTTTCGTCTTGTCTTCTTCCACAGCTTACAGTGTTTCCTAGTTCTTCTCATGACAAAAAGCTCAGGTAACAGTTTAACATCCAATCGACTTAATTTCCTATCCCATACTTTGTTTTTGTTTTTTGGCAGAAAACCAAAGAATTAATGTTGCAGTTCCCTAAAAAGAAAATATTTAAACTGGTATGGTATTTGTTTTATTTCAAAAATGTATGCTATCTGAGAACATTTTGTACAGTTAGATTTTTAAATATCAGTAAATGCACGTAAATAAATAAATTAAAAAACGCAGTGTGAATTAAAACCAAGGTAGGTAGCGAATTGGGATTTTGACGTACCATTGCAACCCAATACTTATGAGTTAATTAAAATATAGCAATGACGCCGTTTGGAGTATCAAAATATGATTGCAGTCTCACTATTACTACATAATACATGTATTAAAATGTCACTATAACCTGTATGTGCATTACATACTTCTACTGTATTTAAAAACAGAACCTTTCACCTCAATGATAATGACAACAGGATGTAACGATCCACTGAGTCTGATCAGTGTGGAGCCAGAGCTCATGGTATAATATCTATGGGTCAACCAGAGTACGTAGACACGATGCCCTCCTCATTACTCCGAGAAAAAAAATCAGAGCTCCCTCTCATCTTGCCAATCGAAATCTACTCAAAGAGCATTTTTTATGAAAATTCTTGTAAGAGCAATATATTGAGACAGAAAGGACAGCAAGGCCTCTGAATTTAAAGCTCTATTCCGTCACTACAAAGACGGAAAATAAAGATGGCTTAACTGAATCACAGCAAAAGCTATATTAGTTTATTACAAAAATACATGGTAAAGCAGTTCAGTTTTTTTTTTTTAGGGAAAAAGAAGGGAGAGAAAACACGTAATTAAGAAGCTACAGATATGGCTGCTGGGTATGTTTGACGGTACATGAGCTTGAGCGAGTAAAAAGTGTCTTTTAAGCTAACTTTCAGAGCTACAACTAGGTGATAAATATTTAAAACCAGGCAGACATCTAAAATGATGTTTTGGTAGTGGGCCTCTTTCAGCATGCTAAATCAGCCCACAGTACATCCTCAGAAGGAGGATGTTATGAAGGGATGTTAGCACTCTATCTTTGAAGCTGCAAAGTAATTTGCCATAAGTGGGGCTAAAATTGGTTGGATAAACAGCAAAATATCTGGAAAAGGAGGACACGTTTTTCCATCGACGAGGAAAGCGCTCCGGAGAACATGCAGCATGAACGAGGTGTAAAAGGCTTTTGGCTTGATACAAACTGAGGAGGTGGCTACACTGCTTAAAAGGCAGGATTGGGTCATTTTGGAACTTCTTTAACTAGCTGGGTTTGAGGGATAACTTTTAATACCTCTAACAGAGTCATGCAATACTCAGGCTCTGGGTCTGTGTCGTGATGCTTCACAGGTGGCTGGGTGGAAAAGAAGGGGGGGGGGGGTCGCAGATGAAATATGGATTATCTCCTCTCACTGTCTGGCTAAGCCACACTTCGCTGGCAACGTTGATTTTTACTGTGGCTCCCCTCCCACAAAGCCAACCAGCTGCATGCCTACAGCATCTGGCTGCTAACCCCCCCACCTCCACCACCCAGCCTTTAATCAACCAAAAAACACACACTCTTACATCTCTATCTTCTCCCCTTGATGCAACTCCCCCTATACTCTTCTGTATTATCTGCCATCATTCTGTTTTTTTGTTGTTTTTTCCTGTGCAACAGGAAGTGCTGACTTCTGAAGATTTGGATAAACAGGATCTTCAACCGAAACAGCTATCAGTTGAAAGATGAGTGTTGACTGGCCCCAGGCTTCCAGCAGTCCTAATAAGCGGCAGGTCAGGGTGCTTGGGATGAAAGACATCATCCAGACCTTAAAGAAATGACTCCCCAACAGGAAGGGAGTTTCAGCCCAGCCCTTTAAAGTCCACTGGGATCATTAGTGGGAGCTGCTCCTGACCCCCGCAAAACGGTAGCTAACGAATAAAACCACAGATGTTAGGTTGTCATGGCTATTTACATCATTTTAGCTTGTTTTAAAAGTCATGTCTGTCTACTTCAACCTGTGATTTTACAGATTTCAAGTTTCTACCGCTATTATATTTAGGCTTGGAACTGAAAAAGCCCAGGAACAATGAAAGTTAAACATCAGCACATTTAATAAGGCAAGTAAGGTGAAGCAGTAGGGGGATTACTAGACAACAAGAAAATATAAAACATATTTTACAGTTATGTTCCACAAGTTTCTAATATTTTACAGTACATGTTTAATATCCTTTAATAATATTTATTAGAATATGAGATTCCTCACAGGAAAGGCTGACTATCATCTGACCTTAAATGGAATTTAATGCTATTCTTGGTATTAGCACTTAGCATAAATCATCTGTGATGAAATAACAGATTTGATTTAGGAAGAAGTCAAACACCATCCATTCTGTCTTAATAGACTAACTAGGACCAAAAAACTATCAAAAAAGCAACATGTTAACAAACCTACTGCTTCACTGCCCTTCACACATATGAACTCGAGTCACATTCCATTCGTAATCTAGAGTGTTTTGGTTGGATGTTAGCCAACCTTTATACCGATTCAACAGCTTCAACTCTTCTGGGAAATTAGCCGAGGAGGTTTAAGAATTTGCTTTTACGAGGTCAGACACTGATGTAGGACAGTCTCTGCTTTATTCTACGGGATAACTGTCTCCAGTCTAGGTATCAAATGTGCTTGGGGGACTACGCCTGCCTATGATGTGGTATATATATGATTGCCTGGATGCTGACTTTAAACTACGTGATCAGCTAAGTGTTGACATATTGTGCAGTTTTAAAACAAAAACTCAAAAATAGCAACTACACAACACACTACAGAACCAATTAAGTAAATTGAACAATTTAAGACATCAAATGCAATGTAGTTTATAGAGCTGATGAAATTAATCTTACAATTGATGCATTGCGATGGGAACATTAATAATTATGTACGCTGCAAAAAACTCACTCAAACCATAAGAAATTATAACATGATTATGTTACTTTTCTGACCAAAACATAAAGATGTTAGCCCTATAGGCCTATAATTTTTAGCAAGGCGGGATTCGATCCCCAGACTCCAGGGCGCACTAACTAGTCACCCAAAGGAATATCAAAGTTTTACAAGCACGTTCTTGCCAGCAATTAGAAATCCATAGACCACCCCACATGGAACCTGCCAGCAACAGCAAATGTGACAAGGCACACAAAGAGGCCCCAAGTGGGATTCGATCCCCAAACTCACGGTTGAGAGTCTGGGCTAACCAGTCAGCCGAAGGGACATCCCTTAAGCCTAGTTAATGCTTCTCCGAAGTTTGGGCCTCTACTCCATGCGTCCTTGCGTAGGTGACAGAGAGCCCCTCAATCCGTCTCCATCAAAACGGAGAAGCATAAACTACGCTTTAGGCTCACTAGTCATGGCAGGAGGAGACTATGAACCTTTAACTTTCCTAATGCTAACAAATCATTATGATTTAAGGCTTTTCAGAATGTTCGCGTTAGCATCTGCGTAGGATGTTTTCACCATAACCTGAGATGTCACTGTTGAATAAGGAAAGTTAGTCATGTTCTTAAATCCTCTAAAATACACACTAAAACTAACAACTTTTTACTCCGGTGGTCATTGGGTGAGACATGTCACCAGTCCATCACAGGGCACACTCACTCACACACACAAGGACAAACTAACATTCATGTTTTTGGGCTGTAAGAGTAAAATGCATGAATCTGTCGGCATGACAACTGTTAGTCCTATACTCCAAATCTGGCCTTTAGAGGAATGTTAACAGAAGAATGCCATTGCTGTAAATTAACTAGAAAAAGTATCGTTTCCAGTTTGCCAAAGCTACCAAGGGGACACTTTAAAACTGGAAGAAGGTTCTTTGGTTACGTACAAAACACAGTTTGGAAAACTTGATGTGCAATTTTCACAGTACTCTTAGAGTAAAGATGGGAAAGTCTTTCTTCGGGAGGGACAGAAACCAGGGTCAGAGTTGACAGGAAAATGAATCATTTTATAACCCATTTTTGTACATTTTCAGTGTATGAAAGCATGGAATTAATTCAGACATAAAGTGTTAAATCGCTTTAATGTAATTTTTCAGTCTTTTTCGTGGTAGATTTTAAATTTACTAATATTAAATGAAATGCCTATCAACACCTTTTTGGCTAAAAAGTTTCAAAGCCACAAAATGTACAACTGCAAACCAAATGTCAATTTAATTACTTTTTGTCTGTTGTCTATTCATCCATAGAATACTCCACAAACATTCATCTTGTTCTCCATTATAGATTAGCACCAAAACTAACTTAACCTACAATGTATCTTGTTCAAGAGGGAACATGAATCATTCTAAATGCAATAACAGACAGAACAACAGCCATCATTAGCCACTACTTCCTGGAACCTAAGGTTCGTGTATACCATGAAGAGGAGACAGAAGCAGCTGCTGACGGAGTCACTGCACCTCTATGTCTGCTGCCCTGATTATCAGGAACACTGAAAAGTTTCTATGTTTTTGTCTCCGTTAGACAGAGGATATCCGGTGTGTGCCAGCCATCTGATTACCCAGAATCCTGATGCGGTGCTACCAATCTAAATGAGTTTAGTCTCATCTCCCTTCCTTAATTGAGAAAAATAAAACTACAAACCGGATTCCAAAAAAGTTGGGACACTAAACAAATTATGACTAAAAACTGAATGCAATGATGTGAAGATGGCAAATGTCAATATTTTATTTGTAATAGAACATAGATGACAAATCAAAAGTTTAATCCGAGTAAATGTATCATTTTAAAGGAAAAATATGTTGATTCAAAATTTCATAATCCCAAAAAAGTTGGGACAAGTAGCACTAAGAGGCTGGAAAAAGTAAATTTGAGCATATTGAGGAGCTGGAAGAGAAATGAACACTAATTAGGTCAATTGGCAACATGATTGGGTATAAAAAGAGGTTCTCAGAGTGGCAGTGTCTCAGAAGCCAAGATGGGTAGAGGATCACCAATTCCCACAATGTTGCGCAGAAAGATAGCGGAGCAATATCAGAAAGGTGTTACCCAGCGAAAAATTGCAAAGACTTTGCAGTTATCATCATCAACAGTGCATAATACCATCCGAAGATTCAGAGAATCTGGAACAATCTCTGTGCGTAAGGGTCAAGGCCGTAAAACCATACTGGATGCCCGTGATCTCTGGGCCCTTAAACGACACTGCACCACAAACAGGAATGCTACTATAAAGGAAATCCCAGAATGGGCTCAGGAGTACTTCCAGAAACCATTGTCAGTGAACACAATCCACCGTGCCATCCGCCGTTGCCAGCTGAAACTCTACAGTGCAAAGAAGAAGCCATTTCTAAGCAAGATCCACAAGATAATGCCAGACCACATTCTGCATCAATCACAACATCATGGCTGCATAGGAGAAGGATCCGGGTACTGAAATGGCCAGTCTGCAGTCCAGATCTTTCACCTATAGAGAACATTTGGCGCATCATAAAGAGGAAGGTGCGACAAAGGAGGCCCAAGACGATTGAACAGTTAGAGGCCTGCATTAGACAAGAATGGGAGAGCATTCCTATGTCTAAACTTGAGAAACTGGTCTCCTCAGTCCCCAGACGTCTGTTGAGTGTTGTAAGAAGAAGGGGAGATGCCACACAGGGGTGAAAATGGCCTTGTCCCAACTTTTTGGGGATTTCTTGACCCCATGAAATTTTGAATCAACATATTTTTCCCCTTAAAATGATACATTTTCTCAGTTTAAACTTGTGTTCCATGATTTATGTTCTATTCTGAATAAAATATTAGAAGTTGGCACCTCCACATCATTGCATTCAGTTTTTTTCACGATTCGTATAGTGTCCCAACTTTTTTATGAATCCGGTTTGTACCTTCCAGGTCTGCGATAAAGACACGCAAACCTGATCAAATCTGAAACGAGTAAACAGTATGATACTTATATTAGTACATTTGTCATCTAAATTGCCCTGGAATTTGAAAAACAACACCACTAAATCAATAAGCTTTGCCAACTCATGCTAATGAAAGCAAAGTGAGGTCAAACCATTTTCTCTAACCCTTGTTTATCTAATTATAGTGGAAAGAGGCATGTTGCTGGCACTGCACTGGAAAACAGGGGGGAGCTGGGCAATCAGACAGGAAGAAGTAATGGGTGTTTGTCACCTTCCTGCTGTCTGTCCACTGAGGAATCCAACAGCACGCTGAGGCTGCCACATAAGTGCTTAATCACCAGAAACGTATTTCAGATTTAGTCAGATCATCTCGGGTGAGAAGTCAATCAATGTATGGCAAGAAGCTACAATTTTATGTCAAACTGTTTCTAAAGCTTGAAGGTCCGGACTTACCTTAGATTTCAATTACCCCTCACCCACTATTAAATGTTCCCAGCTGAAAAGGGATATTTGACTTTTGAAAGAAAAAAAAAAACTCATGTTAAATTTTGTTCCTAAGTGGAAATTACTTTTGTGAAAGAACTTGAAGGGAGCGTAGCTCATTATGATATAAAATAATTGCACTTAGAAGATACACAGTACCTTCATACAATACAATGGATATGCCCAAACTATCAAAACAAATAAACTGAACCATATTTAAATCCATAGTTTATCAAGAAGAACATCCACCATAACCCGTTTGGTTCCACATGGTATCTAATTTCTCAATTATGTGACTAAAGAAAATTGTACGTTGTACTAGCTGTTTGGGGGGAAAGGCTACACAACTCTGAAAGTCTCCCTTTGGTGTAGCAACCACAACCTCTGTTACATGATCTGAACCAATCAGAGATATTGACGGGACCCTCCCTCTGACGGACTGTGGCTCAGTACGTGTGTGCAGAGAGAGTTGAGTGGGATAGGCAAGCCAGATAGAAACAGAGTGGATGTAGCACGAATGAAGAGAAAATGGAAACGACTGAAAACGTTTTTTGTGAAGTTAAGACCTGAGATGTCCAAAAATAATTTCCAATGCCCTGACAGGAAGCCATCAACCTTGCAGGTTATGCCAAGCCACACACGATCTCCAAGCCATAGCCAACTTAAATGAAAAGGGAGAAAGAGTAAACATTCCAAAGACGGTGACTTGACAAGTTTCCCTGGCTAAGGCCGCATCCACAAGGGATTTTTATTTTATTTTTTAATTTTTTGGGGGGGTGGGGGGGTTGTATGATGGGTTTTCTGTTTATAAAACATTTTTACAGAAATCTTTTCATCCCCATGGGAGCACAAAGAACGGTCCGACATGCAACTTTTACTCCCCCAGGTCTGTATATTGCGCTAAACCTGGAGTATGTGACATAGGCATAAAGCCTCCACACAGGGTTAGCTGTAAATGGAGCAATAAACACGAATGGGGAAAAGAAAGCACAAGTGGAGTCTTTTGGAGAAGGTTTAGCAGATGCTGCAGAACTTTAACCTGGCAAAACCCAGATCTGTGTGTATCTGCGCCCCATGTCGGGTCTACAGTCTAGTCTGGAACTGCTCCCACAGAAAGAGTCTGAAGAAGGGAGGGCCACCTGGTATAATATTTTGAGCTAATTGGGGGACACGTGCAATGAACGGCACAAGCTGGTAAAACAAGCTCTTGCCGTATCAAGTCTATAAACAAGCACACACATCTTTCCTATCAGGAAATGCATAAAGATCCTACCTTTGCTCATTTTTCGACAAAGAAATTGTCTTTAGTTCTACTAAAACAGATGTAATAGCCGCTTCTATGAGTACATCCACCTGTGCAGCCATGTTTATCTTTTTGCTTTGCCTGGGCACTGGTCATGCCCGAACACTCGCCCTTGCGCCCGCCCCAAAGCACAACGCTGACAAACGATTGGTCCGGACCACCAGTGGAGGTGAGTCGGACGGTTTAATTGGAGCAGTACAAGATGGATTCTCGTGGGTTTCGAAAATTCAAAATCTCACAGGAATCCAGCTTGCAGCACAAGGTTATCAGAACTTTTAATGAGGTTCTACACCTACAGGGGTGAACTAACAGTCACAGTAAAGATACGAAAATGGCCTTTACGTGTATAGCGCTTTATCAAGTCCAAACAACCTCAAAGCGCTTTACACTTAATTCAGTCATTCACACTCACATTCATGGTGATGATGGCAACCATGAAGCTGACAGATGTGAGGTTGCTGTACAATCCAAAACATCACCAAGAGGCAGAGGTGAAATGATCATTACAACTGAAAAGAACGGAGCGGTTCGAGCTTCCAACCCACCGGGTACGGCAAAAACACCTACCTACTTAGCCATAGGTAAGAAATTGCCCTAGAAAATGCACTACTTTAATGCTGTTCAAGAAGAAATCTGGCGAACAGACTGCCCTCTTGAGCTAAACCAATTAACCAGTAAAATTAAGTTATTATTCTTCCAGTATTCCACTTTATAGAGAGGAACACAGAAAAACTCATATTATTCTGCATAAACAGGTTAGCTTGACAACTGTTACTAAATTTAGCTGATGTTAATTATAAATCTTTTATTAGGTATAGAGCAGCAGTATACATACAACTGGAACCACTGCAATTTCTTTCTTTTTTTAAATGGTTATCACAAAGGACTATTTGGATGCAATATTGGGTTGGAGATCATATTTTAGGTGTTATGCGTTTACACTCTGCATGCCATTTTATGTTTGGCCAGTTAGATTTTCTCTGTGTGTTGTCAATGCACTCAAAATGAATGTTTTTTAGAGGATGAGAATGCTCACAAAAAAATGTAAAGAAGCTGTAATGATGGAAAACAAAGAATGATGTCAGATAAATAGCAATGATTCTAATATTTAACAATTGCATCACAATTTCCTACAGAGCCAATGAATCAAAATAACAAATAATATATATCTCGAACAGATTAATGTGTTAATAATACAAGAAAGAAATACTTATCTGCAAAATAAAGAACTCTAAAATGTGGCTTTTCACAAGGTCTTCATAGTGGCCCGTGCCTTGTGTATATCTGGCAGTGACTTTGTGTACATCCTTCAACCCAGTGGGAGTTCTCTGCCAAACACTTTAACCCTCCAATGAGAGAGCCGTGTTTAATGAGCATCCTCTGGACTCCCAGCGTATCCTGGGCAGAGGTTTAGCACGACCTCACCGTCTGGGAGGTTACCGCAGCTGCTACCTTTGCACCAGCTGGCAAGGAGCTTCTCAGGGGTGTGTGTGCAAATGTCTGGAGTGAGGAGCAGCCAGTCCTGTGGCCCACACAGACGAGCTGGGGTCCACTCAAGGGTGTGAGCTGGGAGCTCTGTCTCGTGGCTTAAAATAGTACGGTGGGTGTGAGGTGAGTCCGGCCAGGCCGACGGTTGCGGAGAGTTTTTAATCGTCAGGAAGAGACAGCAAGGGAGGTTGAGTGGAGGTGGATTTGCCAAATGTTGTTGCCGTGAAACGAGCTCTGAAACCTATATTTAAATGCAAGGAGGAACTTACTGCAGGCTTATAAATTTAAAAAAGGATCTAATAAAGCCAGGATCATGCAATTTACATTTAAGGATTGTTAGAAGCTCCTTCAAGCGGTGCAACGCAGCTCCCAGTGCAGGTTTCTACAAACGCAGACTCCTTAGGCTGCTTTGTAAAATCACAAAGCAGCCTAAGCACAGTGGAAGCACAGTGGAATAATTAGCAGAGGAATACACGAGTTTTAATGGTTATTAGTAGGAAACTTTTCTAAACTGTGGTCACAAAGGAGCGTCGATCAGAGGAAGCTGCCTGCTCAATGTTTAATAAAGGCGTAAATATATTGTTTCAAACATTCATGCTCTGTAGCTCAAGGTATTTTCCCAGCAGAAGCCAGATAGTCAGGCAGTGAGGTATTTTGGAACATAGCAGGGCACTGAAGCAGAACACAACAGATTTGCACACACACGACTAACACAAAACTTTTATTTTTGAATTTAGAAAAAAATAATTCCACTGGACAGTGACAGCCTTCTCCAAAAATCCTCTGTGATAAAGAGCCGTATGAAGAGAGCTTTAGCGACAAAAAAGCAGCCACACAATTGAAAGCAAATCTTTCATTTGGGGAACATAACCACAGAGCTGGTTTTTTTTCCAGCTTTTACATTGCGAGAAAAGGAGCAACTAGGAAAGTTTTCTTCTGTATTTTTTCTTTTTTTCAAAAGGTCTTTGTCAGCTTTTCACACAAGATTGCAGAGGTTACAAAAGCACTGCGTGGGAAACAGAATGGGAGAGCTGGACCAACACCAACAGCATTAACTGTAATACTTGCTATATTTCCCATCCTTTTGTGGCTACAGCATTGTCCTCCTCCTTCCTGCCTCAGCAGGAATGTGGGACTTTCGTACACAGAGGTGGTCTGTCACTCATTTGCAACGAATAAACAAAAACCCCTCACATTGCTGGGCTAAAGGTGGTAACAATGTAGCAGTGTGTGATGGGCATCAGAGGCAGTGTATCTGCACAACCAAATATAATAACCAGTATATTTGAATAGTTTTCACTGGGATTTAATGTGAAAGCCCATTGAAGGAATGATTTAGGTCTGGACTTTGACCGGGTCATCCTAATGCATGAATATTTTGCGATATAAACCTCACTTAAAGTCCCTGTTCTGCTAAAAACAGAATCTCAACCATGATCTTAACTCTTTTGCAGCATATAACAGGTTTCCTTACATGGATTGCACTGTACTTAGCTCCTTCCATCAACTCTGATCAGTCTCTACTGGAGAAAAACATCCCAATACCATGATGATGCCCACTCTATGTTCTGAAACGGGGGTAGCGTCGAAATGTCACGCAACATTTTGCATGTAGGTCAAAAAAATGTAAATAGGGATTTCCCGATTCGATCACGTGATCGGAAATTGGGCCCCATCACGAAGTTTCAGACTTGACCGGAATCGGGTGTTAGCTGCGATCATGACCCAGATATATAGAGACGTTGAATGTTATCGTTTTCATCCGGGTATTTTAGCGCATGTGTACAATAATGGAGGGCAAAAAACATCCACACCGCTATGCAAAGCCGTGCGGTCAAAGTCAAACAGTTAGACAAACAAAAAAAAACTAAACCATCTTTGGGCAGATAATCGAAAATGTCACATCAGAAAGCTAACTATATGTATCTCAAAGCTTCCAGGCCGTTTATGACCGTTTATTTGGAAGCTACAGGAGGAAACACCTCAGATATTACCACCACCAGTTCAGTATGGAGCTATTTACAATTAAATGATCAATATGTCTGGACTTTACACAGCAGAACCAAGAAGGCATACAATCATTAGGAAAAAAAAAAACAGTGCTCGATTCTTCTCATACATTTTTGTACCGATCGATCATCAACAAAGCAGTTTGATGAGTCGCAAACCGAGTTACCATTCAGCCATTTTAAACCCCGACAGGCTGCTATTTATAATTTCACCAGATTACTGACATGTCATAGACATATTCACAACCCAGAGACAACAACAAGTTACGGAGTTACGAAGCAATTTCACAGCAAACCGACAGCTTACACTGCGCAGGGTGCGTTAGCACTCTGTGTAGAGAACAGCTAGCTAATGACATCACCGTCAGGCTGAGCGCAGTACCACAGCTTTTACTATAAACGGGCGCCTATACAGAAATAAAAAAATAAGCGTACAACCTACATGTAATCAGGCAGCCGTTTGTACAACAACTAACATGTAAGAAAGCTGAGATAGCTAAGAACTAGGCCACAGAGTTAGCTTCCAGACCGTTTCAAACAGCTGACAAGCTACGGGCAGAAACTCCTCAGAAATGACCACCGCCACTTGAGTTTACAGATATCTACATTATCTTATCATCATGCCTCAACTTTACACAGCTGAAGTAAAGAAGGCATACATATATATTAACATCAACATACCTCCAGTGGGGGAGATGAGCAGATTCGTTCATCAGACTGGATCCCTGGATGGATGGATCACCCACTCTAACTCAGCCATAGACGGTGGTGTATTTCATCAGCTGGAAACCTATTTAATATTATTACTGTCTTCTTTTTCTTCTGTTTCTGCAGCCTACAGCGCTGCACATGCTAACCATGCTGATAGATTTTTCCCTAACCGCCATGTAGCGCTGATCTATTGACAATGGTCATGTAATTACAATTATAGGCAGTGAGGGCAAAAGGTCTTTCTGCCCTCCAGACTGTAGCTGGGGGGCGGGCGCTTGGGCGCGTGACCTCATGTTTCAACGTGTCCATACTGTATGTAGCTGTCAAATTTTAAATTCTATGTGGATGGGGGTAGTGGCTATCTCTACTCCTACAAGTTAATACCTATTCCGTATTTATCTTAATTAACTTTAACTTATATTCAATCCAAACAAGCTGAACAGAGAACCTCCAATTAACTTGAAATTAAACAGTTGCACTTAGAATACACCTGCTGCAGTTCCTGCACCAGATAGAACCATAATACACTTTGGTATGTAGTCAAATAGTGGGATTGCAGCAGAGGTTGTTTTCATGAGATTTAGGACTTTCCCTCGGACAGATGACTTCTCATGGGGGTTTAGGTGTTTTTCTGGATTCTGTATCCACACTCTGCCGCAACAGAGACTGGAATCTAGCGTAGCTTCAGACAAGTTTTAAAATGAGGAAGCATTTATCCAATTAAACCGATCACAAGTCTTAAAGACTCTGTATGGCCCTGTCCCAATACCCACACTACACCCTACGGTCTTCCACGAAGTGCACTTGGTTGAAGTGCAGACAAGGGTTCAAGTGCGTAGTGAACAAGTGTGTGAATAACTGCACGATTGGGACAGTGAGGATTACGTCGTCACCCTGTACCGTATCTCCATGACAACCAAAATGGTGGTGCCGCTCGTGTTATTTTCCTGCTTAATATGATAAAACTGAAACAAAATCATCTATTTGATAAATACAAAATTTAAAAAAAAAATATCTAGCAAATTCTATAGCATAAAGTCCAAAGTTATAGAACATATTGTATTTTAATCAAAGGCACCAATTGTATATATGTGTCATTTATTTGCAGAAAATATTGGCTATGAAGAAAGCGTTTTGATTATAGAATGTGTTTATTGTATTATGTATATTTGTCATATCTGCTGTGTTAAATGAACAGACACTGGAATGCCAGGAGATGATCTTTTCACCAGAAATAAGTACCCAAACGCAATTTTATTTAAAATGCAGAGAAATTGATTCTTTCATTATTTAGAATTTTACGTTGTTTTATGACTTGCTAAAAACGCACAGGGAATATTATTTTTGGCCTATCATGTCCGAAAATACACACAACATTATTAGTAAATAATATTTTTCAACAGATACGTCCAACAGCTCATTAATTGCTCATGTACACAATAATAAATTATTCAATAGGCATCAATAGGCGGGGGTGTTGTGGACATTTCCCCATCAGTATTTAGTGATGATAGTTTTGAAACGCATGAAGCTCCGCTATAGGTACATATTTAAATAATACATTTAAATTCAGGATGAATCTTTTCACCCACAACCCGACTACGTTAATGACACTTCAGGTCGAGCCTTTGAAATTTTATTTGTGCATTTTTTTTCAAGCATGCAGCTGATCCACAGCGTTTCAGGATCATTATCCATCCATCCATCCTCTATACCGCTTAGCTTCAACGGGTCACGGGGGAGGGCTGGTTCCTGTCTGCATCTCTCAACGGACAACAGAAGGGGTACTGCCTGGACGGATCGACAGTCCATCATTGTTTGTGTGACGATTTTGGTTTTAATGATTCTTCCATGCCAGCAGCCTGATGATGGTTTTAAGAGTTATTTGAAAAACAGTGCAAAACATGCAGCTTACGGCTTTTAACTTTTACTATTTGAAAGAAGATACGATTTCCTAAATCTGTTAACACACTGCAGTGGATGTTGTAATGAAACATCAATCAGATGAAAACATAGCTAATATATTAATTAATCTTGTGAATATTCTCATTCATCCAGGTCATGGTTATCTCAAGGAAATTTCAATCAAACGCAAACGCAGGCTGGGACTGGTCCAATTGGACCAGTCCCAGCCTGGTCAGCAGCGAGCATGAACTGATGAAGCCTCTTGGATAAGAGGTGAAACGTCTTCCAAGACAAATTACCAAGTCCAGTTGCGTTTGATTGAAATTTCCTTGAGATATATTAATTAATATTTCATCTATAGCAATCTTCAAACCAGACTCCGGTTTATTGATATTGTCCCAGGCAATTTTATGAACTAACTGACGCCCTTAAACTTGAAAATAAATTTGTAGGAGAAGCAGCTGGAACCGTTTGTTGCCGTTTTGTCACAGAATTTCACACGCAGCAATGGATTGTGGGTAATACCCTTCACTGAAGTACACACCGATGCGGGCTTCAGCGAAGTGCGGAGCGAGGGCGCAAAAGAGGAGGGTCCAGGCGCCGGATTCTCCCCTCTGGAGAATCGGGACACCCTACGCACTTGTGCCCCTCAACGGGAACGCGCAATTGAAGTGCACAAGGGTGCAAGTGCGGGTATTGGGACAGGGCCTATGAATCGTTTCCTGATCTGCCTGATCGCAAAGGCAGTCGCACTCCGAAACATTTCAAAGTACAATCAGGTCCTGGTCAGCAACATGCGTAAAGCATCTGCGACTTTGCAACAAGTAGTCAGTGTAAACACTAATCTGTAAAAATGACCAGCAGCCTTCAGATTTTTCCGTCACCATTCTAATAAAAAGGTCAATACAGAAAATCTTCACTTAACACTAACTTTAATATGTATATACATTCTCATTATTTTGTTTATTTAAGTTGAGGTGCTATTTGTTTTTATATTATACTCATTTTATATTTACTGTTGCACTAAAGTCCAAAAGTGAATAATTGTTATTTATTACTTGATTGTTCAAGCTACTTCACAGAAGTTATCTCTTTGTTAACAGAATTGTTAAATGTTAAAATATTTTTTTTAAATTCTTTTTTAATGTATTAGAAGTATTTGATCGGCACTCGGATGGCCTTCGAGTCCAAATCAAATGAATTGGACTTGGGGGCAAAAAAACCTTTTCTGGACATCCATTAATTTAAGCTTTTGTTTCATCTGACCAGAGTGTATTCTTTAAGACGTGTGCTCTGTTGCCTTCATCTTGCAAAGGGCAAAGCTACTGGTTTCTCCCACCTAAGCTGTGGTTCTCTGCAGCTCTCCCAGAGTCACCATGGCTGCTTCTCTGATTAATGCTCTCCTTGTTGCCTAGCGTGTCACTCTAGGTGGATGGACGTGTTTTGGTATGTTTGCAGCCATGTCATACTCTTTCCATTTTTATATGATGTTTTAACAGTGCACCATGGGTGGTAGGAGCTCATGCTGTAACCAGTGGATTGTCGGTTCGAACCCCTGATCCGTCTTGGTCGTTATGTCCTTGGGCAGTACACTTCACCTGTGGTAGCCCGGTGGCACCAACTGAATAGCAGTGGCTCCAATGTAGCTTCCCACCATCAGTGTGTGAATCGGTGACTGATTGTAGTGTAAGGCACTTTGGAGTCCTCTGACATAAAAAAGTGTAGGTAAAGTAAAGGACGTTTCGCATTGGTACCGTTGTTTTAAATGTCTCCACAAGCTTCTCCCCTGTATGTTTGCTGTGTTTCTGGATTGTGGTGCTAGGATTTTGTTAATTCAATAAAACTTCTTGTTTTATAATGAGATAAACACCATTTACTGTTAGATGACTTCTAAGGACAACTGAGGCGTATCAGATTTTATATAGGAGTATCAGAAAAAAAGCGGACTGAATGTATGACAAACTTTTCAGATTTGTTTTATAGAACTAAGAAGAATACTTCATGTTCCTCATGTTGTTTTTGGTTCAGGACAGAATTCCTTCATACTGTAGCTATTGTTTAAATAGTTCCCATCACCCAGGTAAGGTAAGATGTCATCAGAACTTTACTTTCCAAGAAGCTAACCACCTTACTCTTTTCTCTATCAGCACAGACACCTACACAGCAAAGAAAATAATGTTGAACAGCTGAGTTTGGGACATGGGGGCTCTCAAAGAGACTAATGCTACCGCTTCCATCCGAGACATCACTAGGTTTTCTCCAGCTACCAACACTTACAGTTCAGAACACCAGACATTTAGAAAAGATAACAAACAGACTCTGTCCAATAAGAAAACAAACACTAAATCTTATTTTGGACTCTTCGTAGCACGGGTTATTGTTTTTTTCCCCCCCTCAATCATAGCAGATTTTTATCTTACCACTAAAATGCTGAGATCAACAGATCAACTGCTTGCTGGAATGCCCCAGCCATGGTGAATATTTCATATGAACTCCATTGTTGTCTGCCCCGGTGGGGCCTCAGCAAATGGTGCAATGAGGGGGGAAAACACAGGACTGGAATCCACAGACCGAAACCCATTATTCCAAGGGGCTCAGGAAGAGAACCAGGCAATATCTCTAAATGATGAAAACATCTTTCTTTTTTTCGTCTGCAGCTAAATCGGTGAACAGTCCAAACACAGAGGATATCTGAGGACCTCGGCTAAACCTGTGGCATGTATGAAACGGGGAACGGTCTGTTCCAGATTATCACTGAGCGATGGAGGGAGAAACGTCACGCAACACACAACTAGTTCCACAGGAAACAACAAAAAAAAGTTTATGAAAAATGCATGTTGGGAAAAATCTAATATATCTATCTATCTATAAAAAAAGAAAAAAGCATGTTGGGAAACATCTAATATATCTATCTATCTCTCTCATATTCATATATATATATATATATATATATATATATATATATCTCCACACTTCTAATACCTCCACCCTCCAAAGCGTCAAATATAATAGTAGGGAGTGTCTCTGGATCCAATGCCCAGATAACAAATAGCAACATCTCACAGGAAGTGTGACGCTGTCATCCAAACTGTCGGTTCTCACTTGTATAACTGAAGATGCGTCTGTCCGATGGAGAAAGAAAACTGTTTTTTTTCAGCCAAAATGATGAAAACAGGAAACTCACAACTCAGACAAACTAATAGAACAGAATCTGTTAAAATGTGTCACTTAAAACCGATGATTAATGTGATTCATTCTTATTTAAATCTCCCATTCACCAGCTGGGCATGGTGCCATCAGTCAGTCTGGGAAGCAGACGGCTGTGAATCACCAGAAGCCGTTTAGCAAGTCTGCCCCGGACCTCCCTGAACAATAGCTGAGCCGCTGGGCTGCTTCGACGATCACAGGAATAAAGCTATTGTGTCTGACACAACACTGCTTTACTTTACTCGGACACCAGCACAGGCACTGTGGATTTCTGGCAACGGGCGTCTGAGTTTCAGGACACACCTACTTTGGACGGCGAAACAAATGTCAATTTCAAGCAGCACGACAAAAGACAGAAGACAGCAAAACAACAAAGCCTTCAGGTTCCTAATACTCTGCGGTTCTCTGGAATTCCAAACTCCCATATGGTGACAAGGTGCACACATCTCCGCCTGTTAGGGGTTTAGACTTCCAAGCCAACAGTTTCATCACTTCCTTCAGAGCTAAAAGATTCAAAGAGAGAAAAAGGTGGAAAGCATGAAACATAATGCTGTGTAATTCTGGGATGTACTGATCAGAGGTTTGCGACTGATTTCTGATCTTCCTTAGTTGTAAAGCTTTGACCTGACCATGTTGATTTGAGCTGATTCTGATGTCTTTGTAAGAACTATAAGAGGGCTGGGCGATAATTCGATTGCAGTATATATCGATCGATAAACGTGTGGTGCGATAGAACAAAAAAAGGGGTCGATAAAAATGATTGATAGAAAAAAAAGGTCCCCTCATTTTTTCATTATAGCCTTTCAAGTAGCTTAATATAACAACTTACTCCAAACTAATAATTAGCTCTGACCCAAGCAGCTCTGTGAGCCACCACTCTCTCCTTTCAAGCCACAAAAAGGATGAAATGATTTGAGCTGAAGCAGAATTTATTGATAGTCCCTAAGGAACCATCGCCATAACATCCCCGCGGTCAGATGTCGCAGCAATGGAGCAGCGGAGGAAGTTGTTCTAGATAAATGTTAGTGGCTCAGGTAAAGGTTGCGCCCCGTTTTGAAACAATCCTCAACGCACTAAAACACTAAACGTAGCGATAAACGAAATATAATACTACGATCAGCTATCTTAAGCAAGACTCCCCTCCTCTGGCACGCCGCGCTGCTAACAACACCTGTGGCTTTTAAAATGTCCCCTCGGTTCTGCTTGTCCTCAGAGACGAAAAAAAGCTTTAAAAAAACACAACAGGGTTGGATAGGGCAGTCAGCTTCAGCCCTCAGTGACTGGGCTGCACTGTTTTGGGCTCTGTCTACACTCTGATGACTAGCTGTTTAGCTTTTGCTTTAGCCTACAGCTGAACCAGAGCTGAAGTGAATTTTAGAAAGCTTTATTGACAAACTAAACCAAAGGTTGGAGCCATTGATATTATAAAGTGTCATACAGTGTTTAAAAGATTAAAAAGCATCAAGATAAGCCTTTAATTTAAATTAGTGACATAATTAAAAATAAGTGTAATATAATGGTTAATATTACTTTTCTTTGTATTTACTGATGTTACTCAGGACTCTTGATTTGTTTAGTGTCTTACAAATATAGTTATGATAAAAAGAAGTGTTTGAAAATTGATTTACTTCTTGGTTAAAATTAGTTAATTGAAGAATAACAAAATGACCGGCGAGGCACTTAAAATATATATTTTACATTTTGTGATATTTATCGATTATTATCGATATCGATCAAATTGACTAGTCCTTTATCGATACGCTCTTTTTCTATATCGTCCAGCCCTGAACTATATATATATATATAGTTATATGTATATATATATACATATTATACATATATATACATATTATACATATATATATATATATATATACATATATATACACATACTATATATATATATAGTATGTATATATATATATGTATATATATATATATATACATACATTCAAAACTTTGTTAAGTTGCTTTTTATGTGAGCTGCATGGTAGCAAAGTTGGTTGCACCCTTGCCTTGGAGCGAGAAAGTCCTGGGTTCGAATCGTGTCCTGGGGTCTTTTAGTATGACACTTACATGTTCTCCCAGGTTCTCTCCCTGGTACTCGAGTTTCCTCCCACAGTCCAAAAACATTGGTCTCTCTAAATTTCCCTAAGGCATATGTGTGTGTGGCTTTGTCTTGGCCTGTGAAAGACTGGTGACCTCTCCAGAGTTTTCCTTGTTACTCACCCAAAGCCAAATGGAGATAGACACAATGGTTCATATACATTCATGCAGTTCGCTTTTTGTTTTTAGAAGAAAAAAAAAGGAAAATACGAAAACAGTGTAATTTTTTTCTGTTTTTTTTTTTTTTTTAATGAAAAACAAACTGCCTGAATTTACACGGATCCTCATGCCCCCTCTGCCACCCTGTAAGGATAACCTGGGGTTAACAATGTCCTGACAAATCTGATCTCATCTGATTTTTATCTGCCGAGCTTCTAAATGTTCAGAACAATCTGTCATCACATTTTTCAACAATACCACTATTATATATTTAGATATAGTCTCAGTGTTTATATCACTTGTAGAGAGTACAGATGCTTAGCCTAAGTTAGACATTTCCAAAAGGCTGCCAGCATTTTCAAATCCAACATATTCAAAAACAGATAAAAAGGCTAATTGTCATATCAGTTTACCTGCTCTAAAGGATTACAGAGAGCATCCTTGCTGTGATATGTCTAGCCTTCCCGTTTCTTGCGCTGGTTAATCTCACTTCTTCTCAGGTTTTCTTGAACCATATTAATTCAGCCACAGAACTGCAAGAATACTAAATAGCAGTAAGATGAAAATGACCTGTAACCTTCTAAGTACAGCTCCCTGTTTTAGCATGTAGTGTGAATGAACAGTCAACGCGGCTCCATTTACAATGTTTCTTTAAGAAGTCTTGGTCCTTGATGCGGCCGTCTGGGTTTTAATACCCAAGCTTAAGACTTGTGCTGATGGTCTTATTCTTTTTCTGCACGTTTCTTGTCCGATTACTGTGAATAATAGCCAGAAGAAAAAAAAGAATTGTTATAATTTTTGAGTTCATGTTGCAATACTTCATTGAAAATATCGAACATAGCACTGTTCTGTATTTCAGGGGACGGGCTTGTCACATTGATCATGACTTACACGAGAACACTGGCTTGCCAAATCCCCTCCAAAGACTTATGGGACAATCCACAATGATTCATCCCTTGATCCTTTCAGTGCATGGTGGCATTCCCAGTTTAGTCCACAACAACCCCAGGAACAAGCACTGAGCTCACAATATGCAAATCTCTGAGGCATTACCGGAAAGCCGCACCATGGCTGACATCGATGCATGACCTTTCACCTGTGTGAGTGTTGAGCCTTGTCGAGGCGACTTACTGGCACTGGTTGAGTCACTGCAGTGGAGTTATGACTGCCTCCGTAACGGCGTCGACAAAACAGAGCCCCCTGTTGGGGTTTTCTCAGGAGCATGATAGAAACAGACTCCCTGCTCATCCACTCTGTAGGCTCCACAGCCTGAAAAATTAGTAGCTGTATGAGTCAATGGTTGTCACATCTCATCAAATTTGTTACTATTCAAGAAAAAGACCAGCGCAGTGGCACCCACCAGCAGATATTACCATAACATCCTCATCACTGCTTGATCCCAGTTTCATACCACAGTCAGTCTGAGAGAGGCTTGAAAGAGAGATATTATGTCTTTGGGCCACAGCCTCGTGCGACGACGGTGCCACCGATGCCGTTTTTTGTTGTTGCCGCATCATCACAACGTCTCGGCTTGTCGGAGACGGGGTATTAAAAGTGGGATGGGACGCAGCGCTGAGTGATTGGCACTCCAGCAGCTCTATTAGCGAGGCACGTTCCAGAGGCATGCAACAATTAAGGCAGCTCCGCCTGCCAGGGAGAACAGGAAGATCCGTGAGCAGCCAAACACTCATCAGTCAACACAGCCAAGCTGTAACCACGAGCCAAGAGCGAGGAAAATCACACTGGAAACAATCTGTAAACTTTGAATAAGGTTCTGAAGATTGCACAACTGGCTTATGGTGGACCAGACCCAAAGAATATTGATCTGATTCCACTGAAAGGATGGTTGCACTTCAGCAAATTAGACTAACTTGTGCCAGCAGGCCTGCAGGCAGAATATGAGAAACCTGACATACAGTAAGTAAATCCAACTTTAGATGGTAAAGATAGATGTACAACTTCACGCTGCACTAAGGGAATCCAGCATTCATGTATGTTGTTCTGCATATGTATAGTCCTAACGAAAGCCGCTTGTGGAAGATTTCTCCTGGCCTAACCATCCTCCTGTGAAAGAAAACAGGAGTTTCAGCCCCACAGAATTGGGGCTGACCCAATTCACTAGCGCGTTGCACAATACTGCAGTGCCGCTGCTCGCAAAGTTCACAAACGCTGCCAAATATATACATGATTTAATACGTACCAGCCTCCGTAGCGTCAGCATTCACTGAGCACAAACGGAGTCGCTCGGTTGTAAACGTTACAAAAAAATCTGGCGAGTTTAAACCACCATCCTGCAGATATCAGTTTCTCCCTGGAGAGGCGATGTCTGCAGACAATCGCTCCACACTCTGCAATCCAAAGCATTCAGAACATGATCAAGTCTGACTTAAGCCCTAGGCCTCTTTTTCAGAGATCTGCTCGAAAATGGCATGGCTGTAATCAAATGAGTATATTTCTGTAACCACAAGGTCTATTTGATTGCTTTTGATGAAATATAAATGGCACCCTTGTGAGATTCTTTTAGATGTTTAAATACCAGTTTATGTGTTATTGCTAAAGTGTAAATGAACATGGCACACTAAAAACGGTTGGGGGGGGGGGGGGGTGCCTGAAAATTGTTTACATTTAGGATGAATACGTCTTTGGAGAAATGTAGCTGCAGTATGAACCTCATTTCATTCATTGTTAAACAGTTTAACATTATCTGTATAAAGTATTGATTCTAATGTACTGAAAAACATTAATATTACAGGAGGTTTTATACAAGAACCTTCAGATGAGGTTTCCAAAATGGCACAGTTTGACACCATCTGTTATCTTCTTTTATCTTTTTAATAATTTTTGTTCATTTTTTTCTATATATTTCTTATTTATATATCATTGATAAGCTGGGCTCTGCCCTGACCAACATGGTGCTTTATTAATGCAAACATTTATCTGTAACTGATAGGTCAATTCAAATTCAAATTCAATTCAAACATACTTTATTGATCCCAGAGGGAAATTAATCGTTGTTGTAGCTCATTAATTAATTTTTCAAGGAATTGTTGTAGACCATGATGGCTGTGGGGAGAAAGGATTTCCTGTAGCGGTCTGTGTTGCAGCGAAACTGAAGAAGCCTCCGACTGAAGATACTCTGTTGCTGTAGGATAGTCTCATGGAGACGATGCTCAGGGTTGTCCATGATCTTTTTAATGTTATGAAGAATCCTTCTTTGCATCATCATCATCTCCATGATAGCTCTTCAGGGCCAATAGAATAAAAATAGATAAACAAAAATGAGACTGACAGTATAGTCAGCTAATGAGACTCACCAAAACACAGTCAAGAAGTCATTCAGGAACTGTAGCCCCTGTTGATTCCTCCTTTTCTCTCATTCTGACAAATTATTAACATCCATCCATCTTCTGAACCGATTATTCCTCAAGGGGTCACAAGGGGCTGGTGCCTATCTCCAGCTGTCAACTGGCGAGAGGCGGGGTACACCCTGGACAGGTCGCCAGTCCATCACAGGGAGACAGACAGGACAAACAACCATGCACGCACACACACCTAAGGATAATTTAGAGTGATCAATTAACCTGACAGTCATGTTTTTGGACCGTGGGAGGAAGCCGGAGTACCCGGAGGGAACCCAAGCATGCAAGGGGGAGAACATACAGACTCAATGCAGAAATGCTGAATCTTTCTAAAATTGAAGTCTAGAGTAGGGATAGACCGATATATCGGGGGAGGGGGGAGGGGGGGGTTAAAGAGTCTAAACAATCTTAAGTTCTGTCACATTAAAGAAAAGTGGATTAATCATAAGGGGACGGAGGGTATGAATACTGAGATGTGATATAATTTGATATATTTTTTTATATATATATAAAATTATATATATATATATATATATATATATATATATATATATATATATTTTAGTAGTGTTTAGAGCAGGTAAAGGACCTTCACATGGGGTTGTACCACAGGCTCTGCTATGTATTTAGAGGTATGGATTGACAACATGGACATTAAAATGGGGCAGATTTGCAGCAGCTCTGCCTGGCAAACCTCAGGCTGTAAGATTCAACTTTTAAAGCCTGTTTCAAACGACACACCATGACGCCACCTCGGTAATACTGCTGCCACGGAGTGTCCTTTGACTACCCCTTGGCAATATGACAAGGCAAGAAAATCATCCAGCCAGGCTTGATAGTAAGTACCATAATGCCAGACTTGACCACTTATGAAAGATCAAAAGCTGTCATTGTTTTTTGAAACAGGCTTAAGTGATCATGTGAAACAGACTGCATCCAGATATTCACAATTTGAAGGAGCACACCAGCTCTGAAAATAAACAGGATTCAAGCAGATATGACTCCTCTGTGTTGGAGGAGAAGAAGAGGGGCTCGGCCTAGACGAGGAGGTAATAAAGTTTATTGGAGAGAAACAAAACAGGAGGCTTGCTGCCCACAGAGACTGGAGCGGAGAGCAGCAGCTTGTGGCGTTCGCGCTGGAGGCTCAGCGGGCGAGGGGACATCATGCCAACCCTGCTGCCTGCAAGCCTCCGATTTTAAGAGAATGCGTGAAGGCCTGTCATTTCAGATAGGCTACTGTGATTTCCACATCTATTTAGATAGGTTGGTGGGAATAATTTAAGATTTTTTTCATGGTATTTGTGATTTTCATATAGAAGAAAATTAACCCGTTTTGCACCTGGTTAACAAGTAATACCATAACACTGCCAAAGGTAGATCAAACCACACATAAATGGGTTTGTGAAAGGTATTCATGCCCCTAAAACGTTTTGGGGGTACTTTGTCCTTGTTACAACCACAAGCTTTAAGATATTATTGGTATTTTTATGATCAACCCATCCGCTGTGGTATATCATAGACAAATTGAAGGAAAATGATGACCGTTTAAAAATTTTGAAAAGAAAAAATGTGATGGCTGTGGCTCAGATCTCTTTCCTTGATTACCCCTAAATATAATCCAGTGCAACCAAATGTCTTTGGGAGTCACCAAATTAATTAACAGAATTCATGAGTGTGTTCTTTAAAAGGTCAAGCCAAGAGGCACAGATCCACAGCTCAGGTGGAAGAATCTGTAAACAAGAGAACGAATCCATCTGGCCATTATGGAAGAGTTGCAAGAAGAAAGGCATTGACAAAAAAGCCAGAAGAAGGTTATAATAGAACAAAACTTGAAGAAAAATTCAGATCGAAGCATATTTATGTGTCATAAAGGCCCAGTAAAAGTTTGGACCCAGTATGTTTACAGAGGCTGAACAACTGATATATAGCGCTTTAAAAATAAAAAAATCAACAAGGCAAACATGCTCATTTTCTTTTGACCATAATTCCAAAATATAAGAAGACATCTTTCTTTTTGGCAGTTTATGTAATAAAAACCATAATAAATAAAAAAAAAATTCATCAGAATCATTTTGGAGAAAACATATTCCTTCATATTCAGCTCAGCAATAATGTAATTAGGTTTTTGCATCAGCTTGATAATGTGTGGTGATTTGTTATGGATTCCAATCACCAGGAGATCGAGAGAGCTTTTTGAATCCATTTGATCATTTTGTTTTTCTGTTAACACCTAACAGCTAAAATGGGCTTTGGCCAGATTTTGGAATATGGACAACAATGTCTCGTATTTTTCAGCAGTAATACGTAGCGCTACATTAAAGTACAATATACAGTTTAATTACAGCCTCATGATCCATCATTGCTGCTTTTTTGGGAGGATCTAACATTTCTGTGGGTAAATACAGCAGGCAGTGATGCACTCATCTCGCACATTGTTTTCATCACCATTAGCAGCAAATGATTTTAACAAGGCCGTGTCAAAGTAACATCACCAGCGATGTGAGAACACAGTGGATCGGGGAGAGGGTTCACGCTCAGAGGAGGTCCCCTGTGGCTTGTGGCTCACCGATAAGTGGCGTTTAGGCGCTGCGCAATGAGGGCACCAATGAGTGTGTCGGAGCCCCGTTACTCACACCGGCAGACGCAATTAGCCACAGCGTTTTATGAATGTCATGCTTGAAGGGCCGAGTAGAAGTGGTACATGGAAACCAGCGGAGGTGAGTTTAAAGCTGGGAGCTGGAATGCTTCAGTTCCTAAGTGCTCCCATCTGACAACGGTAGTCTGGAATGTGGCCGTTCATGACCCCAACACCACCCCCCGCCACTACGTGCTCCGCTGAGGCCCAGAAAAACAGATACTGCAGCTGGCCACCAACCCCACTTCTTTTTTTTTTTTTTTATGTAGAGTCAGATTCAAAGGAGATAGAGCATAATAGTCAATGAGTGGTTTTGATTGGATTAGGCCTTTCTTAACTGTACCAGAATATGATGGAAAGAATTTGGGAACTCAAGGAGGTCTGTGTCAACAGGCCTTATTTGCTTAACTCGGAGTCTTTGCAGGGTTTATAGCACGCTTTTCCACACATCCCGAGCTCATGGAGGTACAACAAAGAAGGAGAAATGAAAAAGAAACTTGCCGTTACCGCTGCACACCAATGATGCTGTTAAACCGAGCCTACTGCCTTTAATCTCAAAGGATCTAGGAAAGCAGCTTGGTTACCAACAGCAACCTAAAAATGCCACAGGGAAACAAATACCTGTTGGAGTGCTAAGGAGAGATCCAGTCTTGTTAAGTTAGAAAAACATGGACTGTGATGGATCTGGGCATGTTTCAGAAACAACACATTTCAAGTTGTAATCTCCACAGATGCTTGTTTTCAGTCCACAAAGTGTACAAAGACATGCCGACATAACTCCAGATGGTGAAGGATTTTTCTTTTTGTGCTGCTGCTGTCTTTTTTGACTCATACACCACAAAAATGGTTGGAAACAATGGGCTTTAGTGGTGGAGTAGCTATTGGGAGTCTCCCCGTCTGGCCTTGACTGACAATATCCTGTTAAAAGTTAATCAAAAAAGCAAAACTACAAACCACAAAATATATCCCATATAATGACTCTAATCTGGTAAAGCATTAGGCTACACAAAACCTACTTGTTGAGCTTGCATACCATTGGGTGTGACTTCTACTAATCAAGCATTATTACATCAGGAAGAAAGTGAGTTGTTCCTATTGAACTGTAAATTAATTCCTCCCCATCCTCTTCTTTCCAACTTTCCACTGCCTCATCTTCAGAAAAAAAAAACATACTACACAAACACCATGTACTATTACTAAACTAAAAGCTCGCTTGGCTGGAGCAACAGGATGCTGGCAGCTCTTAAAGCCTACACCACGGTGCCCAGGTTGTACGCCATCCAATCTACAGCAGCAAGTGCTAAGCCCGGCACCTTCCACAAAGGGCTGGCACCTGTCCCTCTTTGTCCGCAGACCTGGCTGGCACAGATCAGCGCTGCAGAGCGCTCCACTTCACAGCCCGTTACTCATTCCAAACATATTCCATATGAGGGGGTAGCAATGGAATTTTTGTGAACCCCCAGCAAACATGCATGCAGCAGAGGTTCATTAGACGGCTCAATAAAGGCTTGTGGAATGTGCAAAGAGGCGCATCGTTTCGATGTTCACCAGTAGCTCCTCTGGGAATGAGCTGAGCACATATCTGGAGACTATGAGATGTGGGACAATGTTGTGCCCAGATCTTTAATGGCAAATGACAGTTAGACAACTAGCTAAATGCAAATAGCTGAAATGATACCAGAAACTGGTTTATACTTCACTTTTTATATTTTTTCGGTGAGGTTCTGTTTCTGGTTTGGCTGAAATCCTCCTCACCGCAATATTTGTGTGTCCGCAGTGATTTGGCTGGGGGACAGCAAAGGCTGGTCAGCTTACCGTGGTTTGGACTTTCCCTCCATCCTTTTCTACCATTCTCTTTCTCTTTTCTTCTTCCCCCTGAACTAAGAACCACAGAGAGTTGCAGCCGAATCTGCATGCTGTGAGTTTTCAGGGCAGCATTCTGATGAAGAGCCGAATCTCATCAGTGCAGTTGTAACACCCCTGGGTCAGTAACGGACAGTTCCCACTTCAACAGGTCTTTCAACTGAACACTGAGTGAGAGTGACATGCAGTTAAAAGCACCCTGGTTTCTCATATTCTGGCTCTCATGAGATCTGGCTAAAAATAGCATAGAAACAACTTAAACTGCCTATCTGCGTGGAACTGTCGGTGAAACTTCAAACTATAAACCTATAAGGTAACTAATATTTAATGAAAAAAAGGTTGTAAAGTTTGAATCATTTAATTAGTTGAGTTATGGCAAACAACAAGCAGTCCTATTAACCAACCGGCAGAAGGTGACTGTCTGAAAACTTAAGCTATTGCTAATAGCCTTAACCTGGATAGGCTACACCAAAACTATGTTTGGGACTCCTATTTTAAAGTAAAACAAAGTAGTTCTTTATTTGTCCTGATTTGTGGAGAACGTATTAAGGAATCCTCCAACAGCAACAGCTTGGGTACCCAGCCAAAAATGCTTTACCCATTTGCCGCTAACAATGCTAAAGTTAGCAACCACTGTTTAACAGAAGGTTTGGTGCTAATTTAACAGGTAATTTCAGTATTGATATTGTTTAGTTTAACATCAAAATAATTTGAATTATCTTGAACTGAAAATATTTTTAAACACCAATTCTTAGAAACATAGTTTAAAATTGAGGAAACTTTTATTCTACTTGTGAAAACACAAAAATCTATTAATTTTCAAGGCTTTGTTGCTATTATGAGCCCCTGAAAATGATGCGAGCACGAAACCCAGATGGTCAAACCTGATTTGGATTATTCAACACTGATTGCAGAATATTTAATGAAGAGATTGTGATTTGTGAAATTGCAGAAACGCCTTAATCTTAGTTTGTGCATTTTTAAAACTTTAACTTCGATTTCCAAGACCCAATACTGTGTACTGACACGGCTCATTATACGTACTTGTTAGATGTATTGGTACAACCCTGGTTAAAACATTTGATTCATGCTACACAACTCTTCCAGAACAAGGTTTTGATTTTTGACTGTAATTAAACACAAAAAGCTTAAATTCACAATCACAAATCCAAATACTATGAAGTCTTCTATGTCGCCTTTTAATGTCTACTTTTTATCCTGGATCTACACTTGTTCCTTAGCTGCAGTCAGCTACGAGGAGTTTTCATGGAATGGGGATTGAAGTGGATCTGCCCAGCTTTCTAACCAAAAGAGGCGGTTTAGCAGCGCTTGCCAACAACTGATGGTGTCATCCAGGACATTTTACTGTGGAAGACAGTCTCTGCTGTACGGAATGTGAGCTATTAACATGTCATGACAATAATGAGACATAATGCGACAGTCTTCAGTCAGAGGCCATTTCAGATTCGTTGCACTACCAAAGATCCTTCTTGTCTAGCATCACCATCCACAACGATACTTTGAAGACGCTTGAGTAATATGATTTCATCAAAATTTAATTCCCTTTTCTGATAAAGCAGTTTTGAATTTGAATTTAATTTAACTATGACTCTGAGGAGTCTGTCGTGGACCCACAACAACCAACAGAAGCAATATTGTGGCAAATTACATAGCTGATCGTTCAGCATCTGTGGAATTAGCAAATAGGTCGTACTCTGGGATGTGATCCAGATAACATGATGCTAACAACTAATTTACTTGTACTTAAATTGGCTATAAGGGAAAAGGACAACACACTTATACTTTTAACAGGAGGTATCATTATGCAAGATACCTGTTATATGTGGTGCAGGTACCAGATGTGCTCGGGGCCTGCGCCTAGGAATGACAAAGCATTGAATGATTGGGTGGAGTAGTGTGCATTTTTCTGGATTCCTGCATAGCAAGTACACCAATAATAAATGAAGTATATAGAGGCATTCAACAGGTACAAACAGCCACAGGAGTTATAGAAATACCGTTTACGCAAACATGTATGTATTTGAATTGTTTTTGACAGCCTTTTTCCCTATAGCCTGGTATTGATTTTTTGTATAAACATGTGTCATATTTCTGGGATTTTCTAAAAAAACGAAACAAGAAAACATTTTTACATATTTGGATTCCATTAAAATATGGTAAACAACAACCTGACAAACTCTTTCCAAAGCCCATGCGTGAAAGAACAGTACCAAAAAGATGTCACGTTTTCTTAATGTCCCCACAAGAGCTGTTATTAACATTTATGTCTCTTTTGAATTTAACCATATAGTGCTTGGAAGTGTTAAAAATGGGGCACAGGGTAGTTTGTCCGAGTGGAATTGACGTAGTGTGACGTTATCGGCGTGTGCAGCCCCCCCAAGAAGATCAGGTACCTAAAACGGCTCATAATCCAAACAGATTGAGTTGTTTGATGCTTATTGCCAAATGATACAAAGCAACGAGTTTTTTTTGTTAAGCATCATCACAAAACTATGGTATAGACAATACTATAGAATAAATATTGATGTATGCAACATTCCACATAAAGACACATTCACGTGGTCTGAATGCTCCACCAGATTGAATGAATCCCTACTGAAGAGCTTTTGGAGGGAATCAATAAACCCCAAAAGAAGTCAGACAGATGGTACAATGATAGAGGATCAATGCTTTCTCCGCTATTCTACCAGCACCCAAACCAGCCCAGTAACAGGAAGTGGCCTAATCTCTCAAGAGAAAGTTCTACACTAAATGTGAAAGAGGAGCTTGAACCACCTTTGGCTTCTCCACACCCAATCCATGTAGGACCAAAACAATGCAGATGTTACAAGATGGGGTATAAAAACAGAAAGGGGGTAGTAGAGAGGCATTTCTAATTGACAAAAGCTCTGTGAATACTCTGACCTTCCCCCTCAGGGCCCCTCAAAAAAGTCCTCAGCTGCAGGACATAAAGGGTGGAGCCTTTAAGGACTCCTTCCCAAGGAGAAGCAGAGGATGAAAGGGAAAGGGGAAGAGGGATCCTATATACGTTAAAGCTTCAACTCAATTAACTGATGGTGTCCATTCTAGTGTTTATATGTAGAAATCTGAATGCTAGTTTAAGTGGTTTCAAGCAGAACTTTCCAGTGAGAGTTTAATGAGTTCTAATTCCCGAGCTTTCTGCTCTTCCTCTATCACTGTGACAGAGACATCTCTCGCTTTCTCCAGGCCAAGTGGCTTCTTTATCTACCCGATCGGAGAGGGGAAAAAAATACTACTGCTGACTTCCGGTATTAGATACATGAAGCTGTTTCTTGGACGTAGTTAGGGGGCATCATGAACCCCAATCCTTTCTAAACCGAGCAGCGGAGTCTGTAGCCCACAGACAAAACAGAGTAAAAAAAAAACAAAGATCCAAGTGAAGTGCCTTTTGAGGCTTCAGGTTTTGGGTGTATTTGGAATAGTGTGTTGAATGCAAGACTTGTCTGAACCTTATCTACAAGTTCCTGTAAGGGATTTGCTTTATGTGCAAACAATAATGTACAAAAAAAGCTCTCAAGTGACAAAACAGTCATTAATTAGGGAGTGGGAAAATAGTTGTATGAAGCATAAATGTGTCCTCATAGCACATGCAGTCTACAAGCAAGTCTTAGTTAGTAGAACAAAAGCGACCGCTCAGGCAAAATAATACGCATCCATCTCATTAATGCATCTCTCCCTCTTCCAAAGCTAGTGGTGTGAAGGCATCCATCTCCAGCTGCCCAAGCCCCAGCCTTCCAATTTACTGCCATTCACCTATTTTCTAATTCCATCAGCGTGATGATGAAAGCTGAGAGGGCATTACGGTTCTTGCCAGTGGTCGGACAGTGAGGGAGGGAGTGCAGGGCCGCATCGGTCACGCTGTCAGGTAGCCAAATGGGTTAGGACAGACTGAATCAGAGCCAAGGCAGAGGGGAATGATGGAGCTGTGAGCTCTCCAGCAGCTAAGAAGCATAGAGCTCTGGTCCTCCAGCAAACATAACCCCGGGGTAAACTCCAAAACCTAAGGGCATGTTCACTAGATCACAACAAGGCGCAAAGACTCATTAGCTGTGAGGTTAACCGCACATGGACTTACAGTAAGTCCAAAATTATTCATACAAATTATGATAATTATGGTCAAAATAAGTATATTAACTCAATTTACAAGTTTCCTCTCACTGCCTTGACTTTAACTTGGCAAGAGAATCTGTAGACAATCTGCCTTTATCAGGATCATCATCTTCAAGTAACTTGGAAGTAGGTAGGTTGCAAAATGTTTCTCGTCCTCTTAGTTAGCTATTAGTTTGCAAGTCTTTGCTTAAGTTCACCTCAAATTCAATTCAAAAACGTTTAATCCATCTTAAAAGGGAAATTAATTTCCATCATAACTCATATCATCCGAGTATCTTAAATTTTTTGGGGGGATGGCTGTGCTGTTGGCACCAAGGATCTCTGTTAGCAGTCAGACTTGCAACCAATCCAAGAGACCTCTGATTGAAGAAACTGTTGCTGTCATACATAACTTTCCTGATTACAGCTCCATATCCTGAGACAGATATGATAATTCACGGTAGCATGTCTTTGACGACACAATCAGTTGTTTGCAGGCACTGATAATCCACCACTTTTGCCACTCCTCTTTGAATCTATGACAATGAGAGTAACTGAGCTACACCAACATGCTGCCACTATGAAAAGTGCTATTTTAGAATGCTGTACCATGTAGCATTTTTGAGACACGCATTTCCAATACTGGTATTGGCATCAGCCCAACCCTAGCTGCTGACACATCTGGCTTGTAGCCTCCCATCAGCCTCAACTGGGTAAGTCTATAGTCGCCATAGGTTATCAAAAACACAGTTTAAGGCTTATGAAACTTGAAAAACTGTACTTTTCGATTAGGACCCCCTTAGATTGAGACGAACAGAGCCAAACCTGGAGTGACAAACTCGTCAGTGATTATAGCTTCTTTAAATTAGTTATTTGTGAAAGCAAATAACTGGGATTTTAAGTTTTCCCAAAAATATTGCTAAAATATTGTAAACCCATTATTGTGTATCATACCATCCCCTCAGAAGCTAAATGTATTATCAGACTGTATATACCACAGATGTACATAAAACCTGTACAAATATACACACTAATCATATTAAACAATATCCATCCACTTATAGGAACAAAACCATGGGGCTGATGTAGGGGTGTTGGTGTAAGTTGTTTCTTCTGTGTATATATGTAGATGGTGTCAGCTTTACCTTGTGAATAAAGGTATGATGGAGTTGCCATCTGGTACAACCAGTGACCGGGCGTCACCGGGCTTGCAGCACCATATGATCAGTACACCACGGCAACCAAGACTCCTGCAGACCCCCATTGTCTACCCAGCCCCCAGCGCATTAATGGACTCTCTGCAGCTATTGAGCCCCTCATATGTTTCCGGTCATTGGCATCATTCTCGTATGACCTCCCATTCCCAGAACAATGGCACTCCTCATGCTCTACATGTCTTCAAATATTGATTCGTGCATCCTTTTCTCGAGACACACAAGAGAGGCCCTAGGAAAGGAATGGAAAAAGACAGGCAGGGACCTTTGAGCTGTCATACAAAAACATTGCCGCAGAAAAAAAGCATATGACAGCTTTTTAATTTCTGTGTGGAATCAAAAAGTGTCTCAGAGAAGTGGGGGGGGGGACTCAGTGGCTGCATCTAAAACCTCTGCTTGCTGTCAGGAATCTGGCAATACCCTGCCGCCTGTAGACAAGACCTCCTTTGGTCTTTGGCAGAATCACAGATGAATTATTTTGATATTCAGACGGGTCCTTCTAGCTTGTGGAGAAAAAGTAAAGACAGGTTTTGCTAGGCCTTGGCATGATGACAACTTCTGGATTATTCATAATGTTTCCCCCCCCACCTCCTCCTCACAACAAATCTGTTCTTCTATTTTTCATGAACCTGTGATTCTTTCAGCCTCTGCAGCTAAATTCAGAGGATTCGGGCCCTACCCTACCAGTGCAGCTCTCAAATAAAGGCCACTTTATTTTTAACTCAGCCTGACGCAGGCTCCCCCACTTATTGTGGGCTATCCAGTAATCTTCAGCAGGCTAAAACTAATGTACTGTAAGCTCTGCAGCAGCATTAAGACAAGGTCAAGGTAGAACGGTATTTGTCTCATTTCCTTAGCCGTCAATTTCTTACGGAGATAAAAACGGATTTAAAGGCTGGAAATCCTGAAGGGGGACAGTGCAGAGCATCATTGCTATGAAGGGACCACTGGAAGGAATTCAAATTAGTTCCATTGCCATAAAAGAGAATGACACCCAAACCAACAATGTGGACACTGAATTTGATCAATTTTGGAGCACTCATAGGAAAATATTGAAACCGTTGGAGCTCTGGCTACTTACACTTGCAAATAACAATGCATTATTGGGAATTTAGGTGCATTACTGTATAATGGAGGGAAAAATAAAAATAAACAACTTTTTTTACAAGGATGTAACAGAATTAGTACATAGAGTAAACCTGCATGTAATTTAATCTGTGAAGACATCAGAGGTTTGCATAAAGTACAGTGTTGAGCAAAGTGTTTCACGAAGACCAAGAAACACACCAGACAGGTAAATGATAAAGACTAACTTTCGCATTTAATGCATCATTGCACTTCAAATTTTTCTAAAGATAAAGTGGGAAGAGGAATGGAAAGAAATACATAAAAATTCTACACGTTCTGCAAGCCATGTACGCCACACAGGGTTTACGGTAGATTCATGTCTTAGACCTAACATTGCCCTGAACACACCCTTTCTAAAGTGAAACATGTTGGTAGGGATGCACTAATACCGATACTAGTATCGGGTATCGGCCAGATACTGCCTGATGTACTGGTATCGGTTAAACTTAACCGATACCTTGAACCGATACTCAAAATGGGGAAAATCTGCAACAAATTCACCAAAAAAGATTAATTTTTCTCTTGAAATTGTATTTTTGTGCTAATTTTATATTTTACATCTGTTATTATTTTGTCTCAGTTATGTTTAGTTTGTAAAGTCTGGTGCCTTAAGTCTCTTCAAGAAAGGCACCAGAAGTTATACAGTTTATTAATTCAACAATATGTGGCAAGGTACACCCAGGAGACTCCCAGGTAAAGGTCATGTGCGCTAACCAGTCAGCCAAAGGGATATCCCTGTGGCTAAGCAGCCAGGGCACATGATCTATCGGAGCCACAGTGACAGGACCTCCACACTGTCACAAATAGTTTCGGATCGGTATCGGGTATCAACAGATACACAAAATCCAGCCATCGGTATCGGTACTGAAAAAGTCGAATCGGTGCATCCCACCATTTTGGTGGCAGTTTCATACTGAGGGGATGCATTCCTGCAGTGAAAACAGTCAAACTGATCAGAGCTGATGAGTAGATGGATGGAGAACTCCAGGACAATTCTGAAAGAAAACCTGCTAGAAGATTAGAGTGAAGGTTCACCTCCTAGCTGGACAATGACACCAAACATACAGTCAAATTATGTTCTTATTAAAGAAATGACCCTTCCAATGTCCAGACGTTAATCTTGTGACAAGGTTAAAAATGTATAATCCTGGTAAGGCTGGGCATTATCTTTATTGAATCTCTGCAGTGTAAAAATTGTTATTAATTACTCCAACTGACAGTATTTAGCAACCCCAGAAACTATTAACAAATTCTCCTTGTGAGGATAGACAAATTAGTATTGTCTACTGACAATCAGTTTGGGTTTAAGCCTAAACATGGCACTGATATGTGCATTTATACCCTAAAGGAATTTTCATGTAACTATAAGAGCAAAAACTAAACTGTTTTCTCATGTTTCTTAAAGCTTTTGACTGTGTTAATCATAGAAAATGATTTCAAAAAACTATGTCTAGCTACTGTTCCTAAATACATAGTTAGATGTTTGTCTTTCTGGAATTCAAACCAGACCATGCAGGTCAAGTGGGCCAACTGTATATCTGCACTGTTTCAAGTCTGTAATGGAGTCAGACAAGGAAGTATATTAGCACCTCTGCTGTTTGAGCTTTACATGAATGACCTCTCTAAGCAGTTAAACATGTGTCGAACTGGCTGTATGGTTGGAATCACTATAGTAAATCACCTAATGTACGCTGATGACTTACTTGTGTTTAGCAAATGTTCAGCTGGTCTCCACCATATCCTCAATGTGTGCTCTGTCTACGTTGAATGACATGATGTCAACTAAAATCCCACTAAAAGTGTAATCATGATCTGTGGAACTAAAGAAGACAAATGCATGACATTTCCGGTTTTTAAGTTGTCTCACAACCTATTGAGAGTCTCAGATGAAGTAAAATATCTGGGTCATGTGATCACAGATCGCCTGTGATGATGAAGACATTTACCATCAGTGACAGACGTTATATGTACAAGCAAATGTACTATCTCGAAAGTTTGGATTTTGTTCTGATGACGTAAAATTGAACTTTCCAATCATACTGTACTGTGCTGTACACAGCTCACCTATGGTGGAATTATTAAAAAATCCAGGCTTCAGAGACTGCAAGTGGCTTATAATGATGCTCTAAGACTCTTGTTAAAAAAGCCCAGATGGACTAGTGCAACTGAACTATTTGTGTCTGCTGGTATCAGCACATTGGAGGCTGTTTTATGGAACTTTATGTATTCGTTTATGTGTCGACTGAATAAGTCTGACAATAGTGTAATCTCATTTCTGACCAACAGTGAATACAGTGGTACACCTCTGCGCTTTGAAACCATTGGTTTGACTGTCTCCTGAAACATTGGGGTTTTCTATTATTGTCTTTTTATTTTTTATCTGTCTTTGGTGTGTTATGGACCACGAGTCCACAAATAAATAAAGTAAGTAAGTAAGTATGAGTATGGTTGGTGTTGGAGTCTCATAAGAGAATCAATAAATATGAATATGTTTTAATATATCTGAAAACCCCTGCAGTTTAGGAGTACAATGAACCCCTGTCTATTTGCAGATTTTTCTGTAGCCCATACAGAAAATATTGGAAAGTGAATTTAGTATGGGAAGCTGTAATAACTGGACTATGCTACTTGACAGTTTTTGGCTGTCATTTGCAAAAGCAGCCAATTCAGGTGCACCATTGTTTTGTCCTTGCCACTTATTGGCTGTAGATATTTGCTTCTGCGGTACTGCTAAGATGGCTTCCACTGTGCATGATAATGCATATTATGGTATATTTGGAGTTTGAACTGTGAAAATGGGCAGTTATATTTGTTTTACAGCACGTCTTAAATATTAGTGAATTTTTCAGCTATTTGTGGCCATCTGTGGTCCACTGTAAAGAACTACTGAGGTAACTGGTGTACTGAAGTACCTTGGTCTATATATAATGGTTAGGCTGTATGATCAGGAGCAGTGTGTTGTGGGTGTGATTGTGGGGTTCTGCATGTATGCCCAACAATCAATTACTGAAAGAGATGGAATTTCATTTTGGAATATTTTTTATGCATTGCGGGGGATGACAACTATGCATGCCACACTTTTAAGATTTATGTGTGGGGGTCGAAATTTTTTTCACAAAATAAATATAAAGTTGTGCCTGTAACATGAAGAAGAAGAGGAAAAGTTTTAGGAGTTTTAATGCCTTTGAACACAGCGACTGCAGCTCTGGTCCAGCTGAAGAATTTACATTACAGTTGAAAAGGTCACAGCACAAAGCTGCCCTGGGCCAGAGGCACTAAGGAGCAGGGCTGGTGGAGAGAGGACCTGCGCCAGGTCTAAACTTCCTGACATGCTTCTGTTCTAGTTCATATGATCTGAACCTGAACCTTTCACATACCTTTTTAGTTCATCTGCACACACTTGAGTCTAGCCTTGAAACTTATCAAAGATGTCCAGGAAGGCAAAGAACAAAAAGTTTGTGGGTGAGAAACGTCAACTTATCCTCCGGCCATCGGGTAGCACTCAACCAAAGGAGCATCTGTTAAAGAGTTGTTATCAGAACAACGTGGCAAGCTGACAGAACGTTTTTATCTGTCACTCAGGAGCTCGGCAACTCCACCCCTCTCACCCCACATGACAAGTTGACCTTATTCAATCGTAGTTTTCTCTCCCTCGCTCTCCATTTTTTTTTTTCTTTTTTACTTCAGAGTCGACTTTGCTTTTTTCATGCATCTGAGCGCTGCCAAGCTTGGCGGCAAAGGAGAGGAGTGAGATGGTGTAGGCAGCCTGTGGATGCTCTTCAAACAGAGGAAACTGCTTCCAGTGATGTATGCACACCACACACACACGCGCGCGCGCGCGCGCACACACACACACAGACATGGTAACAAACTCACAGTGGCAAGAAGGGGGAGACACAAAAAAAAAAGACACATTCCTGTGGTATCTGTGCAAGTGAAAGACAAAAAGAGTTCTCACACATTTGGGACAACAGGCTATGGACAATAAATTATGAGCTGGGCTCATTCAGAGCCTACCAGCCGATGATCAGGGTGAAACAATTCTTCACAGCGTGCCCCATCATTCTATGAGTGCCAATGACACATTTGAGCCCGAGAAGGTGTCAGGGCACTCATAAGTCAGTGTTCTGTCTCACACACACACACACACACACACACACACACGCACACATAGCCACTAACGTGTTATGGGGGTGACTATCTAAAGAGTTCTCCAAGTATACAAAGCGTATTATACAAAGACTGGTGCACAGTTATGTATGCACGAATCCGCAGTCGCTTTATATGTGTGCAAACATTGTGCATGCATGCTCTCCTGCAACACAGCCAGAAATCTCGTTAGCTCTGATTTGTGATACCACCTCATAAAATAAAATGAAAAATGCAAACTATGAGACTATTAGATAAAGCAACCGCGTACAACAATTAGAAGAAAACCCAATAATAGTCATTGAGGCTGAAGGTACTATGGAGTGTGGCGGACACAGTAACACTAACCTGTTTCACTTCAGCAGGCATGGTCCAAAATCCTTCGTTCGGTTTTTTTAAATATATTTTTTCCTATATGAAGATTAAAAAAAAAAAAAAAACACCGCCCGGGAAAACAGCGTGAGAAATATGTCCTCCTCTCGAAAAAGTTCTCCTCTCTTCTCCTGCTCCTCACGTTTTTCTTGTTTATTTACGCTGAGTTTTCCCCCCTGTGAGCGCAGAGGCAGCAGCTCAGACGCAGGCAGCCATCCTCTGGCTCAGCTGCGTCAAGCGGCTCGCGATTAGTTGCAGAGGAAACGGAAATTGAGGTAGCGCTCTTTCATAATAAAAGTATCGTAAGCGGGTTTCGTGACAGACATTTTGCGGATGAGATGTGAGTAACCTAGAAACGGCGATTCTCAAACTTATAAGTAAATACAGCTTTATACATTTTTGAAACCAGTAGGAGTTTGGCCTTTTCACTTTGTTTTGTTATGTAATGAAAATACCGTTCAAAAGTAGGCTACATCTGAGATATTGTTGATAGGGAGAAAGGTTTTCTGAATAAATAGTTTGTAAGCTTCAGTTTGGTAAGACCGAAAACATAATTGGGAATCGCGTCTCACCTTAAAGATTAAAAATATTAGTAAGGAAGTTTATTCTGTTTTTAAAAGAAAATCCTTGTTTTGGTCATTGTGGATAGTAAAAGAAACCAGAAACTGCACAGAAAATTATAATAAGAACATAATGACTTTGTAGCATTACTTTACAAAGCAATGGATCCTTTGTGACAAAGATATCTTAATATTTTGTATAAATCTGAAAATGTGCAATATATATTCTTATTTACTGTGTTGTGGACTGGCATAATATTTAAAAGGCCGATATCAATGTAATATTAGCACAAAAACGTATGTAAGAAAATACTGATGTGACAATATACCACAATATTTAATGTCACAATATTGAATCACTATTCAAATGCATTGTATTGATTTTTATTTTTGTTTTATCTTTTAGAATTTTAATTAATCCATTTATGATGACAATAATCATTAGTAAAATTAAAAGTATGACCACTAGCTGGTGGCTGTTTTTACCTTCTTTTTAGTAGATCAACTAGATCTGGTAATAAAGCGGTGTTGTGTATGAAACAGGATGAAATGTTTGGAATACGGTGACAGTTTCTCCACAGTTAAATTTAGTTTTAAGAATCACAGTATACAGTCTTACTCAAAGTATCGCAATATATTGTATTATTCACCCATATTGGGATGCATATCGTATCGCCACATTCTTGACAATACAAATCCCTATAGCCTACAATAATCTAGTCACTAATTGAACTCGTAGTTTTATATTAACTTTAAGATTAAACAGAAAAGATGAAAGTAGGTATTTATTTCATTAACGATACTCAAAAGAAAAAGCTTCATCTGCTTTTTTTTTTTAAACAAAAACTTTTATTTTGAAAGAATCATCCCCTACTCTCCAGGGTAATTCTATCTGAGGCTGGTAACAAAAGGCTGAGGAACCACAGGGATTTCTCATTTGACAGAGATGTTTTATTCATGTGTGGACTGATGAGGAGACGCATGAATATTTTCTTTTCGATAAGAATGGGCGCTCAATTAAAAACATGAGGGTGAATCCGAACCCTAACACAACTAAAAAAGTTAGGTATCGAAGGAGAAAAAGCCTCCTGAGTTGAGTCTTCCAGACAAGGCAGTAAGAGCTGGGGAATGTAGCAGCTTTCTATGATTGGGCAAATATCTTTCCCTCTATCTCTGGCATCAAGTGGGGTGGGACCAACTCTCCAGTTGCCTCTGTCTGTCAGCCCGCCAACCCCTCCCCCTTGTTGGCACTGACGGAGAGAGAGGAGAAAAAAGAAGAGGGGGGGAGGGACTGGGGTTCGCACACAAAACAAAAGTTGCCCCTATTGAAGCGAAGGTATCCCATGGGCTACTCTGCAAATTTTTACACCCTTCACACACAAACACAGCTCTTTTTCTCAGAACCTCTTTGAGACGCTCTTCTCACTGCACTTGATATAAGGGAGGGCTTGAATGTACGTGAAAGAATTCACATTCAAATAACTGTGCCTGTGACCGAGACAGAGCAGGAATGTTAATCTAATAATACCGATGGAAGTTTAACTAAAGACGACTGAGGGGACGGTTGAAAAAACCGGAGGGTGTGTGAAAGGATGACTGGTCTAAGAGGAAAACAGCGAAAGCAGAAATAGCAAAGAAAGGGTGAAACGGCTGAGGTTTCACATTCCGCAAGCTTGGCAGCACTGTTTTAGGTCCCAGGATGTTACTGCTTCATTTCTTCCCAATGAAAGCCCTGGCTCACCATGCACCATTACATTTAGATCTTTTTACTTTCAACAACAGCAAAAAGAATTCAACCAAGGTTACAGGAGAAGAGCATTTTAATAAAGCAAACCTCTTAACCCAGTTAAAGTCCTTCCTTTTATGTGATTTGCAGTATCCCATCCCATTTTAGCGACTAAAACACAGACTGATTTTCATAACTGTTTAAAAATCCATTAAGTGCCCCGGGCAATACTGGTAAGAAAAGATGCAAGAAGCACCATTGCTCTGCTGATTCACCATGAATCTACACGTGTGTATTTTAGAAGTGGCTGTCTCACTTTCTAAATGTTGGATTTAGTTTAAAATTTAATTTCAGTCTTTATATTTTTACATGTAGACACGGGGATCCTTGTCTACTTCTTTGAAGCAAATAGCTGGATCTTCTTTGAGTTGTATACTTTCATCTTTATTTAATTTGTATTTCGCATTCTTAACAGGATTAAGGTGTGCTATTGATAAACATCATTCTATCCATAGATGCATTGTCTACAGGTTGTATGACTGGATGATAGAGGTAACAGATTCATAAGGAGAGATATAAGCGTCCCTCTCCCCAGTAACACCCAATAACTTTTCGTGAAGATGCTACAGCATACCCAGACCAGAGTTGAGAACAGAAGGGAAATAATAGTTATGTTTCCTCTATCAGAACATTCAATTATTTCAGCAGATCTTCATGGTATGCTCATGTCTCCAAGTCACCCAGCTGGCCCAACAGGGCCCTTTCATGGGCCATGTCAGGAACCAACCGATTTTTTTATTTTAGCCTTTATTTAACCAGGTTAGTCCCATTGAGACACACAATCTCTTTTACAAGGGAGACCTAGCCAAAACCAGTCGAGATTTGAGAAAGCATGTCTCATTTTAAGCTACTTTTCTCTAAAGCTGCATTCACACCGGACATTTGGTCTGCGTCAGGCAACACATTCAACGGATGAAGTTTGACGTATGTACTTTTTGGCTTCCATAGCCTGCTTCTGAGGAAAAAACAACGCATGGGCGGGGCTTCCTCTGTTAACACACGTTCTGAAGTTTCTGAACTATGGTGGATCGTAACAAGAGAGTGACTTGGCTTTATTAAGTACTGTAGATAAAGCTAGACAACGTTGACATCGGGTGCATCAGCGGCCACTTTTCTAATGCGTTCTGAGTTCGGGGAGTTTAACCATTTGCTCCAGGAGCTGCGTATGGATGAGGTTCGCTTTCAGTGCTACTTCCGTCTGTCCCGCGCATAATTTTACGACCGCCTTGGCCGCATTGTAGCTTAAATCTCCCACCAGGACACCAACTACAGGTTCTCTGTTGCTCTTTAGGAGCGCCTGTCCATCTGTCTTCGGTAAGTGTTATTTCGGATTTTTTAAATCTGCGTTTGTAGAAATTTTTTTCACTGGATCCCCGCTTCATTCAAGATACGTGTATAGTGACATAACTACTGTGAGACGCTCTGATTGGTTGCCGCACTGCGTTAACTCCGCTGGATCCGTCAAAAGGTCAGCTTGCTGAACTTCTGTAACGCATGCGTTGGTACGTTGCCGTATGAAACGCAAGCGTCGTTGACGGAGCCAACGTACTCAACGCAACGCAGAGCCCTTGACGGACCTCTGACGTACTCTACCATAGACTTTACATGTAATCTTGTCCCAACTGACGCTGAAGCATGGGCTTGGTCTGAATGCAGCATAAGGCCTAACCTAGTCAACCACTTAATGAAGCTCATTCATTTGTTAAAGGGCTACCAAACTTTCACTCATGATTCATATCTCATGACTATATTGAGGGTCTGAACATTGACAGGTGAGTAAATCGAGAGTTTTTCATTTAGGCCAAACATTTCCTTAATCGTACCTGATTGGATTAGCGATCACATAATAAAAGACAAACCTTTGTCTAAGATTCCAGTAGATCGTCACCCAGGATACCACAATATTTAAACTGTTCTGTTGAACCAACACTTAAAAGAGCTAGACAGACACCCATAGGATACTGGGGGCTAATTTTTTATATGTTTAATATGCCTTCAAAGCAAAGATACAATGTTTCCCCAAAGCAAGGTGTCTTTAGGGGAGGGGTCCAACAAAAAGTGATTATATGATCTTTATGTTTGACATTGATCACACAGTCAAAATTAAGAAGACCCAGAAACGGTGTAATATAACTTCTTCCACATACTCAGAATTAAATATGCTTTTATTGTGCTACAAATCTTTTTCATTGCGTTTTAACAATGTATTAGCTGGTTTTCAAAGCCATCTGTAGTGACTTAAAGTACATTTCTGTGGATTGTCCACAAAAAAAGGACGTAGCATCCTTCCTTCCTTTTTTAAATGTTTTCCTTTTACAATCCAAGTGTAATCTTTGATTCTTCAGAACCATTTTCCTGAACTGTTCACGAAGTCCATTTATATTTGTTGTATTGCTCACTTAAAGCACTTCACAGAACAGATGTATGCACTCCAAGGTCATGTTACATTTTACAAGCACTACCACATAATTATTCATGGCTAAAACCCAAGGACAATGCACATAATGCAATGATAATTACTGCTCCTTACATAAAAGGAGATATGGCCCTCAAAACACAAAGAAAAGTCAACAGGTCAAAGTCAGCAGGATTCGTGGGACTAAAATGACTTGAAAGAAAGTTTAAAAGTTACGAAACATCTACAATCAGCAGGTAGCAGTGTTTGGGATTCACAGGGCCTCCAAGAAATTTCTACAAACCACCTATAATAATTTATGGAGGGCTCTTGGGACCTGAAATATTTTTTTAGTATCTCTCTTGACATCAATGTAAAAGCACTAAACGTAGCAATAATAAACTAAATAAAATCATACGATCAGTTGTCTTAAGCAGAACTGCCCTCTCCCGGCTCGCTGCAAAATTGTTACAGACAGACACACGAAATTTACCCATGTGGTCACAACACCTGTGGCTCGCGCTGCTAACAACATCTGTGGCTTTTAAAATGTTCCCTCAGTTCTGCTGAAGCGAAAAACGCTTTAAAAAACACAACAGGGTTGAATAGACCTGCTGGCTTGAGCTCTCATTGTCTGACTGGACTGCAGATGAGTATCCAGTTAGCTTTAGCCAACAGCTGACATGGTGTCATAGAATGTTTAAAAGATTAAAAAGCATCAACATAAGCCTTTAATTTTAATTACTAACATAATTTAAAAATATATATAATAGAATGGTTCATAATATTACTTGTTTTGTATTTACTGATGTTACTCAGGTCTCTTCATTTGCTTCTGTCTTACAAACTTAGTTATGATGAAAAATTAATTATTTAAATTCTTAGTTAAAATTAGTTCATTGAAGAATAGGAAAATGACCGGGGAGGCACTGAAAATGTGTTTTTATCATTCTGTGATATTTATTGATATCGATCGATGACTACTCCTTAATCGATATGCTCTTTTTCTATATCGTCCAGCCCTGCACCAACTTGCTTGTTACTCTTACTCATTGTTTTCGTGTAATGTGAATACAAGCTGATGTTTCCCAGGCATTGATCTCAGGGCTTATTGTTGGAAGGCATTGCACTACCCACTACACCACTGCAGCCACATATAATTTATTGGAGCTCAACACCTATTAAATCATAAAAGGTTACTCTTTTCTTATAAAACACATTTTTTAAATACCCAAAATCATTTAAATGACATTCAATATTTCTCCTCGTGTGGTTCGCAGGTTTTAAGTGTGATACGTTTTGAATTACTTAAAAAATTACATTTATGTCAACTAACAGGTAATCTTTCTATCAAAAACAGGCAATGTTTTCCGATTCATTTTTTTTTAAGTTTACAGTATGATGGGAATACTTCATAATATTTTCAACATGGGGATAGAAGAAATAACTAAAAGGAGAATAATGAAACTGGAACTCGAAAAGGAACAGAGCCTCTGTCTTATGACTAACCACTTTGCTACACAATGAATTTGAAGTCTTTTGGTCAAATAAGAAGTATGACTTCATTTCCAGTATTAACTAAACATGATTATAATGATTTCAGTACTACAATTCCTTCATTTTCCACAACTGCAAGGAAATTCTGTTTTATTGATAATTGCTTAAATTGTACTTAATTAAATCATGTAAATTAGAGAAACATGTATATATTGTGCAGCACTTACTACAATTGTTTCTGTAAATTCAAAGACCTGCCAATCCCCTTTTTTCAGTGTTGTGGGCGATGTGGGTGTTTTTAACACACACTTTTCCCATAAAAAAAAAAAGCCTTGCTACCATCGCTCAGTTTCTCTGAGATCGGCTGTTGATTGGCTACTGCCTCTCTTGCAGTGTGTTTATTGGTGAGGTGAAGTAGTTAGGTTGATGGTTCTGACAGGTGTCGTGCTATAATAGTTTACCTAAAAAAAAAATCAGTTTCTCCTGCTTCAGGAGCGCACCTTCTGCAGGAAGAGGAGCAGATATTCACTTTAAAAGGCCTTAATGTTGTTTTCGTAGATGAACAGGCATAAGTAAGCACTATTAAGCAGTCTTAAATCCATGTTCTATTGTCAAACAGTAACAGTAAGAAGCAGACAGGAAAAAGGCTGAAGATTGACAACTGAAGTTGAAAGCAGAAAAAGAAAAATATTGTCAAACAATTACAGCCTATTTCCATGAGTGTAGGTTATGTTGTGTCAGATAATTGATCCTGATGAAGGCCACATGCCGAAATGCGTCGGTCTATCAATAAAGCTGTTTCCCTAAGCTTTCAAGAGTCGCCGGAGCTTCCATTCCATTATTTTGTGTAATTACATGAATTTCGCTTGAGCCTGCTCTCTTACATGTAACAATATATCTTTTTACTTAGGAAAATATTACAAAAATAGTAAGGCACAGTGGCTTGGACAAGTAACTTTCATTCGATTACTGGTATTGAAATAGTAATGTGTTAGATTAGTCCTTACTGAAAAAGTGGTCATATTTAGAGTAACTAATCAGGAGTGTTGGGAGTAATGCATTAAAAAAGTAATGAATAGATTACTCTTTTCAGTAACTGAGTATTGTAAGGCATTACTTACAAAATAAACAGCAATATATTACTAGTTACAATTTTAGTAATTCAAGTTACAAACGCATTTTAAATAGTTTTTCTGGCCAACTAATGTAACAAACCAAATTAAGAGTGATACGGTAGAACAAGATCCACTTTCTGTTGCTCGAAACTAAAACATCAGAGAATCAGGACGGCTGAGGAAAAGATCGACGTACATTTAAACAGCGGCATTATTCACACTGTTTTCGTAAACATCTGTTGTAAGACTTCAGGCGTCGGAGTCTCATCTTTGTCAACCATCTTTGTGATGAGCACTTTCAGCACCTTCTTTTGATTAGATTTAACAAACATGACCATGAAATAGATGGCATGCAAAGGAACTTGAGACTTAATTTTAATAAAATAGTCTTAAAAATACAGTATTTGTGGTCTGACACTTGTGCAAAATGTAAATTGATAAGTTACGGTGGTTAGAAGTCGTGTTAGATATTTAAGATATTTTGCCAAAAGTAACAAAGTAGTGTAACTCAGTTACATTTTAAAGACAGTAAGTAATATGTAATGCAAACATATTACATTTTTGACATTGTAACTAGTAATGTGAAATATATTACAATTTCTTTGTAACTTGCCCAACACTGCTAATCACTAAGTAACACGTTTCCAGCATCACTCTTCAGAGGTGAGCAATGAAATACATTTGAAAATAAAATAATAATATACCATTTTTGACTAGAGTTTGTGTGCGTGCCATTTGTGATAGAGATCTCAGCTGAAGGTGACGCTTCCCCACAATTCAATAGCCCAATCAGCCAGAAAACCATTCCTACCCAAATATACCCAGGGCTCTTAATTTCTCAGTGTTAGCATAAACTTCTGTGTAACAATATATAATAAAAAGAAAAGAAAAGATCAGCGTACCTACCACATCTGATAGAAGACAACCTACAATCAGGTCTTAACTGGCTTTTATTAAACACTGACCTTCTACCCTAAAGCTCCCATTTTTGAAATGCTGTAAATACATTCTTACAGCTGAGCACTTGAACTCTACAGCTCATCCAGTGATAAGCGGCAATGACTTATTGTTGCATCCCTGATTAGTGCTTTATGGTCTGATTTAGGAGTGCTGATGTCAAAAATGTTAACCAAAAACATTTAACAGTTTCTGATTTTTATCTGTAAAAATGTCCTAAAGCATTTCTACTTTTTCTTTCACTTCCCTTTTTATGATCTATTTTGTCTACCAAACAGAATCCCTCAAAGTATAGACAATTTTTTACTGGAGTGTGACAAAAAGAGATGTGAAAAATTTCTAAAATACTTTTCCAAGGCACTTTAATTAGATTAATGTGCACTAAATTGAGCCGAAAATATTTTTATGCACATATTGAGTGGCTTGAATAGATCAGTCTCACAGTTTTTGTTATTTAATGTGTTCCGGCAATTAGCAACAGAGCAGAAATGAGAAAAAAAAATAATTAATCATATTGAGTGTTGCACTAACATTCAGAAACGGTAAAACAGAAAGGTGTTTGAATTTTCCAGGAGCTTGCAATCAAAGCCTCTGCAGTCTGCTCTAAGCAGTCAACATGTATGGTGTGAAGCAGATGGTAGAAAGGTTAATGTTCGGCAACAAGGCCCAAGCTGACAGCCAGACACCTCCAGTGAAGCTACATCTGTTAACATCACGTTTTCTGCTTCCATTAAGGATGGCAAATGTGCGGTGGAAAAACGTTTTAGGAAAAAGGATGTGCGGTGGACGAGAAGAAATGTGGTTGTTACCACACAGAATACTCTGGACGTTTGTTTCAAAAATCCTTTTCTTTGCCAAAAAAACTCCATTTGGGGAAGTTATTCTTGCTATTGAATTTGAACCATGAGGTTAAAAAATATCCAACCAAACACAAAGGAGGCTCTGAAAAGGAAAGAAAGAGACAATGCTGGCCTTGCTGATCCGTCTTCTCCAAAACAATCACTGCACTGTGTTTAGGTCAGAAGACCAGAATTATTTACAATTGCAAGAGCCTCCAGGGAGAGATTATCTACTTTGACTGACTGCTGTTTATTCTAACGACGACAGTCGGAAAGAAAGTCCTGATCTAATGACTTTTACCATCATGTTCTATTTTCAACACGAAAAATGGCTTGTCAGCAATGCAGAGGATTGCATTCCTACCAATCAGGCTCTTTTGTCACCCAAAAAGCCAATTTAAGATTAATTTTGGAAGATAAAACTCTGTTTAAATGCTGTCACTTCACATCACTCTATTTTCTGTTTTTACATTGCACAAATGGATTCACACATCAAAATTTGTAGTATCCCCCATAATAAGATTAGATTTTTTTTCTTGAGTAGCCAGTACAAGCAGCCAGGCACAAACACGCACAATGGGAGTTTATCTACAATTATGGCACACACGTAATTTATTTTTAAGACCTTTTTCTGTAATGGAGTCTCCATAATCTTGACGGATTACCGCTGAAGGGTATGTTAAAATTATGCAAGTTAAACATTTGTTTTACACCCTGCACACAATGTTTCTGCAAGATTTTCTGAGTAATGCCTCTTACAGATTAAGACTAAATCAAACTTTTCAAATAAAATTGGAGGGTTATTTCTTGTTTGCTCATAATCAGCAGCCGTGTAGGAATTTTTACCTCCTGCTTCCAATTCTCAGCAATGATGGTGCCTTACCAAAGTATTTATACTCATTCAACCTGTTGACACGTTTGTCATATTAAAACTCCTGACTTTAACATGTTTGACTGAGCATGTGTCTCTGTGCTATTGCTGTCCTGTCATGTTCCCATCAACTCTGAAGAAAAGCATCCTCAGAGCATAATGATACCGCACTGTTTGTGGCAAGCTCCAAACATAACTACTTATGGCTTCATATCAGCAGTAGCTACTGTACCAGATCCTTTGCCCTAATGAAGGTTGTCCTGTAGACAGATTCTCCCTGCTTTACCCACCAGCTCCTCCAAAGATACAAAAGGCCACTGAGCACAATGGATAGCCACTACATTGTGTAAGCAGTCTGCACGTAAAAAGAGGGTTGAACATAATTTAAATTTTTGATTTGGAATTGTCTAGACTTAAGACGATTAGACAGTGGTTTAAGGTTTGTAGTTGAAATGTAAAAAATTGTGTTTAAATGTATAACTATTCCAGCAAAACCCTGTAGGTCGTCCTTTTCTGAAAACATTTTGATGTAATTTTTTTGTGTGCTCTTCTTTGGTGAATGACTTTATCTGTAAGATTTCAGTGAAAAGGGGGAGTGTCAATGACGAGCCAAGAGAAAATGGTGAACATCTCATCTCCAGATTCACTGTGAGATCTACAAAGACAGACTGAAAAAATATCACTTAACTTTGAAAAATGCAAGGGAATCGTTCTTTTCTGAAATTATAAACAGAAACATTAAGAATGTGTGGATTTTGTTAGCAACATTTGAAAGAGTAACTAATCCTCCAGTGACAGTAGCCACTGAACTAAATTCCAACAGGGCTTGCTATGAATTTGCCATCTTTTGTACTGAAACGATTCTGACAGAGGGTCAATCTGTACATCAGTACCAAACCAATTACCAATGTCATCACCACTCAACACAAAGAGAAAATGTCTGAATGTCTGAAAAAAGCTATACATTTAAAAAAATCCCTTAATTAAATAATAACCACATTAAGGCCCTCCTCCTGCTGCCTCGAAATTTTATAGTCAACTCATTCTTCCTTTCAGTTGTCTCACAGGCTTTAAACACAGTAGTTACTAAACCACTGCTTAAGAAGAACAACCTGGACAACAAATTAATGCAGAAATACAGGCCAACCTCTAAACTTCAATTCATCAGCAAGATTATTGAAACAGCGCTGAGACTGCCCTCGACAAAGTGCTCACTGACACTTGCATAAACGTGCAGAATTTGACACTGTTGAGCATACTGTGCTCTTTAAATGAGTGGAAAGCTGTGTCAAACCTTCTGGCACAGGAGGCTACTTGGCTGGTTTGGATCTTACCGAACAGGAACTTCTTTGTGTCAATGTCATCCTGGGGCCTCTTCTATTTCATATTTACATGCTCCCCCTAACAGAGATTATATCAACCAATACGATTAGTTACCATAGCTATGTAGATGACACTCAGCTTTACAATACAATGTCACCAAGTGACTTTGAACCCATCTAAACCCTAAGTGAATTGATTAAGCAAATCAATGGATGGTTGTGCCTAAAGAGAAATGATCAAAGGTGAGCACACAACTTTAGTAAATACAACAAGAAACTGCTGATCAAGCTCGAAATCTAGGTGTAGTAATGGACACAGACCTGAACCGCCAAGGTCATAAAAAAGCAACAACAAGGTCAGCCTTCTATCATTTAAAAAACGTTACTAGGAATAAAGGACTAATTCTGCAACAGGACCTCAAAAAAACTCATCCATGAGCTTATATTTACTGGGACTGATTACTGCAACAGTGTCCTCACAGGTCCACCTAAAAAGTCAGACAACTGCAGCTGATCCAAAACCCTGCTGCTAGCGTCCTCATTAGAACCAGGAAAGTAGAGCACATCACCTGAGTTCTAAAGTCCTTACACTGGCTGCCTGTAGCTCAAAATACTCCTACTGGTTTATAAAGAATTAAATTGCTTAGCACCGAAATATGTTGAAGATCTTTTGTCACTATATCAATCCCCAAGACCACTCTGTTTTTCCAGCAGAAGTCTTCTAAGCGTTGTAGAATTAAAACCAAACTTAGTGAAGCAACTTTCAGTTTTTATTCTCCCCTACCAACAACAAACTTCCAGACCACTGCAAAGCTGTTGAAACACCAATTTCTTAACTTGGGCTGAAAACCCATCTCCCTTCGAGTAAGTGATAAATAATAGCTGGAATGTCAAATGTTTTAATGTGTCGGTTTATTGCTGCTTCATGTTATATCCTAATCACCCAAAACACCTTGAATAGCATTGTTGTTGAAAGTGTGCTACACAAATAAAGTTGCCTTGCCTTTAAAATGAGCTAGTCTGTAAAGAAGACCTGCACAACCTGGCTGTGCTTAATACAAAACTGTGATTTTAAGATCCGATGTTTGTCTTCAACCCTGTTAAATAAAACACCAAAAGGCTAGCTAAGTCAAGGTTCCAGCCTTTTCACTGGCTGTCAAGCTGCACGGCCCACTTCAACCTAAGGCAACACCAGACCTCAATGGGTCAGTCACCCAGAGAGCAAAGCCAAGCGGTGCTTTGGACTCTTTGTCTCTGATGTGCAGGAAAACAAACTGCAGACCCCTGCTGCTGCAAAACCACTTCTGATGCTAAAAGCAAACAAGCTGATAATACCTTTATTGCACACGGGTGGAGATGTAAATCCCAAAAGGATCCTTTCCGTTTCCAATGAAAGGAGTGAAGAATCCGAGCTAATTCCACAGAAATGATAGAGCTGAGAGTTAAGGTTGCCTCTGCTGAGTTGGTTTCAGCTTCTGGATTTGGATAGAGGGTCTCTCGGGGATTTTTGTTTTCCATTAGTAGCTTTACCTGCCTGTTGAAAGTTCCTTAAATGTAGACTCTGGCTTCAGGCAGCAAAACAAACATCCATCTGTATTATCTAATTAGATCTGCTCCCTAGATTGGATGACTGTTCGAATTTACCAGGAACATGGATTTAAGGTAGTATTTGCACTATAATAAATTCTAACAAAGTGAACACTGGGGTAAAATGAGAAAGAATTGTTTTTCTACATGTCTTTTTTTGCTTTCTCAGTATATGAGCAGCTTACCGCTCCATAGGTACAAGATTACCCTTGAAAAAAGAGGAGAAAAACCAAAAAGCCTCATGGATGCTTCTGTTTCTCATTTGATCACTATTTACAAGCTTGTAATTCATGCAGTAAAAATGTCACACAGGTAGGTCAAACTTACTGGGATTATTAGTTCAGTGCTTTCAAGAACACCTTCATCACAGCGATAAAGTTAGTAGAGTGTCTTCAACTGATTTTTGGGGATTTTTTTATCTGCATCCTGGCTCGTTTAGCTATCCTGCTGAACACTGAAAAGGGTCAGGTCACATTCCTCAAATGGCCCTGGTGTCTTATGAGGTAGAAGGAAGTTATTTTTAACAGATGGGCTAAAGTTTGGTCTCTGACTTTAACAGCTAAGTCAAACTATCTGCTTAGAATATTAAGGGCCATTCTCGTAAACATTAGCAGGCTTCCTTTCTGCTGGTGAGTTCTAGCAAGAAGTGATGCCCATCAGATTTAAGCTTGACCGATCATTTAGTACCAAAGGAAACATCTGAAGCGTTTTAGTCATTATAATAGTTTGAAAGGGCTGTGATGAATTGTCATGAAGGTAAACCAGGTTTTTTCCTGATATATGTTTTATTGATCAAAATTTATTTTAAAAAAATGACTAAACTTGACTGCATTGTTTGAGAACTAGGATGAATTGAAATATATATAATTCATTTGGAATCTGTCTGAAGTAATTTTTTGATGGCCATGAGATAGCTTGTGATGTAACTTGGTGCTGCATAAATTAATTTAATCAAAATTCAATTGAAAATATGATTTGTTTGATTTGCCTAGATGATGTCAGCAGAAATGAATCCATGTACAAGTGGATTTTTTTAAAAATACTGATTTATTGAGCTGTGGAAAGTACTAGACCACAAACAGTTTGATAGACAATCCACCTTACAATAAAGATTACTGTTTTTGGACCAATACGAAGCTTTAGTTGTTCAGGGCTGCTTCCTAAACCAACGGCAATAAGGGGCCGATTTTAGGGTAAGAAAGTGCTGATGTGACTTCCGCAGGCTACATAACAAGGGAAAGTGTTGTTGGAGGGGTATTGGAACAGTGAGCAATACAACAATAAACAGAGGCGACACTTTCTTAACAATGTGGTTAAGAGGGGTTTACGGGAGGGGAGAGATTTGTTGATGCCAAAGCGATTGAGAAGACAGGAGACAAGATAGGAGGGGAGGGGGTAAACTAAAGCTAATTGTTAGGCAGGTGATTTATGAGGGTACAGAACCTCCCAGGCCCTGGCATTGGAAGGATAGATCTTGTGTCGCTATAGCACCCACAGTCTTTTGTATCCATTGTTCCTAGACAGGACTTCTGCGGGAGTTGTATGGATAAAAAGTGGGTGAAGAGAGGGAGGCTGGAGCGATTGCTGGTTGCCATTGCAGGGCCAAGGCTTCTCCATCTTCAGCACAGATCAAAGGCTGCACTGTTCCCACTCTGCAAAGCTCACAACCTTTAAAAAGTTCCCATAACATTGCATGATGTGCCTCTACCAGCAACTAATTAAATATAGACTCTCAATGCCTGACCTCTACCTTTTATGATACGATTGAAGCAAAAAATTATATCACATTTGCTTTTCTATGGATCTCAAGATGATATCACTGTATGTGTTGGTGAGCAGCCCCAGGCAGATAGATAAGTATTATAGTATCTGTGGAATGAGGTCATGTACTTTCCTAGCTCCAAACAGACAAGGTTTTCTGAGTGCTGTCGGCTTTTGTGCAAACACAGTCACCAGTCACCACTTGACCTTTCGTTACCTTGATCACAATGCTTCTTCTGGCTACAATCAATTACTACGGGTAGAAACATATTAAACAACAAAAGGGCACAATGTTTGTGTGTGAGTGATCACATGCTGGGGATTTCCATTCTAAAGCATATTGTTCCATGTCACTAAATCCAAGCTAATGGACTGCCTCAAAGCACTGTCACGATGCTCCTTCCTGAATGGTGAAGAATAAAGAGTAATATTCTTCCTCACTGGGTATTCGTAAAGTGTTATATTAAGGAGAATAAGGATCTGCATTCTGTTATAAACTGGAGCACAAACCAATCAGATTCTGTGTTACTGACAGCATTCCACAACTCCTTAAAAAAAGGATCTGATTATTTAAAATGAAACCTAAATTCAACATCAGATGGTGACGAATTATTTCCACTTGACTTGTTGTAAAAATATAGTATTGTGCATAAGTGTTTGTGCCTCTCGAGCTTTTCCATATTTTCATATTTTACAACCAGAAACCTCAATGTATTTTAATTGGATTTCTTGTGAGAGATTAACACAAAGTCGTGAACAATGGTGGAGAGATAAGTGCCCTGCATCTGAATTCTATAGTATGTACTACATACTACTAGTAGCTACTTCTTGCCCGTTGATCCAGTAAATACTGTGTAGCAAACGAGTGGGTAGTAGGCATCTAATCGGACGTACTGCTCCACCATTTTACCAGGATGTTTACCTTACGTCACCTGTGGTCCGGTCCTCTACATAGGCGATGTCACTCTTCTTCTACAATCTTGGGGCTTCCGCTGTGGGATAGCGTAGCATACAGCGGATTTTACTGTGGCGGTAGTAGACATCTGGGAACTTTATGCCTACTATGCCAATCCATACTAGAGAGTCTAATCTACTACATCGCTTGCTTACTTTTATTTCGCCTACCACGTAGTAGGTGTAGTAGGGGTTTTCGGAAGCAGCCCTGGTTTTCATTTGACAAAAATCTAAAAAAAGACAACATTTTTCTGTTGAGTAGTGTGAAGAACTACCTTTCTTTGCTATCACAGCTTCAAATCTATGTTTCTATAGTTTTACTTATCAAGAGACAGACATTTTTATTAGAGAAATAATTCAAGTTCCGTCAGTTCACTGCCCTGCTGGAAGAAAAACTCCACTTGGTCTCAAGTCTTTAGCAACATCCAGCAAGTTTTCTTCGAGGGTTGTCCTTGTTATGGGAAAAAATATTTCAAGATTAGTTCTATTTAGTCATTAGTAATTATTAGTGAAGAAATCCAGGGAATATGACATAATACTTGGGACTCAATGAAGAGACTGAAGTTGAAAAAGACATTTCACTTATTCTGAAGGACTCATCTAATTGTTACGTCTGTAGAGTACACCAATTTTATTTATTTTTTTACCCTGGAGGCTCACACAGGCAGGCAAAAAAGAGCATGGAGAGAGAGAGAGAGATGCCTGAAGAGAAGCTGATGTACCTTCATAATAAATATTTTTAAAACACCAATGGAGATTGAATCATTCCTTACCCTTATCTTCATCTCTATGGAATTCTGACATGAAACCCTGTATTTACACTAGCTCTGACCAGCTTTACTGTCCCTGCTGCAGAAAAGGATCAGCCCCCCCCCCCCCATTATACTGTCACCACCATGTTTCATAGCAGGGAGGTTTCATCATTATGATATGGATTTAGTTTTCCGCTTGTAGGTTTTTTATGTGTAGGTTACAAACCTCAGTTTTAAGCTGATTTGACCAGAGTACCGCCTTGCATCTATTTACTTCGAACCCATGGCTTGCCAAACTGCAAATAGGAGTTCTTATGGCTTTCTTTAAACGAAAGCGCTAGGCTATGTTAACAGGGTTCATGACTAATTGTTGCCCCATTGCCATATTTTAAAAAATATGGATCCCTACAGTTAATCCAGAGTTTTTGTGCCTCTATGTGCTACTTACCTAGTTTATTCTCCCTTTGTTGTATCTGGATTGGATTTAATTTGATAAAGCAAATGCAACAGAAAACTATTACACATCACACTTTTCAGATTTTAATTTTAAAAAGTGCCCCCCCCCACACACACACACTTGCGATTATCGCTCTGTTTTTCTGTAACAAAGTCAGGCTAACCTTTTTAATTAACACACAAGTGCTGTTTAGTGCTTTGCTTTAAGATACACCAACCAGAATAGAGGAAAATGAAAAGTGTCTTGTGTTCAGTACAGTACGTAACATTACGTTTAAGGCACCCATTTACATGAGCTAAAGATAATTAGGCTCATGTTTATTTGCTGCACGCTCAGCCGCCTGTGTTAATGAGCTGATAATAATTATAAAGGCAGATAAAAGTGTCAGCTGCCCAGCGATGTTTAGGCCTTGTCCGTTTAGAGCTCAGTGCCCTATAGAGAAGTGTGATCTAGATCAGTGCCTTATCATGCTCATTAGTTGACTACTTTCATCTCATTTTACTAATCAGACTTACTCCAGCCTTTTCCTCCATGACCCCGGCTTTAAGTAATGTCAGACCTCATTGAGTCTGGCACTGGGGTTGTGAATCTAAACCCTCAGTTAGCGATCCATGCTCTGCTTTAATCCATCATTCCGCCTCAGGATTGTGTGAGTGTGTGGTGAAAGCTGAGCAAGGAGAAGGCAGAGATGAAGGGAACGACCCGATGTATACTTCATCCTCTCATATACCCTGTTTGCGAGTGAAATGCGTCTAGATGGCAGGTATCACATCCACCTTACATCTAAATTGGGTTCAGATCAGTTTAATTTTTAATGAAGACATTTCAGATAGAAGTAAAAATGAGTTTTAAAACTGGCGACAATTTTACAAGTTGACATCCTAAATTACAAGTCGGAAGAGTGGAGAGATATTTGTCAGTGGAGTTCCTACTGTAGTGGAAAATAATTCTAAAATAACCAATAAGAACTTCACAAAATCTCTTTCTAAACTCAGTTCACTGAGGTCTTAGGTTGAAATGAATGAACTTGGGTTCATAGTTCATCACCTGAACGTTCTGAACTAAGTTCACCACTTTATATATTATATTTATAATGTAGATCATAACATGGGTATAACGTTATATTAATATTTTGGTGCTATTTAAATTTTCAGATCATCCAAGTGTTTGATTTCCATAAGGTGCAAGTCATAATCATCAAAATGAACATGAATGGGCAACATTTCAGGCTTTGATGGAGCCATCTGGCGTTCAACTCCTGACCTCAGAACATTGGTTGCGTTTTTTCTGTATAATAGAAAAAGTTAAGAGTTATAGAGTTATATACTCCAAGCATTTATTTGTGTTCATTTTTTTTCTTAAAGCTTTTTTTTTTTTGTAGCAGAATTGACCCTTTACTGGGGCAGTATGATCGGTTATTTTATAATTAATTTCCACGTCAGTCATCTTTGATGGAATTTGGGAATTCCACTGACAAACATCTCTCCTCTCTTCCGGCTTATAAATTAGGATGTCAACTTGTGTAATTGCCGACAGTGATGAAACTCATTTTTACTTCTCTCTGAAATGTTTTCATTAAAAATTTAACTGATTTGATTTATTCTGTTTACTGTACCTAATTTTGCACATAAATGGGAAGTAAGCAGACAAACTTGAAAAGGCTATAAGACGTGACTTCAAACCCAAAAAAGTAAAGGAATAGAAGAGATTTTGAAAAAAAAGAGCTAGTTAGTGTTCATTTATTATATTTTGTTCAAAAACAAAGAGTAAAAATAAATAAGTAGGTCATAAGTACATAAATTAGCAAAGTGATTATTGATCACCTAACATTAGTGGCCGAGCCTAAATCTTTCTTTTTTGCTCCTGTTCTCTTTGCTAAGAGAAACATGAGATTCATTTTTTGAAACATGATTGTTTGTCATTCATTGAAGTACCTAAAGGTTGGTAGAGAAGGCAGAGATTGTACTCAAGTAAAGGCAGCATTACTTCAAAATAACATGACTCTTGTACAAGTAAAAGGTGCTGTGCCTAGAAGTTTTAAAAAAGTTACTGAAGTAAATGTAACTCTGCAACAGACAAGATCTTAGTCTGTTCCTTTAATGTTTCACAGGATTGAAGTATATAGAGAGAGGCGTCTTTGAACTTTCTTCTTTGTACAATCTTGATCATTCTGAATCCTGGGTTCTCTCTTATTCTCTCCGATCTTAATCAAATCCCAAAAGTTGTTTATATGATGTAAATCTGGGGATTGTTTTGTATCATCGCCATGTTAAAACACTTAATACCGACGTATTTCGAGATTACAAGTGGAGTCCACTTTATTTATGTAAAATTTTTTAAAGAACCATTAATTTCAACCCTCTATGAGTGGGTTTGTTGTAAAAAAACCCAAAAACAAATGTAATCACATTTGTAATTAAGTCACTGGTTTGCAAATTCCTTCTTTAGGAATTATCATCTGTGTCATTTTTGTTTTTGTACAAAAAAACAGCAAACCATTTTAAGTTTCTTACAGTGGGGTTGTTTTTCACTGAAATTATTAATTAAAGCTAAAGGTTGGAATTTTTTAAAATTTTTTGTATTCAATCAATTATTATAATATTTTTTTTAATATATGAAATCATTTACTTGATTCTTCTTATTAGATGTGCCTCTAACTGTGAAGGGCACTATAAGCAAACATAGACCAAATAAAATGCATGTGGGATACTTTTTTTCTTAAAAATGACATTGAAGAATTGCTGGGGAGGATGTCTGGACAACTGTTGAGTTTCCTTCAAGAAATCAATATATTATGTGCACACGTCTTAATGGGATGTTTTATTTCAGCCTTCTTTACAATACAAGCTGTAAGGAATGATTGCTTTCAAGCAATTTCTCTTCAGCTAAGAGTTCAGAGTTCAAAATTAAAATGGTAACTGGTAACTAGGCTGAATTTGTATGGCCCTTTATCAAGTCATAGGCCCCAAAGCTCTTTGTACAACAGTCATTCACCCATTCACCTAATGATTATGGATGGGATTAGCACCGGCAACCCACCGGTTACTGGACAAATTGCTACATCCTGAGCCAGTGGTGTCCCCGGAAGTATTTTAAGAAAATGAAAGTGGTCTCCTTTCATTTTTATTGCATTTCCTTCTCTTGTAAAGTAAAATATGATGTACACAAGCCTTGGCTAGAACTACCAAAGAGCACCACAAGACAGCTTCTGAGACCAGTGGGCGAGAGGAGACAGGATGGTGAGAGTTGCTGCAGACTGGGGAGGTAAGAGGAGACAAAATGAGAGGTTGAATCTCATCAGCTCCCTTTTAAAGATGACTCACCACAGAGGAGATTATTACACAACATCCAGGACAGCGGGTTCAGACAATGGGAACAAGTGTCCCAAATCACTGGGAAATTAAACATAGATTACAGAATCCCTGCAATCATGAAAAAGTGATGACCGTGAGCAAACAGGGAGATGAAATGAGCTTGCTCAGATGGAAGAAGGGAGAGAGGGGTGAGGCAAAGGACGCTGCGCAGGTGGGGGGTGGGCTGCATGACTGCATAAGTTGCTGGTTGAAAAAGAGCGTTGGCCAGCATGCTGGCGTCCGTTACCTGCATCACCACCTGCTGCCATGCTGGTGGTTGGCTGATGGCGGAGTTGGATGGCAGATTGGCCCGCTCAAGCTGCAGGTTGACGTTGCGGCGCTCCTCCTCCAGGGCTCGGGTCAGCTGCTCAAAACGCTCCTCCTGCTCCTTCACCGAGGCCAAGATGCTGGCAGCAGAGCGAACGTCGTAGTCCTCCATGTCCAGGGCTGATAGAAGCTTGGACAGATCTTCCAATCACAGGCAGAGGGGGGATGAGAAAAGGGGGGGACCAGGTCATTACAGACACCCAGACCCAGCAGGCTGGATGAGTGGCATGAGGTAGAGCGTCACAGAGTCAATTGCAGGGGTTAATTACAGGCCAGGAGGGGGCAATGATGATTCCGTATGAAACAAAACATGTTCTGACAAAAACTCCACAATGATGGAAAATTAGGCAACTGCAAAGGTTGGCTGGATGGGTAAAGATGTGGGGTCATAGGTCATGGGGCCTTTTCTTAATGCCCAAACCTTGAGGACTCAAAATTACATTCATTTTCCCAATGGGGGACTACATTGGCAAGGCTGTGACACTCAAGGCCAGCGAGGCAAATTCATTACTGAGGATTCTCGGCTGGGTGCTGATACTGTGCATCAGAAGCTTTAGCCTTTTGCTTGATTAAGACACTCTAAGACACTCCTGATGAAATTCAGCATCAGACAACGAAAAGACTACATTCTGGTTTTTGAACTGTCAAAAGGGGTGATAGGAATGAAACCCAAACAATCATACTGGCCTTGGAGGAGCAGGGGTGTCATTGGTTACCATCAAGCATAAAGCTATTATGCTTATTGCCACACAAGCACAGTTACAGGCCAAACGTCCAACACATGCAAGATTCCCACAGCCATCATTTAAATGACGAACACACGCTGATATCCATTACCGATGGATGCATGATATAAAGGGGCTGACAGCACAGTAACAAAGGAGGCTGGAAATCGAAATCCACAACAGTATGGACCAAGGAGATAAGCAGCAGGAGTTAGAAAACAGTCAGTCACCTCAGCTCTAATGAAGCACAGTGATGAACCAAAACCAAAAATGGAAAGCTTGCTGGGGGAAGGGAAAGAAGAGCGGGGGGGGGGGGGGGGGGGGGAGAAAAGGCAAGACATAAAAAAAATTAATAAAAACTGTCAGCTGACATCATGTCTCTGTCTTTTGTTTTATGTAGTTGTAAGTTAAGAAGAAAAGGAGAAGTGACAAATGTTCGTATTTGAGAAAAGTGCAGATGGATGGATTTTAATAAATTTATATTTTATTATAGTGTAATATACACTAAAAAAGTTTAGAGCAATTCAACCTTTACCGTAATTAATCAGGTTTAGAGGTAACGGGATGAGAATACTCAGATGACCCAGCATTCTACCAGTATTTAAACGCATCAAGTAAGCACAAATCTCCAGACGTGACATGAGTCTCAAAACCATTCGTGCAGTTGTAACCCTGATCTGTGCATAAATGTAGTTTTGTTTGTGTGTATCAGGTGATTGGTGCATATGTACTTTATGATTTGCATGCGTAAGAGCTGTTTTTGAATTTGCAGCTAGTTTTAAGTTAGTTCAATTTGAAATTGTGCGTGTGTAAAGGGATTTTGTACTCATTTTTTTTTATATTTGTGTGAATATTTTACCAGCCAAGTTTGCAAGTACCCAAAGTTACGCACAAAATGTATTGTACTGTTTACAAATCAGGTTTTACAAATACAAGTACCCAAAGTTACAAACAAACAGGCTTACACAAGTTACAAATCAGATATTACACACACACAGATCTTGTGAGTCTATTTTCTCTCCTTAAATTAATGGCTCCATTAACAATCAAATAGTAACAACAGATGTTACAGAAGGATTTTTTTTCATTTGTCAGAGCTTCTCCAGGAAATAAATATGGCATTACATCAAGTCCACTAGTCTGGACCAGAACGTAGGATTGTCTAACCATGAAACCCAGGTAGTAGGATGGAGGGTAAATTTGGCCAGAAAAAACTAAGATTTAACATTTTAGCAAAAATGCAATTGGAGTTGGTACGAAACAAATTATGAACATGTAGGAAAGCAATTAATGCACACTTTAAAGTATAGTGGAAGATCTGTGATGCTGTGGGCTAGTTCTTCTGATGGCTCTGTGAATCTTGTGAGAGTGCATGCCATCACATTCTTCTTTTTACATTTTTAAATTTTAAATTTAAATCTAGTGGACTTCATAAAATGATAGAAAATATTGAGGTTTTTTTTTAACAGGATAGTGATCCAAAACATATGACCAAATCAACAATATAATTTTTTTTAACCACAAACGTGACAGAACAAGTTATGTTTTTTAGATTTATTTATCTAAAACAGGGACATCTCATATTAATGAACAAATACAAAGTATTTCAGCTATGCCAGATTGAAGCCCAAGGCAAGTTTCTATCTTCTCATCCCTTGGCAGATTGATGTTAACACACACACATAGAGTATGACCACCATATCTGTGTTCCCCAACATTTGTGCTCAAGGCACACTGGATGCTTTAGACGTTTCCTTGCTTTAACAGACAGGATTCTGATGACGTTCTGGCCTGTTTCCATTACCTGTGTCCGGTCCGAGCTGTCCCCTTTTTTTGGACTACCTCTGCCTTGGTCCGAAGCGTGCCGAAGCAACCCAACACGCCCACCTATGGACTGATTGGTCCGGTAAAATGATATCCCTCTCACACCTACCTAGCAGCTTTAGCTGCTGATTGGCCAGGAGTTTTTTGCTTGAAGTTGAGTGTAATAACAGTAAAAGCACCGAAATCAGAGATGTTCTCCATAAAATATTTCTTTGCTTTAAGTAGCTCCATATATATATAAAAAAGATTCCTTTATTAACTGTTTTATAGCGTTTAGGCAGGGTTGTGGTTTTGATAAAGCTGAAACCGAAAGGTGACAGAGAGAATCTACATTGATACGGGCTTCAACAGCAGGGTGGAGAGTGGGCTTGATATGGGCTGCAGCTTCGGCATCTGGGAAATTGGAAAACATTGACTACTACAGCGCCTGGAGCACTTAATTGGCATTCGTGGATCAGCCTTAGAGTGGTTCTGCTGCTATTTTAATGGCAGATGTTTTAATGTTGCCCTGGGGAATTGCGCCTCTAGAGTGGCACCTCTTCTTTGTGGGGTTCCCCAAGGGTCTATTTTAGGTCCGCTTCTTTTTAATTTATATATTTTACCCTTGGCAGCCATTTTTAGAAAATTCAGGGTGAATTATCACCTCTACGCGGATGATTGTCAGCTTTATGTGGCCCTGAAACCTCCTGACCCTCTGCAACCACTGACTGACTGCATGAGTGAAATCAGGTCCTGGTTCTCAGCCAACTTCCTCCATCTGAACAGCTCCAAATTGGAGGCCATTTTCTTTGCCCCCTGCTCACCTGCTAATGTGGAGCCGTCATTGACCCCTTCATTGTCTGCATTATTGAAGCCTACAATAAAAAATTTGGGGGGCACCCTGGACACCTTTTTAAAAATGGACGTGCAGATAAATCAGGTAGTCAGGTCATGTTTCTTTAATCTCCGACGGCTTGCCAAGCTAAAATCAGTCCTGAATAAAAAAAGATCTCGAGTCAGTTGCTCATTCTTTTTTGATGTCTCGTCTGGACTATGCCAATTCACTTTTATATGGTGTTCCCTTCTCTTCAGTGGTGCGGCTCCAACTGGTAAAAAAACGCTGCTGCTAGGTTTCTAATGGGGACAGACCGGCGGCAGCACATCACCCCTGTCTTGGCTAATTTACACTGGCTTCTAGTGAGATTTCGCATTAAGTTTAAAATTCTCCTGTTGGTCTATAAATCAATGCACGAAATGGCCCCCCCTTATTTGGCACAGCTTTTAAGGCCTTACGTTCCGGCGCAAACCTTAAGGTCTTCTGAACAGCACCTTCTGCTTGTTCCTCCTGCCCGCTACAAGGCACGTGGGGAACAGGCTTTTTCAGTTTGTGCTCCCAAGCTCTGGAACCAACTCCCCCTGATGGTCCGACTCATCCTTCCCTCCCCATTTTTAAAGTTCGTCTTAAGACATATTTTTATTCCCAAGCCTTCTCGGCTGAGTCGGTTTAACCCCTGTGAGATCTTGTCTGTTTGTTTTTACAATTTTTACTTTTTTTAGCTAATTTATGCTGCTGTATATTCTTTGGCGTTTTATTGTCTTGTACAGCACTTTAGTTGCCGTTGTCCCTGTTTAAATGTGCTTTATAAATAAAGGATGATGATGATGATGATGGGAGATATTTGTGGATCAGGAGCTGGAGGCATGAATGGATGGAAGTCTAAGAGATGTTAGGTAAGTCAAAAGTCTTTTAACTTTTGAGAGGATGTGAGTTGGCATGACTTTGTGACTGCTTTTTGCTGGAGCTTCTATTAAGCTAAGCCTATCAATATCCTCGCCCTCCATCCTTCTTCTGAGATGGTAATGGAAACAACCATCCCCTCCTAGGCCACACTGACCTGACCAGTTTGGGGCTAAAGTGACCCTAGTGGAAAAGGGCAATCGAATGATGTAAAACTATTTTTTAAGAATGACCAACAAATTTGTTCGTCTCTGTAGCTAATGATCAACCAGGCTCTAAACAATTTCCAGACCTAAAGTCTTGAAAACCTGTCATTGTACCACAACAACTTGGCAGAAAAACAAACTTAAAATAGAAAAAAAAAATAACTGGTCAACCTACGTTCACATTCACCTCTGTCCTTATCATAAAAATATAGCAAATGGGTTTTTTGGAATTAACCAGGACAAAAACTCTAAGACCATTTGCCCTTGTCTTGAGAGAACCATTTTACAAGAAACACTTAACAGACCCAGCATAAAAGGCTTGAGCAGCAAAGACATTTTGTGACGAGACACATCGTATCAAAGCACACAATCTTTGTCACTAAGACAGCGATAGTGGATGGATGGCTTGGTTCAAGCTGGGAGCATCAATCCAGGCGCAATGATTTGAATTATAAACAGGTCAGACTGTTCAAACAGGGTCCCACAATATGTCCTTCTAAGACTGTGTGCACATGAAAAGTAGTCATTCTTTACTACAGTACCTGCTGAGCACAAAGCCTTTATTCCTTTTGAAGCACACAATCCCTCTTTGATGTTTGTTGCATGCTTATCATTTATTTATCTATTCTGCCTCTTCCATTCGGAGTGCCAAGGAGACCGTGTGCTCCAAAAGTTAAACTCCACAGCCGTCTGAATGAAAGAGAGGGCTGCCTCTGTACCTCTCAGTTTTTGTGGATCTCGCCGACCGTTCCTGGTCAGTGTGTATTTGCAGCAGGCAGCTGGTATGGGGATTTCAGAGTGGAAACACTGCTTTGTAAGGAGAGCATATGAAAATAGCATGCTTAACTGTATTGAAAGTTATCCACTACTTGAGATAAGTGACATCAGCGGAGTTTCCAAAAGCAATGCCGATTAGACATACTTGAACACAGGCTCTAATAATTCCCACCCCTTGGGATTCGTAGGGCGATGGAGCCAACGCTTCCTGAGTCATTGGGGAGAATAATATGGCAAGCACGTCAGCTACACCCTTACAGCTTATCATTACACACCACCTTCTGGCCCTGCTTAAAATAGCCTGGAATGCAAGAGGAGGGGTATCTGAAGAGTTCCCCTCAACCAACATAGCTTTTTTTCTTTCTTTTTTTCTGAACACCTCAACTCAACAGATGTTTGCTAATAGCCTTGGTCAAAGGGGATAAAAACAAAGCCAAGGTCTACTCATTTAACCCTGTTCGCAGTTACACATTCTCCAGTTACTGGCAACTTCATGAGATGGAAAAAAATAAATAAACCAGTGCTAAACTCCCCAACCAGGACTGTCACCACCAAGAAGTTCATTCGTAAGGAGGGTAATTAAAAGAAAAGTGGGAAAGTGGAAAATGATTTATTAATTTCACAATAACACATGGGTGGATTTCAGCACCTTCTGGCATAAACATCTCTAATTAAAAAAAAAGGTGGTGGTGGTGGGGGGGGGCTCATATCTACATGTGGAGCTTCATTTCTGTTGCAATACTTTTTCCAGAGCACTAGACACATCTCAGCATAAACAGTCAGCTCTAAAAATAGCCAAGCAGTAAAAATAAGAAAGCAACCACAAATCGTAAAGTGGAGCAGCAGAAACTGGAAAAAGGAAAAGGATGGTGAAAAATCCAGATATAAATCTCTGTCACCATGTCCATTTGTTCCATTGGACAAATCTCCAACTAAGATCACTCTGTAAAGTCATAAACCTCTCTGTGGATAATGAAAATTGTTAAGTGTAATGATATAAGAGAAAGTTCATGTATGGCTCATGTTTTAATGAAAACATTGTGGATACAATCGTGTGGGAGGTTGAAACAAGAGGATCTTTGGGCGTATGTCAAACATGACCTATGTAGCCAGATTTTACATTCCTTTTTTCCGCCTATTCACATCTATTGATTTTTTAAATACTTTGTCTCATCACAACTACAATGTTTTGGGTAATCTGTTGGGAATATGGAAGAAAAGCCCCCACATGATTTTCATATTTTCTTTTATACATTAAAAGAAATCTGAAAAGCCTTGCTGGTATTTGTATATATCCCGCTTTATGTTCATATTTTTATATAAAATCTTCTGCAACCAACTGTCTTCAGAGATCATTATATTACCATCTCATTACAAATCCTGATTTTCTGTCGGAAAATGAAAACAATAATTCAGAGAAGCAGCAAAGAGGTCTGCAGAGATCCAAACCAAAAAGGAAGAACGTGGCGACAGCTATGGATTAGGCAGGCATTTACCAACCCCGGGTTCTCATTTATAAAGCTTGCTTATGCACAAAACAGGGTCTGAAAACTATGTAAGCAACTTCTACACCAAGCTCGGGACTTATAGAAAAAAAACATGGCAGAAAAATGTGCGTAACTTTGAGCACACAAAAGACCTTGCTTACGCACTTTTTGGACATGCAGGACACTAACACCGCAGCAGGAGAGATAACAAAATTGTGAATTCAAGCCACATTTTTCAGATTTGTAGAGAGCATAGTGCACACAGACGGACACACAACCAACAGCCCCCCTCCCTCATCCCGTCTATGAACTGAGAATAAAAAGGAGTATCTGAATGATAATATGCATGATATCACGCATTTCAGAATTATGTTCATTTGTTTGTCTTCAGATTGTACAACAATTGCACGTAGTGGTGCATGTGTGAAGTACAAATCTGAATACTCCAGCAACACTGCTGCATAATTTTGCACAATGGATGCGCTGGAGCTCATTGAAGATCAGCCACCGGAGGATATGGATGTGGGGAGCAGATGTAGATTCCTCAAAGCAGTCCTATTAGATCTATGAGCTGAAGTGGACCCGGTGTTAGATGTACCGACTCACTGGAACCGTACATTATGCTCTTCTTCTTTATGTCAGGAATGCTGCTCAATCAACACTGAGCCTCTTGCACCTATTCCATTTATTTGTGACCACAAATCAATATTTTGCATGACTAATACTTTTTAAAAGTAGACTTGAAGTGCACCTTGCATACAGCTTTGCATACTCCAAGTTTGATTGATCAGAAACGTACAAGGCATAAGTAAAAAAAATAATAATACAGAGCTTAAGTATGGTTTTAGTAAGCATTCCAAGCAAAGTTTTATTGAGAACCCAGGTCTTTAAGGAACATAGTCATCAGAAGTGTCATTTAAAGTTTTTCTTACACCATGTAGGTGACACAGGAACACAGTCTCTAGATGTGTTAAGTTGGTAGAGACATATCCAGACAAAAAAAAAAGCTGTTGCCAAGGGTGACAGGTTGTTCTGTAAAGTATTGAAACATTTTTATTCGAAACAAAACTTTTAATCCATGTACCTTATCCTTTTCCTTGTCTTTCACAATTATGCACTTTACCCTGTGTTAGTCTAGTAAAAATCTCCATTTAAAGCATTATGGTCTGTGCTGTAATGTGGCGAAATGTGGAAATGTTTAAGCAGCAGAAAAGAACCCCTGAAATACCTCGAAAGACTGTGTGTTATCATCAATTTGCTCAGAAAAGCTAAACTGGGATAACCACCTGGGGTCACTATTCCCACCAACTCATCAATTCTCAGGAATAGAGTATATTAACATTATTTTCAAAGATAAAACTCTTTTTTTCTGAGTTTAGTTGGAGCCACTGAGTAAAATCAGAGACCCCTGAGGAGGATCTCTATCTTGTGGGATTTAGCTAGCATTTTACAAGGAGGTCATTTGGGGGAGAGAGGAACAGACTTGAATGTAGAGGACGAGTGCAATCACTGTTGGTGATACTGGGTTAAGGACATTCAGCTGATTATGGAGTGGATGGGTGCTGAGAAACGTTTTCCCTCCTCTCTACCAATTTCATTTTATCTAGAAGAACCAAATAAATCCCAGTTCTTGAGCTCCTATCACACAGTTAAGGTTGAAGCCCACCCTAGCACAGTAGGGGGCTCAAAAACCCTTGACTGTCCATGTGTGCATGTGTTTTTTGATTTTTGAAAATACCACTTCCTCTGAGCATAATTAGTAGAGTTCATGCTCTACCTTCAAGAATGTTTCATTGCACCACTTTCTCTCTCTCTCTCGCTGTGATGCAAAGTTTGTGTTTTATGTTGTCGTTTATTTGTCTACGATGGACAAAAAGAAAACCTTAAACGACATAAAAAACGGTAACAAATTTGTTATGTAGACTGAATGAATGACAAAATGTTGAAGAGACGGTGACAGAGCAAACTATGTGAAGACGCACGGAATGTGTGGTGCTCATAAACAGAGCCTGGGCTGCAGAGCTGTAGGCCAGGGTTGAGTTAAGCATAGTTTATACTTCTCCGTCTGTGTAGCTACGGAGACATGCAACGCCACAATCCTTCGGGACGTCACTCACGCAAGGATGTGAGGAGTAGAGGCCAATTTTTTTAACCAACACAATGGAGAGCACACATCTGTGATCGGTCAGCCCAAGATCATTTTACCAGAATAATGATCTATTGTCAATGTAATTACTAGTCAAAGCAGCTTTTGGGGACAAAATATTTATCCTGCAAGGCTAGTTTATGTAATATGGTCTTTTGTCAATTTCAAACACCAGTAGGTGTAGAGAACAAAAACAGTCCGCTGTGTTTGTTTACATGCGCTTTTAGCATATAATACTGGATGAGCTGCACTTCAAGTAAAAAATATTTACAGCTCAATCAAAACTCACTTTCTGTTGGCCATTTGCTCTTTGAGTGGAAATACGTTTACAAGCTGACTAAAATAAACTATTGTCAACCAGAGACGTGACTGTGAAGTTTTGCTCAACTACCAGAAAAGGTCAGCACCCTCTGCTGTCCTGGCAGAGAATTGCTTTGCAACACTGACACATCAACAGAGAAGTATAAAAGGAAAATGTCTCCATCAATACGTTACAGAAATAGCTACACATACAGCACTAATACTACAAGCAAGAAACTGCTGTGTTTTCTTTTTTGATTAAAAAAAAATTTGAAAATATTTACACATATATTCCGATGCCATAGGAGGATCTTTGTTGACCATCTTTTTGCACAAGCACGAGTGGTTGGATTGCGTAAAACAAACAAAATGAACAGCGGCTTTAGAGACACAACCAACACTTCTAAGAGAGTTAGCGGGCAAAATCCCCAATATATAACCACTTTAACATCTGAAAACTAGGAGAGAGCTTTAGAGAGAAACTTAAAATCTCTACTGATGGCGATATAGAAGTTATTTAAACCTCCTTTTAGATATGTGAAAAACGTTAGGTGTCCTGGCCAGAAATCAGCTGAAGAAACATTTATTTATATTCGTAAAGCCGACCCTTCACTCATGAAAAAGTTTGCAAAAGTCTGGAGGTCTGATATTATGTTGTTTCAATGAGAGGTCGGCTGATCTCTGTGAAACAGAAAACCGCGTTTGTGCTAAAAGCAGAGGTCAGACAAGCAGAAACACAGCATGATTCTCATGATTCTCAACTGTGGGTGAACGGCGAAATCCTAAATGAGACTGCAAAGCTGGGTAAGTCCTCATTGATCACCATCCTTATTTATTTATCTATTTGCCTATTTATTTATGGATGTGTAATCGCCGTTGTACAAGTTATGTTGTCCTGTGGCTTGAGTAATACAGTGTTCTTCTGGTCTGTGAAAAAAAATGAATATCAGCACTTTCAGTCGTTTTTTTAAATCCAGTCTTAGAGACAAATGCAGTAATGTAGCAGGTTTAATGATTAAATAAATTAGAAGCAGCTTTCTGGATCGGATTTACAGCTGCTGCATGTACAGCAGCGGGCATAGACAGGGTGCTGATTGCAGTTTAGAACATCTAAATTGGAACGCGAAAACAATGTAACGCAGAGGATTTTAAAATTGGCAAACCTCACGTTTTTTACATTATCTTAATAACAAATACATGATCACAAGGAGTTACCATGAACAAAGTGAGCCTCACAAAGTCTGTCCGTTGCTGCAGGAATCCAGACTTTCTTTTCAACATCCAGGTTTCATCTTCTGGTTGCCTGCAATCTCTTTTGTTTTTTGGAAAAAACATTTTATCAGGCCCCGTACGGGCCATACAGCCGACCACAGAGCAAGAGTGAATAATCTGCTCTGCTAAATCCTCCTCCAAACGTGCAAAACGATCAAATAATAGGCAAAATACACTGTTTCCTGCCACCCACTACCTTGGTGCGTTGCGAGAAAACATAAACATTGACATCACATAAAGATCCTCCCATCGACAATATGTGATTTAAAACCCAAGACAGCAAAGGGACATAAGGAGTACACTACTATTCGTTAGTCAGTCGTCGTTGGTTTCCATAAGACCATGCATCCTGAGTGATGTGACTGTGTTAGGGCTAAATACAAATGCAGTAGATGCATTGAGGACGGTTTTCTTCAGACCACATTTAGTGATGGCCTGGGACACTTGAGTCCACATCAGTTTGGTGGTCTGAAATAAATCCAATCTGGGCTATTAGGGAATATTTTTTATGCAATTAGGATTTGATTATGTTTTTTCATTTTACTGAGTGCTTAAAGGACAGTAGGTCATGTAGAGAAACAAAGGTCTTCTGTCTGTAATGTTCTGAAAAGTAATGTATCAGACAGCCAGGCAGATGTCAGCAAACTGCAGATATCACAAGCAGTATGTGGGGACCTTGTCCGATGAATGTTCAGTTTGATTTTGATTTTTGTAGGAGGCGGCAGGGTCCAGGATGACAGGAAAGAAGGCATCCTGGACACGGAGGCCGAGCTCATGCTGTTAGAGGATAATCATTGATTGCTAAATACTATTTAAGTTTTGCATTAGAAGGGCTGAGGAGACAATAACAGAAAAACTGTTGTCAGTAGACTCCATCTCTGTATTTTTGGCTAAACATGTGCTCTATTAAATACTTAAATGTCTAAAGGACTCTATTTCATCTTTGTTTTGAGAAGGGCTATATTTTTGACATAACAGAGGGATATTGAAGGAACTACCCATTAGTCAGATTTATCTTGAGGGCTCAATTTATAAAAACAAACAAAAAAACAACTGTAACCAGCATAATCAAAAATAATATAAAGAAATCACACAGCTTTCTGAAATACTGTGAACAAAGATTTAGTTAGATAATTGTTGCATTCCACTTAGAAAAAATGTCTTTCTAGGAGTCACGATTTTACTTATCAGTCGATATGAAGATGAGGTTCGGGTAAGCAAGTGTCTATAATATAATATATATTATATGTTTTAAAATCCTTTTTGGAGATGTTTGAACTTGCTAATAGTGAGCTTTGTAAGTCCCAAATTACTTCTGCTCTGTTAGCCTGGGAACAAAATAGATCCACTGGGAGTGGCTTGGGGTGGCAAATGCTAACTTTAAAAAGAAAGACTCATCACCCAGCTGCCACCCTATTTAAGAGCTTTGAAATACAATAAGATACTGACTTATCACATATTTATGAGAACCAACATGTTATACATGACTGAACTTGAATGTAACATGACATGTTGGTGAACTGTTACTCTCACACCTTACCAGTTCTTTTTGTTTGTAAGTTCCTTTGTTTGGTTTATCTTCTATAACTGATATACTTTTGTGTAAAGCATGGTCTTGTCTATAAAGGAAGAAAACTTTTAGGCCAGAGGTATGATGCCACTGCAGAGATTAGTACTCATCATATTGGTGTTTGAATCAAAATACAAGTAGCCAAACCATCTTTACGAATTATTTTACAGACACTACTTTGCCTGTAAATAGTATTAAAGATGTGCCTGGAATTTTGGAGTTTTCCACTCTTAATATTAATGAGCATTTCTGGGGTTGGGTGTAAGATATACGGTGCTACCCAATAAAATCTCCTAACCAACCCCCCAACATGCCCCCTTCCCCATCCTCTACATATTTCTCAGTTGCTTGTTGTTAGGCTGTTTAACTTTCATCTAAATCAGCCAGAAAGAATGTTCATAAAGTACTAAGCCTAAACTGGACCAAACACACGGAACCAGGACAAAAATTAAAGCTGAACAGGGAAAAGGACGATTGGGAAGGAGATTTTGTGCACCCAATGCTGCCAAATGTCAAGAGATGTATCAGTTATCATTCCCTAAACTACTCTTGATCTTCCATAAATGAAATGTGAAGATTATTTACTAGATAAGCATTTAATAACCATCATTGACAGTTAAAAAACTAAACTAAACTAAAGGAAGTAAGAACTGAATTTTCTCAGGGACAAAAATAATCCCTTTCAGGATCCTAGTTGCATTAAAAAATGCTAAAATAGTAAAGGCTAATGCCCAAGGGGCTCATTGTGGAGAGATGCAAGGATAAATATAGCTTTGTAAAGTGTATTGTATCTATAGCTCATCATTTTAATAGCTATAAAAACAGGGAATTCAGCTGATGTTTCACATACATGTGCATTTTTTATTCAATCCTTTTCTTTGAACTGTCTCAGTCTGGGATTTTTGTATGGGAAATACGTATGAACACATATAAAAGTATCAAAAGATACTTCTACATGCAAATGAAGGTTTGTTATTCTTAAAAAGGAAACAGCAGATAATAATAGGAAAATATCCATAAAAATATTGTTGAAAAGGAATTAAATTATGTTCAATCATCAAAACGTATTGAGCCGATGTCAACAAAACGCCTTAACTTGGTCTTGAATATGCGGTTACATCCCTATTCCCTCGTCCTCATTATAGGTTTACATGAAGAGCTCTATGAACACACTTGATCAAACAAAAAAACTTTCTCCAGCCCTGACTGGCCGACAAAACCGATCCTAGACGCACCCAACCCAGGTTGTTGTCCCCGCACGGAGACGATCAATCCTGAGAGAAAATTAGAGTAAACATCGGTATAGCATTCTCTTGAAGTGGATAAGTGAAGGAGCAGCAAAATCTAGGTAAACAGGCTGAGGTTGCATGCTTTCTGTTGCACAGGTAATAACTTTCACCGTAATGTTGTTTTATATGTTTTGTTTTCAAACTAGCGCCAGACACGGTGAAGCTACACTGAAACATGTCTTTTTTTTTTCAATGAGGTAATTTAGTATAACATCACGGTTTAATAATTTACAAATATATATGAATAATATCAGTTACTTAGAAGATACTGAAAATTTTTGCCTTTCACAAATGTTTCTGTTTTACACATATACCTCTTCACTTGCTGCCTGTGATGAAAGAGAGTCTGATGTGCATCTCATTTTGCTGCATATATTTATCTGGAGGTTGAACTATCTGCCTTTTAGTAGAAAATTGCACAACTTTTGGCCTGTGTGGCCATCTGTCGTCACTCAAACACAAAAATAGTTGTTGCTTGGAATTATTTAGTTATGTTCGTCAGGAAACTACACACTGTAACTTTAAATTCTAAAACAGTGTAATGGTGCGTTCAGAGTGCAGTGCTTTGTCAGCGTCAGCAACGTCAAGATTACATGTTAAGTCTACGGTTGAGGCAGTTGGAGGAGTGTCACAGTCTTTGCTCCGCTTTGTGAGCGTTGGCTCAGTCAACTTTCCATGCTTTCCTTACATTTCAAGCTTCAAAGCGCATAACGCTAGCAACGCAGAAGTTCAGCTAGTTGAACTTTTGACGGTCTTAACGCTCTTGACGCAGGACGGCAACCATTCAGAGCGTCTCACTGTAGTGACGTTGCCAGACGCTGACGCTGCCTAGCCGACCACGATCCGCGAGTGTTTAAAACATCCAGCAGAGAAAGACCCGCCTACGAGCTTTGTGAGCTTCAGCTTAAAAATGTATCTTCTGTGTATATGCGTTGAACTACTCGTTTTTGAGCGCTGCTTGACGCTGACAAAGCTTGGGGTCTGAACCCACCATAATAGTTAAGTGGATCAAGATTTGGAAAAGCGGATGTGTAATGGCTGTTTTTTTTTTCAAATGAAGATAAACTAATAAAATCACATGGAAGACATAATATGCAAAGCAATGAAACTACGTCAATCAGTGTTTTTAACTACTGCTCATGACATCTGTCTAACTTCTAATAAAAAGCTTCCAAGGCAGAGTCAAAAAAAAAAGAAAGAACAAGTGTCTCTGCAGTGCAGAATAGATCTGAATTGCAATTAAGTTTCTCAAGTTGTATCTAACTATAGGTGACAGACTTCAAACGATCAATTAAGCAGCTGAGTCTGTCTTTGGATGTCCTGGACCAGTACAAATGCCCTCTAACATTCGTCTCTAAAACACGCTGCAATCTGTGGAAAAAAAAGACGGAAAAAAAACAGTTTTCCCTACCTGATTCAGAAGTGTGAATTATTAAAATTAGAACACACGCCCTAGAGGAAATTAAAATTCTAATGTATTGAAAAAAGACTAATCCTATGAGGTACTTCTGCAATAAGGGAAAGCTCTCCCACCAAGAGATAAAGAAAGGGAAGTCTTGAGCTAGCAAGACAAATACATTTAAGAAGAGTGAAAAAAGAAAAAAAAAGAAATGTAATTACCTTAGTGATGAACTTAATGTGATTAAAGAAGGCACGAGTTGTAGCAAGAGAACAAGCGGCTGTACCTTTGATGTGGGTCCCCTTAGACCGCAAGCAGGCTGGGGACAGCTGTAGCTCTGCTGGAGTCAAGAAGTTTGTTCAGTCTGAAGGGGGGAGATCTGCAGATTAAATAGAACAAAGAAAACATGGTAAAACTTTTCCTCCAGCCCAGTGTATGCTTACTATATAACTCTTGTAACAAGGAGACATTTATGTGGAAGATATCCAGCAAGTTCACATTCTGCTTTTAACACAGTCAATATATTTTGATAATGCATGAATGATTACAGCAGCTCTTGGTTTTAAGACCTACCACACTCCTCTGTATCTATTATATCTTTAGTGTGCATTCACTAGGGTATGCAACCTGCTGCAACAACTACCCAAAAAAACAAAAAACACATGGCACAAATATTCCTAAAACCTTAACTTCCTTGAAGAAATCATGTTGTCCTGTCTTTCTCACGTCCTTCTGGGAAGGGCTGTGTACAGTCTAGGTTTTTACTAACAGCCACAGCAAGTACCAATGATTGGATAGTGGTAAACAAACAACAGACAATGGAGACCACAAGGTAAACCACCTGCAGAAAAAGAGAAACCAGAAAGATGTTTTTTTTCTTTCTGGGGAGATGTGAGGAGACTGCCACTACTATTATTAATCACTTAGGTATCAAAAGATGGAGACTTTAAGATGAGTCAGTAAAACTTTAAATCCCAGATTGAAATGTTGGGAACCAACGGTAGTTTCAATATGAGCAAGTATATGTTGGTAAGGATGCATTGAATGATATGGAAAAGCATCATAAAGTTCTAGGACAATGCCTTATTGAAGGCTGAAAATTATGCAAAGGTTTATGAGTTTCCATTAAGTACCATAACTTTTCTGAGACTGGATTTTCTTTCTGATTAACTTTTGCATTCGGCGTGTTTCCACCGGACAAGTACCAGGACATTTTATGGGAGGGAGGAAAGTGACAAGAAAAATATGCCCACTCTGTCCCCTTAGCCATTGTGTCTCGATGCAAATTTGGTCCTTTAAGGCAGTGTTTTTAAAACTTATTTGAGGCAAGGTCAATTTTTTCATTGATAAAAATCACAAGGCACACCAGCAACTTAGCTTAAAGTGACAGTGTGTAGTTTCCTTGGGCGATAGGTAGCAGTACATACCTAAATCATTGCAAGCAAGTGGTATTTTTGTGCTTGAGTGATGACCTTACCAACGAATAAAGGCCAAAAATCGCAATTGCCCAATTTTCTACTACTACATCGTCAGATCATTCAACCCCCAGCAAAATCATATATGCAGCAAAATAAGAAGAACACCAGACTATCTTTCATCAATGGTAATGAGCAAAGAGGTAAACGTGTAACACATTTATGAATCGGGAAAGCATTTTGTAGGTTAGTGATATTATTCAGAGGTTTTTTAAGACAAATAAGCTGTATTGTTAGATGGAATTACCTCATTTTGGGGTAGTTTTACACCATATTACCGTGACTGGTGCTAGTTCGAAAAAACATTACAGTCAAAGTTGTTACCTGTATGGCAGAAACAGGGTAACCTCTGTATGACTCACTACATAACTGGTTTTTCAGTTATTTCCATTAACAGAATGTGATGCCATGTTCTCTTTAGTTTTCTTGGGACGTTGATTATCCCCGGGGGTTTCTGCCTCTGATGAGGACCCGTGGCCACAAGACACTTGAGGGCTCACCGAAGCTGCCCGGGCGACCCGGGTTGCGTGAGTCTCTAATTGGGTCGGTGGGGCCGGGTTGAACAAAAAGGGGTTCGTTCAGTGTGTTCATAGAGCTCTTTATTGAAACTTCTTGTAGAAGGTGGGGGGATAGTGATGTAACTGTGTTCAAAAAATGTTTTTTTTAGACCAATTTTACGTGAAATTGAATAATTTCCCAGGGCACACCTGACAATCTCTCGCCACAATTGAAAAACACTGTTTTAAGGAACTTGCAAAGAACCTTATCATGATCGTTTCACAGAAGCAGAGGAATGACAAAAGACAAAAGACAATGGAAGAAGCTTTTTGCCTCGTTTCTTCTTTCTATGTTGTTAAGCACAGCGATGGTTGGTCCACTTGTGTTTCTTTTCTTATATTCTTTTCCTTTCATTCTTTATCACAAACAACTCTTACAATTTTACAAATACTAGTTATTTGGTGACGTCTGCTGATATAATTTCCCACTCAGTTACAACCAATCAGCGTAAGTTAACTACAAGTCCCGCCCATCGACTTTACCGGGCCATTTCAGAGTACATACCTCGAGGCAGGCACTTGTCTGGTTCTTGAAATGGGCTAGAAAATGGTCCTATCAGTCTGTTAAAGTGGAGAAGGTTTGATAAAAAAAAATGATCCAGAAGTTCCGATAATGAAAATAGGCATATTGACTGTTCAGTGAGCTGCTATACCTGCTGCTCCTAACCTCTCTATTGAGTGATGTTGTAAATAATCCAAATCATTCAACTCTACTTCACTTGTACCTTGACAAAAGTTGGTTTATTGTTGTGTCATTTTAACTAATAAATGTATTTTTACTGAAGGCCTTCATTCACTGCAATATTCAGTGATGAGTCGGAAAATGAAACAGGGAGGTGCTATGGGTGACCGATATGAGCAGACAAAAAAGGCAATCACCACTTTTAAAAAGAGACACATGTTTACCACCTTTTCAGTGACATTTGGATGTTGATTTTAGATAAAGTTCTTAATCGATTATTCATTAAACAAATAGTTTCAAGAATGGAATCCCTCAAAAAGACAAAAAAAATAAAAAAAATGATTAGTTCCTCACTAAACATGAGAGCCAGAAGGTTATCAGACGTATATCTGTTACTAAGGACACCAGCCTTACTCAATAAATTAAAAAACTTGTTCACCTCACCTTCGCAATTCCACTTTTTAGAAATAGAAACATCACAAACACAGAGAAAGATAAAAGTCCCTACTCAGTGTTGCAGGGCAAATTATGTTTGATGAATCATGCCATGGGATGAATAAGTCTGTCATCCAATCAGACCTGTCCACAGGCTCTACTCTCTTTGATAGCTGAGGAAACACAAGGCCTGCCAGCTGAACTGTCGGACTGACCACCCCCATGATGATGTGACTGATGATGGCTTCAAACACTCCTGTTTCCAGTCTTCATTGCAGCTTGACATTCGTTCATGCTTTAATTTTAGTGGAACAAAACAGCTGCTTAAAATTGGCTTCACATCTCAAGAAATGCTTCCAGCCTCGTTGAACACTGAGCTCATCAGCAGTTCAATCTCACACATTTGATGATGTGAACAGAAGCATGGGGCATAGCTCGTTTCTGAGTAAGAATATGGCCACTTTATTAGGTAAACCTCGGCGGTACTGAGCTGGACCACCATTATGTCTTCAAAAATGTCTTAATTCTATCAACAAGGTGACAGAAACACTCAGTTTAAATGATGCTAAATTGGTACAGATATCTCCCACATCCTTACTCTACAATGCAAGCCTAAACTATTGATAAGAGGTAGGACGACTGCATAACTTGATGTTGCAAAACTCAAAATTCTGACCTTAACATCTGAATGATGTAGCTGTAGCAAAAGGATTTTGGGTTTAAAATGCTAATGAAAGGAAATTTAGTGTACAAAATGCATTTAAAAGTATTCAAATCTTTTTCCAAACATATTGAAACCCCCAAATTCTCAAAATCAATATAGATTAAGATATTTTAAATAGAATAAAAGCAATTATTAAAATAAATTTCCAGATTGTTTGGTTTCTGGTTACTCATTTACAAATTTAACATCACACAAAAGGAAATGGGAATTAAAAATGCTTCAAAGATCAATAGGTTTCTTCTCTGTTAAATGAAACACAACAAATGTTAAATTTGCAATATCTAGTATAAAGACAAACACTGAACATCAGTGCAGTGGTCCCTCGCTACAACGCGCTTCACCTTTAGAGGCCTTGCTGTTTCGGGGATTTTTTTTAGAGACAATTTTACATGCTTTCTTTACAAGTTATCAACTTGCATTGTGGTCTGCGTCTTTATTGATTGGAGGCAATTGTCAATCTCCTCCGTATCGTGTCTCCGGTGCTTGTCAAATTTATCATTTCTGGTTATAGGACTCTTCTCATCCAGAAGAAAAATCAGCACAAAGAATTACCCATTACTATGTTCCTCACTAGGAAATAGACTACACAGAGACCTCCAATGGAAAAAGACGTACTCCAGCGGCAGGCAGAAACCGCAGCATATTAATACTTTGACCGTATTAAAACTAGTCAGAACTGTGAGTAAATTATATATTACATATTATGATATATCCCTCAGAAAAGTTTATAAAGTGTGTAGCGAGGGTTTTTACAGCCTTAAAACTAATATAATAATTGTAAAGAATAAAGATGACTACTTTGTGGATTTTGCCTGTTGCAGGTTTTAGAACCTAACCCCTGGAATAAATGAGGGACTCGTGTTTACCATACTTGGGTACCTGGCACAAAGTATTTAGGCACAGCTTGATGACTTCTTTAAAATGTGTAATAGGGATAGGGTGGTATAGTCTCTAACTTTGGCTAAATTTATATCATTTCTACCTTATACCTTTTATGATGCCCACTATCACTTCCACTACACTGTAGGCAAGGCTATATCTACCATTTAGGACAGCGAGGTCCAGACCACTGTAAATTTCCACAAAATATTCATGAAAATATTAAAAGAATGCTTTTGAATTTCCTGTGTGGTTATCTGGGGCGAATACAGTGGAGACATGGGTGTGATAGAAGCGGGGTACATCTGGGAAATGTCATCCACTTTTCCTGTGTCTGTGCACTCTGTTTATTCTGTTGTTAAAGCCGTTTAGTCCATTAATATATGGTAACCTGTTATAGGTCCCATCTTTGAACGCACCATAAGCAGACATGGCACCAGTGCATTGCCGACAGGTACTGCAGAGCAGCACGTCCAGCAAACCACCAGCTGGAGCCAGAAAAAGGCAAGAAACGTTGCAATTTTTCAAGCGAGATGTAACTTGAGTAATACAGTGGTCCCTCGCATGTACTTAACAGGTAATTAACATAATAAAGAATATATAAGTAATAAATGTATTTTAACCACTATTAATACTCCTGATAACTAAGCCAGCTCACTCCTTGTGCAACAGTTTTTTAATTGTTCTTTAGCCACGGAGGAAAGGTGAGATTGATAGTAAAAATCTAAAATCTATCTCTCTCTCTCTCTCTCTCACACACACACACACACACACACACCCATGTTGGGTTTCTATGTCTTGTGGGGACTTCTCATTGACATAATGTTTTCCGTAGCGCCTTACCCTAACCTTAACCATCAAAAATTAATGCCTAACCCTGACCCTTACCCCAACCTAACCATAACCTAAGTGTAACCCTGACACTAAAACCAAATTTTAAGCCTCAAAAATTGCTTCAAACTTGTGGGGACCGGGATTTTGGTCCCCACAAGGGAGGTCGGTCCCCACTTGGATAGTAAACTTCCAATTTTTGGTCCCCACAAAGATAGTAATACCAGGTCAACACACACCCACACACACACACATATATATATGAGATTGAGATTTTATTGAACCACAATCATAGCTCACAATATTACCTTAATAATTTGTTCCTGCTTAATATCTATTTAAAGCAACGCAATGGTTTTTGTAATTGTCAGGTCAGCAGCACAACAAGCTGGTTTGTAAATGGGAAGATTGATGGTCAGTGATGATAAATGAATAAATGATGTGCCTGCTGCTATCGCCTAATGCTGCTTAACCTCCCACCTGATTCTTTGGAACTGACCGGAGGTTAATAGCTGGGAAATGGTGATTACTTGGGCTGCAGAAGGTTTTGTGCTACTAAAGAGGTATTGGGGAAATGCCCAGTTGTTACACACTGCTGACATGTTGCTTAAATACTAGAGATCAAAATGGAACAAAAACCTTTTATAGGAAGAAGCAAATGGGTACCAAGATATAGTTTTCCAGGTTCTGCATTCAACTAAGTACTTTACTGGTAGATGAAGACATAAAAAAGAAATGAAATATAACGGAGGGAGAGAAGTTCTTATTTCGAATTCTGCCCTCTAATCAGATTAATTTACACTGGTCTTGCCACCCTGGAAATGCAGCTGCTGTACCATTCTCTGCAGTCTGAAAGGTACTAAGTCTAGAACTCTCATGCCGTACTTGTGCTCCATATTAGCACCTGATACACCACCTGCTGTGTGTTACGCAGACAATTGCATAATTTATCCCACTTCAACCAGCACTGTTAGAGGAAGACCCCAGTGAAATTCTGTGATTAATAATGAATGTGGAGCGGGGCTACGCTAGCAAGATGACAAACTGACAGAGTGAAGAGCGGAGTGTCTGGGGGACGCTGAGCTGATCAAGGCCTAGAATAAGCAGTCAGAGCCTCTTTATACTCAAGGAGAAAATAAAATGTAATGCATACAGGTTTCTCATGTTTAGAATAGGTAAGATAGTTGATTGTTATAAGCTAATCGTTTGCATAATTTAAGGTCAGAAGACTCTTGAGAGTTTATGATAAACCAATTGCAATTATGGTATGTCATTTTTTGAAGCAGATAAGTAAATCTAAAATGAAATAATCACACTTAAAAAGAGTCTTTGAAACAGAAAAATATTTCCTTATCGATAATGAAAGGGTATCTGGGACCAATGCTATGAAGAGAAAAATAATGATACAGCTTAATCTTGATGAAAGAATCATGAAATTTGAATCTTTGCCTAAAGGGGAGTGAGAACCCAAGAATCAGGGACGAAGACTCAAAACACTTCAGCCCTACTGCAGCAATAGGCAGATCTAGCAGGTAGTAAGCAGCTGGACCGTTGAGATCACTGTGGGTAATGTTTGAGGACATGTAGTTTGTAGAGGTAAAAATAGTTATTTTTCTTATGCTTTCATTCTTCAAAATAAGAGTCTCAAACAAAGACAAACTGATGGGGTTAGTCCAGATTTTTCTTGATGATGTCCTGTGAGTATCGTAGTAGAAAGACGTCACATCCTTGTTAACTTGTTAGAAAGTAAATGAATTCTTGAAGTGGCTAGTAAACTAGTCAGCTAGTAGTGTAAAAACAATTCAAACAAATTAAAAGTGAAATCAGTGGGATATGCAATGATTTATTAGTTCATAATAATAGTCGACAATTTCACAAGAAATTATGATTATGTTTGAAGGGGTTTCGTTCAGCTAGGTTTCTATGTACCGTTATTGATTCAAATTCAATTCAATTTAAAATTAACTGAATTAATTCCATAACTAATTAATTTTTCAAGGAGTTGTTGTAGACCATGATGGCTGTGGGGAGAAAGGATTTCCTCTAACAGTCTGTTTTGCAGCGAAACTGAAGAGGCCTCTGACTGAAGATACTCTGTAGCTCTAGGATAGTCTCATGAAGAGGATGCTCAGCGTTGTCCATCCTTTTTTAAATTTGATGAAGAATCCTTCTTTGCATCATTATCTCCATTCACATTCAGATTGTAAATTTCTGCACTTTCTAGAGCTCGTAATTGTCATAAAAGGATGATCTGACTGCTCAGACCGATGCAGGATATGTCTAATTAGCTTATAATAATAAGATGTGGGCGCTGACTAAAAGCTGAAACTTAACTGATCGACAGTTAAAGTCTTCGGATGGAACAACTGACTATTCTATATGAGCTACGTATGTTCTCCATATTTTTTTTAATTAGGATCTGCACTTTCCAGCAGTAGGAGTGGGACACTGCATGCTGCGAGCAAATCCCCTGACAGCTTTGCGTTTTAAAGTAACTGTTCACCTTAAATTATAGACGAGACTCATTTTTCTGTTGATGTTTCATGTGTGTGAGCACACTGGGTTTGTTAAGTGCAGCTCCACTAATTGAGAATTCCCAAAAAGGATTTTTAACAGACCACGGTTGTTAGTCGAAGTAAAATAGGCCAGTCTTCATCATCATCATTATCAGAGGAATACATGAGATTTAGCAAACGCTCAGACATAACAGAGAGTTAGGATAGAACAGGTAGTAACCATATTCATTTTTAGAGCAGAAAGAAATTATTCCACCTCCTCAGAACTCTGTGCCTCTGGAGATGTTAATGAAAAGCAAGAGCTTGAAAAAAAAAAGCCCTGGCATGGAGAGAAAGATTCCCTGCCAAGACAAAGTGAGCTCCCTGAGAATTCTGAAGGGAAGAGGGAGCAGAGGAGGAGACATTGATTGGCTTGTTTGTATTTTGGACTGCGCACGCTATTACGCTTTCTCATGCACTTCAGGGAGCTACTTTCAATGGTAAATTTGTTACAGATTCATTATGGTGAAACTCAAATCCAACAGCCGAGTCACCTCACAGTGTATCTGGTATGACAAAGTCAAAAAGGGGGATCAACCAGCTTTGTTCACAAACTGGCTATAATTTACAGTAATATTTGACCTTGAAACTGCAGAGGATAGCTGATTCCCTGTAAAGCAGAGGAGAACATTGTTTTAAAAAAAATCTCAGATTAATCTTATCAGTGTTCACAGGGATTTGTTTATTCAGTCAGATGGAAATAACTCAATTAAAATCTCTTAAAACATAGCTGGCCTTAACCTGCTCATTAAAACGTACAAATAGAAAAGATAAATACAAATACAATTTGTCAAGGCATGTAGAGGTTATGTTCAGAGATAACAGTATGGGTCTGCAGTTTAAAAAAAATATAAAGCTTAACGAACATCTTTAATACACGACAATAGTGCAACTCATATCTGAATATGTATATAGTTCTGGATGGACAATAGAGGGGTTTATGGTTGGCTACAAATTAATTAGCTAAAACATTTTCCAGTGGTCAAATGATTTTGTGTGTGACAAGTATAGTTAAAATAGCCTAACTTCATACAATACACTGTTGGAAAATTTCTCTAACCCAAATTCTGTGTTCATGCTTTTGGGGCAGAGGTTGGATTGTTTCTGTCAAACCTCTGTTAAAAAACCCTGTGTTGTTGGGTCAGAGAAAATACCAGAAAGAACCTTTCCTTTCTTTAAAGACCAACATTTCGAACTAGAACTTTAGAACTTCTCAGACTTCACTGGTTGACTTCCACGAAATAAGAAATTGTTAAATGGTGAAATGATACTGTGTAATAATACTAATGTCAGAGAACAACATTTTACCTGCTAGTCCAAGCTAATGCTAGCCATGTTTAACAGTTAGTCTTAAACAGAAGAGTTTGTCATTAAATCGATGTAGAAAATCATTCAAATCATTTTAAACCTATATCGAATTCAAATAATTTTAAACCTATATTGACTTTCCAAGTATTTTCAAATCTGATTATTTGATTCATATTGCCTATTGATCAATGGACATAGGCTCAAGCCTCCTGCCTTCTCTCCACCAGTGAAGGTTGTAACACCACAAGATTGGAAAATGGATGTTCAGGGGTCAGTTTTAAGGGGCGGACTAAAGTATCAACACTTCCTTACAATAAGAGATGGTAGGAAAGGGATGAGAATGGATAGACAGATTGGGGACTCGTCTGACCCAGTTTCAGAAAAATGGAAAGCAATGGATGGATGGATGGATGGATGGATGGATGGATGTGAGAATGATTGGTCCATGTTTGACCTAGAAGTGGGATTTCCTTTTTCCTTTTCTCCTACAGGAAAAAAAAATAAAAAAAAACTAATTAGCAACATGTCCTTGCTCTAAGACGACATCTATTTATTTCCATGTTGTTTGTTTTCTACAAAATGCAAAAAAATATCTTATTTACAGGCAGGTGATATTTCTTCATAAACCCATTCATTATCTATACACATCTATCCTCTGCAGGGTTGCGGGGGGACTGGAGTCTATCTCCAACATTCATTTTTTCAAGAGGTTATTTACACTCTGGACATGTGGTAATTTTTCCCTTTTCCCTTTAAAATCTAGCTGTTAAACCCTGGTTAAATAAACCGATTATTTAGAATTCAGCAGCAGCAAAACTAAACTACAACCATTTGCATTTAAAGTTAAAAAAGACCTTGAATGATAATCCACTGATATAGCAAATCCCTCTTCTTAGGGCCATAAATGAAAAGAATTGGGTTATAATTGATCACAGCAAACTGTTCAGTTTTACATAAAGTTGCTAAAATGAGAGGAACTTATTTATATTTATTCATGTAGACATAATTTACGACCAAAGTCATCGAAAACAAGGAAGTGCAGTCTTGGGAACGCAAAAGTCGCTAAAGACAACAAGAAAATTACCACAAAAAGTATCAGTTTGTTAAAAAAACTGGTGAAGCGGAAAGTATTTAAAATGTATACAGAATTGCTTTAGTGATGGATGACATCCTCGCTTAGCGACCATGAACTAAAGGAGACTGTGATGCCTCTCATACTGCATGCTTTTATTGTATTTGTTTTGCAACAAGCCACAGTTCATTACATAAAAATAAAGCATTTGTTTATGCTGATTACTGTGTAATTAAGAAGGACATTTTGTTAGCACCAGCAAGTGGGTAAAAACCCCAGGGGGTGGGGGTTGGGTGGTGGGGGACAGCTGATTAACCAATGACAATTCTAAAGTCTAATTGCAGTTAAGTGGCAAAAAACAACACCATGGCACAGCCATTCATGCCAAATTGAAAGTGAACAAGCTAGGTCTGTGTGAGGGTCTGCCTCTGCGTGTTGGTTGGATGTGAAGGTGACTAGAAGCGACACCTCTTACCAGAGATAGAGAGATAGAGCTTTCATTATTAACTTCTGTTCACAGAGGAAGAAAAAAAAAATATTTCACCAAATTTTAGAATCCACACCTAAGAGTAATAGAAGAACTGAAACTGCATTAAAGAGTTGACTGCCTGCCCTTCTGAGACAGGAATGCAAACCATGTGCAACAAATTCTGTAGTTGCACATGTTAACATTCATATATGTTCCACAAACTCTAGTATACAAAAATTATTAAGATTTTATATGAAAGTTTGACGCAAAGTAGTACATAAATGTGAAACAGAAGGGAAATGACACTAGGTTTTCAATGTAAGGCTTTTTGCCAATACAAATCTGAAATTGTGACATGCATTTTTATTCCCCTCGTTATTCCGTTACCCAATTCCAAGTATCCTGGAAAAGCTTCAGAGAGAGCTGTAATGATGTTTTTATTTTGGGTTTGGGAAGGGTGGGGTTTGTGGGGTCATTTTAATCTGTAAAACCCTTTGAGAAGGTATGTAGTTTGGAAAGCGCTTTATATATAAAGTTTGATTTAATTTGACATCAGTTGCAAATCAGTTCTATATAAATAACCTGAATTGAACTGAATATTATGGGGCTTGCATTTGGCCATTTATTGGGGCTCACAGGCTATTTTTAAGCTTGGTTTATGCTTGCCGCATGAACATTCCGCGCGGAAACGAGACGTGCGGAACCGGTCGAGACACCTTCTTGCAGTGTTTATACTTTTTGTGGCTTGTCCCTGCTGAGAGCCAATATTCTTGACGACTGTAGGGGGCGCCGTAGGGCTCTACGGCATGCATACAACACTACACCATAGTAGAAGTAGTAATCACTGTTGTTTGCAAGATGGTGATACCTGTTAGCTTAAACAAAGCAGAAGTTTTATGCTATTTATTAGGAAAAAAGACGAAAAAAGGAGACCTTCCTCTCTTCCATTAAAACACCGTTGATCACAGTGATCTCTATCGGCCGAATCATAAAGATCTTTTTTTACGAACCTCCGGCAATATGAGCTCTTCCCAGTCCGCCATGTTCTTCCGCGTAGTTACAAATTTTCCTAGCTGCGCGGCGCGGAAATTTTGGGGCGGGAGGAGGCCGCGCAGAGAGGCGTGGTTGCTAAAATGACGTAATTTGGCCATGTGGAGCCGTGCGGACCTCGCGGACGCGGCAAGCATAAACCAAGCTTTAGCCCCCCGAAATTTTTTTTTTCATCAGCTACATAGAGGATCACTGAACAGTTTCAAATGATCAAAAAAGGTTGTTCTAGAATCCCTTTAAAACATGAGCACAATACAGTGAAAACATTCAAATTAATTTGCTTCTCTTACTGGAGGTTATTTCTGTGCAAATTTTGGAGGTTTTGAGGGAGGTGAAGAAAATTATGCTCTATCTTATTAATTCAAGATGTGAAGCCTGTAGCAGGATGCAGAAAGGCAGGATTAAAGGGATACTTCCCATTTTTAGACAAAAAGTTGTATCCAATCCTTACCGGAAACATAGTGCATTCACACTGACCCAACTCTGTAATCACCTCCTGGTCAGAGCTCTTGCGTTGTTGAATGCACGACTAGCCGGCTACATGTCTGACTATGAAACACCTGATGATGAAACTCGTTTCAGCCAAATTTTATCGCCAAAGGGATATATTTATGAACCGGAGTATACGGATGCGGAACTTCACCGAATGGCGCTAGAACAGGCAAAGAGAGAGCGAGAGGACAGAGAAGTGCTCCAAGTTGCAGTGTAGGTGAGGTGCAGAAGTGCATACCTTTGTACAAATGAGATGAAATGTTTTTGATTGTGAGACAAAAGCACGATTGTGTTTCAAATGGTTTTCTGAACAGACTGTACCTGTATTCCTATATACTGTTTTCATATAATTTTGCGTGACGATATAGCTGTATCTACTTTCGTGAAAAGCACTGAATGGCAAGAGCTCTAACATGGAGGTGAGGTCACAGAGTTGGGTTGATATGTATGCACTTTACTGCTAGTAAGGATGGGATACAACTTCATGTCTAAAAATGCAAACTATCCCTTTAAGAGAGGCGGTTGGATGACGTCTCCGATATAGGCAACCTTAATTCAATCACTCGTGAGAGTTCCTCACTATCCAGCTTTGTTCCTTTACTTTAAATGGGCAAGTCACAAAAAAGATCTGTGTCTACTCCTTTCAGCTTATTCATAAATCCTAGAATAAGCTGGATCTAAATTTTACACATACAAAATGAAACTTTAAAGAACATTCTGAAATCACTGCAATCATTTGGCCTTACCTCTGTGCAGTGCAGAGTTTGTCTGACCTGTTGCTACAGTCTATGCCAACTTGGCACCGACATGCTGCTCAGAAGTGCCAAGAATATTACAGCTATTATTTAACATCAGATGACAGAGCTTTGTGCACGGGCTCCACAAGAGAGACAATCAAATCCTTGTTTACGAAAGAGAGTCAGTAATTATTTGGGAAAGTAAAAGACTCTTTCCAAGTGAGGACCTACTAATGGCCAATTTCATCACTGAAAGGCTACTGTCGATGTTTAGCAGAGCCAAAAAGCTGAATCTAGAAAAATCGTCCGTTTTAATGATATCTAATTTTCCATTGTTACAGATTCTGTCTGATGCTTGCAGCTTTCCCTGGAAGGAGGGAAAGGACAGATTCTAACGCTGCTGGATTGGCATCAGGTGACAAACCTGTATCTGAGCTGACAAACATCTGATCATTAAAGAGAGCTGGGGATCTAGAAGCAAAGAAAAGTCAATAATGGCAAGGCAGAAAGAAGGAATCCTTAATTCCAGCTGTCAACATCCTGTGACTTTGATGTGAAAGACCTGAGACACGATGTCGGAAAAACTTCAGCATTACAGAAATTCAACCTAAATTTAACAGTTGACACACAAAAAAACAAGCTGAGAGAGCAAGTAATGTGTAAAAAAGCTGTCAAATGTCTTTCTGACAAAATGTCAGAAAGATCAAAAATATTTCAAGGAGAGCTGTGTTTTGTCAGATGGTTGTTGCCTACTGTAAAAAAAACAATAACCATGTCTCAGCAAATCATTCAAACAAGTAGCTAAAGCCCCAAAGCAAAAATATACCTTGTTCAGAACAACTTCCAAGTGTCAGGCCATTTGAAGAAAAAGAGAATTATTAAGTTATAGATGAAACCAAAAGCTACCAAATCTTCCTTTTGAAAAATTAAAAAATAGCTAAATAAATACCCTCGGATGGATTTGACTATCTTTATATTGTTTTCTCATTTCAGAGTTTTGTTCTTTTCAGGGTGCATTTACGCGTGATAGTCTGGCAGACTATGGTTAGACTGGTTGGACTGGGGACCAAAATCGCAACACTGTTGTTTTAATGGGCACGGTTTGCGTTCACACTGCACTTCGTCTAACGAAACAAAGCTTTTGAGGAACAAGTTCCGCTCCTTGTCTGAGGTGGTGCTTTGGTGGCACTGCACCAAGAAGCACTGAATAAAGGGTCATTTCCTGTTCAGTTAACGATAAGCAAACATAGAGGGGCATCAGACTTTGTCAGTTTTAAGCTTGCTTTGTTGTCTTTGCCAAGTTTGGTTTTTATTTTCCACGAATGCCCCACGCGCTATAGTCCATTTCCTGCTTTTGGTGTGGTCTCATTTTGCTTTTCGTTCACATATGCCATTGAACGGTAGCAGAGTTCATTTCAATCAAAACTGAGACCTACGTTTTTAGGTGGACCAGAGATAGCTTAGGCTACATCAGAGTTCAACTGTGCAGGGCTGGTGTGAATGCACGCTTAATCTACGCAAAGCCTGAGTGAATGTCACACATGTGGATGATTTAACAGTGCTGCGTAGAAAAGGGATAGTGATCGGCCGGAAGTGGAGGTTTATTTATTTGGTTATTTCCCATTAGTTTCCCTGTTAGTTTTCAACAGAGTGGATACTGACTGTCTATTTTCCTGCGGTGCAGTTAATAAAATATAATAATAATGTACAATACGAACAAACGTACAATAACAATTAAACATGTGTAATTTTACAAATAGAATTATGTTTGAGATTACATACAAAAACAGATGTAACTGACTTGTGAATTTTCATCCTTTCCCTAAAATACATTAAAAAAACATTTGGGTAGATCCAAAGCTAATTTTGGATTTTAGTACTTTTTTTTTAAAGAATGCATACCCTTTAGTTCTCTAATATTTTCAGATAATTTATTCAATTTCTGAATTTCTCTTTAGCCAGCAAATTTTTGCAGGACATTTGTGTTGGCATGTTTTACAATCAATGCTGAGGTGTTATAGAAGACCAGGATGCTTCAATGACAGCCTTCAGCTCTTCTGCATTTTTCCATCTCATGTCTTCCAACTTTCTCTTTACAGTTTTCCATATATTCTCTACGGGCTTCAGATTATGTGAGTTTGCTGTCCAATCAACCACAGTAATCCCATGGTCATTTAACTAAATTCAGTGTCCATGGAAATTGGCTCCCCAAATCCACACAGATTGAGGAAACTTCACAGTGGATTTCAAGCATCTTGGATTGTGTGCCTCTCCTTTCTTCTTCCAGACTCTGGGTCCTTGGTTTCCAAATAAAAAAATTAAAAACTTCCTCTCATCAGAAAAGAGAACTTTAGACCATTGAGCCACATTCCCGTTTTTTGTTTTCTTTTCTTTCTTTAGCTCAGGTGTGACACTTCTGAAGTTGTGTGTTGTTCATGAGCATCTTGACAAGAAGCATACAATATCTGAAGCCCATGTCCAGGTTCTGCCTGTGTGTGGTGGCTCTTGATGCACTAACTCCAGCCTCAGTCCGCTTCCTGGGAAGGTCCCCAGTACTTTTGCTGACAATCCTCTCCAGGTTTTTTATGTAATAAGTATATATCATATATTAGTTGGATTTTTTTCCTTTCACAGGAACCCTGTAAGAACCCCACAGATATGCCTTTAGTCCAGCAGTTGTGGGTGGTTTTATGTTTTGCTCTCACAATTATTTCTGTACCTCAGTGTATGTACAGCTCTGTGATTGATCTGAAATACAAGTTTATTTGAAAAAGCACTATTTAATTAAGTGAGTCTATAATCCTGATTAAAATTTACAAGTCTGTGTTCCTTTAAAAGCTTTTCTCACATGCTTATTTTTAAGACTTTTTTGTCCATAAACACATTTTTCAAACAGAAAGACAATTAAAAATCTATAACAAACATTCTGCTCCCTGCTCCCTGCGTAGCAAATGACAGGTAAGGAAACATGAACAATTACCTAGTGAACACAGCAGAACATTTAGCAGTTAAAGAGCCAATTATTTCCCCAAAGAGACAGAGAGAAAAAAGTAATCTTAAAGCCATTACCATAGACATTTTCTAGCGTGAATGCTAAAGTTCACTGAATGACGAAGGTAAACACTGAGATGTCATGTCATAAACCAGAAGGTAATCCAAAGCTTTACAGAGGCAGTGCTGATTTTTATTTAAAACCTGTGCAAACAACACTAGCAGGATTCAGCTAAGCCTGCCACAAGTGTGAACAACACACATTATCGTTTATAATGTTAATGACTTTTGCTCCTCTGAACCTGCTGTAAGGTCTGCAAAGCATCATTTATTTGAGCTAATGCCTCCTCTGGTCGACAGAGCTCTGCTATAATATTATCCTCCCAAGATATCTCCTTTCCTCCTACTTTGGATATGTCCATGCAGTCACTTAGCACACCTGCACCTCGTCTGCTGCTGCTGACGGAAAAACGAAAAGTTTTTTACATTTCAAACTTTTAATAAGCACAGTGATATATAATGTTAAAGAAGAAAAACAGCTCTTAAGTTATAAGTTATTAATTATGGTGCTTTCACTTCCCATACCTTAATGTGAACACAGCTGTCTTTGGATGCAAAATCAAAATCGATTGGATATCAGAATGAACGGATATGATGATGCAGCCACTGTCTTTGTGGCTTAATGTGATCGTTTGTAAAGCGGACCAGCGACACCAGCAGAACGGTGCTCTGATGAGCTGGACTGAGCCCTGTTACAGGGAGCGCGCTTGGATACTGATAACAGTGCCCAGAGCTGCAAGGAGAGAATCCCGTTACAAATAGCTGCATTAAGTCTGTCAGATTGTGCAGCTGAGGCACTACATCTCCATTGACCCTGCTCTGCCACGGCTCCCCTGTGGGGTCAGAGCGCTGCAACCTTCTGGAATAAAATGGACCTCAGCACTTTTAAAGGGGGCAATGTGCTGGAAGGGTGGAAGCGGATAAAAACACAAGCAGACACACAAAGTAAATGCATTTACCGAGCCATGCTGCAAGGGTACATTTTTTGACATGATATTCCTAAGATGCACAAATGAATACATATGCAAAGGTCATGTTGTTAGACATGACCTTTTGTTACATGTTGTTAGCCAGGCTCCAAATACATAAAAGTAGTCATTCAAGTCGAGTCATCTGGTGTCTTTATCTAGTTTGAATCCAGATCATTTGGTCCGAGAGGCTAAAGCACATAGCTATGTGAGAAGAGGTAAGACTAAAGGGGACTTTTACCATCTTACAACAATCTTTTTTCATGTATGTAAACTATTTTTACATTTTCACTGAGATGCTGTTTACATGCTTATTACTGTGATGATGCCTACCCGGAAATAACAAACATTGCAGTTCCTCCCTCATCCGCTGGGGGCTGGGAGGCTGCAAAACGGAGCAAGTCCCGATTGAGTCCTATGTTAAAAATGGCGACTTCAAAGCAGAAACTAACATATTTACAGCCTGGTTTTAAAAAAAATTTCAGGTTTTATGGATCAGGTTAACCATCATGAAAACTCTGAGGGGGTGAATTTTTTATGAATAATTTGTTTAAACTTAATTTAAGTTTTAAAAACCTGACTAATTATTGCCATGTCCTTTTGGTCTCACCAAAAGCCGCTAGTGCCGTCAGCACTAGCAGTTTGCTCCCCCCCTCTGCTTGCTCCAGGGAAAGCCAGAGCCTCAACCTCACGATAACAGTTTTTGAAAAAAATGTCTCTGCACTTGACCATCAGTTGTGTCCGCAATGTGTGTTTGTGTTCGGAAGTTAATCGTGCACTTACTGGATAAAGATGCCTCGATGTTGTATTTATTGCACTTTATTTCCTCATGATTGCAACAGACCATCCAGGAAGTCTCTTCTCAATTCTTCTTGGCAAGTAATATTCTATTTGTGCTTTGCATTTAAGACAGTGCAGCTTGGTCAAAAATGAGTTGAAATCATCACATTCCTTCTACTTCTTAAATATAAAAACTTGCTTTAATTAAAATCTACAAAGTTTAGTAAAAGTTATGGAACAATAAGGCTCCATGCTTTTATTTGACAAAATTGTTTAGTCTGGATAAAACTATAGGGGTATCAGAGATTCTCCACCATGGTTTTCTTGCCAAAGCACCAGCTAACCTCTGTTATCTTCATGGGGCAAGGCAACAATGTGACCAACTTTGCTCCTGTGCAGCACCAGTTCTTGTAAAAAAAATTGACATCCATTTTTATATGTTGAATTTCAAACTATGTTCCAAATTCTCCTGCAGAACACAACCTGCTTTTTTCTGAACTCTGCGATACAGAGAGCACATTTCAGTTGTATTTCATTACTAACACAACTCTCAACTCTAGCCGGCAGTGTCTATTAAGACTGAAAGGCGGGAGGCCTTAGGACTACTTTATACTTCTCCACCTGCTCTGGTGCAGAGACACGCAACGCCATTATCTATCGACGCAAGAGTCTCCATCACTGGTGCACGCACAGACGGAATAGAGGGCAATATTTTAACTATCAGTTGGATACAACAGAGAGCGAACGTCCGTGATTGGTCATCCCAACATCAGTGCGACATCATTTTATCAGATCGATACTCTATAGTCGATGTAATTAGTAGTCAACGAAGCTTTTTGGTACTAGATACTTTATATTGCAAGGCAAGTTCAAATATGGTCTTTTAGCAATTTTGAACACAAGGAGGAGTAGAGAACAACAAAACAGATCGCTGTGTTGGTTTATCTGCATTTTTTAAAGTATTCTACGAGCTGCACTTCAATTAAAAATCTTTCCAGCTCAATCAAAACTAACTTTCTATCGGTCATTGCTCATTGAGTTGAAATGCATTGACAAGCTGAGGTAAATAAAATATCGTTAACCAGAGACGTGACAACAATGGACAACAGACCAGCCAAAAACGGATAGCTCCCCCCCCACCCCCCACCCCGGTAGAGAACTGCTTTGTAATGGGCTCGACACACGGGGAGCGACGTCGCTCCTTCTCCATTCATTTTCTATGGAACTTGCGCGATGAGGCGAAAATCGCCTGCCCTCCTCCAGCCAAGCGAGAGGCAACATTCGTGCCCGTGCGATTCCGCGCTCGTTCTCGTAGACGTGCACACACGGGTTTGCGACGCGACACAAGAAAGTTAAACTTTCACCTTCTGTCGCTGTCGCATGGCGCTACAACCAATCAGCGAATGTTTCATTGACTGACCAATAAGCTGAGAGCATGCTACTTCAAATTGCAACCGCTTCGACATGGAAGAACAGATCATTTTAGCTGTGTCCGATGTTCCTATATTTTATGATTATCAGCCTTGAGGTCCATCATCAAATGATGATATTCTCCATGATGTTTCCTTGTTTCTATGAACCCAGAGTTGCCTTTTTCTTTTCTTAAGTAACGTGAAAAGCAACATTTCTGTAAATTCCAGCAAAATATTCTTAGTTTTCATCCTTGATGCTTTGTCTGTCACGGATCACTTTTAAAAATGTCAGAATTGCTGCAAATTTAATGACCAATAGGATTTCTTGGAGACAAGCGATCCGAGAGCACGATGCCGCAATCGCTGCTGTTTATCGCGTCCCGTGTGTTCATTTTCACCTGGGTGGTGACGAGTTTCGCCTGTCGCTTGTCGCTCCCCGTGTGTCGAGCCCATAACACTAACAAACCAACAGAGAAGTATAAAGGAAAATGTCTCTGTCTACACATGTGCATGTGGGTGCACACTTGCTGACAGAAAAGTATAAACTAGGCTTTAGTCAAAACCTCAAATGTAGGGCCTGTTCTCTTCACCTTTTGAGCAGTGAACTCATCATTGTCCTTCTATTACCGTCAGACAAAAAAAGTAAATAAATCTTCTTTATTACACAATAGATTTAAAAAGAAAAAAATTACATGAGGAAAAAAAAAAAAAATAATTTGACTGCAAGGAAAATCATCTGCACATGGTGAGCACTGCAAATGACAGGGAACTGGCCCAGGACTGGCCGGCTCAGTAAACTCAGCCGAAGGATGGAGCAAAATGAAAGATAAGAATTTCATGCGAGATCTAGTGATCTCATCTGAATAGTATGTGCATCTACTAGCAGAGATATATACCATGAATTATATCTGCATGGAAGTTTAGCCAAGTAAAAGTGTATGCTTTCCAAAGAGAGCTCTGAGCTGAACTACAGCTTGGAGTAAATACGAAACCTGAACTTTTGGGAATATCTGATGCTCCTCAGACAGATGAATCAAAGTTTGGCCACATTTTGGATCCAGGATAAACAGCAGACAGTCCATGAAACTGTTTGCAAATGCTATGGAGGGTCGCTGTTTGAGGTTGGAGAATATTTGGGGAATATATGCTACTAATTATTCACTCAACCAATAGTCAGGAGTGTAAATTTATATTGAGGGTTACTTTAAGGTATCTCAGTAAAAAACAGAAATAAGGAGTATTTTTTGATTTCAGTGATTCTGTATGTACTCATCCCCAATAAGTAATGTAAGATGTTTTCTCCCTATGTAACTTTGATTTAACAGGACAAGACGAGCTATGCTGATTGCAGATAGCACCTTCTCAAACCTTCTTAACATGAGCTTCCTGTCTAAAAAATAAAAATGTAATTCAATTTAATCTTAAATCCTAAATCCAGGGGTATACCAGCATTAAAAACACAGCATGTCAATGAAGCTTGGATCCAACTGCAGGATTTTACAGATACATTTCTGAAATCACACACAAGTTGCACCTGGGCAGCTTGCTGGGTTGTTGAGTGGTTCAACAGTGGCTCAGAAGGAAGGAGTTTATTCCAATGGGTTGCCAGTTTGAACCCCTGCTCCATCCGATCCCGGTCATTGTGTCTTTGGTAAGACACGTCACCCACCTTGCCAGCTGGTTGTGGTCCTGTGTACGGCAGCCTTGCTTCTGTCAGTGTGCCGCAGGGCACTGTGGCCACAAGGTAGCTTACTACCACCAGTGTGTGAACGACTGAATATTGTGAAAGCATTTTGTAGTCCTCTGAAATGAAAAAACTCTAAAAAAAAAAAAAGCAGGCCATTTATCATTTTAATATTTCTGACACTGACATCAACAACCACTTAAGTCTCCATAAATAACTTCTCTTTTTCTGGGATGGGAGGGGTAGATGATCCTTGTCAAGCTGGTGGAATGATGGCTGTGGCATAGGCTAAAGTGTGAATTCATGCTCTGGTGGGTTGACTTGTAGGATTGGCCCCCATAACATTACCATGACATGTTGTTCTATAGGGGACAATCTATGTCTACAGTGATTTGATTTCACAAAAAAGGCTGACAAGTGACTATACAAACAGAATCATTGTATTTATTAATACTTATGAGAAACTGATTCGAAACAGGCAGATGGCTGAGGCTAGTTTTGCTACAAAATTCTTTGGGAAAATATTACAGGTTAGGAAACTAAAGGGCGTGTGTCGAACCATAAAACATAATCTAACCGATTGCATTTCTCAGGGGCTTTCCTGAGAGTTTTAAACAGCATGACTCTAAAAAAGACTAATTGCTGCTAAAATATTATGCTTGCAAAGCCACCTGCAGAATGAAAAAGATATAACCTCTAGGAATTGCAGGAGGCGGAAGAGAAGGAAACGAGCCGCTGGATAAGTGGCATTGATTGAACTCGTGCCTGTCCACCCTCATTTATAAACAAGGCTAACCTGCCATATGTTTATGGAGGACCAGTCTTGCTGGCAATAAGCAATGCAGAGGGTAAATCCCAGTGACATTTGTGAAAGATACTAAAAGGAGGTTAAATTAACATAATTTCTGTACAGTAAGGATTGCTTTTGACTTGCACCTGTTCTGAATACTGCATGTGTATTGGGATGAGCTGTGTGTAAAAAAAACCACAAAAAAACAATAATATTATTTAACTGTTAAGTTCATGTATTTTTTTTCTACAGTGTAGAAAATAAAGTTTTTAACCAAGTACAGCTGCCGGCAGGAGCGAAGCACACAATTCTGATGAAGTAATTCCAAAAAAGAGGATCCTCGTCTATAGTTTAAAAAGTTTATTGGCTTTAAAATGTCAAACGAGAACTGAACGGCCTTTTACAAACGCTATTGAGAGTAACCAGCAGGGGGAAGCGTTGAGCACTATTTGACCGTCTGTAGGTAAAGGCGGTCAACGGCGGCAAAACCAGTAGGAAATAAATCAAAAATAGCAGTAAATATGTTTTACATACCATCTACGATACTTCTGCCGTCTTTTTTTCTGTTACCTCAATATTAACCAGCTAATGATCACCTACGGTAGTGTGCCTATATAGAAAGAGTGGCGACAACTCGGTTTAGAACATTTAGGACAATTCGGCGATCTGATTGGCTCAGAGGCGGTCACCTGCTTCATGGGCGCCATATTCGATACCATACGATGGCAAAATCCGATCTGAGTCTGTACTCTGCCTCCTAGTGGGGTTCTTCAGTACTGCATGCAAAGCAATTAGAAGATGCAATTTGTTGTATGCGTCAACGTGATGTTTAAAAAAAATTATACATTCAGCCTTAAGACATCATGAACAGCTACTACGATCATAATCATTTTAATTATTTTCATATCATTCACCTGTGTCTGGAAAAAAACAATATGATGCAGTCCATATGGTAGTAAAATGGGCCATTTAAAGCACATTTTTATATTCTTCATTCTTATAAGATAATGTGGATATGAACGTTCTTGTATGGCAAAAAAATAAATACCGTTAAATGCCGTAATACCGTTATGTTTAAAAAAAATACTGTAATATGAACATTTTGCCCACCCCTGTTATCAAGTGCTTATATTATTTGTTAACTTATTTTAATCTTCCTGCAGTGTTTCCTCTATGGGGGCCCTCTGCCTTGGGGGCGGTGGTCGGTTGTGGCTGCCTGGGTGCTCTCCGGGTAGTGCTTGGGTGGAGGCGGGGGTACCAGCCCTCCGTCCTCTGGGTGCCCTGGGTCAGTGCCTTGGCTGCTGCTGCTGATCTGCTTCTGCACATGGCTCCTATGATGGCTTTTCCTGGCTCATCTGTACTCAGCCCGCTATTGTCTTTTTTAATGTAGCTTTTATGTGTGTGTTTGTGTACGGCTGATGGGCTGGGTTGGGAGGGGGGTGTAGTTGCAATGATGGTTTTATTTCTGGTTTTGAAGGGGGGGTTGTGGGGTCATTTTAAATCTGTAAAGCACTTTGAGACGCTGTGGTTTGAAAAGCGCTTTATAATTAAAGTTTGATTTGATCCACACGTCTTATTAAGCTGAGGGTACATATTCTTACACCTCAAAATTAGCACCTGCCGGGCTCCATGCAGAAATTAAGGAATTGCTGAGTGTTTTTATCATTATATTCCTCTCCTCTGTCAAAAGTGTGTTGATTGCACTGAATTTCCTCTCACGCTCTGCAGCGGAGACGGAACATACAGCCATCACTTTTTTGAAGGTGTTCGCCTATGTTGTTTATGTCCTTCAGCAGAATTACAGGGGTTGCAGAATTCACGTGAAGAGAAATATTACTCTGGTCATTCATTTCTTATCTCTGGGTTTTTGTTTTTTGTTTTCTCCCGCTGGTCCAACAGAGGGTGGGACATCACAAGCACCCCCAGCAAATTGCACCCTGGTTATAGTGTCCAATGCATGGGACAGTAATTCGCCAACTAATAGTTGGCAAAGAAATACAGCACAGAATCATTAGGACTCTATTAAGGTGCTTGTTCTCTGTTCTTGCACACACAATGTACTGATTGATTAGTAAAGAAAGCCTCTTTTTGTGCTGGAAATATCAGCAAAATGGTGCAATCAGATTCAAGATAACACGAAATTAAACTCTCAAAGAGCAGACAGATCCGATCACAGAAGCGAAATCATATGTGCGATGACAAAGATAGAGTTCAAAGACGAATTTCAAAATGGATATGGGCTTTAATCTCTGTATTGATTTCAGACTAATTACAACAAAGATAGATATGCTTCATGTTTTCAAAAACAAGCATACAATAAGCTCTGGATTATACAATTATATTTCCTCGCATCACTAAAAAAGGCTAATTTTTCATCACACGCTATCAATTGTGCATAGATGCCCAGCAGGGTACGCAGGAGTCAAAGCAGCATTTTGGGAAGGGCAATTAAACTGCAGGAAAAAACGCAAACAAGAACATGAACAAATGGTTCGTGCTGGGTGTTCTTATCAGAGCTGAAGCCCACAGCTAGAACGCTTTGCTACAGAGAGCCTCTTCAGCTGATGTGAAAAGCGGCAGCTGTGAGGTTTCACTAAAACAAGGCGCAAATTAGGCTGCTATCTTCACTGTGAAGAAGCTCCATGATGTTTGCACAGACAACAGGCCTCATTCATAGCACTTTGATCAAAGGACTGACAGTTAAAACTGTAACAGTCTTGTCAGCCTGGGCAGATCCCAAATGTGAGCTGATATAAACAAAGAACTCCTAATTAGCGTTAAGATTACAGAGGGGATGCGAAGTGACGCAGGTTACACTTCTCCTTCAACGCCTCAGCATCAGTCATGCAGGGATATATCTGGCACTCAGAAGTCTGAGTTATGCAGGCTCTTGTTTTCCACAATTGGGAATCTTATTTTGGGGCATCCTCCAGGGCACAGTGGCACACAGAGCAGTGTGATAGATGACATCAGTGAATCAGATTAAACCTATTGATGTGCAGTCTGGTTCACATAGGTTTCCTTTCTCGGGGAGCGCTGAGGCGACTTCATGCAGAATGGGATCTCACAAGATGTTATATTGCATCACCACTGACAGAACATCTTAAAAAATCATTTTAACTATCAAATAATATCAACAGAAAGACATGTGTGTGACTTCCATCTCTGTTACAGACCACAGCTTATAACATTTGGTACAACGGTAACCAGGTATTATTCCCCCAAAGACTAAACCTTAGAATGTCTTTGTTTTGGGATTTTATTACATACATGGACATAAAGTCATGCATAAATGATACACAGCTTTAGCCATTTTAAAAATTAATACTTAATTAATGTTTTTGTAATGATCCGTCTCCGTCTGCGTCTTTCTCTCCTCCCTGTTTGTTTCTTCCCCGTCTGTCTGTGTTAATTATCACTGGTTGGTTTCACCTGTTGTCCTCCCTGTGTCTTCCCTCCAGCTCCCAGGTGTTCTCTTTTTCCCTGATTACTCTTCCCCAGTATATATACCTCCCTGTGTCTGTCTGTCTTTGCTGGATCCTTGTCAAACCTCCCTCCCTGGTCCTCCTTGTCCTGTGCGCCCAGAGATAATCATAAGGACTTTTAATAAAAATGGGAAATAACCTGTCTGCGCCTGAATCCAATGTCCAGAACCTGACAGTTTTGATCTAAATCAGTGGTTCCCAGCCTTTTTTCCTTGAGGAAACCCCTTGCCTGCACCCAAGACAAGCTTGGACCCAACTTCTACCCTCATACAAAGTAAGAGTGATTAATTAAAAACTTTTATTTGCAAAAGCATAACAGGAGTTGTGTGTTTTTGTGCGTATTCTTATTGTTTTACACTTTAGGCTATAAAAACATTTTCTTTTTGATTTTGACAAAATGTTATATTTACCGATATATTTTTGTTAACCTTTATGCGGACAAAATTGTGTGGACCCCCTGTGATCATTAAGGTCCAGGACCCCAAGTTGAGAATATATAAACCATGGGTTTAGGGTTGTTGTCCAGCTGGTAGGAGAACCTCCACCCCAGTCTCAAATATTTCACTTCCTCAAACAAGGTAGGTGAGGGAAGCTGGGAAATAAGGATTTTTACAAGCCCTCACCTAGAAATATCTAAAAATAAGAGAGGGTGGATGACTGAATTCAGAAACTAGATCTTTGAAAGAGCAAAACAACCCCTCCTTATAAAAATCCATAAACCCTTATCCTGCTAAAGGGAGAAATTAGAGTCAGTAACAAATATACTCCAACAAACACCTAAAAACATCATTATTCATACCGAGAGTGAAATGTACTGAGTGACTTCAGATTATTATTTTGTTCCATCCTATTTTATTTAGGTGTGTCACAGTAAAAGACAGCCAAATTCAAATGTTCATCCCACTTATAAGAATACATTGAAGTTGAAAAATTTTGAAGTATGAAAATCCTTTGCACGGCAATGCTGGCCCACGTAGCAGGTAACTAGACCTTCTGGATATTGACCACAATAACTATACAATTCCAAATGTCAAATTGACATTTTTCATTTGTGGAGCAGGATTAGTCACAAACAAGTTGCCTTTTCATGTAATTTTCTTTACTTCCTTCCCTTGGACACAGAAAACCCTTTGTTCATTTCCTTAGAATAATTGTAGGACACTGGTGCTTGCCCCAAAATCAAATATTTCCAATATTTCTTACAAAACTGTCTTCAAATTTGCAGCTGCACATCTCTCTGTGATTTCTGTGCAATTACCTTACTTTATTTCACACTGGGACTGAGTGTCTTTTTTTTTAGACAATTTATTAAACTGTGTGTTAAGATTTCATATATCAAGGTTTTACAATATGAACATACAATTCTGATGATCGAATGTCATAGTCTGTACACGTGAGCATTTTTAATAGGAAAATTGCAGTTTTTGAAATATGTTGAGAAAATGCCCATAAGCTATTTATGGCCTAGTTGCTTTGAAAAGGGTACAATGAAGCACTGAAAAGTTGATTGGGAAACACAAACTTCCATCCCTGTGGCTACTTCCACTTCGGACCAGTGGGGAATAGAAGAGTAAGATAGAAGAGGGGACAGGGCCAAATGTACTCTGCAGTTTTTCTGTATAGATTTCTCAAATTGGGTCTGAAAGTAACAACACAAAGTGCAGCAGAAAAAGTAAGCAGCGCTATGTGTAAGTATTCAGCAGTGTGTAAATCTTTTATCATGTAGGCAGCAGAGCTCTGGGTGCAAAGTAAGTTGCAACCTTGGCAGCCTCCACATGTAGCTCTGCCTTTGTTTGTATTCGAGTCTTTGAGAGCCTTGTGGAACGTAGACTGCTGATAAAGTGTTTGCATCTATCCCCTTCTGTCTTGGCCCATCTGGATGCAGGCAATGCCATGGCAGCGATTCCTCCTTCATGTCCCCTTTGGCTCAGCAAATCACCTCCAGCCAACATACTGACAAATTTTAGAAGAGGCCAGTGAATCTGTCTGCTCCAGCAGCTACTTTGGCAGGTCACCAATAACCCACTTAGATGTTTCTTTTGCTAGAAATCTCATTGATGGGAAAACACTGACAGTTTTAGGTAGATTCTGAAGGCTGGGGGAGTCAGACAGGCCTCTTTCTTTCACTGACCAATAGAGCACTCAGACTTTTTTCTAAAAATGTTGTGTAAAGGTGTTTTGTGAATAAACTTCAAAGTCTGCACATTTTTGCAAGACCATGCATATTGAATTAAATCATGTATTCATTCAATTACAGCCTTGATCAGTAGGGAAAATCACTTCCTCAGAATTATTCTCTTTGTTTGATCATTAGTACTTATTCCTTCATCCAATGGTATCTATCAGAAACAATTCGATCATTCTAATGTTTCAGCTTAACAGAATGAAGACACTGCATAAAACAGTTCTAAGTCAAGCATGAACCAATGTAGTGCTCGGTTGATCTGATACAACATGGCACTGAGTCAAGTTTTCAACCCAAACACCAGTAAGTCATGGATATTTCACATCCAGCCAAGAACGTAGTTGGAAATTTATAATAAACAATCCATCCATCTTCTATTGGATGGGATGGTTGCCAACTTTCTATTTCAGATGTTGCTCTAAACTACTTTTTCAGTATCTCTTCCAATTTTACAAATGCCGACCGTCTGGTTACGTGTTAATATAATTCCCAACTGAGTTAAAACCAATTGGTGTGAGTTAACCACAAGTTCCTCCTAGCATCTCTAACGGGCAATTCTGAGTACATAACCCAAGGACGGAACTCGGTTGGTTCCAGAGATGACCCGGAAAGTGCAAATATGGGGTCGGCCCGGTGAACTGGAGACATGCATTATACCGGGAAGGTTTCGATAGTAAAGGTGACCTTCGTGTGAATCTGGGATTTGAGGACCTTTTATGTGAAAAACAAAAATTGTACAATCTATGACACCATACAGCCACCAATCAGCGTGTTTACATGCAGTAAGAGAAAGGCGAATTATTACCTTAGACCGACTGAAATCAGACTTTTAAAAGCATGTATACTCCTTAGTCCGGCTTGAACTGAACTGGAGTTTCAGAAGCTCAACTAAGCTACCCAGATAATGCGACTGGGAATCAGACTTCTCTCCAACCAACTCACTCTGCCCACGCCCGTACCCTCATGGGAAGTTAGGAGACACGGAAGTGTGACTCAGCAGCAACACAGTAGTATTATAAGAAGAATATGGTGGCAAAGACGAACGTAAACGCCCGATCAGTGCATCTTTGGAATGACGAAGAGACGGTGGATAGTGATTGTGCATATTCTGCTTTGACTCCGTCTGCTTCACTCCCATCATCCTCTGTTTACTTTGATCGCAGCTCAAAGCTAACCATTATAAGGATAACACATAGGGCCACATGTCGCCATCTATCGTCAGAGAGTAGAACATACTCCATTTTATAATTTGATTTTCTAAGTGATTTGTAAACTGGAACTCGGCTCTAAACAGGGGGCAAGCCCTTAGTCCGATTAATCCTAAATGCTTGATGTGCATGTAAACGTACTGATGGACAGCATCCTCAAAAGGTCTTAAAAACATAAACAAGTAAAGCTGAATAACATCCATGCTAAATATTTAACACTGTATAACATTTTTGTATTGATTAACTGAGCAATTCTTTGGTCAAAGTGTGAAAAAAGAATAAAGGCAGCATTACCTTAAACTATTAAGTAAGGAAGAAGCTAATATAAATTTCTAAAGTAAACCAAACCAAACTATTCATCACCAATTAATTTTTTGTACATCTGGCATATAGGCCCTAGTGTTATGTCCAGCATAACCCCTTCAAGAAAATATGGCCATGCATTTTGGCTGGCTAATGACAAGTTTATTACCAGGTTCTAACTCTGTGCTAAATATTACTTTACTTATGAAAAACAAACATTAAGATTTGTAGTCGTTTTTACAGAATATTGTTTAAACTCTTAATTCTTACCTTAAGTAGTAAAATCTAGTTTTTATCAGCTGAGACAACTTTCAAAGGTTAAATGTATCTTATCCAATCGACACATTGAAATTTTGATTCATGCATTCATCACCACACGCCTTGATCAATGCAATTCTCTGTACTTTGGTGTTGCTCAGTCTGGCCTTAACCGTTTACAGTTAGTACAGAACGCAGCTGCACGTCTTTTAGCTGGTATCAGAAAAAGAGATCAGATAACTCCTGTTTTAGCATCACTGCACTGGCTGCCTGTTCATTTTAGAATTCATTATAAAATCCTTTTATTTGGGTTCAAATCCTTAAATGGTCTTGCTGCTTCATACCTCTCTGAGCTTTTCATGTGCACTCCCCCGCGCGATCCCTCAGGTCAGCTGACCAGCTGCTCCTGGATGTACCACGAGTAAAGCGTAAACTCAGGGGGGACAGAGCTTTTTCTGTGGCAGGCCCAAGACTGTGGAATTCCCTGCCACTGCAGATTAGGCAGGCGTCCTCATTGTCCATTTTTAAATCTCTTCTTAAAACCCACTTATTTCGCCTGGCTTTTAATTCGGCATGAGACTTACATTTTTTTATTTCAGTTTTATTTGTCTTTAGCAGCCTTATATTTGATCTATCTTATTTTATTGTTTTTAATTTTTTAATTTTATATTGTATTTAAAGTGCAGCACTTCGTTCAGTTTCGGCTGTTTTTAAGTGCTAGATAAATAAAGTTGGCTTGGCTTTCTATTAGCTTTTTATGTGTAAGGACTATCTTTGATTGAGACGAGTATGAGTATATTGCATTCTGCGTCCAGGAGTAGATTAATTAAAATAGCATCAAAATGAATAATTATGTTATTTTGCAAGACAGATAATACAGACCATAAAAAAGATGTACATTTCATCTGCTAAATCTCTCAATATTTAAGCTAAAACTGTAAGATTATATATTTATTCAGCACGTCTAGTCAAGAGGCTAAAATATGAATAAGGGTTAAATATACCACGTAAATGTACCTCTTTAAATCCCTTAGCAAACTCATAGACTCCTACAATCTTCTTTCTGAAGGCCTCAGAAAGCTACTGTATTTGGATCTCACCATGATGTTGAGTGACACTTAGTCAGGACCACATTAAACTAAAAGTCTGATCTTTATACATGGCAAACTTTCAATATACTAAGTAACAATGCTCTAATCATGATTATGAATTTTATACACAGTTTGTAATTTGTGAATCCTTAACGTAAAAAAAGATTCTTAGGTTTTCCCAAAAACCAAGGAAACCCGATAACTCATAGCATCTCATCTCATGAGCTGGATTACAACTTTTAGTTAATATAATTCCACAATCTGTTAGCTACATAAGGCATACATTTTACTCATATTTAATGGTATTTTTTGCTACTTGAGAGTCTGGTTAACAGGAAGGGTTTATGTGCAGTTGTCCCATAACATTTTCTGTGTTCTAGACTCAAACAGATGTATGTCAGGAGGAGGTTAATATAAAACGAGCACTTCATTATAGGTGATACGTGGGAGGGGATATGTCCTGTCAGAGGTCTGTGTTGAGGTTTTTCTAGCTGCTGTTCTAATCTACCATCACCGCCTTTAACCAGCATGTGCTGAGCTCCATGCAAAGGCTGCGTCCTTGAATGTGTGACTCTAACAGGATGGTAAGAAGACGGAACAAAAAGGCAGAAACAAGCCGCAGAGGGAGAAGCAAAGGGACATGCAGAGAAATTATTCAAACTGCTGTTAGATTTGTAGCCCCAAAAAGGATCCTTATTAACATAACTTCAAAACTTTGGCGCTCCAGTCTTAATAATACACACGCTTTGAGTCTCCCTGTGAATCACGTCCTGCTCTGTAATATTTCTGTTTTTCTATTTGTGATGAGGCCACGGGGTGCTTGAGTTGTGTGGCAGAGAGCCAAGGGGAGACAATCACCAACTTCCTCGCCTCTGTCTCCTGCGCTGAGACATTGGGAAGTCCCAATCTTCAGTTTGTTTTGAACATAGCCTTGTGCCTTATCTGAGAGGAAGACGAGGCATCCCAATTAACATTCCAGTGCAGTGGTTTTGCAGAACTGGAGACTTAGCTGTTCACACCCTTAAATGCTCACATTTCCATATTTATAAAAGCATGTAATTAAAAATGCATTCATAAAAACATTACTGTAAATATATATAAGTACATATTTTAATCTTAATTTTAATAAATTTAATATCGAGTGGTTAGATGCTAAAAAAAAAAAAAAAAAAAATTAACAATTGCCTAAGTGGTGATAGGTGATGTAAGCCGATACGTGTCATGTCAGCTGCACTGCCACTGTGACATATAGAAGCAGCCGAGTCTTTGCTGGGTCTACATAGCAAGTAGGATATGGAATAGCAAGCAAGCATTAAAGCCCATCTCTCTCCCCCCTGCATGTCCATCAGAGTGCCAGGCAACACCTCCCTATGGCACATTTTTCAAACAGGAAATGAGAGTTACGTAAAACGATGTTGGGGCAGATAATTGCTTTTTAAAGCGAGTATCAAAAGATAAGGGGGGCTTGTCTGTGAGGAACAAAGACCAAAGTGGACTTCTAGCATCTTAAAATGAGGCCATTTTGAAAATATTCTTGGTTTTCGGTACAAAAGATACAGAGATTATTATTTGTATATACATTTTTAAATGGGTGGCGTTCCGGCAATGAACTTCCTGAGAAAAACATTTACACTGGACACACTGGAACTCTTAAGGTTGTAGAAGTCCACTTTGATCTTACTGCTCTTACAGCTCTTAACGTCACTCTCTAGGTCCAACTAAACAGAGTTTATATTAACTTATACCAACAAGGAAGTTATCCACTGCACGTTATATATGTACAGCTCACAAATTGTGGAAAAGCCACATTTCAAAAATACAATTCCTTCAGTGTAATCCATGGCATGGGCTGAAAAAGCATCAAAAGGCATTAGTGGTATACATACACAACTTTTGCATGAAAACAACTTGAGTCAGTTTGAATCTTTGGCTTTTCCTCTATCCAGAAAAATTCCAGATTCAGATGGTAAATTGCAGGAGCATGGGGTTCAACTCTGAAACTCTGGGTGTAGTCTCTATGGATTACTGCTTCTATAACTCAGTGGAACTGCCCATGTCATCTATTGATAAAGCAGAGAACTCCAGTGGAATTTGTGGAGAAATCTGTGAGTGCTTGTTCCTGAGACAGTCAAGAAGCAAGATACTGGATTTTCAGATGTAAAATCTACCACATTTCCACTACAGTCACAACAGGTCAAACCCAACTTGAGAAGGGAATAATCTATTTTTCCGAGTGACTAGGCTCTCTTTGTCAACTTGTACAGAAGAGAAAAGGAAGGCTCTTTAGAGCCAACACATCAAACTGGCAGAGGATATGTATAACCATTGACAAGGAGGCAATGTAAAAAGTAATCACAAGAAGTGCCAAGAAAATGACTGGTCCCCATTTATTAAGCACCAGAGATACTGATGAGCTCAAAGTATGTAATCTCTTTAAGTCAAAGGCACTTCACATCTGCAGTGCTAAAAAGCCCAAGGACTGTTGTCACTTTCTGGGTTTCAGCTTCCTCGCCCAGAACATGTGATGGTACATTTCCACATGTGGCATACATCAATACAACAATTTTTCTGAAAAGATGAAAACAGCAATAACATAAAGGGTTCAGTTTGTATAACATATTACAGCATGCCGGGAATTATCTGAATCTAGGTTTTTGGTCACCTTTTGGTTTGTCTGTGTCTCTAGTTAAACTGACTCTAGGAACAATAGACGCTTAAAAGCATATTCAGCTAGACAAAAGTTTCTGTGACTGTTAATGTCAAAATAAAACATGGAAAAGCACAAGACAGCTCAGAGACAATCAGCCAATAGCGTCCCCTCACTGTAGCTGGAAAAGAAAAAAGCAATCCCATTAACAAGAAGGCACTTCCAATTTCCCTGCTTTGGAACTAAAACAGACAAGGCTTTGGTGAATGTTCTCATTCATCAGTTTTGTCATTTTCATTCTAAGGAGCGAAAGGAAAACTGCCATATTAAAGCTGAATTAAGGTCTCTGAAGGGCTGTTGCTGTGATAGAGAATTCATTTAAAGTGAAGGCTGAGCAGTCAAAAAGGTTAAAGACTAGAATAATAAGTCTAACAAAAGACACATGGATATAATGTCTTACAAAATTATGCATAGTCTGAACTTCTTTTGCCATGTTACAGTCACAAACTTCAATGTGTTAAAGACATGTCATGCGATAGACATGCGCAAACTGTGGCATTCATCTGTATTCAGCTACCCTGATTCAAACCTTTTTAGAGCTGTCTTTAGCTGCAATAATAGAAGCAGGTCATCCCTCTCCTTGGGAAGAATTACATCCCCACAGTATGATGCTGCCAATGTCATGTTCACTTATCGCCATGGAGTTGGCGTTGAACAACCAACTCACTGTCATCTGGACAAAGCAGGCAGCATTGTCAGGATCATGTTCTTTGATTTCTCCAGGGCATTTAACCCAATTCAGCCTGATTTGCTTTGTCAGAAACTCCTGAAGACACAGGTGGAGGCCTCAACAATCAGCCAGATCAATGACTACCCGGAAAAACAGACCACAGTTTGTGAGATTGAAGAATTGTCTGTCAAACCAGCTGGTCAGCAGCACAGGAGAACCACAAGGGACCGTACTCTCACCAAGAAGCTGAATACAGAGAAGTCTCTTGTGGAGAATGTCATGGGTTCAGAGGTTGCCTTGCAATCGGAGGGTTGCTGGTTCAAATCCCCGAGCCCCCAGATCCATCTGTCTCAGTCGTTATGTCCTTGGGCAAGACACTTAACCTACCGCCTACTGGTGTTGGTCAGAGGGGCTGGTGGCGCGATGTGGCAGCCTCGCTTCTGTCAGTCTGCCCCAGGGCAGCTGTGGCTACGATTTTAGCTTGCTTCCACCAGTGTGTGAATGTGAGAGTGAATGAATGATAGAATTTGTAAAGCCTCTTTGAGTGTCCAGAAAAGCGCTATATAAGTTTGATGCATTATTATTATTATCATCTGTTGGGGTAGCAGCATCAGAGCCAGGGACTTAAACGGCTCAATGACCTGATGAAGAAGGCTGGTTCTGTTCTGGGGACAACTGTGGAACAACTGGAGATAATGATGCAAAGAAGGATTCTTCATAAAATTAAAAAGATTATGGACAACCCTGAGCAGCCTTTTCATGAGACTATCCTACAGCAACAGAGTATCTTCAGTCGGAGGCTACTTCAGTTTCGCTGCAACACAGTACGCTACAGGAAATCCTTTCTCCCCACAGCCATCGTGGAGTACAACAACTCCTTGAAAAATGAATTACTAATGAGTTACAACAACACTTAATTTCCCTCTGGGATCAATAAAGTGTTTTTGAATTGAATGTAATTTTCACAGTGGGGGTGTGTGTGATGTGAGGGTGTAATTTTGTTGACAAAAGTTTGTATGTAGGCCTGAAAGTTCAGTCGGAGTTTCATCCAACAAGAGTGCCTTCTTTAACATGTCTGTTGTGTCCCCTGCATGGCTCTAGGGCAAAATAAAGAATGGGACTTTTAATGGCTTTGTATACAGGCCAAACCTGTGGATTGTGGAACTGATAGTGTGCTGAAAAGTTATCCCACTTGAGCTGTGGATCTCTGCAGCTCCTCTGGAGTCACCATAATCTGTGAATTATGTTTTCCTCACTCAGCCTGTCAGACAATTAGTTAGACTAGATTTTGTTTCGGGGAATCACAGTACAGCAGCCAGAAATCATATTGAAACCTGCACTAATTTACAAGAAATTGTTATTTTTTTATTGAAATTTTTGTTTTTTGGTCATTACTATTAATATTTTGATTGTTTTATCTAATTCACTATCATTTATTAGAACAATCAGAAATAAAACCTTCCAATTCCAATGCATTTTTTTGTGTGATAGAAGTATCGGTACTGGTACTCGGTATATGCAACTACTCAAATCCAAGTATTGGTATCCTATCGGTTTGAAAAAAGTGCTATCGTTGCATCCTTAGTACTGAGGACGTTAATTTGAATGTTAACAGTTTCACAATAGCCTTCAGCGATCATGTGCCAATATATTGGCTGGAGTGAACTAGAAAGACTGCATCAGCATGCAGGTTCTGTTGATGAAAAGCAAAACTGCTTAATGTTTGGTGAAAATGAACTGAGAAGCAAGGGGCAAGGCATGAAGGACGTCATGCCATACAAACAGAGCAGGAGATCCCTGGATTAGTCACGCTCATGGACTCTCTGCTGATGCTACCCTGTGCTGCAACACCACCGCGCATCCAAATACAGTCTCCAAACACCACAGCAGGGAGCTCAGTGTTAACAACCAATTCTTTTGTGACAAAAATAGCAATCAGCATATGTGAAGCATATATGAAGTGTTTCACAGCATACATTCATTTCAGAATGTTGGTTTTATCTATTTTCTAATAGAAGATTCAGTTATCCAATATGGTATAACACCATGATTACATGTTTTAGTTGCACAAAGCAGAATTTACCAAATAATTTAGCACATATTGCTGTTTCATCTTTATATTTTATGTTACTTTGGGGTGAAGTCTGGCTGAAGTCAGTGTGCTGCAACCGTATGAAAATTGTTGGATATGGACGGATTCAACAGCGCTCTGTGAGATACTAAAAGGTTAGGAAAAACAAGTCCAAAACTATTCATACCCCAGTAATCGTTTTATTTTAGTAACATTTCTTCTTCCGACTGGAAGTAATATTGCCCCAAATCTGGATATTAGTAGGGACAGATCTATATGAATACTGGTATTGGGTATCTTCGCTGATACCGTTCTAATATACTCGTAACGGTATCAGTTAGTTAACTGATATTAAGAATGTTACTTAAAATGTGGAAACTCCGAAATAATTTCACAGAGAATGTTTATTTTTCATTTGAAATTTTAGTTTTGTGGTCGTTTTTATTAATATTTTATTTTTTTATCTAATTCACCATAATTTGTTGTAAAAAGCAGACAAGGAAATAAAACCTGTCTTCCAATTAATTGCATTTTGTTTGTGGCAGTATCCACATTGGTGCTGGGTATCAGCAAGTGCTCAGATGCAAGCATTGTATCGGTTTGAAAAAAGTGGGATCGTTGTATCCTTAGCATTTGCTGCTGGCCAATAGAGGGCGATAGGGCGCAGCCACACCACTGACAACTTGCCACATTACCTGGAATAAAAGTGGAAAAAAAATTGTATAATAACATAAAAATGTTTTGAAATATATGTATAATGGGATAAATAAAGTAACTATCTATGTCCCTCTCTTAGGTGCTTTGCTCCTGATGAAATGCTGGAAATAGACAGCTATACCCGTCATCCCCTTTCCCATACATGCACACTAGAGCATGGATACCCGACCCAGGCCCGACAGGTTCGGTTAGATATTTAGAAAGGTTCCTCGGGTTTCAGTCGGGCTCGGTCACATCAGAGGATTGAGGGCGAAAACCTCCCTCTCCATCATAGCAGGTGACATTATTTTCTTTCCCACGCGGCAGCATCAGCTGCACCTTGTCCGCCCTCTCAGACCCACAGCTCTGCATATTTTTCGTTGGGGGAAAATGTCAACCTCTGGACCAGAGGAGCCCAGCCGGGGTTAGGTGCCGAAAGTATTTTCAGGTGTAAGAATCCGGTTGGGTCGGTTTCAGTTACTGCTCTGTCAGGTGCGGGCCGGGCTCGGACAGAAAAATGCGGCTCGAACCCCACTCTAATGCACACACCTAAAAGAAACGGTAAACAAAACCAAAATTGGGCAGAGCACGGATGAGCCAGGTAAGGAAACGGCATCATGGGAGCCATATACATCGGCAGCAGCAGATCAACAGTAGCAGCCAAGGCACTGACGCAGGGCGCGTGGCGGAATAACCCAAGCCATTGTAGTGATTTGTGATTTGTAGGCATTTTAAATGCGAATTTTTACAATCAAATAAATCCCAAATCACTTGACAAACACGGTTGAAATGTACATCATTAGTTATTATTTAAACTAAGGTACAACATATGTATAATTCAGGACGTAAGACAAAGCGGACGAGAAAATAACTTTTATCGCTCAATTGACTTCCAATTATTATTTTTTCAGCCAGGTGACAGTGGGCTGACAGGAAGGGGAGTGGACTTAGGCTCCCCGGTTTTCTGGCTGAAACCGGCTGCAGCCTATGTTAGCTTTATGGTGCATTCAGACCAAGGGCTTTGTCAGCGTCAGGCAAAGCTCACAAAGAATCTAGTTTGACGCTTCTATGTTGAAGCTTGCAAAGCCTGCCACTTCTGAGCAAAAAAGAGCGCATGGGCGGGGCTTCTTCTGTTCCCGGACATTCTGAACTATGGCGGATAGTATTGAGAGAGTGGCTCGGCTTTATTTGCTAAATAAAGCTAGACAACGTCGACTTCAACTACATCAGCGCCGTTTGTGGATACACCCTATTCTACGGATGCGTTCGGGAGTTTAACCATTTGCTCCAGGAGCTACATATGGATGAGGTTCGCTTTCAGCTGTACTTCCGTCTTTCCCGCGCCCAATTTTACGACCTCCTGGCCGCATCGGAGCTCGAATCGCCTACCAGGACACCAAGTACAGGTGCTCTATTCCTCCCGAAGAGCGCCTGTTCCTCTGTCTTCGGTAAGTGTTATTTATAATTTTTTTAATCTGCGTTTTCTAGACTTAAATGTAGGTTTTTCCAGCTCCTGCTACATTCAAAATACGTGTAGTGACATCACTACGATTATAAGCACTGATTGGTAAACGCGCGCTTCAGGGCCGTCAGTGGCGTCAAAAGTTCAACTAGCTGAACTTCTGTGTTGCTGACTTTATGAGCTTTGAAGCATGAAAAGCAGGAAAAGCTTGAAAAGTTGACGGAGCCAAAGCTCACAAAGCGCCGCAGAGACCGTGAGCTTCTGACTAGCTTGTAGCTATGTCGGCTAGGAGCATTAACCCTCCGCCCCCAGCCTCACAGCGCCACTCTCAGCTCCACCTCTTTGCCCATTTTTTTTTGAGTTTCTGAGAGTGACGAGGCGAGTGACGCGACTAAGATGGCGCAATGTGAACCGCCCAGTTGGTTTCATTTTCTGCTTGTCAGAAACCTATGGGTGAGGTCATTTAAGGGTTAGTCTACTGTATCTACAGCTGATGATGTTGCACAAGGACAATGTTCTGTATACATCTTTGCAAATTCAGAAAAATTTGGAATCAAAAGAAGCATTTGAAGGGCATGATGAACTACTCTGTTGTCAAAATCTTTCTCTGTTTGGGCTTCCTGTTTTCGTCTCCACAAGTGGGCTTATACACTTGCGTTGCAACACTTTAGATAATGTTGAGGCGCAGCACTGACTAGGCTCCGTATCAGTGGAAAAGCAAACCGGTTGTTTAAAACAACCACCTAAGGACCGTATAAGCTCTGGCCCTAGCACCAACTTTTTTTCTTCTCCAACAGAGAGACCCTATTTTAATTAATTTTATCTTACTTATTTTTTAAATTTGAAAACATTTATTTTTTTATCTTTCAGGTGTGGACTTAAAGTTAGTGTTGAATCATTGTTTTTCTGGATCACTAATGAATGTTTGTAAGATAAGGTCATAATCAGGCCAGAAGTTATCCATCAGAAAAGAATAATTAATTGTTCCGTGCCAGTTGCCGAAGACAGAAAGCAAATCCTAACCATCATTCTACTGCCAACATTTTTGACTTACAGTATCATGATTTAAAAAGAACAACAACAAAAAACATTTACACATAGAGTCAGGTTGCTTTTCTTCCCTTGACAAACTCACCTACTTACAGTAGGTTGTCTGTGTTTAATATTAAAAACTGTCTGGTGATCTTAAACATATAAGTTTTGCCCAAAAGTATATATATTGTACTGAGCAAAGTGGGTTCTTCTTTTTCTAAAGTTCAGTTATATAAAATCCAAGAACATGTGAACTAAAATCCCATAGCTCAAACCCTGAGAGGTCAAATTAGTCCTCACACTATATGCTCACACAGTGACCGTCAACCATAATTGGCCCCTTGCCAGTAGATTAATAGGCATTCTCTTAGTATTAAAAGGGTCTTTCCTAAGAGAGGCTGCCAAGAATTAATTAAACCAATGACATTTTGGAGAGCTAAGGATTTAGGAACAAGCCAACCTTGATATTAGAGGGGATTCTTATGGATGGATAACTGTTCTGTCTCTATGTCAACAAACTTAAACCTCAAAGCCTTTCATTTTACCCTATATTACAATTTGAACCTGATGTACCTAAAACAGAAGGCAAAACTTGATGAAAAAATGTGTTGATCACTGTCTTCTCAAGTGTTACACAGAAAGTGGTCAACGTATCTAAGAAAAAAAGACATTTAACCAGATATGATTTAATAATGATTACACATCAGTATACAAATGAAGGCTATTATATTTAAAGTGTCATAAATACCCACATTCAATTTAAATGTATTATTTAGCCTGCTGGATGAAATTTCAATGGCAGATGCTGACACCAAACATGGATATGATAGTATACACAATGTTAAAGGTCACAGGGAGTATAGAAAACAGCGGTTGCACTAACTACAACACTGTTTAGAGTAGAAGTTGTGTCAGACACCTTATAAAAGAAAACTCAATTTCTTAAATAGGCAGATCAATTCTTCTAGGATGCCGTAACAGATCTAGAGATCTGTTACAGCTCTGCTAACAGAGCTAGATTGTGATTTCATACTTTTGTAGTTTTAGCCTTATTTTATAGGGGCAAAAAGAAGCTAACAATTAGTCTTTGCCTTGGAGTTGTTTTTCTAAATTGAACAGGAGCCAGAAGATATTTAAATTTATGACTGTTACCGACGTCATTTTGCCCGTGCTGGTAAATTCGGTGGAAAAGATGTGTTTTAGTTTAGCAGTGCTCCTGCCCCTTTAAGAAATCAGCGTTGCCTTGAGTCACGTGACTACGCACAGTCATGTGACACACAGAAGCAATTATACCCAACTGAGGGGAAAGCCTGGTAATGTAGCTACTGTGTAGCTCTATTAGCTTAGACTCGTCTACCGACTTTTAAATTAGACTCTAAAGTGGAGCACCTATGTTTTTTACTGCACTGCGGAGCGCTTCTAGCTCAACAGCTCCACCCGCCCAGGTCCTCATAGTCCTGCACAGGCGGAGCACATATTAACCCCACTGAGTTGTTGCTTGAAGCTGCCGCCTGTTCCCACCTGTGCTCTGATGTAAAATATTTTCTGTCTAAAATAAACGACTGCATATTAAAATCACCTATTTCACTAACCCCCTGTGACTTCGTCTCTTCATCTGGTCTGTGTGATCACTTTTGAGTTTAAGCTGGACTCTTAAGAAATACAGATAGGAGTGGGAATCAAACACTGAATTAAAAGGCTGTTTGAAGCCGGACAACAGCAAAAGCCCACACAGTTTGCACATTTTAAAGAACATTATGTAAATTGTGCCGATACCGGACATTGACTACAGAAAAGGACGGAGGGGGTTATGTGGTCCTTATTATCATTCACTCATCGTTATCAAGGTGAAATGCTTAAATATACTGTGATATTAATTTTAGCTCATATCGCCCAGCACTATTATCCAGTTTTTACAAGTTTCAAAGTTAATGCGTGTACTTTCACGAGTACTTTTTTTTAAAAGTATGCTTACAGTAATATGAGTCAGGCTAACCATGATAAACACTAATGACATGCCAAAGACTTCTAAATGAGTAGAATGGGATTTAATCTGTTTGTGTTTGTGCTGTTTTGATTCTGTTGAACTTTTGGAATAATCACCTGAGCTTCATTTAAACCTTCAACTTGTATGTTTGACCCAATCCCAACCAAATTATTTAAGGAAGTCTTCCCTTTGGTTTCGGACCAATTTTAGATTTGATGAATCTATCCTTAATAAATGGATACGTACCACAGGAACTTAAGATTGTTGTAATTAAACCTTTACTTAGAAAACCCTCCCTTGATCAAGATGACTTACTTAATTACAGACATATATCTAACATTCCTTTCTTATCCAAAATTCTTAAGAAAATAGTTGCAAATCAAGTACGTTAGCATCTAAACAACCGATCATAATATTCTCTTAGAAATGCTTGAACATGTTGCAGAGATCCAGGGAACAGCACTAGGCTGGTTTAAATCATACCTGTCAGAGAGATTCGAGTTCAACCAGTTACGTAGATTACTGGCATGTCTCGAAGAAATAAAAACCTGCATGACTAAATTTTCTGTTTGTAAATTCAGACAAGACAGAAATTGTTGTCTTTGGACCAGAATCTGTAAACTGCTAAGTCATTCACTTCATCTGGATGGCATTAAATTAGTCTCTGGTAATAGTATAAAGAACCTTGGAGTAATTTTTGACCAAAACATGACATTCTTGGTCATGACATTCATGATCATGACGTTCTTGTTCATGAAATTCATGGTCATGACATTCAGGGTCATTCTTGACATTTATTTCTTTCAACTCCGGAATATTGCTAAAATTAGAAACATTCTGTCTAGGAGTGATACGGAGAAACTAGTCCTTGCATTTGTTACTTCAAGGCTGGACGACTGTAATTGGTATTATCAGGAAGTCCACAAAATGAAATTAAAAGCTCTGATGAATATTCTGATGAATATTAAAAAGAGAGATCACATGTTTTAACTTCTCTCCATTGGCTCCCTGTTAAATTCAGAATAGAGTTTAAGATCCACCTCCTTACATATAAAGCGCTTAATATTCAAGCTCCATCACGTATCAGATATCTGATTGTTCCATATCTTTCTAAAAAAACACTTCGCTACCAGACTGCAGGTTTATTGGTAGTTCCTAGGATTTTTAAAAGTATAATCCGAGGCAGATCTTTTAGTTATTAAGCTCCTCTCATGTGGAACCAGCTCCTAGTTTTAGTCTGTGAGGCAGATGCTCTGTCTACTTATAAGACAAGGCTTAAAACCTAGGTATATAGGTTTACAAGTATGATATTCTAAAACAAGCATTTTTTGCACTAATTGTGCAGATGAAAGGTAGAGATTAACCAACCAGCTGTTCTGTATCCTGAAATTCTGACCAAGGTGATGCGATGCAGGTCAGCTGATCTGCTGCTGCCCCAAGACGATCCAACATAGCAGCTTTGGTTCCATTTAACAGGATGCACAAAAATAAAATAAACCATAAAAAAAAAAAAAAACGTGGTTTGGACTTCGGTTGTGTCTTTTCTTTGCGCCAAACCGTTGGAATGATTTATTTCAACTGTCAGGAGGATGCTTAATCTCATTGGAAAAAGAAACAAACTGTTGTTGGTCAGAGTTCAGTAAATCAGTGCCTAAAGAGAATCATTGTATCAAAGGGCTATAAATTTATTTAACATCCATAAATAGGTGCAACTTCAGTCTATAACTCCCTGGCAACCAGCATGAGAGTCTGAATTGTTTGTCAGCTTAGGTAGGAACACTTCCTTTAAACAACAACAAAATCACCGGTGATTTGTAAAACAGTGAAAGGAAAGGGAACCTAGAGAACTTTTTCAAAAAGACAGCGCTCAAATACAGCATTTACTTAAGACCTAAAAACAAGAAGTGAACAGGAAGTAGCAGAGGGGACTGTCAGATGAATGCAAATGCAACCCTAACAGAATAACCTATTCCTTGAGAATCGCTTATTGCCAGATGAGCAAACGTTTATTAGCAACCCTCATAAAGATGCATAAAACAGCTTTAATATAAATGGTAGGCCTGAAAACTCCAAGATGCCACTGTGCTAAAGTTCCCCAGCCATGGGGATATTTATTTTAGTTCACCTTACTATCTTCTTCACTATGTGGTGGCAAGTAAAACTTGGGATCTGGTCCAGCTTTATTCCATTTGTTTGATACTTTTTAACTAAAGCTCCGATTAAAGGTCTAGACAGCTTTAGGTGAGTAACTATTTTCTTTAAACCATTTCTTGATTTATGGAGAGCCACCCATATCTGTGTAACTTAAATTTCATGCCCCCTTGTCTTTCCCAGTTTAAAAAGTGGCTAATACAAACAGGTTTTAGTTTCTGTCATGTTTTGTGGCAATAAGGACCCCTCATCTTTAATAACAATGTCCAAACACAGGCTCAGGTCAGCACAGGACGTGGACAAGACAACAACATTTGGACGACAATCTATGACATTAAATGACAATGTACCTAAGAAGACATGAGGGCAAAGCTGCACAGGACAGATGGAGATGAATAAGGATGCAGAGACAGACAAAGGCTGCTTCCGAATACCTCTACTGCGCTTGCTATGTAGGGAGTATGCGAGCAATGTAGTATCCGAAATCTCAAGTATGGATCTGATTAGTAAGCAAAAAAGTTCCTGGATGTGTACTACTGCCATAGTAAGCAGCCAGTGGATGCTATCCCACAATGTAGCAGAAGCCCCGAATTCGTAGAAGAACGACCCAGATAAAATGGCTACAGACAAACGGTCAACCATTGACACCACCACAATTTCAGTGTATAAATGTATGTGTGCTACAATACTCATTACTGTAATTGTTTTTTTGAAAACTGATGTAACATTTAAGTTAATTTATGCCAGACAAAATAACCGCTAGTGGATGGTGGGACCACAGGCGACCTTACATAACGTAAACATCCGGGTCAACATAACCGTCATACGGGTCAAAGGAAACGCAAAATAGTGGAGCAATACGTCCGATTTCATTCCTACTACTCACTTGTTTGCTACGCAGTATTTACCGGTGGCGGCTGGCCAATAGAGGGCGCTAGGGCGCCGCCCGACCACTGACAACTTGCCACATTACCTTGAATAAAAGTGGGGGAAAAAAATTATAGTAACATAAAAATGTTTCGAAATATATGTATATTTTCTGTCAGATGTGTAAGATAAATATTCAATAGCTGAAGCGGCTGAAGTCAAACAACGTCACGGACGTCTGTCATACAGCGCGGCTGATAAACAGGTCAGACCGCGGGAGTTGGAGACGAACGAAGGCATTGCTGCATTAAAAATGCACATTAAGTTAAAGTGATGTTTTCGGACTCAAACTAGTGCTAACTGATTAGTGGAAGTAGCTGTAGTGCAGGCGCGCGCTACTTCACATAAAGAGCATGTATTCCTATTGTGTAGATTGATGACTTGGATAGTTTGTCTGCTGAGTGTTTACATTTAGGAAAAATGTAAATTGCGTCATTTTATTAATAAATCAATATTACATTTGATTTATTTGATATTTAACACAGCTGCTGATATCCAAATGTTAAGTTTATTCATATATTTTGGTTATTTCTGCATTACCTTTCATTTGTTTTTATTTTTCATATGAAATCACACACATCATCTCCCTCCTCACATTTATATCACCCTAACCTGTATCAGCAGCTGTGGAAATATTAAAGAGCAAAATAAATATAACAGCCTTTTCTCCATCATATCTTCTCATATTCTGACTGGCTTTAAGTGGAGCTCTGGCAGGTTCTCGCAGTGTTAACAGAGTGATCCCAGTCTGAACCAGTACCACTATAGACAGCTCAGTGTTTCCTCCTTGACAGTAGCAGTATGTGAAGCAGCAACACTGTCTGCCTCTGACCGAAAATTATTGTTGTTGCAGGATAGTCCTATTAAGAAGACGCTTTGGGTTGTCTAATACAGTATGATTAAGAAACATTCATCTTAACATACAAAAAATTTTAGCCAGTTAGTTTGCCTTAGCAACTGGTTAAAAGATCAATATGTCAATGTATGAATGTATGTAGTCAATGTGTGAATATGATTGTGGAGTTAAAAACAAAATTCTACTAATCTCTATTTATAAAAAAGAGCTATGGCAATTAGATTTGTCCTTTTACTCTAAATTTTTTTGTTTTTTAGTCATATTTAGGAATGCTAATTAGTCGGGATTAATTCACAGCTATCCCTTAATTAACTAGGTTTAAAAAAAAAAATATCGTTTGACAACCCTAATAAATAGCCATCATCATAGCCCCCCCTGGAGAAAATTCCACCAGCCGCCACTGGTATTTACTACGTCAACGGGCGAGTAGTAGTTGCTACGTAGCATGAAGTAAATACTAAGTATTCGGATACAGGTAAAGACTTTTACATTTATGGTTTCTCTTAGCGTATTTCTCTCAATAGAAGCTACACCTGGCCTGCATTCTTTTTGGCTGTGAGACTTTCATGGAGGGTTGCATCACCTGAAAAAATGCTCCCAACAACTAATAATTCCTACTCCTGTCCTCCTACGTCTCCTGCTATTAACTTTTTACTTTCTTTAGCAAAGAAAGTACACACACATCAGTTCCTTTTTTTAGGGATGCAACAATACCACTTTTTTCAAAACCGATACCATACCGATACTTGAATCAGAGTACTTAACAATACCGATTACCAATGCTGATACTTATACCACACCAAAAAAATTCAATGAATTGGAAGACAGGTTTTAATATCTTCTCTGCTTATTACAACAGATGATGGTGAATTACATAAAAATAAAATATTTATGAAAACGATCACAAAACAAAAACTGAAACGTTAAAAATGAACAATTTCTGTGAAATTATTGCAGCTTTTCCACATTTTTAGTATCGGTTCATGGTATCGGTTAACTTTAGCCAATACCGATACGAGTACATTAGACGGTATCGGGGCCGATACCCGATACCAGTATCGGTGCATCCCTACCTCTATTCTTTTTGTGTATCTGCTCTGTATTCTCAAAAACCCAGTTGGTTGTGGCAGATGGTGACTCGTGCTGAGCCAGGTGCTGGTTCTGTTGGAGGTTTCTTTCTGTTAACTCGGGTTTTTTCCCTCTACACTATCACATCATACTTGCTCAGTATGAGGATTTGCCTTAATTCAACGACACAATGTAGGCGATTGTCCATTATTAAATGTTCATCTAGGAGAAGTGGATACAGCAAGTAAATGACTTGATGAAACATGTTCGATTTCCTTAGATAGAAAACTTTTTAAACGTATTGGAATAATGAACTTGATGCATTGTGTGTGAAAAAAAAGATTAATTGGAATGTATGAATTATTTAAATGAAATCATGTTTTTTTTAAGTGCCTTGAGATAATGTGTTGTGAATTGGTGCTATATAAATCACATAAATTGAAATTAAATGTATCCCACATATAAACAAAAAGTCATGGATCATTTATTTACAGGTCAGCATAAATTGCATGAATATAATGAATTACATTCATTTTATTGGACTATGTATAATTATTATAATAATAATTATAATAATAATTTGTTTTTTTGTGTTTTTTCACTGAATAAAAGTGTTTGAATTAAAATTATAATTTAATTTAATTTCTGAAACCTAGTGTAAACCTATGCTGGTGAGATACATTGTGGATTCTAAGCTTTACACATGCCTTTACTAGGTATGCCATTCTGGAGGTTGCTGTAAGTGCTAAAATACTGCATTCACTCATGAAAGCTTCACACTTTCTGTGCCTTTACCTCACACAAAAAACTAAATTTTAGTCTCAGTGTAAATTGATTTTCTCTACCACTCTGTTAACTAATCAAACAAGATTACAACATTTCAATCTAAAGCTAAAAGTTGACCAAAAGCACTGCAAACAAAATTATCTTTAATTTAAACAAAATTCAAACTTGCTATTATACCTCTTAATGAATGCTTTTCCTTTTTTTGTGGTATTTCATCTGCTTAAATGAATGAAGAGCTACTAATTATACTACCAGTTAAAACTTACCAGGCTTGACAACAAGCGGATCTTACTTACCTGTGGTTGATGAGACTGGCCCATACAACTCTCAGAGTGCGTTATAAATCTGTCAGAGCAGTGTCACAACCTTCGAGCGCCTGGTCCTGCAAAACCCCAAAATAATTTGTAAATATTAACTTTTATTGTAAATAAAAAAAATACAATAGAATAATATAATTAATAGTCACACACTAGGTAAATGAATACGTAACAGCAGCAAACTGAGAGCACTTGAAAAGAAAACCTAAAATATATAAACAGAATTAGAATTCATATTTTGTACGGTAAGGGCAAAATTCCAACACAAACACACTGACCAGTTATGCCCAGGATAATTTCAGGATATTTAGAAATATTTATTTTAAAAAATGCAAATGTAATTATGCAATAAAATGCTTTTTACCTGAAGTAAAAAAAAACACTGTGCAACTATCAGAGATGCTCCTTCATGTACCTGGAATGCACCAATCCATCCCTGAATGAACTGTTCACTTCAGCAAATCCTTCATGCTTGAGGTGAGAGACACTGTCCAACAGTGACGATGAAGGTTGTTAAAACTGGAATTTAAAAAATTACTAATATCACAAAATATGAAGGCCATGTGTCATTTTGACAGATTGCAATTTACACCCCTGACCACTGGGTGTGAAGACGCTTTGGCATTTTCAACTATTTTTTGTTTTACACAAAAACTTGAGGTAACTGAATCAATAATTTAAAAAAAAGATTACTATGAGAGCACCTGGACACGTTACTCAATGCATCTTGCTATCTGGGAGCTGACAGCGCCTTGAAGGGTTATGCAGCCTTTGTAGCACATTCTGCGGGATTTCCTCCCATTGAAGCGATCAGGAAAGCCCTTGATTCCTCCAGACTAGATATTAGCCAAATTAAAATTTATGTAAATTAAAATCTACAGAATATATGATTGTTATAATTGTAACTGCATTTTAGCTAAAGCCCGACCAATATGGATTTTTGTTGTCCGATACCGATATAAAATAGTAGCAAAGGGCAATAGCTGATATAATGGCCGATAAATTCCAATCAAAAAAAAAAAGAGCCCATTTTGATGCTCACATATTTCTCTCTGGTCTATTCTGCATTTTCTGTACATATTTTTAAATATTTGTAATTATTTAAACATCTTTAAGTCCTGCTCTGTTGCACATTACAACCTGGTTATGTCGCTTTATCAATATTTTTTATCTTAATAACAGCAAACTTCTCTGTTTTTCTAAGTATGTCCATAATGTATTTTTTCTGGACTCTTAAATTCTGTTCTGTTCTTGCTTTTTCTCCTGTGACAACTGAATTTCTCCTTGTGGGACAATAAAGGATTGTTCTGTTCTATTCTACACACCAAATAACAGTCTCAGTAACTCGTTGGATTCCGAATGTAGGCCTACATAAGATTTATTTAGCAATCATTTTCAAAAATAACACAGAACGTTTCTTGAATGCACCAAGTGTGCATGCAGCTTGCATACAAGACAAACTTCTGCAAACATGAAGAACGAGACGGCTCTCTAATCTGTATGGAATACTGGCGACAAATTTTAAACAGAAAGTAACAAACAGTGGTCAGAAATGTCGGCAGATTTGTCGCTAGGCAATTTTTAGGAAACAATTTTGCGCCATCGAAACAGCACATAACCAGCATTGTTGCTTCGTTTGTCTAACTGCAGTTAAATCCCGACCATTGAGCGCATAGACCTGACAGACAGCAGTGCTGAAAGTATTTATTTATTTATATCCTCATTGTGAGCCAGTGGCGGTAATAAATTAGGCAGTGGCGTTCGCCGCTGAGCTTGCTATGTATGAAAAACCCTGTTAAATTAAAAGTAAACAGCACGCAGCGACCGACTTCTAAGTATTCTCATTTAAGAACTGGGCTCTGTGCTCCTTGTTACAAACACTGTAGCGCTCTTCCTCGGGTTTTTTCTTCTCAAGCGTCGCAAACTGTTAACTTACAGTTTATGACAGTAGATATAAAATGGTGACAAAGTCGCTATTGAGGATTTACTGCTGTCACTCATACTTCACGAAACCAACATGGATACTTTTAATATTTATGATGGTCCGTGGATTTGTTAAAGTCTGCACTGTATGCTGATGCCACGGCATTTTATATTTAAAGCAAAGAAACATAATGCACCAGTTAAGATATGAACTGAAGGAGTTACAGTTATGCCATTTATTTGTACGAATCTAAGTTTTGGCAAGGAAATATGCAGGTTATCAAAACCTTTTACACACTGACTTTTCAACACAAAGCCACGGTCGGCACACATTAAGCTTATGAATGAAGAGGGGGCGAGACGTTTCAGTCATTGATTATCTCACAGTTTAACTCACCACTGACAACAAATTGGGCCTATGCTCTAGACTTTGTTTTTACTCAGCTTGGTCGCTTTTTTCTTTACAAAATCGTAACGTAACAGTCTGAGCTGCTGCATGTATGTTAAGCTAAACTCCTAAGACGTGATATGATCAATCTGGTGCCATCTGTTGGACAGGTTGGTAAACAATTTGCCTTCCCCCTTCAATTTTTTTTTAAATTAAAAACAAAAATTATTGGCAATTTTTTTACCGATAGCAGTCTGCCCTAATTTTAGCACGACCTCTAAGAACAACAGTAGAAACTAGCAATGAAAAACAAGATGCCAGAGAGTTTAAACACTTTGGAGGTGTAACTGTGACATGGAAAGCAGTTAGAGTGAATGGCAGCTGAGTGGGGAGCAAGACTAAGGAGCTGAGGAGGCTGGATTAATGACTGTACAGAAATATAGAATAACTACAAGCAATACTAAGATCATAGAAGCAGATTTAAAAATTATTCAAATTACCCTAAAACACAGAATTCAACAAAAATAATTATAGAGTGCATGGGATGTATGTTTCAGTCTTTAGTCCTTGAGTATTGACACTATGCATTTGTTAACACTGCTAAGTTCCATACAGAAACCTAACTTGAACTCTGCAGACTGAATGTGCCAAACTAAATTCCCTCCATCTAGCTGTCCTGTCTAGCTGGGTTGCATTCATCATAACAACAACATATTGACTTTTGCTGTAGTTAAAGAGACACACCGCCATGTCACGGGTAGACTGTATTGACTGGGTTCCATTGGATTTATAATTTACAATCAACACTCACTGACTGTTTCAGTGAGGCACTGCACTGAGCAAGGGGGCCGCAGCAGCACTTTTGGGTTGTAGACACACACGGAGTAAGGATAGGAGAAGCAGTAAACAAGAACCTTGCCAGAATAAAAGAAACTGCATCAATGTTTGAGCAGTGGAACCAGAGGGCCACATGGTGAGGGGCCGAGATGTGTCCTGCAGATAAGCAGCTGATGCAGCTCCCTATCTTAGCCGCTTTCCTCTGTGAGCTCCTAAAAACAATTCCAACCATCTCTGCCATTGTTCCACCTAGAAATTGAGTTGATTGTTGCACTCTAAAATGTTCATTACAAGTAAACATATTATTAAAAGGGTTTGCAACCTGTGTAATAGCTGTCTTTATTTTATTTTGCTAGTGATCACACCAGGTCATTTTTGATTTAGGATCCTTTTTGGTTAGTGTTTCCTAACCCTGGTCCTCAAGCTACAGTGATCTGCAGGTCTTAATTGTTTCCCTACTGAAACACACTTTCAAGGGAAAACCTGTCAGCAATCAAAATCTGGTGTGCTAAACCCTATTTATCAATTTTTTAACATAACACCCCCCCACCCCAATCTAAGATGTATTTGTAAATATATGATCACTTGAGCACTTTGGGGATAAATAAAGTATCTATCTATCTATCTATCTATCTATCTAATCTATCTATCTATCTATCTATCTATCTATCTATCTATCTATCTATCTATCTATCTATCTATCTATCTATCTAGCTAGCTAGCTAGCTAGCTAGCTAGTCAGTCAAAAGGAGATTGCCTGTAAAGATGTAGTATGATGAAAGAATAAATAAGTTTATCAAAAAATTCGAATTTTACATCTACATACTTTGTATCATTTAAGTATGAGGCAGTAATGTACTGCCAGTCACCACAGAAGACAGATTTGTTAATTTATTAAATGAACAAATGTATCAGGAGCTGAACTGTCAGTGGTTTATCAAAATCTTCTGGAATGTTCAAATTTGGTTTTCAATATACCTTCATTTCTTTGGTCGGTATCAGATTCACTGAGTATATCCAGCTCTAATCTGTGGTGCTGCATCTGGAGGCCTACCTTAGTCAAACAAATCTACTTTCAAATGTCCCAGGAGGCCCATTATTAAGAAATGAACTCAGCTTACATATCACATCCAGTTGTCCTCTTTAGCATTAGACTGGTTAATATTTCATAGATTTTAGAAGTCGGGTTGCACGAGATAAAACAGATTTGCAAACCTGGTGTTCAGAATATGATCTCATAACACACCAAAATAACCCTGTGGTGTTTAAATCTGGGTGGCTTTTTTCCTCTTTTGATGTCTAAAGAACAGTTCGAGATGCTCATATTTCACTACGCCGTTTAGAAAACAAAGCCATTAGAATCACGAGATGTTAGTAATCCCGTGGTTGTAATGAGAGTCCTTCATCAAGACATATGCTTTGAGTAAGAGGTAGAAAATGTGATGATGTTATTGCTGATTTCAGGTCAATAAAAAACCCTCAATGGGCAGTACTCTCATACACAACACACATACAGAAAGCCTCTATGCTGAAAGGGAAGTGTGCAAATAGCTTCTGCGGAGAGTGGCTTTTAAATGGAATATAATCCATTATAAAGCAATTTGCCTCTCCAGTCAGCCCCACTGCTTCTAAATGACAGAAACTCCCCCTCCCTTCAGTCTGAATGGATCTCTGATGTAACCTGCCCAACCTGCTTTTTCTTACCCAAGAACTTGACCCCCATCCATGCATACATACTACAGTCCCGTCTCTGAGCTTCAGTCATACCCCCATAGGCACCCTTAGAGCTACCAAGTGGAAAGACCCCTAGCAGCCTCCACTGGTTAAGAGAAAATCTACACCTTCAAGAAATGAAGAGTAAAAAAAGGTATTAGGTATAAAAGTCTACTTGAGCACTGAGTAACATCTTATCTAATAACATCCACCTAGGAGGTTATGTTTTCGCCGGGGTTTGTCTGTTAGTTAGCGTTTAACATTTTTAGGAAATATCCCCAGTGGGACCACGAACAAGTGATTAGATATTGTTGGTGATCCTGGTATATAATACTATAATAAAAAGTTATGGGGGAAAATGCTATTTTAAAGACAAAAAAAAAGTATACAAATATATAACAATTATAAAGTAACAAATTTTAAGCAGAAGAAACACTCTTGTTAAGTTGTACTTTTTCTATATAATTTTAACACTTGCAGTAGGTCATGTTGATATGTATCTTAGAACAAAGTAAAGAATACTTCCAAGGAAAAATGATGCTCCTTACTGTGTATGCACATGACTTTAAAATACGGCAAAAGCTCAACAATAGATTAGAAAATAAAAGCTTGTGTAGAAACAGGTGATCTCCTACAATAAACTGTTGGTATGTGTCTGTTTGGTGTACTTTTTGGTAAAATATGCCAAGAAAAAAAATTTAGCTCCTGGATTGGCTGCCTTGCAAACGCAACCCGGTTGCATGTCAAGTAGAATTGTACTTAGGTATTTCAGCTTTTCAAGTCGCATTTTCTTTTAAATATTTTAGATATGCTCTACAGAACTGCGACTAGGTGAGGATTCACTGTATCACTAGCTACTACTTACCAGGAGCCCAGAATTCGAATCTTTTTCTAGTCTGTGGACGCACCTTGCCAATATGGATGATGCTACAGAGAGAAAAAAGCTCAAATTCAGCTTTTTTTCTGTTCCAGATGGGAGGTTTAAGAAGGAATCTAAAAGGAATTTTAGCTCTTTCACAACCTGTGGTGTAATTTTTCTAAATGCTTCCTCTGATTCTTGCCACTGTCCACTGCGTCTGGTTTCTGTTAAGTTCAACTTCAGATGTTTGTAGGGAAGGTTAATACATGTTGACAGATGACCTAATGTGGAAGGCATTCAGAGAGCAGCCTGGCTTCTTTATTAATGACAGTGCTTCTCACATTCAGAAAACAACAGCAAGGGAGAACGCAGGAGTGAGTCTGTCCAGACCAAGTCGCAGGGTAAATAAATGTACTCCAAAGCTATTGTCATTTTTTATACTAAATATACCCATCAGTCTTGATGTGAACTGATTTTTCTTAGGATATATCTGTTATATCAGCTTTATATTGAAGTACAACGTATCTTGACAGATAATAAAATGCTATTTGCTCTCCAGCCATGAATTTGATTTAACTAACTGCAGATTTAAGGAAACAGGGCTGCTGATTGTGTCTGTCAATCGCTTTTACATCCAACATTAGTGAAATTCAGAGAAAAATTATTCTGACAAACTTGAACTTTTGGATATTTGTTTTTGTTCTACTCCTCTTTTTATTACATCTAAATTAGTGTAGATGACCAAAGTAATCTGATAACACCACAAAAATGTATTAAAGTTAAAATCAAGAATACAGTTTCCTAAGCACCCGCTACAATATTTTGTTACTTAATTTTTTTTCATGTTGTACACAATTGACAAAAAACAAAGTGGACCTCTATGCCTTCACTCTTTTCCTAAACTATCACTGTTGTCACCTAGAACCTGATTATTGACCCTTTTTCTAAGTATCTGATATTAAATGTATTAAAATATACTCATTTGTAAATTGCATAAACAAGTATCCTCATCTTTGTCAAAATGCCAGGATTATGGACTTTATATATAGAACGATAAATTGATTTAAAGCCTTTTTCCAAATAAAATTGACCATTTACCCTAAAAAAAAAAATTAATCTGTTGGAAGGAAAAAACGTTAAAAATAAATAAATAGAGTAAATACTTATTAAAAACCTGCAATAACCTTACTGCACAATTGTATGAACTCTCAACTATTTAATTTAATTTCAGAATTGTGTCCTTTGTTTGGAATTTTTCAGCTTGCCACATTCAACATATCCCCACTGTACTTTTTAAAAGGTCTATAAACCCATCAGATTTATACTCAGACTTTCCAAGGTGACCACACATTTTTTTGTCAGAATTATTTTTACGCTTTTTCTTAGACATTTTTAAATGTAAGTTCTCCTCCCATCAGGTCATTATTATGGATGCATTTCTAAAATCTACAACCAACAATCTTCATCTTTAGCTTTCTAGCAGACACATTAAGGTTTTGGAGGAAAACTGGTTGTTATAAAAAAGCCCCAGCTCCATTTGAGGCAAAGTAACCCCAGAATATGATACTATTAAGCCCATGCTACACTCTAGGAATGGTGTTTATTTGGTGATGCACACTCTTGCTTGTGTCAAGCAAACCTTTTGGGATAGATTCCCAAAACATCGGGTTTCATATCATCATACATCCTCCCAAATGGTTTAGCCATAGGTCTGAATGTGTTCTGCTATCTCACTCCTCGGTTCAAACATATAGCGAATATAGTTTCTAATTTATGAATAGTGTTGAAGAAATATCCAGTTTTGTTTTAGATACTCCAATTTTTCTTCAATTATTGCTGACCATCTTTATTGTACCATAGTACATAAACATTGACATGGTCCTTTTTGTGTTCTTCCCCTGACTGATACAATGACTGTAAAATTAGACCCTTTTTATTGCTTGTACCTCTCTCCAAATTATGGCTTTAGTCAACTTATACAACTGTGGAAAAGGAAATCTAAAGGCGGCAGCAGATCTTTATTTCAGGTAGTTCAAATTTATTACAGTTGATGTTAAGTCTACCCTTAAGAAGGCTTAATGTTGGAAAAGTGTAAGCTTAAAAGCACTGAATAAAATTGACAGATATTTTAAAAATATTATTATTATTATATATATATATATATATATATATATATACTACCGTTCAAAAGTTTGGGGTCACATTGAAATGTCCTTATTTTTGAAGGAAAAGCACTGTACTTTTCAATGAAGATAACTTTAAACTAGTCTTAACTTTAAAGAAACACACGCTATACATTGCTAATGTGGTAAATGACTATTCTAGCTGCAAATGTCTGGTTTTTGGTGCAATATCTACATAGGTGTATAGAGGCCCATTTCCAGCAACTATCACTCCAGTGTTCTAATGGTACAATGTGTTTGCTCATTGGCTCAGAAGGCTAATTGATGATTAGAAAACCCTTGTGCAATCATGTTCACACATCTGAAAACAGTTTAGCTCGGTACAGAAGCTACAAAACTGACCTTCCTTTGAGCAGATTGAGTTTCTGGAGCATCACATTTGTGGGGTCAATTAAACGCTCAAAATGGCCAGAAAAAGAGAACTTTCATCTGAAACTCGACAGTCTATTCTTGTTCTTAGAAATGAAGGCTATTCCATGCGAGAAATTGCTAAGAAATTGAAGATTTCCTACAACGGTGTGTACTACTCCCTTCAGAGGACAGCACAAACAGGCTCTAACCAGAGTAGAAAAAGAAGTGGGAGGCCGCGTTGCACAACTGAGCAAGAAGATAAGTACATTAGAGTCTCTAGTTTGAGAAACAGACGCCTCACAGGTCCCCAACTGGCATCTTCATTAAATAGTACCCGCAAAACACCAGTGTCAACATCTACAGTGAAGAGGCGGCTGCGGGATTCTGGGCTTCAGGGCAGAGTGGCAAAGAAAAAGCCATATCTGAGACTGGCCAATAAAAGAAAAAGATTAAGATGGGCAAAAGAACACAGACATTGGACAGAGGAAGACTGGAAAAAGTGCTGTGGACGGATGAATCCAAGTTTGAGGTGTTTGGATCACAAAGAAGAACGTTTGTGAGACCCAGAACAACTGAAAAGATGTTCTAACCATTTGTCAGAGGAAAGATATATATATATATATATATATATATATATATATATATATATATATATATATATTGGAAGAAAATAAATGAATGTTTCAAACAGTTTGTTAGTTAGACTAACAGATTCTCTACATCTGAGTTTTTCAGGGAGTCTGCTCCCGAGTTAAAGAGCAGTGAAACTAAATGCTGCTTTAGCTTTTTTAGTTCTAGTCTGGACCATTTTGAGTTTTACAGAAGAGGAACAACATTTTTAAATCTGTTTATTAAACAATAGGGAGTCAGTACAGTGATTTAGGAATTAAGGTGATCTGTTTTCCTAGTGTTGGTTAGGACTCTAACAGCAGCATTTTGAATGAGCTGAGATGGATGTAAGGACACTGTTGCAGTAATTTAAAGGTCTTATTCACTAAGAAACCATGTAATACTTGTTCTTTATGAAATTTGATGTCTCTCTGAGCTGCAAAGGCATGCTGCAAGTGAAAAATCTCTCCAACCTCTACTGCCTACATTGCCTATGTTAAGGCTGTATTAATTTTCAGTCTTAAGACAGGAGACCAGGTTCTGATGGAGAAGCTAACCATTAGCAACTCGGCTAGTAGGACCTAACCATTTGTCAGAGGTGAGAAGTTTGCATATCATAAATATTATTGAGTAATGCTCATAATGCTATCATTTCCCCCAACCCAGTCCTCCAACAAACTCCAACCAACTGAAACAGGGTTAAAAGAGCATTTTTGCCCCCACTGAAAACAACTCACAAATCATTAATTCAAACTACAGACCACAGAAAATTTGATGATAAAAACAAGTGAGAGACTTTTAACCTACTGAAAAAACAGACATGAGCCAGTTTCTGTGTCCTGTGCACCATGAACCTTTATTTCTGGTGATGTTGTAAAGATAATATACCATGCTGATTGAGAACTTTTGAGTTTAAGTGGTTGTCAAAGTTGTAATCCAAGTAACCTAAACCCAGGTTCCTTGCAGTATTTAGCCCCAATGATTCTGGCTGAGTTTATATTGATCCTTAATTTTTTTGGGGAAAATATCGAGCTAACACCTTAATTTGAATGGGAGCCTTTATCCCAGTCACTCAGAAAGTTGAATTATTGAATGAACTGGACTGAAATGGACTCTGCAACTGGGTTCTGGGTTCGAATTACCCAGAAGCCTTTGGGGGAGCCATATTTTTCAAAGTATTTGCTTAACAAAGATCTAATATTAGTACAGTAGGCCTACATTATCTTTAATTCGGTAGGGACCACAGGTACCACAAGTCCGATTTGTGAACCAGTTTCTAACAAACCTAGCTCTGATATGATTGGCGATTTGCCCTATTATTTCAGCACAAGCGTGGTACGATTTACGTACATTTTAGCGCTATTCAATTTTTTTTTTTTAGTCATTATGGTTGCGGTTAAGAAGATGGATGGATGGATGGATGGTTGGGGACCTTCTTAAAGCTATTTTGAATTGGCAATATCTCTGAAAGACTTACTGATTTCTTGCATTAAATGAGCGTTTGTTTTCTCTTATTTCTGACATTTCTACTACCCTTTTTTTAGCTAAACTGTTTCAATGCGTGAAACTTTTTTTGTTTATTCTGTAATTCACTGCTGACATCTCCATTCATCCATTTCACACCAGTTATGTTTTTTGCAAGCAGCATTCTTTATTGGTACATGGGCCTACTGTGCCTCCCTACTTACCACTAAGAGCCAGGTATTCCTACATTTCCACTCGTTCCACTGCTTTTGCGTCCAGTTAAAAGGAAAAAGACTTCAACACAGCTTTGACAACATTTATGTTGAACTGGTAATTCATATATAAAAAAATCATATCACTACAATCTTTTATTAATATAGCACACAATGACATGCTGTGAAATTACAGGTGATGCGCGTGCACAATTGTGTGGGGGGAGGGGGGCGTAGAGGGAGTGAGAAAGTTGCGGGACGGGGGGATTAAACAAAAATAAATTTCCCTGAGATAATGTGGACTGCAGCTTTACTTCTACAAAAACTACTTCAAAACTCAAGATTTCTTTTTCTTTAAAAAATGTTCAAGAGAGGTATGAATTAAACAACCTAAATTGTCCTTCCCGTCATTACCTTTTATGTAACAAAAGATTCTCTGTAGGCTGCAGATCCAATCGTCAAATTATTAAAGCTTTTATAAAAATGTGTCATTATTTAACCTTTGACCTACTGTCTTCAGAGTAATTTTCAGATGAAAATGATTCATTCATCTTTTATGCTCATATTAATAAGTCTTACTGTTGCCTTTGTGGAAAAAAAACGTATTTTACCATTTTTTTTCTCCCTAAATCCCACTGTGAATGTGAAAGGTAAGCATGAATATCCATGTCTTAATTACTAGTCAACAAGTGTACAGTCAGAATAGAAATCAGGACTTTTAAAACAACTGTAACTGCACAACAAGGCTGTACACAGTGCCAATTTAAAAGCAAGGATACCACAAATTTTGCCACTGCTGTTTTTGTTGAAAACAATTATTTCCCCACAAAATAAAAGCACTAAAGTTCAAGGTTCGATTTTTTTAATCAATTCAACAGCATCATAGTGTAACTCCAATTATGGTCAAAGTCTGACCTCTCATCTCCCCTCTGGTAGTTTATAAAATGTATCATTTCCAAAGCTGAAAAAATATAGCATCAAGAATAGTCTCCCATCATTACAAATTTTCCTGTCTTATATGTACAACATATGCAAAAATACAACCCGCAACTGCAGTTTTGTTTAGCACAAGCAACATATGAAATAACAATTGCTAAGTGTATCAAATGAACAAAAGATGGTAAATGTTTTTCTGTTTTAAAAGGTGGAGAACAGATTATTTAATGTGGCAGGTTAATGACTCAGATCCTCTGAGTCCATGGCTAGCCATTGGTGTTGTGGTGCCCAGCGCTGCTATGTGCTGCAGCACCTTCTGTTTTGAAAGTTTTTGGATGCTTACATTATCAAAAACTCCCATTAATTAGACTTGCTTCCCTCTCCCCAGCCAGGAGGAATCCCAAGGCGTTCCCAGGCCAGCTGAGAGCCATAGTCCATACAGCATGTCCCGAGTCTTCCCCTAGGCCTCCTCCTGGTGGGATGTGCCCGGAACATCTCACCAGGGAGGTGTCCAGGAGGCATCCTGACCAGATGCCCGAGCCACTTCAACTGGCTCCTCTCGATGGGGAGGAGCAACGGCTCTACTCCTCCGCTTAAAGAACGATCTCATCCTCGACCCGAAGAAGGCACTCTACCCTTTTCCGGCTCAAAACCATGGTCTCAGATTTGGACCGCTCCAGCAAAAGCTGAATATCACGTTCCGATGAAGCCAATAGGACATAATTTGCAAAAAGCACAGACCCAATCCTGAGGCCAATGAAACGGATACCCTCAACACCCTGGCTGTTTTCTGTGGTCCCCTTCCTTTCTTGTATTTTCAAGTCAACCTCTTCTTCTTAACTTCTTTTCCTACCGCTCTTCCGCTTCTCTCTTTTCCCCCAATTTCTAAAAAAATATTTATTACACATACATATCAAGCGTAATATTGTATAAAATAGCCATAATGCTCCACTTGTGAAAGTAAATCTGTTGGTCTTCTAGTTGGTACTCAGACACCAATTCTAAATGTCACAGTGCCAGACAGGATGTTAAGAAGATTTTTCGTATAGTTGCCAAATTTACACAGCGCTACAGCTCTGTTCAGCCAACTATTCCTCCAGCTCTCAGTAGTGATGACTTTATGTGATTCTTTGTAAATAAAATGAATTCTATTAAAATAAAATCACTGGCATCCTTACAAGCATGATACTTCTTCCTCAGTAAGTGAGGCAGCATTGGAAATAACTGTAAAACCTAATTTGTATTTGAACTCTTTTGATTCAGTCAAGCTTTCAGAATTATCAAAAATTAGCCTCAGCTAAACCGTAAATGTTGGACTCAATCCAAGCCACTCTCATTAAGGAAGTATTCCCTTAGGTTACTGCCCCCAGTTTAGATATGATTAATCTATCCATAGTAAATGAATACGTACCACTGGAATTTAGGGTTGCTGTAATTAAACTTTTACTTTCGAACCCTCCCTCGATCATCATAACTTACTTAGACCTATATCTAACCTTCCCTTTGCAAATTCCTTGAGAACATAAAGTCTGTGTCTATGAATATCTAAACAGCACCAACCTGTTTGAAGAGTTTTAGTCACGTTTTAGAGCTCAACATAACACTAAAAAAGCACTGGTGAAAGTAGCTAATGATATTCAAATGGCCTCAGATAATGGACCTGTGACTGTTCTGATTTTGATTAGATTTCAGTGCTGCTTCTGACACAAGTCGATCACAATATTCTCTTAGAAAGGTTTGAATATGTTGTATATATATATATATATATGCCTCCAATAAGGGGCCACATACTATTTAACTGCAGTGCATGTTCTGCTCTATTTTACCTCTCAACTTCATATACAGACCTTATAGGTGCAATGATGGATGCAATGATACACCCATATACATCTGAATCTGGATACCATCCAGGAGCACAAAACACCCATGCAGAAGCAGCAGCGCAACATAATATTTGTATTCAGCTCAGACTCTTCTAAAGTTGAAGCAGTAGGTATGGGCCAAACTATTATATAAAGGTAAAATGAAACATATTGTACAAAATCATATCAGCTCTGGCCCGCAGCAGGTGTGAAAACAGCCACCAGCTGCTTCTGCTCATGAAATGAAATAGTAATACTTAACTTGTATTTTTATTGGTATTTGTGACAGAGCACAGGGAGTGAGGTGCAGAGTCCAAAAAACAAAGAGAAGTTGCTTAAAGTAGGCTATAAAGGATGCTGGACTGTCAGCATCTTTTCTGGCAATTCCTCTGCTCCAGCCAGTTAGCAGAGCTGTGAAAGGTAGCTCACAGACCTGTTACTATTACACATTTTGCACAAAAAAAACTGTTTGTCTACAATGGATAACTAAAACTTGATTCAAACCATATCTCTAAAACCAACAATAAGAGCCCAGCAACATTTCCTGAAAGTGAGGACCAGGCAAAATACCCTTACTTTGTATTACATTTTACAGGTGAAAAACCTATGACTATGGCACACTGTCAGGCCAAGATCCATTGCGTCTGTTTGCAGGCAGAGATATAAATGCATCGTCACGTCTTCCAATTTGTAAATCAGCTCCATAAACTCCACCTAATTTGAACAGTAACAGGAGGCTGCTACAAGATAGAAATATTCTAAAATACTGCACGAACAGGTAAAGGAACTAAAAACATGAACTGACAGAGACAAAGAATGGGATGGATATACGACAAAGATGTAGAGAGGGTAGATGGAAGCGCTCAGAGGGATTTCGAGAGGAACATTTCGTGGCCATGCCTCAAGTTTTGGCAGACCGTCACTGATGCTATCAAACAGTCCCAGCTCAGATGGGGGATTGGATTTTTTCTGACAATTACACAATGAGTTAGCAAAATACAACGAAGCATACAGTTAGAAGTTTTAATTATCTAGACCAGTGCTTTGCACCCACTGAATTCCCAGAGCAAATGTAAAATTCTTCATCCTGGGAAAATATTTTTCTCAAAAGAACCACACTTTATTTGCATACTTGCTGATTACTGAAAATTATTGGAGTGTGACACATGAAAAGCTCTGACTGGCAGTCAAGATGAAACAACAACCTTTTTCCTAAAGGAGTGAAGTTTGGCTTATCAGTGCAGTCAACCAACCAGGAGCATTTGGTTTGTAATGTATGGTTTATATGGTAATGAAGGCCAAACGCATGTAGGATAGCTTTCTATAAGCAAAATTCACACAGAAGCAAAAACTGTGGTCGTTTTAAGGATACAACTAGAAATTCTGGTTGTACAGTGGTTAGCACTGTTGCCTTGCAGCAAGAAGGTTGTGGGTTCATATCCCAGCCCAGGGTCTTGCTGCATGTAGTTTGCATGTTCTCCCCGTGCATTCGTGGGTTCCCTCCAGGCTCCACAGTCCAAAAACATGACTGTCAGGTTAATTGATCTCTCCAAATTGTCCTTAGATGTGGGTGTTTGCATGGTGTTGCTCTCACCAGTTGACAGCTGGAGATAGGCACCGACCCATTAAGCGGTTAAGAAAATGGATGGATTGATGGATGGAGTTTAACATGAAGGCAACTGGAGTTCCTCTGTTATCTTGAAGATGTTTTGGCTCTCATACAAGAAGTTTCATAAATTCTGATACTTGTACTTGAAGCTAGGCAGCTCTAGGATATGGCCATTTTCTAGCTCTACTGACAAGCCTAATTCAACAAGCACACTGCATACCATGGATCTTCACTTGTCCAATTTTAGCCAGCCAAACCAGGACTAAACAGTAGGCTGCGCAATCTCATTCTTAAAAAGCCATTGAGTGTGGATAGTCACTTTTTGTATTTGTTGGAATGTCTGTGCTAAAATTTCCCATCTAATATTTTGTCTCAAGTTTTTACAGTTCATTTTACTTTTATTATAGTTATGGAAAATATGAAGTATTTTTCAAGGTGGGAGACGTAATTCCAGATTATGCATTTTACATTGGTTGAAGCACCACCACATTAACAGAACTAGACAACAAAAATAACTGAATTCTGTTTTGATTCTGTCATTATATAATTACTTTAACAACACTGCCTGATATTCAAAAACAGTGTGCTATTTGTGAATATCACAATGATCAAATTAATTGGAATTAACATGTTCTTCATCTTCTGTCATTACGGTATTCTTAAAACTCACCCTGAGCAATCTGACGTTGATCTAAGATTTAGTTTAGATAAAGACACAAAGGACAATAAAAGTCCATCTAAGTGAGTATATCCATTATTGGCAAGCAGAGTGTAGGTGCACGCCACATAAAATATTAAAACCTGCCAAAGATGATATTCAAGCAATTCTTTACAACTGCAATATTGCATCCACCAATTCAATCTGTTTGGCAGGTCTATTTTTTTAAACAATAGTCCCAAAGAACACCCAGAATATATAATGGTGTGATGAGAACATTTTTACAACATATTATAAAGGTAATACTTTAAGGAGTTTTTAATCCAGTGGTGCCTTGAGACTGAGTTGAAACTTTTTTCGGTGTACTGGGCCTAAATGCTTTTAGAACAGTTGGGTGTATCAATGGTAGGTCTGAAATGAACTGAGTTCATCCTGTAGCTGGTGGGTTGCCGATTCTAAACCCTGCTCTTTCTGTCTTCGTTGTAGTACCCTTGGGCAAGACAGATCACCTGTCTTAACAACCGGTGGTGGTCAAAAGTCTTGGTGGTGCTGAATTTATCACAGCCACACTTCTGCAGGTCAGACCCAGGGCAGCCATGGCTACAATGCAGGTTACCACCATGTGTTTATTGGAAAGCACACTGGAGTCCTCTGGACAAGAAAAAGCACTATACAAGGGCAGGGAATTTAACATTGTCTCAGTAACATTCTCAGATTTTGACAGATAACATAACTAGGGGTGTCAAATTATCACATTAATTGTGATTAATTCATTGCAACAATTCAATTATATATATCAAACCTTTGTTCGACAATATTAATGTAATGAATTTAAATGGAAATACCTGAAGATTAGGGTTTGTCTAAGCAATCATTAGGTCGGCTTAAAGATGAGATTAATACGTTATTTTATTTATCTCATGACAGCACTAAACATAACATTTGAATGCAGTACATCATCCAGTTCAGGATCTTCAAAAAGAGACTTGCAAAAAGTTATCTCTATCCAGAAAGCAAAGGGTTAGGGAGGGAAAGCAGATTTTGTAACTTCTTAAGCCTAGTTTATATTTCTCTGACAGCAACTTTGCACCCCGACGCAGATGTATTGATGGGGCCTTTTTTTTTAATAGTCAGCCAGTTCTTTCTCTCTGTTTTCCGTTTATTTTCTGTGTTGCAAAGTAATTACCAACAAGGACAGCAGGGGGTGCTAACTTTTCATGGTGGGTCGGCCTATACTAACTCAATTACTTTTTGGAAAAAGTAATTTGTAACAATAACCAATTTCTTGTTTTAATGTAAGATGCTTAACACCGCTGATTGCACACATACCTGTGCATACATTAATGGAGCAGTGACACTGCTGTTTTAGAAAACCTTGCAATAAAGAGATAATCTACAAGTTAACCAGTCACTGGTTGATCCTGTATATGCTTTTGAATGTAAGCCAAGGCTTGAATCATCCCCTGAAGGAGCTTGCAACCGATTTTGAGTCTTTATTAAACCTTATAATATCACCCTCTGCGAAGAATCTTACATGATCTATGAAGAAAACTACAGTGAAGATCCTTGTGCTGATATCTATTAAAATAAATGGTTTAAACTTTATTGAAATTACACATGGACTTATAGAAAATAGTTAAACTTGATTACTTTACAATATTTTAAAGGAGTGGGGTGTGTCATCTTGTGATCGGAAGGTTGCCGGTTCAACCCCCAGCTCTGACAGTCTCAGTTGTTGCCCCCTTGGGCAAGACACTTCACCCGTTGCCTACTGGTGGTGGTTGGAGGGTCCGGTGGCGCCTGTGTTCGGCAGCCTCGTGTCTGTCAGCGCCCCAGCGTGTGAATGTGTGTGTGGATGGATGAATGACTGAATGTAGTGTAAAGCGCTTTGTGGTCCTCTGACTGAAAAAGTGCTATACAAATGCATTTACCATTACCATTTTGGGGGGTGTTTTTACAATCTTTGCACCTGCAGAAATATTTGCCCATTCTTCCTTGAGAAATAGCTCATGCTTAATCAAGTTGAAACACAAAGCTGAGGTGAATTTCAACTTGCTAAAATCTTACCAAAGATATCCATTCTACCATTTGAATGTGCTTTGATTCCAACCATTCCACTGTAGCTCTGGATGTATGATAAAGGGTTTGTTCAAGCTATTTATTAAGTGCAGGATCTGTGAAGTTCTCTGTAATTGTTTTCTTGCTGAAAGGTAACACGACATTCTTGGTCTCAACTTTTTCGCATCCTGTGTTATCTGTGCAGAGCCTTTTTCTTCCCTTTGCCATGTCCCGCCCATGCGTTTTATTTTTTTAAATTTTTGTGAGGGGCTTCTTTAATGGACACATTTTTAGACTGCACAGCTCATAGATAGCTTGTTGCCAGATCCTCCAACCTCAGTATTGTATCTCTTCAGCTGCTCTAAAGTTACCATGGGCCACTTGGTTCCTTTTCTTATCAGCTGTGTATTGGTGGGTTTGCAGTTTTAACATACTCCTCCCATTTTTAGCTAGTGGATTGAACAGAGCTCTGTGAGATGTCTTATTTCTGTGTAACCTAAACCTGCTTTAAGCTTGTCCACAACCTTTTACATGGTCTGTCTGCTGTGCTGATTTTGAGTATATATGTCTTATTTTGAGAATTCTTACCAAGTGCGAATTGTCTTAATTTATTGACTGATTATTTCACTTAATTTGAGAAGCTTTAGACTGAGAATCAAGTAAACTTCTTAAATTACGTTAAATATTCTGCCAATGAGATGAAAGACAATTCGCACTGGGTAAGAATTCTCAAAATAAGACATACAGTATATTCTCTAAATAAGATTAATAACCTTATGGTGCGTTCAGACCGCAGGCTTTGTCAGCGTCTGCAGCGTCAAGATTAAGTCTACGGTTATGGCCGTTGGAGGAGCGTCGCAGTCATGGGCGCCGTAAAGGGGTGGAAGGTTAGGACGATTCTAAGGGCCCAGGCTGATGAAGGGCCCAGAAGAGCAGACCCTCTTTTTCTTTTCTCTTTTTTATACATACGTTAAATGTGCTAGGGCCCCTCATACACTTAATGTGTATTTTGTCCGTTTTGACCATAGATTTAATATTTAACAAACAAATAATGTATTTACTGTTTAAGTCACACCCCCCTCACAATGGTTCATTCCACCTGCGCTGTACGAGCTACACTCGCTAGCGTAACGTCTCTTGCTTATTGCATTTGTTATGATGCAGTGCAGATAGTGACACACGCAGGCATGTCACATCAAAAGTCAGGGCATCAAAAACGGAAAGAAAAGAAGGAAAGAGAAGACCGAGAACGCCGAAGTCGACAGTATGTCACACAGTTTTTCAAAAAGAAAGGTAGCTTGCCCTATTCCTGTATTCCAAAACTTTCACTTACTTATTTTTGTTGCTACATGACCTGCTTTTATCTAGCTAGCTTAGTAAAATAATTACTGAATTATGATTTACATCCAACAATAATAACATCTCTGCTGTCTCCGGGTTATCATGTCTCGTAGACACAGATTCAGCGGCCGCTGCACACCCACGTCTTCCTTCCCCCGCGGCCCCCGTCCCCGTCTCAGCCAAACAAGGTGAGCCTGAGCGCAAAACTTCACGAAGATTGAAAGCTCTAAGCACGTCTTATCTACTGTGTTCTCCACATGATGATAACTTTACTAAACAAAAAGTAATCTACACGCTTCAAAAATTACAAAATCAGTTTGCCGTGTGTTCTGTGAAGTGACAGTGCTGCTGCTACGATCGATGCTGTCAAACTTGACGTTCTTAATATGAATAAAATGCCCCTTGAAAAAATAATATAAAGTGGAATAAAAATGTGTCTGTGGTAACCATTGGCTATAATTAGTTTACAGAATAGATATTTAATATTTTATATTAAGAAAACTATACAAAAAAAATACAGTTTTGGATTGTCTAATTTTTTTCTTGTGTTGTATAGTTATCTATTTCATATTATTCAACAATGCAGGTGGCGAGAGAGCATTCAGTAAGCTCAAACTGATTAAAAATTATCTTAGGTCTGCTATGTTGCAGGACAGACTTTGTCACCTTGCCATACTGTCCATTGAAAGCAAACTGGCAAGAAAGCTGAACTTTGATGATTTGATACATGATTTTGCCAGCAGAAAGGCACGCCGCTGGGCCATTATAAAGTGATGTTGAACATAACTTGTTATACCTGGATAACAAACAGTTTATGTCTGGTTCAGTACTTGTTTAGTCCTGGACTGGTTTAGGCCTGGCATTACTCCTGGTGTGTCTTGATTTTGAGCCCTTTTGGCCTAGTTTTAGTCTTGGACTGATTTAATTATGGGTTAGTTGTAGCTGATGTTTCCTGATTGAGCAGTTGGACCCAGTTAAAGCTTGTTCACGTAAAGTATATGTCAATATGTGTACATTATGTTCTGTTGTGTTTGCAATTGCAATTGAGATAATAAATATTCTCCTTTTATGTAAACAAGTACATATTTCCATAGCTTTTTCTTGTTTTTGTAGGCTTTTACTCATCAGACATTTTAACTATGCAATGTGCTAAGTATCTTTTTTAAAGTATACAGGGCATGTTTATTGGGTTACATTTTATCTGTAAAAAATGTAGGGGGCCCAGAAATTTTTGTTTCCATAGGGCCCAGAATTTCTGGCGGCACCCCTGGTCGCAGTCTCTGCAGCGCTTTGTGAGGGTTGATTCATGCTTTTCCTGCGTTTCAAGTTTCAAAGCTCATAACGACAGCAACGCAGAAGTTCAGCTAGTTAAACTTTTGACGGTCTTAACGCTCTTGACACAGCATGGCAACCAATCAGAGCTTCTCACTGTAGTGACATTGCCTGACGTGGATGCTGCCTAGCCAATTACGATCTGCGAGTGTTTAAAATATCCAGCAGAGAAAGGCCCGCCTAGAAGCTTTGCAACCTTCAGCCTAAAAATGTATCTTCTGTCTATATGAATTGAACTAGTCGCTTTATGAGCGTTGCTTGACACTGACAAAGCTGCGGTCTGAACGCACCGTTACGCCTTATAACATTGTCTGCTCTTGCGTAGTATATAATTCTTAAAACAAGATCAAAATTACTTTTTTGGCTAGAAACAAAATTGTTGGGCTTGGTTAGATGGACAGTTTTCGCAGTGCAGCTGTAACAGCAGCAAAATGTTATCGTGCAATGTATTGACTTATGAGGTCTAATACCAATGTAGAATGATGGAAATGTTGAAAACCATGCAGTTTATTTCATTCAGTTATGTACTTTTTGACTTGGTCTATCACACAGCATACCAATAAAAGATGTATAATTCTGTGACAAAATGTAAAAATATTTAAAGCATTAACACTTGCAGGGTATTGTGCTTACAAACATTGTTTTACTTTCTATCTCCTACAAATGTACCTTTTACTTTCTCCTTTCAGGCTGAACAGAGGTCTGTCATGCAGAGATCGTGTCCACTGAGAAAGTGTGTGTTGGGTTCAGCAGGACAGGGCAGAATATTGATGCTAATTAATTTATAATACAATGCAACTTAATGGTTGCTGAAAAGCTCAGTAATTTTTTGGTATCAATTATGAGCCACAGAATTAAACAGTCCCTGGGGAGACATCAGATCCTAACAGTAGTGCGTGTGTTCTGTCTCTTGGTCAGTGCCCGGCCCCATTAAAGCTGGACCTTGTGATATTGTTTGGTTTATTACAGTCCAGCGTCTGCCAAGACCGGAACATCCGAGGGCTGATCTCATGCCAGCACTCACTCTGTTCTACTCCTTTCTTTTGTGATGCATCTGCTTCAACAAAACACATCGTATCGAGATTAGTTTATCTACCATATATCTGCATTGCTGGAGAAAAACCAAGGCTGATTAACCACTGTGTTATGATACATTACCCGTATTCTTTAAGGACAGTAGCAGTCAACGCTTACTACAATGTAAGCTCAGCGAGACTGAAGTACGTGTTAGAATGATATAAGGATCTTGGGGCACTAGTGCCTGAAAACCCACATCCTTTTATGGTTACCTGTTGTATGTTTTCCTCTCTGTGGGTCTGCTCCTTTGGTCGGTGTAAGGAGAAATTAAGAGAAGAAATTTAGAGAGCACAACTGCCCCCTATGGGTGTAAACCCTTGCAGAATAGCAGAGGCAGCTTCTTTTTTTCTGTCTTTTTTTGCACTACGTCTGGCTGAAAAAGTCAGAGAGGTGGTGCTGCTAACTAATTAGTCAGCTTTTTTGCCAATGTCACCAAACAGCTGCAGCCCGAGAATGAAGAAAAAGAAAAAAAAACAAGCGGGCAGAACCTGTTTGCTTGGAATGCCAAGCATCTGAGGTGGGCTTGCATAATTTTTATCATGCCAGTAGAATATGGCGGGAGACTCCCAAAGCACCAAGCTGCATGCTGTTCTTGTGTTTTCTGCTTTAAAGGTTCTGGTTATTTCTATGCCAAGTCCCATATAGTACAAAGAAAAGGCTGCTTTTTTTTTACTCACTGCAGTCACATACCAGAGTTACAATCCATAAATAACAAGATGGAAAAATAAAAACACTCGTCTGCTTAAAGATTTCATGCAACAGAACATAGATCAGATAAACTGAGCATGTCAGGATAGTGCGAGGCAGGGGAGAAGTAGCGAGAAATTGGCTGAATACCAGAATCGGAAGATTTTCAGTTTGGCCAGTCCTAATCCCCTTTATCAACCAGTCAAAAAAATCTAAATCTCTGACTTTTTTCTACCAGCGAGCGGACCATACAAGCAGCGGTGTCAAAAGTATTCACATTCAATACTCAAGAAGAAGTATAGATACCAGGCTTTAAAAATATTTCTGTAGAAGTTGAAGTATCAAGTCAAGTTTTTTACTCAAGTAAAAGTAAAAAAGTACTGGATTCAAAACTACTTTAAAGAAAAAAAAATTAAAAGTAATGCAAGTTAGAAAAAATTGTTTTAAAGAATAAAGCTTATCCACAACCACACCTCCTCCAATGAGATTTCACACACACACACACACACACATTTAATTTTTTTACTTGGTTTTGTTTTTTAATTAGTTTCCCTCATTACAACAGAAGACATATTGACCAGTTCACCTCGATAACAATTCATGGACGATAAATACACCACCAACATTTTTTTTTTTTTTTTTATCTAGATGGAGCTATGGCTTCTATTCCTCCCTGACTAGCTCTACCCCACCTTCAATATTCAATGTCCTGTAGCTGCCTCATTTGCAAAATGTGAATGAAATTGTAATGGACGCTGTAAGAGAGGGGTAGAAGTTTTTAAATAACACTTTTTGCAGAATAGTTTTTTTAAACAATTAATGGCTTCATGGTTGGAGTGCAACTGTTATAGGATGGAAACAAGGCTTTAAAGGAACATGAGCATTGCTAAACTAAAACACAACTTTTATATATATATATATATATATATATATATATATATATGTATGTATATATGTATGTATATATAGTATAATCAAAAGTCTCTCAACCTCTTTACAGACAAAATTTTGCAGACTACTGCGATCTCTAATGACCTCCTTGGTGGCTCACAGACCTAGGTTGAGAACCACTGTTCTAGAGTCTGAATCTGCGCTTTGTTCCCACACAAGAGACTGGAACGACAAGCTCCTCTTCAGCCAAGGGAACATTTCTCTAATTGAAGGGATCAGAAAACCGAAAGACTCTAAATCCAGCTTTCTATCACTTCAGCAGCAGAAAAAGCTGTGACATGCGCTCCTTTTGGATAGGTGCTTGGCTCTACACCGGGCGCTTTGAAGCGAGTCTGTGATCAGCTGCGTGGTAACAGTTGCGTTCCAATGCCTTCCGGTCTGATTGAAGGAATCCCAGCAAATTCCATCGAGTCATTAAATGTCAGTTGCGCCCCGTGGATGTAGACAGCAATGACAGCAATCCCTCATACAGAACAAGCATGTAACGACAGTGGAGAGGAAAACCTCCCCTTTAACAGGGAGAAACCTCCAGCAGAACCTGGCTCAGTACCAACGTCCATCTGCCACGACTGTCTGGGGGCTTCAAGAACACAGAGCAGAGACAATAAAAGAACAAAATTGATGTAAGAGTACTTTCTATATAAAAGAAAGTAAAAATGTTGATAACAGATCACAGAGGATGAACCACCAGTAAACCTGCAGTCTGAGAGCGAAGTGCTCTGTTTGGAACATAAGGAACAATCAGGCCTCTGATGTATGATTGGAGCTTAATTATTAAGAGCTTTATATGGTAGAAGCAGAATCTTAACTTTTATTATAGATCTAACAGGGAGCCAATTAAGGGGAGCTACAGCAGAAGAAATTGGATACCTCTTTTTAATATTCATCAGAATAATTTCTGCAGTGATTTGGATCAAATGAAGGCTTTAAAATACATTTTAGTGGACTTCCTGATAGAAAAAAAATGAGAGTAATCCAGCCTTGCAGTAACACATTGATGGCCTTGTTTCTCAGCATTACACCTTCACTTGTTGTTCAAATCTGTTTTTGTTTAAAACCGTTTCTGTCAGTTTTTGACGCATACCGATACACATGCTTGAGTTTATTTCAATTATTATCCTTTTTTTGATTAGGCCCACCTAAAAAGTGATTTTTGGCTACGACACTGGCTGTATGACAGTCTCATGACAAGCTAACAGCTCAACATCTGGGCCGCAGAGAGCATATTCGACAGTAGCAAGTCCTAGATGACTCCATCAATTGTTGACAAGCCCTACTAATCCACCTCATTTGCTTTTGCTGCTTCCCATCACATTTCTGCCTGGCTGTAAGGCAGGAAGAGAGACGTTGGAATCGAAGATATGATCCTTGCCAATCGTGACTCACGAAATAGATTACTTGAATTTCCTCATTTTCACTTTGCTATTTGGTCCTTCTCTGCATCCATGGAGCCTCCTATTCAATCTTCAGTCCTGTGTGATTTGGAGCTGTAGTTCAGGTATTATTTGAACTTTTGAGATGCTAATCAGCAGCTTTCAGCTGCACAGAATCCAAAATCAGAAGGGGTAATTGTCCAAGCAAGCAATGCCTCAACCAAAAAAAAAGAATAAGCAATAAGCAAGTTCTATATAATCTCTATAAAATGAGCAAATCAGAGCAAAAATAAAAGAGCTGTTCCAATATGCTACCAGTGTACTACCATGAGATTCTGGAGAATTCTATAAAAGTTATGATAGGAAGAATAAAATAAATCAATTGAAAGTCATTAGTCATATCTTCCTGTATTATTGTCCTAAAAGAAAAACCAGGATTGGCTTAAAATCTCTGTCAGCAGGTCAGGTTTCATGAAAAGGAAAAAAACATTGATCGACATTGTGATATGGATGTCGCTGGTATGAATCCTCTCATTAAGATCAAACCCAGCAAAGACCTGACAGGATGGAAGGAGTTTTAAAAAATTTACAGCTCAGAATGTATTTTCTGTCAAGAGCAAGACGAGCAAACGCTTTCAAAGAAAATGTGTCTCCAATGAACCAATGTTACTGCTAGTTTCAGTAGATTTAAATGCAGTAACCGGAGAGCAGAGTGTTAGCGGCTGTCTTTACAGAAACTCCAATAAGAAACACTCCTACATTAATGTTACCGAATAGACATCACTTCATATTTTACGACTAATGCTAGTGAAATAAAAATCTAATTTACATCCTTTGCTTCTAATAAATACTGGTTGAGTTGGAAGTAATTGCAATAAACTGTTCAAACTAATGAGAATGAATTGTTTTAAAAATCTATTCTAAGTGAGCTGTAGATAACTGTGGCATTGTGAGGATGGCTGAATAACTTCCACCATTACTGCTGCAGAAGTCAGGTAATAAAACAAGGGTCTGACCTGGGTGCTGGTTCTCCAGCCCCCGTCAACCGTAGCAGAATGATTTAACTAGGGGCAGCAGAAAAGCTGAGGAGCTGTCTGGCGTGAAAGAGAGCATGAAGAAAGTTCTCTGTGTTTTTTTTTCCCCCAACTAGTGAGGCTGCAAACTGGGAGCAAAGCAGCTTCTTGCACAGTTGCACCAGTTATGGCAACAACTGCTCCATTATGCTGGAATGCAGAACATTGGGCAGTCAAAAAACATTAAACACTTTGCGGAAATACTCGCACTGGCGCTGAGAGAAAAAACACAGCAACCACAATAATGAGTCAGCGACTCATTCAAACGCTGGCTCGTTTGTTTAGTCGCCAACCCACACAGCCAGCATAGTCACCGCTTGCTCATTGAACTCATTCATAAGCTGCTCGGTCTTGCAGTTTCTTGATGATTATTTCAGCTGATCCAGAAAATCCGCAGTGAAAGATGTGCAAAATATTTGCAGAATGTGCAGAGTCAAGAAAGGCCAGTGAAACTGGAAGTTTTCATATAACAGTGGGTAGATGCCCTGTTTGGAGACTGCATCAATAGGCACATAATTGATCATAATTACTTTTTTGGCCATTAAAGATACCATCCAACTGGATAAATTTTTTTCCCACTAACAAATGGGCACTGACGGCAAAACACAACTTAGTAAGGAAGCGTAAATTCCAGTTGAAATCGGCCATTGCATTTAAACACATCATCCTCTGGTGAATTTGCACTTTGGCCAATTACATTGGAATAAATACACTACAGTTGTATTTGATTTGCAAAGGCATCAACCATAGAGGTTTAAGCCAGAGTTTGACTACAAAGATGACCCCCAAGCCATGTTGAATGCTACCCAGCTGAAGGGAAAACAGATGATAACGTTAGCGAGCAACCTAAAAACCTAAACGGGTACAAATCGATTTCTGTTTAAATAGCTCTGTCTCATTGGTTTCCGTGCATGAAATGGGGAAATTCCCTATGTGGCCCTTATCTCATTACATAGTGAAAAATTAACTTGCTTACTAAAATGAGCTTAATAAATTTTAATAGATCACATAATAGGGTTTTAAAGCAAATTTTACAGAGGGAGTTTCAAACATTACTTTCAAGAATCAAGAAAAACATACTTTTTATGTTTAAAAAAAAACATGTTTCACAAACTAAAAAAACAAGTCCTAAAGAAGAAAAATATTTTTTAATCCAGGCATAATATACTGTACATATCTGAGTTAAAAAAAAATCGAATTACTGAATGAAAAGTGTCCAACTCCACTGCACATTTTTTTGAATACTTTTCCTCTTTGATTCATTTATTTGATTTATTCCCACTTCCATAGTCTCAGAACTTCCAGAAGGAGGAGTGCTTGGCCAGTTCATAACTTGACTAAAGTGAGATACATGCAAAAGAATTTGTTTTTTTAACGGTATAATCTGGGCTTCACTTCAGCTGGACTAAGGTGTATGTATGCATTTCAAAAGTAAAATTAAAGTCAGACCGATACAATCATTTTGTTTTGCCGGGTCTGAGCCATGTATACGATATTAAAGGGCCCTAGAGTATGACGCCAGCATTCCAATAAACCAATGGGAGGACCGTCCGCCTCTGTCTTTCCCCTCCCCATCTGAGCGCTGGACAATCTGTCACGCGGATTGACAGGAGCGCTGATCCATCAAGACCGCCGCAGGTCTCTGCAGCGTGATTGGAGACCGATACAAGGAAACTGGGGCAAAACACCCCGCACCATGCGTAAATAACCCCACAAAGCTTTGTTAAGTCCTCTCTGGTTTGATCCTTGGACTAAAGGAGATCCCCCTCTTCCTACTCTGGTGAGGTCTGGTGGGTCAAAGGTTTCCTCTGGAACTGCAAAGAAGAGAGTCCCTTTTCCAACACGTGTTTTGACTTTTCCCCTTTTTGCAACCAAACCCTCCAGTCTTTGACAGGCCATCAAAGACGTGCCCTGTCGTTTCCTTTTTTTTCTCTCTCCCTTCTTCGCGGCTGACGAGCCGAGCGCTTCGTTTTCTCCCCTTCGCGTTTTCCCATCGAAATCAAGAACGTGGCATCCTTTTTTTTGCACCTGGAACGGCTTCTTCCTTCAAAGAAAGTATGACTGTTTTAGTTTATTTACAGCCTGGGTGGAGTGAATCAGAAATTCTTTGTATTTCTGCATGCATGCATGTTCTCAAGTTTTACTGATCGGAGCGCTCTGAGCGCTCTGTGACGTTTCTGCGCTGTGTTTCTCTTCACTGGTAAAACTGTGAGCCTTTTTTATTTGATTGTAAGTTTCTGTATTGTCGTCCTTTGTTAACAAGCAGAGTTATTTGTTTGTAGAAGGTTTTGTGTTCCCACGCTATTTTGATGTACGTTTAGCCGTTTGTGTCAATACGCACACGGGGTGCTTCCCAGAGACGCGTGAGCCGAACGGACACTTGAATTCTTATTCTCCCATGTTCCTAAACCAGAATCTTTGTTAGCAGAAAGCTACATCACTGATAATAGCCACGAGGTTCTTGTTTGTTAAACAAAAGACCACGTGGTACCTCGCCTAGTCATAAAAAGTCGTAAAACCCCCCATTCGGCAAGTTGCGCGTTCAAGTCCGTGCACTGATTCCACGCATGCACGCAAGTAGCTGGAAACGTCCCGTGACGTCACCACTGGTCGCCATCTTGTTATGTAGTGTTAGCCTGTAGCATAGCTGTTAGCCTTAGCATTCTGTGTGTGTTAGTATTTTTCTTTGTCTTGGTGTGGTTAGAATAAATTAGTTGAATTGAATCAAATCTCTGGTTTCTTTTATTCTGAGTGTTTGTGTAAATTATTGCAAAGAAATAATTTCCTTCAGATAAGGTATTATGTAATTAGTTATAAACCGTTGGTTGATAACCTTCTATTAATTAGATATATATGTTTTAGCCAGGTTTTTATGGAAAAACTGGATGGTGCCTCGTTAATAATTTGGAGATAACTACATTAATAATTTATGAATTATTGATTTAATATCCTTAGACTAACCAGATAGACCATAATATAACTTTAACAATTATTCTTAATTGATAATCCCCTACACCTTACTTCCTGTAAACCCAGTGACTGTTTGATTAAAACCCTTGAGAAAAAAGCTCTCGAATGAAAAGAGGATTCCAATCAATGAGAGCACTGAAAGATTTTCCCTTTATTGTTTCTGATCATGGCGCTTAAATAGCCACTATACAATCAAGCTACAATGTTAATAGTTTGAACGATTCCATACTCTAGTTTTTATTTTTCCTCAAGGACAATCTGGGAAAGGGCTGTTTCTGTTTTCACATCATTAATATATCCAGACTCGCACAATGGAAATACACAAAGCAGGCGTTAAGACACAAACCCAGTCCCAGAAAATCCCACATACTGTAGAAAGGTTTTGAACAATTGTTGAAAAATCCATAAGTCAACTTTCTTAAATGCGTGTCCATTTTCAGTGCAGACTGTAAGTTTATCAGCAACTACAGGTCATTTTTGCATTCTCATCAGGGCCATCCTTTGAATTGAAAGCAAGAGAGAAAAAAAAAACATTTTTGAACTGCTGTGATCTTGCATCATTGTTCTGTTTTACATCTGTGGGGTATTGCTTAATGTAAGCACATCTAGTCTCCCAGCCAGCATCTTATATGTAATAGCCATATTCCATTGCTGTCCCTACTGGCCTGCCATACATTATTTACGAGTTTAAGAGTGTCTTTGAGCTATGCAAGGGCCCGCTCCAAGTTCAATAATGTATATGTACCCTAGCAACATACCAGTGGCTAAAAAAACTGTTTAAATAGCTAAATTAAAGGGGTCAAACCAGCCGTGGTATGTGAACGAGGTCCGTTTTTTATATTTTGCCCATTTCCTGTCATTGTGACTCCCCATAAAAAGTGAAAACTAATTGACATTTTAATCAAATCCCCTTCCAACTGCTTAACTGAAGCTGCTAAGGCGTCATCTGCAATATTAAAACCATCCACTGCATAGAAGTCCAATCCCATTTTCAACACTTCTCATCATTTAAATGAACTCCAGACTTGGTCACAAAAATGACATTTTAATCTGTGATATATTACAACCGTTGCCAAAATCATCTGCACACAAACTTGCCCATGGAGGTCCCTTTGAATCATCACAGTTCTGCATCATTACATAAGACATGTGAGTTGGAACAGTAAGCTCATGCCGCTTCTGTTAGTCAAGCAGTTTGATCAACATTATTTTTTTTCTTTTAAAAGACTAACCATAAGAATTTTGAGAATTCCCCTTCTGGTGGCAGATCAGTTTGTTGTAGTTAAGAATAAAATCTGTTAATATAGAATATAACCATTTTGAGTACTTTTGCTTAATTAGTCAATCAAATTCGTAATATATAATTATTCCAAAACAAAACAACAATAAATCACAACAAACCCCCACAAAATATGGTATTCGGGTCTGAAATCCTGTTTTGACACTATCTATTGTAAATTATAGAGTGATTTTTTCTTATAACTCTTCCTTATGGAAACACAGTTATACATCACTAAGCAAATCTGGGGCAGGGTGCAGCGTCTTGCCAGAGGACTCTTCAACACACAAGGGTCCTAAGCCTCAACAGCTGACCTTCTTCAGAGAGTGTGGCCATTCTAAGCCTGTTCTTTTGAGCACGCTACTGCATTCGTTCACATACACTAAATACTTAAGACAATGACCGAATATTCAAAGAAGGAACTCTGGCTTGGATTCGCCACCCAAATGTTATGGAATTAGTCTCAGAGCTATAGGTTTATGCTAAATCAAATGAATTTAGTTCATGTTAGTGTTATGCGTTGGTCTAACATTATGCTACTCTATGAAGATCAGGGGCAGAGTTAGGGGGAGGCTACTTGGGCTTGAGCCCCAGATGTTTTCTGAGAAGCCCCAAATCTTGATTTTACTTTTGAAGGAGGAAAATTGCCTCTCAGAAATAGGTTGCAGTATCAGAGTTTACCAGAGGGCCATCAGCAACGTAAGGTAGCCTTTGTACAGCCTCTGTGCAGGAAGCCCCTGAAGAAGAAATGCCTCGGCAGCTGCTTCTCAGCCTGCTTTGGATACTACTGTACTGTGTATAAAACACCTGCAGGAGAAGACTGTAGCTGATTTGGATATCGGGAACGTTTTTAGACAAAAAGTACAGATTGACAACAGCAGCTGTGGTGAAATGGATCATGATTCAGGTCTGTGAATCCTATTTCAAAAGTGCTTGCTTGTTAATCTACTTTAAGTTTTGGTAAAGAAAATGAATGGTGGCAAGTTAATCTTATATATATGGTATCATAAATATTAAAATACTTAGATAATAATCATAAAAATAAGTAAATATTAAAAAGGTAGATGTTCTCTGGAAAACTGAGAAATAACTGAAAAAGAGTATAGTAGTGTGATTTCATTTACTCTTTAGTTTTAAACTATATCATTTATTTACCTTACTTACCATATATTATATTTTTATTCATTTAAATATTCCATCTGAAAGAGTTGAAAAACTCACACTGTGCCGTCAAACATCAAGGTGATGAATACCTGTCTTTTTTTTTCTCTGGAATGACAAAAACCACTGATTGTGGACCTACATATAAACAATCAAATTAAATGTGAAATGCTCACCCAAGTTTGTGTAATCAAATATTGGGATTGCTGGGATGTTTTTCTGTAGGCTGAATCTGTGCTTTGCTGCCAGGAAAGGGGTCAATGCCCCACTTCATTGAAAGTTTTTTAAATCAGGGAACATTTCTCAAATTAAAGTGATCAGAAGTCGCAGAGACTTTGAATCAGCTATTCCCTGACCCGTAATCTTCAGCAGGAGAAAATAATGCAGCATATGAGTTGTTTATGTAATATGATTGGCACTGCACCAGGCTCTTTGGACTGTATCTGATCAGCTGCACCAACCACAGATCTGCCCCAAGGCTTCAGCGACTCTTCAGCCTGCTGTCAGCTCCCAGAGAGAGATGTGTTGAGTGCTGTGTTCAGATCTGAGTATGTCAATATAAATATTGATGTGCATCTCATCAAATGGTCATGGATGTGAAAGTTCTAAATAATAATGTTTGTTATAATAAAAACTACTTGTATGCATGAATGTATGTAAGTATGTATACTTGCACACAAAGCAAAGAAAGTGAGAAACTGAGCAGGAAAAAAATGTAGGACAGATTTACGTCTTAAGAAAATAAGAAGTTAGTAGCCCATTTGCTTTATATTATCTGCTCTTAATAGATGTGAGCTGTATTCCCTGGACCAGTGATCTAAGGGGAATTCAATCAGAAGGTGATTGATATTGTTAATAGTAGTTAATATTGCTGATCGAATGTTGTTTTGTTGCTTTGCTTAATCAAAGCATAGTGGGTGTAGTGCAGTGTCTTTCCTCTACTTTAAGTTGCTCAGAATTCAAAAACTGAGATGCCGCGTCATTCATATATTGAATTCCGCATCAATTAAAGCAAACACATTTTTTGCACATCAGTCATCTGGGCTAAGTCCCTGATCTTCTTCAGTCCTAAATCCGTCCCTGGTGAAGACCATCACTTATTTTCAGTGTTATATCACTGTCTTAGTATAGGTTTTTTTATGTATTTATTGAGCGCCTGTATAAATGCAGATAAATGTGAATACTATGTTTGCAGTTATAAACTGATTTACTCAGGATTGCTGGATCCAATTCAAGAATAAGGTTTGCTATGGTGAGTTAAACAGACAGACAGAGTGTCTGCATAGTGTGACATGAAATACCTTTTTTTATTGAGTCATTGCCTTAGGATTTAAATGGCATTCCATTTCATACCACGTTTGCTAAGTTCTTGTCACTGAATTTATTCAGGATGTTCGTGAACTCCAGGTTTAGCAGGAGATCAGACTACATTCTGCTACATCATCAGAGGAGTGAAAAGGGGATACTGTAGCAATACATAATTAAAGATGCATATTGTACTGAACTATTGAAATGCAAAGAAAGGTAATAGTTTGAAGAAGGTTCTCAGTTCTAATCCTGGCCTGGAGTCTTTCTGCATGGAGTTTGTCTCTGGTAGTCTGGCTTCCTTTCACAGTCCGTGAAGATGACTCTTAGGTTAACTGGTGTCTATTATTTTCTTTAGGTGTGACTGGCAACCTGTCAAGGGGGGAACCCCACTTCTTGCCCAATGATTGCTGAAGATAGGAACAAAAGAACCTTTGCACCATTCTACCTGGTCTAAGCTGGTCAGAATACACATACTGGACACCATAACCTGTTACCTGACTCAGTAACACCAGCATTCTTGCTTTGTTTCATGCAAAACCCATTTTGTCTGTTCACAGAACTTCTGGGTTTTCATTAAACCAGTGCTTCCCCAACCCCGTTTCTCAAGAGACACTGTTTCCCTGCTTTAAACACACCTGATTCACATGATTGCAGTTCAGTGAAAGTACGTTCAATGGCAATCAATTGAAGTCAGTTGTGGTCAAGCAGCAAAACATCCTCAAAGCAAGCAGAGCAGTTTGCCTTGATGAGGATGGTTGGAAAATACTGCTTTAGACTAATCCAAGGAGTTCAAGTGAAAGTCTGATTATGTTTGTGAGTGTAGGACTCAAATAGTCTTTTCTATAGCCACAATCTTATGGACATGATCACTCAAGATACTACTCTTTGCTGTAGTTTTTCAAAAGGGAACATTGGAGTAGGGCTGGTCGATATGGCCTCAAACCTAAATTGTGATATAATCTAAAGATTGTGTGATGACGATATGTATTGCAGTATATATATGTTTTTCTTTATATATGTCAAAATTATAACCACTCACACTTTCCAGATACATTGCAATAGAACAACTTTACAAAGGTTTAGAATGCAATTAAGTGGACATTTATTGTGCAGAATGCATTTAAAAATATTAAGCATTTTGCAGCTTGACATCATCAAAATGTATAATTCAGGTTTGTCGATATAGCAAAATATTCAGCTTTATATATATACATATACATATATATATATATATATATATATATATATATACACATTAGGAGTACACTACTGTTTTGTGTGAGCTCATGCTACTGTGTTGAGCAATTTATAAATTTTGGGGTGAAGATACGGCACATTTTCCACCATTTCATCACACTTCGACCAACAAGAAGCCAACAGTTTTGTTCCTGTCTGTATAATCTTGATAAAGTCGATAATGAACACAGCTCTGAGGGCATCCAGGACATTTCTGAGTGTAAACATGTCGCACATGTGATGTCAGAGCGTTTTTTTTCGCAGGCAGTGGTGACATTACGTAACCTAAAACCCATCATTTATGTCCACAAGCAAAAGCTCTCCACCTGGGTAAGAGTTTTTTTTTTTAAAAGAATGGTTTTTGATGCTGTAAATCTGCGTTTTCATGTGGATGAAAGGCTAAATCATAGAAAAATATCTGTGTTTGTAACATCCTATGTGTGGGGAAAAAAAACTGAGTCTCCTTTGTCAAGCAAGTTCGAACATTCTTTATTAAAGTATACAGAGTTTATCAATAGGAGCCATATACACACTCTGAAAGATGAAATGAGCTCAATCACAGTCCAATCTACCAACCTATCACCGTGACCCGGCCACTGTCTCAGACTAGAGTTGATTCACTTTTATTCACTATGACATTTGATCAGATACAGAATAAAAGTCTGGATCCGCGTGTTGTAGATAAGGACTCAAGTGAAAATACCCCCTATTCTCTACTAAACCATTTAATCCAAATGATCTCTGCCATAGATTTTCTTTCAGTCCGACACCTGTCAGTTTGGCCTGGGCTCATGGATGCACACTGCTATAAATCACCTGACCTACACATGCCAGGAAATTACTTAGGATTCAAAATGTTTTTAAATAACATGAAATAAATAAACCCCTGCATTAAAAGATATCCCCTAACTTTGGTGAAAAAGCCATTCTCCAAACAAAGCACCCGCTGTACATGGTTGCAGCTTTTTTTTTTTAAGATTGAAATCTGTGCTGTGAAAGAAATATATAAAAGAGAGAATAATGGTAGAGGAATCTATGGAAATATGAGGGCGGCAGGATGAAAGGGAAGTAAGAAACGAGGAGAACTGAGCTTGTCTCTACTGTAAAAGGCGAGAAAATCCTTGCGCCGTCTTAGAAGAAAATCCTTGTGCAGCGAGATTTTATCTCAGCAAGATAGTGAGCAATTTTAAATATGATCAGCTCCCGTGTGCTGGAAGCTCCTCAAAGGAACGGCGGCAAAGCCACAGCCACAGATGAGTTTCAGAGAAAGGAGAAGGGGGAAGGACGGAGAAGGAAACGAAGACAAAAAGAGATATTGGAGGTCTGAACCTCATCCTTCCTCAAACCAAAATTAGTGAACAAAAGACTGCATAAGGATACACACATATGTTGAACTTCAGGTCAGAGTTTTCTTATATTGTCCAATTTAAACGAAACACGGACAAAAAGGAACATAAAGCTAGACTTGGAATAATGTCAGTTCAACGTTAACACAAGAAAACCTTCCAAGAATTTTGTGGAGGAGGGGCAATGAAATATACAACAATATTTTACATTTATTACATGTTTTGTTTACTCCAAAGAATATTAACTAAATGGCCTCCATACAGTAAGTCCTTCACAGGTGCGCTGACGCGCCAAAGTATTCATAATCGTTTTTCAGTGAAGGAGACCTTTAACTCTGACCAGCTTCTCTTTCTCTACTGAAAAAAAAAGCATCCTAATAACAAGATGCTACCACCACCATGTGTCAACTTGTGACATGTTATATTTCCGGTGATGTGCAGAGTTTCTGCAGTTCCTCCAGAGTTTCCATCAGTCTTGACTGGTTGAGGATCTCCTTGCCCAGCCTGTCAGTTCAGCCTGACACGCACCTCGGTAAGCTTCTCGTTATACTCATATATTTTGAAAATATGCATTTAACATTGCTCTATTAGATGAATAAAGCTTTGGACATATCACCTAATACTGCTTTAATTTACCCTTGAGCTGCCTGGTAGGTTCCTTAGTCTTGATAATGATGTTTGTTCTCTAATATTCTCTAACAAACCTCTGAGGCCTTCACAGAACATCTGGATTTCTACTCAGATTAAAATGCACACAAAGTGATTAGATTAGCTAATTATGTTACTTCTGAAAGCAAATGGTTTAATTTCATTTAGGCATATTAGGAGAGATAGATACTAAATAAATGCATGCCACATTACAGAAAAAGAAAGTTGAAACCCTCAATTCACATCTTTTCCTTTCACATTGCTTGTCTGTAAAACACATTCCAGTAGTTTTGGTGTTTTTTGAGCAACTTTTGAGGAAATTCAAACAGTGTAAATATTTCAGGAAGGCATATCTCACTACAGATAATATCTTCACAGGACTAGTATAGTGTATACCCGGATTGTAGTCTGACAGCAAATACCGTACTCACACTGCCGTACAAAGAAAAAAGATATGATTATTGTGTTCAAGGCTTTAAAAGACGAGGGGGGGCAAAGAGATTAGAGTCTCATTTTATACAGAGCTAAACATGAAAAAAACATTTAATTTATTAAAAAAACTGATCTTTAACCTTTTTCAGAGGGATAGGAACCTGTCAAATAATGTTCATTAGGGCCTACTAGTCACTGTTCCCCTTATTGCACCTCTAAACAGGACGTGCCTTTATGAATTTTACAACTGTCAAAGCAATGCTTTAAAGCTGGCAGAGTAAAAGAAATTGTGCTTCCTGTACAAGTGCTGGGCTAAAATGTGGGCTTGAGACAGCTTGAAGATCTTGAACAGTCTGAGTGGTTCGTGCTCAGAGGCAAGGTCCAGTGTGTCCGTATGTGGATCTGAAGAGGGTTCAGCCTGGCCGCTTGCTTTGCGGTGCCGTGCACTCCCACAGCGCAGATCAGCCTCTTTTTCAACACTTAACTATGTGCAGCATCTTGCAACTTCAGTTGAAACGAGACATGAGAGAAAACGATACTGTCGGTAAGACTCATTGCGGTCTGCAATCCAGCTGCGAAGACGGAGTGATTTAGCGGACATCGTGCAGTGAGGTACCTTCTCCAGCTGCTGTGTTTAAACTCTCCTCCTAGTGGGTGCTGTGCCCTAGAAATAACATTGGAGGGGCTTAGGCTGACCCTGATTTTTGCGGGCGGGCCGCATCAAGGGCTGCTGGACAAACGGGTGTTGAAGAGCGAACACCCGAAGCAGCTGGCTTTAAGTCATGGTGAGGCTTGGCCAACAGCTTTGGGATTACACAGGTCTATCATTGTCCAATACTGAGAATACAGAAGAAAAGTAGCAGATTTTGGCACCTTGTTTGGTTCTTTTATATCAAATTGAAAAAAAAACATAATAATGAATGTTCACTCGTAATTCTAAACTCTATAAAAAGAAATAAGACGTAGAAGAGAAGCTTAGACATACATTCAATTTTTTTGTGCCAGTTTACTGGAAACATGTTTATTTAGTCTACAAACACAAAAGAAAGTGTTCTAACTTTAGAAAGGGTTAGCCTGTAAATAGGCTGGAAAAATGAGAATCTTGATCGCAAGGTCGACTCATGGTAGAATAAATAAGTATAGTAAACTGAAATATCTGACTAGTACAAAAAGTACCACAAGTGAATACTGGAGTAACCTCACACCGTAAACAAAAGAGCAAGCTTGGATGTATTGATTACCTATTAAAAGTAAATACATCTGCAATTGTGAAAAGTAAATAGAGATAAAACATTCATGTAGACTGGTATGTTTTATGTATATAAAATTAGATCTAGACTTTGAATGGCTCATTCTTGTGTTGAGAGTTTTCTGCATGGATTCTGAATGTTGTCCTCTTGCATGCTTGGGTTCTTTCCTCCCACAGTTCAGTCCTGTCCGCAGAATTTCAGATTACTAGCGATGTTGACTCTGGAGCTTATGCACTGAACATGCTCTTTGAACTGTCAAAACATTATCTTACCTGAGCTGGACATCTGTGAAAGTCCTAGAGTTACTATTTGCCTTTTTGGCTGCTTCTCTGATTACCTGTGCACCCCAATGTCTTGGGAACTTTGCATCTGTATCGTGTTTTTCTTTTTATGAATAACAGAATTTACAGTAGGCTACTCTGTTACGTGTTGAAAGTGACAGCAGTGTCCTTAAGACAGAAGTTTTATGACTGAACTTTGTGTTTAGGAAAGCAGCTAATCCAGGGGAGCAACTTCAAAAAATCTAAACCTAATGCAGCTGAAATTGAAATCCTAAGCCTGTTTTTAGATGTAAAAGATCAAAACAGTGATCTATGACACTGCAAAGCCTGTTTTTTCACTGTGAAAGCAACATACCAGATGGTGATGGCTTTTTTTACATTGAGGTCCACATTAATTTGATTATTAAAATAGTTATGCACTCAAGATAAGAGTATTTATGGTGATTATTCATTTTTCTCTCCCTATTCCTTAAATCAAAGCAAGCATAGCAGGGGCTCTTCCTCTTAAGTATAACTTGACTACGCATGCAATGAGCAGAATTATCAGATTTAAAGTGTTAAAAAGTATCACTGGCAATGAAATTTTTTTTTTAATATCTTTAACATCGGCCTATAAAACTCTTTCGGCTTATTCCGATACTCATCCATTTAGAATGAATCTGACCCTTTCACCATTTGTCAGCGTTTCTCTCATTCTTTGAGCCTCAAGTTTATCTAAATTCATCATTCCGCCAGAGTTAAAACTATAAATATGCAGTTCATTTGTTAGCTTTTTTTTTGTAAGAACTCTAAGATTTGTATTTTCATCCAAGCATCAACAACTGAAAAGTGGATCTTAAGCAGCTGCAATGCAGTATTTCTGTATAATTACATACGGAAGGGAACTTTTTTTAAAATGTGGCAGCCATACACAGATATTACAACGCCTGACAATCAAAACGCAATAGGTATCTACGTCTCTCTGCTTGGGTTTCTTACCATATGGCCAGACAGAGATTTAAAGAGAAGATGCAAAAGCAAACAAAGTGGATTAGCAGCACTTGGCAACAACTGATGGTGTCATTCAGGACTGAGGAATATCCATCCTATATCATGTGATGACTTTGAAACTGTTATACAGTCTCTTTGGTCAGAGGCTTCTTCGTTTTTGTTGCAATACTGACTGCTACCAGAGATCCTTCCTGCCCACAGCATCACCAACAGCTGCAGCTCTTTGAAGATACTTGGATGATACGAGTTGCAACATATAAATCCCCTTTGTTACAAATTAAGCATTTTGGAATTGAACCGGTGTGATAATTCTTGCAAAAGATGAGTTAATATGTAAAAATAAAAGCAAAATAACAGCAACGATAGCCAATAAAGCAGAAATGCAATGAAAGAAAACGAATTGTGTACAAAAGTGTCAAGTAAAGAAGTACAAATACCTTTTCTTACGTTATCTCACTTAAAGTGCAACTTGGTCCCGAGTCAGTTTTTTTCTTTGCTGTTAAAATGTAAAAATGAGCGTCTAACAGTGATGTCTACATGTTATTTTTTGGTATATTGGTAAATTTTTGTAAAAAATATACATTTTCTACTAAAACCATTAGTGGAGTGGCCTCTTCAGCTTAAAACTTTACAGTGCACTTGAATATGAATCAGGTATTGCTAATGCCTTAGCCGTTATTGTAAACGTCGGACTTTATTGCTGACGACAGCCAACCTGCTGCTGTGGGGTAAAAAACAAGTCCGGTCTCAACCACACCTCTGTAGGAAGTTGGAATAGCAGGGAAGTGTTAAAGCGGAAAAGTAGCTGGTGGAAGATTAGTGAAGGTGGAGAATTGTTCTTTAAGTAGAAATTTGGGATATTTATACTTCACTGATGAAATTACAGATTAGCCTTTTTTTTTCTTCTACTGCTTAATTTTTCCAATCATATATCTGTACTCTCCACCCCTTACATTTTAAAAATAGCCTTGTTAGTCCTGTTTCATTTAGTCTTATCAATTTAAAAGAAACAAAAAAAAACTTATAACAAAATGCACCAATTGCATAGAATTTGACTATTCATCATAATGTTAAACATTTACTATTCTGACACCCTGGATCCATCACACATTGTCAAGGTAACTGAATATTTTCCGTATTTCTCCCAAGAGAGCTTTTCTACAGTTACATCTGTCTCAAGTGGAAGTTAGTAAATCACTAAGTTGTAATGTTAATTATTTTATGGATATGACTAGTGTTGTGTCTATACAATTGAACTGCACAATGTGCATGCAATTTGTCTGGCTGACATCAACAGTCTTGAATAATAATTTAATATTAACACGGCTATTAATGACATTGAATTGATTAATGTATTAAATCAAGTTGGGGCACCACACTGGAAAATTCAGGAGAATGTTAACATAAGCCAGACAAATTCAGTCTCTTTTCTAAAGGGTGAATAATTATATATTATTCAGTGCATGTGAAATTCAATAATTTCACATGCACTGAATAAAACAGGGGACCTTCTCTTTAAAATATAACAGGGTTTATTAACATAGCTGTTTTAATCTTACAGATGAACACGGTGACAACACCCGATCTACTCTAAATCATGCAGTCTACAAACTATTTTAAAAGTGTGTGTGTGTGTTTGTTTGTTTGTCTGCAGGGGTTGATCTGGAGTCAGGACACAGGGTTAATGGTACTCTTTCTTAACAAGACATGCAACCGTACCATATCAACAAAATGAAAGGATACAGTATTAAAAGATAGGAGATATAATACCGCTTTAGCAAGATCCAGTGAACACAAAAAAAGCATACAACAGCAAAAGCCAGTGTGCTGCGACACTACCAACAATGAGCAAATGGTTGTTTAACAATTACAGAAGAATCAATTAAACCATTTCACACAAGTCTAAACTTGTGTTTTAAAACCTCGTACAGAAGCCTACACCCTACCCAGACAAACTAAATTTATACTACTGGTGATGGCTTCGTCCTCACTGCCAGTCCAAGGCGAACGATGAAGGGAGGAGGAACAATCCAAACGGGCCAAGTCCGTTAAGGAACATCAGTGCAAAGTTGATTTTAAAAGAACGCGTTCAGATGCAGGCAGCGACTTTAGTCGATCCTGTCTTTAGAGAGCTATCTTGGTATAGCTCAGATGCCAAGCAGACCTCCTGGCTACAGAAATGGGAGGACAGGTAACTTGGCAAAAATAATGCTCCGGAGGTTTAGAGAAATGGTTCTGTCCTGGCCTGCAAGTTGGAACTAAGGGGAGATTTTGCTAGCAACGATTTGAGTGTCCCCGTCACCCAATATAGGCATGGAAAGACAATGGCTTCTTTAGCACAGTCCTTTTAAGAGCCCCCCTGTGATTACCGGCCAAAGACTAATTAGAATACACTGAGGGAGGTGCGAGCTCTGTCATCATCACTAGTCACAGGCAAATGAGAATGAGTTGATGGCGGTGCAATTTCTGTTGTCACTGGTCACAGACCAATGAGGATGAGTTTAGGGCATGCAAAAGGATGCTGGAGACGGCATATGATCATGGAAAATGAATCCCCGCACTAGTCCTAAAAGTTCATATAAATAGATGGATCACATTAGATTTAGATAACGCTCCTCAAATGTTAGGATTAAAAAATGACTCAGGTTAGGATTAAGTAACAATAGCAATAAATCAACCAGGCTAGCCAATCAGAGACGCGAAAGGCAGAACAGCTTTTTAACGGGTACCATCCAGTATGGACGCCAAATAAGAAATACATATATGACACGAAGAAGAAACCTTTGCTTGGTTCTTCCGGCGTGGCTTGGATGTATGGTTGCGCCCTTGTCGGCCATGTAACTGCAGTTTTGTCCCCCGCAGTTATGCAGAACAATGGCGGGAAGATTTGAAGGCCGCTTGTCATTTTTAACAGATTACAATTTACAACCCCGACCATTTGGCGTGGACATTTTTAACTTTACGCGCGGATTACTGATTTAATAAATGAATAGTAAAAAGATTCCCATGAAGGCATCTAAGCATAATGTCAGACCGGTAGGCTTTGGAATGTTACTGTTACCAGTGCGGCTGGTTAAAGATCAGCTTAAAAGAGGCAGGTGTCATGCCAAGCACCCATTCAGAAGGAGCGTATGGCAGCAGAAGCGATAGGAATCTGGGTTAAGAGAGTCTTTCCGAGTACTGACCACTTCACTTAGAGAAATCTGTCATGGTTTAAGAACTTTGGCTAAAGTTCAGCTCTTAATTCCAGTCTATCTAGCATCTATAATTATACTTTGGTATTAAATGTGAAAAACTTTGACACCTCTTCTTGGGTACATACTTTTCCTCCCTTGGCAAAGTTTTTAAATATTCAACATTGTTAAACTGGAACATGATGGGTTTGTGGCCAGAATTACAAGGTAAGGCAAACTACTTTATCTTGCAGACATGTTGTCAGCAAATATATTTACAGAACCTAAGGTGCTATAATAGAAGGAATCCAATACTACAGCAGTTCTCTCTTTTCGAACTAAAGTTGCACATATGCAAAGCTACTGCAGCATTAAACTGAGAGTGTCCTTGGCAGAATGTGGCTTGAGCACATAATCATAACTGATTACGGCCTCCTCTGTGAAGTGGGAGGAACCACAAAGCTGACAAGGACGACTTGGAGTTTTTAATACACGCAAATATTAAAACAGAACGGTTTCTGATTTTAATAATGTTTCTGTCATAACAGTGAAATTAGAATAAATGGCTGCCCTTTTGTAAATCAAATCCTACAATATTGGTTTCCTCTGCACTTTGTGTTAATCTGCCTTATCAAGCCCAATTTCAATGGGGTACAACAGAATGAAAACGAAAGTAGAGCTAAGTCTGGGAGGAAAAAGGATTTGGTTACTGGAGTTTAAAGGAGGTAAGAATTTATCCTTTATTAGCCAGTTAGTTTTTTTAAACAAGCATCTGATGTTTGTTAAAGTCCAGAAGAAATTAAACAAATCGCAGTACCAACATATATATGATGGAAAAACAAATTTTTTCATCATACTCACATCAATACAAATAATTATTATTTCCTTGACTGATAAGACCCGTACCATTGGACGACAAAAATAGGCCATAAGATCATGGGCGTGTCATGTTTTTAGGTTGAAGGTCCCAGATGCAGACAGCACTTTAGCAGAAAACAGGCTCTTTTAATGATACAATTGTTAACTTACAAAAGTCAGAGATCATATAGCCAGAACAACAAGGGAAAGGGAGACACAACTTGTCACAATGACACACGACTAGTGTGGCCAAACTAATGACAACGGCTCGAAAAAGGGACAGGGGAAACAGAGAGATATAAATACGCAGAGGTGACTATCAGGGAAACAAGGAACAGCTGGGGCCAATAAGGGACATGCAGACTGATAGAGACAGAAAAAAACACCACATCATAACTGGGTGATGAAACAAATGTACCAGAGAAGATCTAAGCATTTATTTATTTTTAAGAGGAATAAATGCTTTAAAAAACTCTTCTTTTTTTTCAGATAATTGTGGATTTATGCACTGGCACCTAGATCCTTGCAATTAAGAGAAATGTTCCAAGTTGAAATTATTTGTGTAATGTTTATGACAAGTACCAAAACTGTCTTTTTAAATAAACAACTGGGGTGTTGCCTAGCAAAGTGGTTAGAGCAGGGGCCTCATAAACAAAGGCATCAGTCCTCTGGATGTCCAGGGTTCAAGTCTAATCCTTGTGTACCTTTGCCGTATTTCTTTCCCCACTTCTCTCCCTCCTCCACACAATCCACTGTCAAATAAAGGATGCTATGGCCATGACACGTTAAAGAAAATTCAAACCATCTTCCCACAAGTGAATACTTTACAGAACCACCTTTAAAACAGCAGTTATCAAACGAATACTAAAGAAGAAGAACTTAGACAGCACTTTGATGCAAAACTATAGACCAATCTCTAATCTCCCAAAAATTATTGTTCCAACAATTAAATAGCTTCCTCGCAATGAACTTTGATATTTATCAGTCTGGTTTTCGTAGGTACCACAGTACAGAGACAGCCCTAATCAAGGTTTTCAATGATTTCCATACAAATACTGACCGTGGTATAACCACAGTAATGGTACTATTAGACCTCAGTGCTGTGTTTAACAACTTTGACCATGATATATTACTAGAACGTCTAGCGAGCTGGGTCGGACTCTCTGTTACATTACTCGACTGGTTCAAATCCTACCTTAAGAACAGGAACTTCTTTGTGTCGATTAGCCAGTTCTCATCACAAAACACAGATATCACATGTGGGGTCCCCCAGGGCTCCATTCTAGGGCCTCTCCTATTTAGCATCTACATGCTCTCACTAAACCAGATTATAACCACCAACAATGTTAACTACCACAACTATGCTGATGACACTCAGCTTTATATCTCAATGTCACCAGGTGATGTTGAACCCATCCAAATCCTCAATAAATGCATTGAGCAAATTAACAGCTGGATGTCCCATAATTTCCTGCAACTGAACAAAAACAAAGTCGAAGTGCTTTTCTTTGGACCCAAAAAGATCGATTAAATATCAGTTCACAGCTTCATTGGGTCCAACTAGAAACTACTAACCAGGCCAGAAATCTAGATGTAATAATGGACTCAGACCTGAACCTCCTGGGTCACATAAAGGCAATAACAAGTTCAGCTTTCTATCACCTGAAGAACATTTCTAGGATTTAAGGAATGATGATACTAGGAGACCTAGAAAAACTCATCCATGCGTTCATCTCTAGCTGCCTTAATTACTGTAACAGTATCTTCACAGGTCTATCTAAAAAATCAATCAGACAGCTGCAGCTGATCCAGAATGCTGCTGCTCGTGTTCTTACTAGAACCAACAAAGTAGAACACATCACCCCAGTCCTAAAGTCCTTACACTGGCTCCCTGTAACTCAGAGAATGAACTTCAAAGTGCTTTTATTAGTTTATAAATCATTGAATGGGTTAGCACCAGAGTACATTAGAGATCTGCTATCGCGGTACAAACCATCCAGATCCCTCACGTCCTCCAGGTCTAGTTTACTGGGTTTTAAAAACTATGAGCTTTCTTCAGCAAGATCAGTTAATGAACTAAAATGTGTTTTTTACTCACTTGTCCCTACATTGTTGTATGTTCTTGATTATTTTCTTATTGTAATTGTGGCCCCCAGGACTGTTTAGGTATAATACGATGCCCCCCAATTAATTTTCATTTTAAATAACCCTTTTATTTGACTACTAATGTTTCTTAATTTTGGCTGTGTACTATTTACCCGTTTCTGGTGCTATGCTAATTTGCGCCAGAAGATGGCAGTAGTGGCACGGAAGTAGGAGACTAACGTCCCAGTCTCGCGCAGAGTTAGCTCAGTTCTGCGTAAGGTTTTCAACTGAAGTTCACGGAGGCAAAGCCGCGTCTGAAAACTATATCTGTTTCTGTTTATAGGTGGGTTAAGTACACTAAGCACTGTATGAGTAACATTAGTGGGACTATTTGTAAGTTTGGGACGATGTTTTATTTATTTAAACTGTATTTTTAGGCTGTGCAAAACGTTAACTGCTAACTACCGTTAGCGTCCAGTTAAATATACAAAACGTTACTGCTAACTACCGTTAGCGTCCAGTTAAATATACAAAACATCACTGCTAACTACCGTTAGCGTCCATTAAATATACAAAACGTTACTGCTAACTACCGTTAGCGTCCAGTTAAATATAGCCGTTGGTAAATAAGTACTTTTATTGTACTGGAGATCTGTAATTTGTAACGTTGATGTCAAGTTTAAGGTTGTTTTTCTTTTTGTAAAAAACATGTTAGACTGTAAGACAAGCAACTGTGTTATAACTAAAATATGAGTCTGCATAGTGTAAAGGCAGAGTTAGCTCAGTTCTGCGTAAGGTTTTCAACTGAAGTTCACGGAGGCAAAGCCGCGTCTGAAAACTATATCTGTTTCTGTTTACAGAATAAAGCCCAATGTTACATCCCAGCCGGTGTCTGTCTTCACGGGGGTAACATAATGCTCATTTGTATTCTAATCATCAAACTGATTTATGCTGTGAACCAGTCTTAATCATGTAAAGCACTGAATTGCCTTGTGTTGAAAGTGTGCTATACAAATAAAATTGCCTTGCCTTCAGGCACGTTTCCACTATCAGAGCTTCAGTGTAATTTGAAAGGGACTTCCCGATACCAATGTGTCTCCACTTCATTGGGCCAGGCTATTTCATGAGTCAACGTAGTACTGAATGGGGGTATATACTTGAAAATGGCCCGATCGAGTCAAATCAAACACAACAATTAGTCCTGCAGTTCCCATGTCGATTCAGTCATTTCTGCTGCTCTTTGTGCCTTGTTCCACTGATCAGTGATGCTATTTGCTGCTGAAACTGTGTGGTTTGCGGGTAGCTGATTACTTAAGAGGGCCGACTGTGTATGGGGACACGGTGGCTGAGAGGAGCGGGCAAAGAGAATTACCTTATTAGAAATAAAAATCTGGTCAAATTACCCGGACGTTCGGATAGTGAAAACATGCCTTTTAATTGCAGTTCAGCTTTGAACGTCTAGACACTGACAATCTTATTCCCTCTTTTTCAAAACAACTCAAGTTCAACCAGGGAGATGAAAAATTTTCTAGGCATTTTTAAAATCTTCCATGGATTCTTTATTTGATTCTGGCTTTGACTAGGCCATTTAAAAAAACAAAAAACAAATGTGTTTCTATCTTAACCTTGCCATTATAGCTTTAACTGTATGTTCAGAGTTGTTGTCCTATGCTTCATTCACACCGCCCCATGCGTCAGCTGCGGCAAGATTACATGTAAAGTCTACGGTGGAGTACGTCAGAGGTCCGTCAAGGGCTCTGCGTTGCGTTGAATACGTTGGCTCCGTCAACGACGCTTGTGTTTCATACGGCAACGTACCACTCATGCGTTACAGAAGTTCAGCAAGCTTAGCTTTTGACGGATCCAACGGAGTTAACGCAGTGCGGCAACCAATCAGAGCGTCTCACTGTAGTTATGTCACTATTCGCCGTATCTTGAATGAAAACATTTTCAACCAACGCAGATTTAAAAAATCATAAATAACACTCACCGAAGACAGATGGACAGGCGCTCCTAAACAGCAACAGAGAACCTGTAGTTGGTGTCCTGGTGGGAGATTTAAGCTCCGATGCAGCCCGGGAGGTCGTAAAATTAGGTGCGGGACAGACGGAAGTAGAGCTGAAAGCGAACCTCATCGATACGCAACTCCTGGAGCAAATGGTTAAACTCCCCGAACTCAGAACGCATCTGAATAATGGGCGCTGATGCACCCGATGTCAACGTTGTCTAGCTTTATCTAGCAAATAAAGCCAAGCCCCTCTCTCGTTACAATCCACCATAGTTCAGAACGTGCGGCAACAGAGGAAGCCCCGTCCATGCATTGTTTTTTCCTCAGAAGCAGGCTATGGAAGCCAAAAGTACATACGTCAAACTTCAATGTCAAGGCTCACCATAGTCTCAAGTTTGTAGGAGGGTCTAACTGGTTTTCTTTCAAGATCTATCTGTAATTACCTTCATTCATCTTCTCATCAACTCTTCTGTTTCTTTCTGGGGGGTTTTTAAGAAGAGGCACTTAGTATGGGCTTAATATAAGGCCATATATATTTCACAGATATATATGAATGTTTGCGGAAAAAAACAGCGTTTGCATTCATAAGTCAAATCTGTATGCAAAATAAAAGTTTGCAAATGTGTAAAAAGGATTTGCATGGTTGTAAAAAAAGTTTTGCATTTGTGGAAAAAATACACGTGCTTTTGCAAAACTTGCTGTTTACAGATGTGACACAAAAACCTGCATGTGACACTCTGAAGTTTCGGTTGTGAATTATGTCCCTTTCTTTAAACATCTACCTGATTGGATGGTGACAAATCAAAGTGTCCAATCAGAGAGCAGACGGTTTCCAGGCCTGTCTCACCGCTGCAAACTCTTAAGGTGGAGCAGAGTTCCGAGATGGAGGAAGGCGCGAGCTCGTCTGCTACTCAGGTACGTTATAATTTATGATATTGTCGAAATTAAAGTTCACATTTAACGTTAGCCTACATTTAAATTTAAATAGCACAAAATAATCTTGCTTAAGCAAATTGTTTATTTGATAGCAGACAACTGAACATAGCCTACTTATAAACTATTTGTTAATAAGCCTGTTTACGGAAGAGCGTTATAACGATGATTACGTTTACAATGTATTATAATTTTCAACAAAGTGTGTTTTATTATTATGTTGGTAGCTAAGAAATAGCTTTTCCTAGCTAGCCATGTTGTAACCCCAAGCTAGCATCTGCACCGGGGTTTCGTCCGACATTTTTGGGAACCCAGCTAATGTTAAGAGTATGTTGAAGTCATCAGTTGTTTTACTATCTCTCCGATGAAGTTGTCTTAGTATAACGGTCCTCGAGGGTCAGTTTCCTGCACGTTTTGTTTTAGCAAGTTTTTCTTGATGAAACAAACTTCCCTCAAATGAAAGGGTGTATTTAGGATTTGATGTCTGTTCCAGAAAGCTGGTAGCCTGACGTAGCCATACCATTTCTAATCAGAATGTGACTGATCTGCTCCATTGGGCTGTGATTATGGGGCGTGTTTTAAACGAAACATAAAAGAAAATGCACGTTATCTGATCCTCTTTTAAAATTCTTTTTTTTTATTAATGCGCTGCTGACACCACGTTGTCCGTGCGTCCTCTCCCTTGCATTTTTTTTCTGTTGACTTACAACATTAATAGCCTATAGTTAACTATATCTATATCTATCTGCCTATAGTTAACACCGCAGTAACTTTTTACAACGGTGTTACAGCGGAGGACAGGAGAGCGGCCCTCATCTGTTTTCTTCCGCTGGGCAAATTAGCACCCGGCGGAGCACCTGTCTAGGAGAAGCGTCTTATGTGCGGCTTTATTTCGCCCCATCAATCCGAATAGGTGTGTACATGGACGTCAATCGGGATGACGATCGGACAAAACCACAGTCCCTCTCAATCCGAATTGATCAATTGATCCAAATGAGTTTGATCGGGTCAGTGTAATCTGACTGGCATGTTTACACGAAGCATTTTTAGTCCGATCAGGCTTTTAATCTGATTACTTGTGTCCATGTCGGGACTAAGTTCGGCTGGCACCCAGGCTATAAAGCTGGAGTATGGTCGGGAAACAAACTTGTCCAATTCCAGCAAAACGAAGAATGCGTCACCCCAAGTCTGTTACCATGGTAACCGACTCCGTAAAGGGAATCTCCTCGCTCACCTATGCTTGCTGACAAGTTCCCTGATTTCATACCAGTCTCAACCTTGTGAAGCAGCTGTCAGACATCGCTTGTCACCACCACACGGTTCCAAAGCTGCAAAAGCTGAATTAATACAAGTATTACACTAATAATAATCAACAATAATGACTTAATACAATCATGATTTACGCAGGAAGAAGATTTAGCAGAACTCGAACAGACATGTTATTTCCTGATCAATATCTCGTCAAACAGTACCGTTTTACATTCTCGGATTCTCCGGCTGTAGATAACAGACCTGACACATCGGGTGTAAGCTGGACATTATACAGTCAATGGATGTAAAAGACAACGTCACAGTAATTTTTTCATCATATTTTGAAAATGGGAACTTTCTTTATAATGTTGAAAACAGAATATTTTAGAAAGACAATCAAGTATTGACATCATTTTTATTTTGTGTATCAATGACTGTGAAATAGACACAAGAGTGTCCAGTCATGGTCTAAAGTAATTGCACATAACTTTTCTAAAGGATGTCTTTATAGTTCATTTTTAAATTGCCTCTATGTGTATTATTAAGCAGTGGCATTTACGGTACTCTAAATTCAATTAAGATTCTATGCACCAATATTTTAACCCACGTAGTCCAGCTTTAATTAGGTTAAATATCCATTCAGAGGACCAGTGGATTCAAACTTCCACATTGACTAGGGCAGCAGCAGTAGTGTTTGTGTCTGTAATGGTAAAATTTGGTTTCCCACAGTTCTTCGGATAACAGATATTTGCTATGTTGATGATGTAATGTGACATATCCCATTTGGTTCTGTGAACTAATCTTGCTATTGTCCTCTGATTGCTCTGACTGTTCCTTCTCTCAGCAAATTGATATCTTCAACCTGTTTACGGTTACATAGAGAAGTGTAACTTTGGATTTGTCAGAGTACATATTTCAGGAGAGATGGGTACATGCTTACATATTTTGTTATTGTTTGTCATAATAGGGGGCTGTAAACTCAGAGGAAGCTGGTCTACTTCTCTCTAGCACGGGGGCCTACTCTGACTCCATGGTGAGTTGATTTCAGTTGTTTGCATATGTAACGAAAAAAATGGTCTAAGTTAATTTATTTTGTGTAAACAGTTGGGTGGCAAATGCATTACAATGAATGTACAAATATCTGTATAATATTCTTAATTGTTTCTGATGTGCATTGGCACATATCAAGCTGCTTGTGCAATATTTTCCATCAATAGTAGTATCAATAGTTTAATAATTCCATTTCCTACTTATCAGGTGGATTTAGGAAGACAAGTCCTACAACAGTTGCAAAACAGACTGGAACAGGCCTGCCTGCAGCAGCCATTGGACCTTGACCATGTGGAGTTCCTCACTACAAGCACAATGACTCTGATTCTCTCCTTTTCAGCTCATGTAAATTTTCCACTATCGGTGGGTTAATTGGAATTGTTTCTGGTACAACTTGAAATTTTTAGGACATGTATTTCTTTACAAACATTTTCTACTTAAAAGTAATAAAAACCTCTGTATCAATACATCCGATATGTGATGTTGGTAAGGAGTTATTTCTTTTCTTTTCTAAAACATTTTTCTAGGTACTTGATGGTCTGGAACAGCTTATTGCCCTCATCCAATCTGAAATGGACAGGAGAAGGCCAGCCATTCTACTCGACAAGATAGCTAGTGAACGGGGGCGCCCCAGGTTGAGCATTTCTGAAGACCACCTTCAAGAACTAATTAAGATGGACCTTTCTGTGCCCTGTATCTCCAAGATTCTTGGTGTATCAGTAAAAACGATCCACCGTAGAAAGAGGGAATGGGGCCTTTCAATTAGAGATACCTACAGCTCACTGTCAGATGATGAACTTGATGGCTTGGTATCAACAATCAAGCAACAATCAAGAAATCTGGGTCAGTTTGACCTGTTGACTTTTCATGCCACAGCCTTTTCTGAGTTTTTGTAAATTCTTTTATTTTAAGGATTTTTTTTCAGTTCCCCTCCATGTTTCATACAGAGTAAGTTATAATCTGCATTTAGTTATCAGTGAATGAACATGGCAATGTAATATTATAATTTAATGACCTTGCAGATGGAAGTTGATCATTAGGATAAGTAAAAGCCAGATGCTTCTCAACAATTTAAAAGTAAAAGGACTCTGAGATTTGAACTTAAATTAATAAAATGGAATACCTCCAGTAGAGGAAGTTTGTTCCAATAATTGCTCACAATGTAAGGAGGATTAATGCTCTACTGTAACATGCTGAGGACTCAGTTAAATGAAATAAAGTTATCATTCATTAAATGTTAAGTTATTCTTGATACAATGAGAAAGCAAGGGTGAAAACTATTTAATAAGATGCATCGTAATAGTGTTTAATGTAATGGTTCTCCATGCAAGTGTGTCAGATTTTTGACTTAAAAACTGTACTATCAATTTACATAAATATCAGATATAATGTTTGGTCATTCTTTTTCAAATATGTCTTGTTGCAGGCCACAGAATGGTGAAGGGACATCTGAGGGCACTGGGCCACAGAGTGCAGTGGACCAGAGTATGGGATTCCATGCATCGTGTGGACAGTGCAGGAATACTTCAGAGGATGGCAAATCTTGGTTGTGTAGTCAGAAGGGCATACTGTGTTCCTGGTCCTCTGTTTCTTGTACATATTGACACCAACCACAAGTTAATCAGGTGAGTTTAATGTACAGTAAAAGTAAAAATAATTATCACACCCACAGACTTATGTAACTGTGGTATATACTTAATGGATTACAGTGTTAGCAGTCCTCTTTGTGTCTATTACTGTGCAGATATGGGATTGTGATGTTTGGTAGCATCGATGGCTTTTCAAGAAAGGTTTGTGTTCCCTATCATTTCTTTTGTTCCTCACCCTATGCTTTTTAAGTCACTGAAATTTAATAGAAGCAGGAATGGCAACAATTTTTACTTGTAACCAACCTATTTGACTGGCTGTCGGAGTAAATACAAAATGTGTTATCATAGATCCTGTACCTGAATGCAGCTAACAACAACAAGGCATCTACAGCTCTGGACTTCTTCCTTGAAGCTGTAGAGCGCCACGGCTGTCCATCTCGGTATGATGCAGATTCATATTTGAGTTAAAGAATAAATTATAGCTTAAAATGATTATTTAATTTTTTTGTATACAGTACATAATTATTTCATAAGTCATATTGCTTTTACCTTGCATGTGTTTCCCAGACACTTATGATGTCTTGCCCCTTTTAAAGGCAAAGCAAGTGTATTTGTATGGCACAATTCAACAACAGGATGCTTTTCAACATAATCTTCATACCACATAAAACAAGCAGCATGATTTAAAATTAATAAATGAAAAAGAATTATTACGTAAAAATTCAACCCCCCCCCCCCCCCCCCAAAAACAAAACTTTAGAAATGTAGAATACAAATGATCAGATGTAGTTGAGAAAAGGTGGGTCTTTAACCTGGATCTAAATAAACTGAGTGTTTCAGTTGATCTTAGGCTTTCTGGGAGTTTGTTCCTGTCATGTTGAGCATAGAAGCTGAATGCAGCTTCTCCATGTATGGTTCTGACTCTGGGAACTGATAAAAGACCGGATCCAGATGACGTGAGGGGTCTGGTAGGTCCTAAACCAGTCAGGGCTTTATTGACCAGCAGCTGAACTTTGAAGCGCTAAAGCCGAGACTCATACTCTTGCAACCAATGGCCACTGTCCTGCAGATTTTTAGCGCTTTCCTTGAGGAAGAAAAATGATCTAAACGGAATTGATCAAGTTGCTTGTAAGGTTCTGCACACTCTATTAATCTAAGTCAGGTGTGTTGGAGCAGTGAAATATATAAACCCTGCAGAACAGTGTCCCTTGGCCAGACTTTGAGATTCCTGGGACAGAGAATATCAAACTTGATTGTAACATTATCTTGCCTGCTTTATCTAGATAGGCATGGACTTGAGCAGGTAAACAGTGGGTTCAATCTGCCACAGCCAGCACTCTCATTGGGATAACTGCAATTAATATTGGACCTACATGTTGGTGCTCTCAACAAACACCATCAAATCATGTCATGTTTCCTACCAATAACAGACATTTCACTCAGCTTGTTCTGATGTGGATTCTCAGGGTGTGCTAAGTTTTGTTATGAAGTGTATTTTTTTTATTTATTGTGCTTTTATGATTGTTACTAGTGTGAGAGGAGACCAAGGAGTGGAAAATGTTGACATTGCTCGATACATGTTTGATGTTCGAGGCTGTGAAAGGGGAAGCTTTATGTCCGGAAAAAGTGTCCACAACCAAAGGTAATTATGCAAAGTTGTAATTAGCTATTGCATCTGCTGCGTTAAGGTGTTTGCTTGTCACGTTGGAGAATCCACAAGCTTTGTTGTTAAAATTCCTAATTTGAATTAACAAATCACTTCATTCAGAACTGTTTAAAAGAACTGTTTTTCTGTTCCATGAAATTGAGAAATTCTATCTTAAAATGTATCATTAAATGATTGTTTTGAGATTCCTCCCCCTTTTTTTAGTGCTTCTGTGATGCCATTTCCCAATTTTTATTTTATTCTTTTTCAATATCTTTTATTTGTTCTACTTCCTTGTTCTTTAAAACAGTGTTTTTGCAATAAACATTGGTTTGTGCAAATAATTTAAAATGTCTGTTTTCAGGATAGAGCGGCTATGGCGGGATGTTTGGAATGTTGTGACAAACATCTACTATGATGTCCTTCATGGTCTTGAGGAGGATGGACAGCTGGATCCATCAAACAGCACAAACCTGATTTGTGCACAGTATGTGTTTCTACCCCGCATCCAAAGAGATTTGGATACATTCACTGTGGGTTGGAACAACCATTCGCTGCGGACTGAACAGAACTACACTCCAAACCAGCTGTGGGAAATTGGGAAGACTCAGAATCCAGTCAGCCCTCCTGAAAATCTTGATGTAAGACTGAACATTTTTATGTTTACTAAATTTCCATTTTGTTAAAAATACATGCTTGCCTTTTTTTATTTTTGTTGATCTCAAATGTATGCGAAATCCTACTGTTACTCACATAGTGCTTAATTTCAGGCCACCTTTCAAGAATTAGACATTACAAACATGGACCATGTAGGCATACAGATCCCAGAGCTGGTGTCTCCACTTCAACAGGAGGATTTGGAAACGCTGAGCCAGCTTTTCGATCCCATGGCTCCTTCTTCTTGTTTTGGGGCCGACATATACAGTTCGGTTGTCCAGTATGTAAAAAGTGTTGAACCACAACAGTGTTAATCATAATCATTAAACATCTTAAAACTTGAAAGTCTACTGAGTCACTAGCAACCCCCAAGTGCCATCACTTATGTTGTCAAAAATTTCCCATGAATATTTGTGTGCAACTGGGGGGTAAATTGCAATGCATAGCTTACATTTATATCCTGTTCAGGTTTGGCAAGTGGTTTTCTACTCTCGATTTTGCTACTTTAAATGATTAAATTGTGTAAATTATTGTATTGTAGGCTACCTGTGAACAAAGTTGTTAAGAACATAAATATGGATCAAATGAAAAGGTACTAAAATGGAAATTGTAATAAAAGCCAAGACAAACCAGATAATTCAAAACATTGCACTGTCTTTATTAAACCGATCAGTGTACATGTTGAACAGTAACCTTTTTCTTACTTTGGATTAAATACAAATGTATGGATATGCAAAACTTAAATCTTCAATTAAGAATTTATTAAATTAATATCCTTGAAAATTTTTCAACAAATTACCACACTGGGGTAAGCAATGAAATATCCCGGACTAAGAACAGCTTTTCGGGAAGGGGCAGGGAAAACGGTTGCAAGGACAAACAATCAACATGCATAAACCAGGACTAAATGAGGCCAAAACCAGTATCACAAGTTCTAATGCAGCTATCAATATGTTTGGCAAAGACAGTATACTCATTTAAGTGCCCAGGCACGCGCAACGTGGCAAAGCATGTTGAGGATTGGAGGTAGTCTCCCTTGACTACCTCGACTTTCATCTGCCCAGTGGGGATTTCCCATCCGACCCAAAACTTCACCAGGTGGCTGAGCTGCAGAGGAGTGGCTGCAATGATAATATATGAAGTAAAATTAAACTAAAATGTTGAATATGGAACATTTTCATTAAAAGCTATACTTTTAAAAAGGCAATACCTCCCTGGGGCGTTTTGAAAGGTGCAGAATGAAAGTTCAGCATTTCCTTAAAAAATATCTGAATAAAAATATACCTCAACAGGCACGACGATGCCCATGTGTTTACATCTACCAGCCAATAGCGGCCGCCATTTCGGGTTGTGGAATTTAATATCTACATTCCAACAATATGTTGGGCACAGCTCAGCTGGGACTGGGAAACATGCTGCAGTTGGCAAGTCCAGCAACTGCTTCGGTCCCCCGTAGATATCGTTATCAGTCTCAGGAGAGGAGTGACCGGAAAGAGCAGAAACTAGAGGAAATTCTGGAGAAGCTAATACCAGACATTTACTTTACTTTCTTTTTTTATGAGCTCTCCCTCTTTTGTTGCTGATGCAATATTATTCTGAACACCTGGAACTCCAGTCAAAACTTGAACTCTATTTTTTCCAATTCTGAGTTGAAGAACTCTTGATTTTTCGGTTTTAGAAAAGTAGTTTAACTATATTATTATCATTGTATTTTAATGGAATTTTACATTGTTACATTAAAAATTCAGTGAAACTCTTCCTTGAAATGTCTGGTGGTTGTGACCTGGGACAATATGCAACGTTTGCAAAAAATATTAAACGTAATAATGTACTCACCTGTCTCAATAAAAGTTCTCAAAAACCCTGCTATCTCATTCTGCACACACTGTGAGTAAGGAGCATCATCATCTTCATCACTGTCTTCCCCTGGCCAAACAATGTGGCTGAGAACTGCCTGAAAAGGAAGAAAATGCAAAAACAAAGATTTATTCAACCCACCAAATATTGAAGTTACATTTGTTTTATCAAATATGGTCTTGTGTATATCAACAACGATATAAGTAAAAGCTGGCCTGTACCTGGACAGTCAGAACACTTTCGGCATGACGGGGGAATATGATTGACGCAGTTTCGGGCCTCTCTTGACTATTCTGTATACGTGTTCTTCCAGTTACACCTTCCACTTGGGGCCGGGCATTTGATAGAACATTAACAAAGTTGCGTATAGCTCTCTCTATTGACGATTTCTGTTCCTGTGGAAGACATGCATACATTTTCATAAATACTAGCAACAAAACACTGTGACACTGAACTTTCAAGAAACTTATTATCCAAATATGATGGATAAGGTGGGTGAAATAAAATACAAAATCTTGTGTTTAGTAAGAAGAACCATCGACAGATATTTGTAGGCAAGTTATTTTATACAATACAGATAATGAGCAAACTAAATGTAATTTATAGAAAAAATATAGAAATGTGAATATATGTCATCAATGCACAGAACAATGGGATTGATTTGTCATTTCAGGGGAACCAATCTTTTGTTTATAGCAGTTAAGTATTGGCCATTGTAAATTTCTCTCTCAGTCTTACTTAGAATTTCATTTATTTTATAATCTTTTCTACTTTCACTGATTTGTGTGCAGCAGCATGCACAAAAATCAAATGAAGCAGCAGATTTTAACCCTCCATTTACAACTTGGGGGAAGTGCAGTGATAAATATATCCCAGAGAACAGTTGACTTCTGCAGAAACTTCTCCAGGTGATGTGGTTTTGGCTGAGCATGGTTTAGATATAAAGGACAGTTTGGCCTTTTTGTGAGCTAAACTAAAGATTATGTCAACTAGATTAACAGGATGATGATGCGAGAATAATATAATAATAATAATATGCTTTATTTCGGTCAACAACAACAAAAAGATTATTTCACATGATAGTAATCATTTAGACAAAAACTGGAAAAAAGGAGTAGAATTAGGTGAGATGGTACACCTGAGTTGCATGGAGAAAAAGTTACTGGGTGCTAGGATTTTAAAGAATACAGTAATGATCTGGATGAAATATATGAGAACATCACTTTCCTCCTCCAGGATTTGATGTTTGTTGATCTCTGATTAACATGAATCCCAGTGTTGATCTGTTACACATTCAGGACTATTTACTGGTATCAGATTGTTACTGTCATCTGATCCAGTAAGGTTTTTGGTACATGTAATTGTTCTTGTAATACATTCCTCAGTCGGTTGCTAATCAACGGTTGTTAACTAACAGTTTTCACAAAACCTGCTTTCTGAAACGGGTTGTACGGACCTACGTTCTGGTTAATAATGTTTCTGTATTATAGTGACTCTTCTCAACTGATCATGGTCAGGACCTTACTCTCCAGTATGTTTTCAGACAGGTTTTTAAAGTGTGGTTCCCAAAAATGTCGGACGAAACCCCGGTGCAGATGCTAGCTTGGGGTTACAACATGGCTAGCTAGGAAAAGCTATTTCTTAGCTACCAACATAATAATAAAACACACTTTGTTGAAAATTATAATACATTGTAAACGTAATCATCGTTATAACGCTCTTCCGTAAACAGGCTTATTAACAAATAGTTTATAAGTAGGCTATGTTCAGTTGTCTGCTATCAAATAAACAATTTGCTTAAGCAAGATTATTTTGTGCTATTTAAATTTAAATGTAGGCTAACGTTAAATGTGAACTTTAATTTCGACAATATCATAAATTATAACGTACCTGAGTAGCAGACGAGCTCGCGCCTTCCTCCATCTCGGAACTCTGCTCCACCTTAAGAGTTTGCAGCGGTGAGACAGGCCTGGAAACCGTCTGCTCTCTGATTGGACACTTTGATTTGTCACCATCCAATCAGGTAGATGTTTAAAGAAAGGGACATAATTCACAACCGAAACTTCAGAGTGTCACATGCAGGTTTTTGTGTCACATCTGTAAACAGCAAGTTTTGCAAAAGCACGTGTATTTTTTCCACAAATGCAAAACTTTTTTTACAACCATGCAAATCCTTTTTACACATTTGCAAACTTTTATTTTGCATACAGATTTGACTTATGAATGCAAACGCTGTTTTTTTCCGCAAACATTCATATATATCTGTGAAATATATATGGCTGTTTTTTTCCGCAAACATTCATATATATCTGTGAAATATATATGGCCTTATATTAAGCCCATACACTTAGTTTCTCATTAATAAATTCTGGAAGAGGCGAGTGACCTGAAGTACTGGAAAAAAGCCTGTAAAGACTCACAGACAGCAGCGCACACTTTACTCCCACCTCAGGCAGAAGCTTGTGATTCTGGTGATTACACATGCAAACCCACGCAATAGACTGCTGAGTTCCACTATCTGGCACACAAATATAGCTGGGTTACAGGTAGGGGCGTCGCACCCGTGGGGGATGCGGGTGTTTTAACACCCACAATTTTCCTGGTGAGAGGGTTAAACCCCCACACTTTTTCTATAGTTTTCCGTAAAAATACTTACAGCAGTGCTCTCTGGCCACTGATAAGTTCCCGCCCCTCCGCCACGAGCTGACCGATAAATCTAACACACCACGAGAGTCGCGAGTTAAGGCAGAACAGCCAATCAACCGCCGGTCACAGTCAAACTCGGTGTCACGTTCAGACTGAGGGGAAAGGAGGCAGATTTAAAATGTCCCTTTTCCAGGTACTTTGAATGAGTATTTAAATTAGCGTGATGTGTGTTTGAGAAGATGTTCTGTTTATGTTTTGTTGATAAGTCGAGTGTCTTCCGTATTATATTTCTGCTTTTAGACTAATTGGAATATTGTTCAGCAGCTCAGTTAGCTGAATGTGGTTGTACATGCAGCATGCAATGGGGAGGGAACTGACAAGGAGGGACAAACTGTGATCGATAAGCAGCGTATTTATGGCTTTAATGGATATATTTAGGATTGTTTGTTGGTTAGCTGAATACTTTGGGGACACTTATCTATTGTTTCATTGTACCTCCATGTTGAGGAGAAAAAACTGAGAAATGATGCCACAATTCTTCAACAGGTATGCAAACAATGAAAAAATAGGATATTATTTGAATATTTAAAAACGGTCATTTTTACATTACTTCTACCGCCAGAAATAAAACTTTGTGGGGTTTCTTTTCTTGATATCTCCCCTTTTAAAGGTGCAAGTATGCCGTATTTAGCAGCCACAGTCCTGTCAGACCTGTGCTACTATCAAGTTTAATACTGTCTTTTTTTTATCATGCAGAATAATTAAGATTTAGAAAAAGAAAGAGGCAGGAAAAGATTTACACATTGTTCAAAAGGAATACTGTAAGTGAATTTAAGAGGCCTATGAAGGAAGATAGATGCTTATTTCCATCCCAGGTGGACAGATGTGTCAGACAAGAACCAGGCAGACCAGATGAACAGAGTGAGGGAGAGGTAAGAGAGGAAAAGGATGAAGATTAAAGGGTTAGGAGGAGCAGAGAGTTCAACCCCAGCTGTTACTGGCCACCAGTCATTGTATTTATCGGTTTTATTGTTAACGGAAAAAAAACACACATCCATCCCCCACACTTTTAAAAAGCTTGCTACACCCCTAGTTACACGGTAAAACGGCCTGTATATGAAGAGTCAAAGCCGGCAAGGATGTAAAATATCAATGATGCTTGAAGCAAAACAAGACCATGCTTTGAATTTACAGATCAGCAGTCCCAATGTCAAATGGAGTCCACAATGAAACAAACGGAAACATTTAAAGGTTGGAAAAATATCTGTAACATGGTGACAGGTGTGTGCAGCAGTGGAGATATCTTGTAGTGAACAGGCCGGCTGCTGAATGGCCATGTAATCTTCTCCTGAAATCAAAACTCACTACAGTTGTGGTAAGGCGGAAATTAAAAGCCACAGGAGGCTCGCTCAGGGCTCAAATGGGAAAATTACACATATGAAAGACAATCTGTATTAACCTAATGGCTGCACACTGTGAATAATCTACAAGCCATCCTCCAAATTCGCTCTTAACGTTACCAGGGTTACAGCAGACCTGTGAATTTTTTTATTTTTTTTTACATTGCACTCCTTCAGTTTGCATTGTGTGCCACTCCAACAATTTTTAACGGAAAAGAATGAATAGTGGAATCGTTTCGGGTCAGGATTGCAAAATTACAACTTCATATTCACTTTCATGCATGAGCCTTGCAATGTCAGGAATACATTTATGCAGAGGGAAGTCTGCATTGCTTTCAGCAAAGAACCTGAATGAAAGGCCAGACAAAAAGAGGAAAGGAGTATGGAACTGTTGCTCTCATGTTAACAGGTCTGCAGGCTTTCCCTGAACTGCAAGGTGAAACACAGGTCATTCACACGTACTAATTTGGCTGTGCATCACGCAGGGCCAATGCAGACTATTAATTGCAAATGTGAGGTGACAAGAATCCTCCAGAGATTTCTCAGCTGCAGCGCATCTCAGAAAGAGAGCAGGTGATTGCATCAGGGCTCAATGATAAAAGCTGCCCAGTTATATGTGAAAGCTGAACTCAACTTGCGTATTTATCTGATTCAAAATGTTAGCAAAAAAAATATTTACCTTTCTGACAGAAAAAAACTTTTAGACATAAAATTTTAGACATAAAACTACTTACAGTAGGTAATATCTATCTATCTATCTATCTATCTATCTATCTATCTATCTATCTATCTATCTATCTATCTATCTGGCTGTCCGTCCGTCCGTCATACCAGGTCCCAGAAACAATCCAAGATTACACAAACAAAATACTGTATATCGAATGTCAGAACCAAGTGGCTGATATATTGTACAGAAACCCCGGGCTCACAGTGGAAATCACCTCATAAGGAGAATGACCGAACTAAGATTTCGTGGCAATTCCAGATTCAAACAGACAAAATGGTAATGGCCAACTAACCAATTGGAGAAGGGACTTGAAGTAGTACCTCAGACATGAAAACGGGTCAGAGGTGAAAAAGGTGAGAAGGTTCTTCAAGGCATGTTCCCCTTAAAGAAAATTTAGAAAATTTCATATTTTAAAGCACCAATCTGATGCATTTTAAGACGAATTTTTTTGCCAACCTGGGGAGAGCATTAAAAGATGGTGGACATGCTGTCGCTTAACTTGTCAACTCTTTCATCATAATTGACAGCCAATACAATGTTATGTAATTTAGATTTTAATAAATTTTATTGGCAAAGATAACTCACCAAATTCAGTCTGGTAAATCGCCGAGGCCTTCTGATGGTGGTTTGCACGGCAACCTTTGTGTGCATGCTCTGGTCATCACGAAACGAACTGCTTGTAGACCAATCAGGTAATGGTATTCCATTCGCGATAATATTTCCATGCATTCTGCTCCCCTGCTTTTTCTCATTGTATTTACACGATTGACATAGGTAACTTATTTTGCTTGCAAAACTGAGAATTTCGCCGAAAGGTGAGTGATTTTCATGTCTGTTAACTGGAGAAACACCAGCTTTCTCAATAAAGAACAGTGCAGTACCAAGATCAGCTAAGATATGCACAGGATGCTCAAGCTCCCAGGCCTTTGCTTGGTGAGCCCAGCTTGAGATGAAGAGCCACCCACCTGCCCAGGGGAATGAGGGGTCATTTTTGCAATAAAATTAATTATTTAAGAACCATCCCTGGAGATTTTCTGCATTTTTGTTTTAGATTCCGTCCATCACAGTTGACGAGTACCTTTGATCACGTGATCTGATCTGGACATCCCTGTCCAGACAATGGACAAGGTTGGAACTGGAACTGTAGAAAACTTATTTGTAGTTCTAGTGACTTTTAGAACAACCGATAACTAACTCACACAGTAAAGAGTTGCCATCACAAAAAGAGATAGACTTGGTGGCCATTTTGCTTCTTCGCTATTCAGTTTTGCAGGGTAAACCATTTTACACCCAAATTGTTTGGGGTACAAAAAGTCCCCATCTGTTGCACAACGTCAATTTGTACCTGCATTGAGACAGTTTCAACAACTTGCCAAAGGAACAAACTGACCTGGGGTCTCATTTATACAACTTTGCGTAGAATCCTCACTAAAACTGTACTTAAGCTCAGCAACTTTTTTTCACTTACGGCTATTAAGTTTCTGATCAATCAAACTCGGAGTATGCATGCAATCTTCGCTTTATAAATCAGACTCTTCCTAGAAATGTGCTCCGCTTTTTTTGGAACATAGCCCGCCTCCTAAAACACCCACTTTCTGCCATCATCCATGCAAAATAATGATTTTGGATCATAGTAGTAAACGGAAGAGCTGCAAGTGACACCGTGTTGATGTAGTAGCGTTCCTAACATAATAGATTCACATCTTCAATCAGCGCCAGTGCATCCTTTGTGCAGCATTATGCAGGATGGACGCTCCAGCATATTTCTACTTCACATATGCACCAATATGAGCAATTATTATATAATCTGATGACATAGATATGAACATAATTCCTAAATGCAACAAATTTTTATTCCGATTCATTTTTATTCTCAGTTCATAGATGGGACAGGGAGGGGTGTGTGTGTTGGTTGTGTGTTCGCCTATCTGTTCAAACCTCTAAAAGTCTAAAAATGTGGCTTAAATTCACAATTTTGGTCTCTCTCGTGCTGTGCTGTCTGTGTCCTTTGTGTTAAACAAATGCGTAAGCAAGATCCTTAGAGGGCTTAAAGTTGCACATGTTTGTCCGCCACGGTTTTTTCTATAAATCCAAAACTTGGAGTAGAAAGTTGGTCCAGTAGTTTTTAGACCCCGTTTTGTGCATAAGCGACTTTATAAATGAGACCCCTGCTAAGTGAACTTCAGTAGCCAGCAGGAATGCTGAGCATGTTACAACAAAGTTCCTTTGTTTTAACCTTAGTCTGATGTGGAACATATTGGACTTGAAAACATTTTCAGCCTTTCCAAAGTTTCGATAAGTGTCCTCGTTCCTCCTGGATACCAACAGAGTACACTGCTCTCTATGGTTAGCAATGCTAATAATACAATTCAAAAAGTATTGTCTTTGTTTTGAAATAAAACTAAAAAACCTGTTTTATAGCAACTCCTGTCTCACACATTTGGTGTGGTGTTGCCTTTTATAATGTTAGAAATAATTCATGGCAGATAGCATGGCTTTACAGCAAAGGATATGGAATTCTGTGAGGAGTGTATCTCCACAAATAACTAAAAAATGCAACCTGTCGATGATTTGTGCAGCCAAACGACCGTGCTGTTAAGATTTATTCCAACAATACAACAGAATTACTAACAGTCGACTGGAAATTAATTTAAAATTTTCCTCTAGTGATGTAAGCTGAGCTACTCGCAATTTTTTGGAGCAAATTCACATAGGCTATGCAAAAACGTTCAAGAAAATGCACTGCTTTCCTCAAGCTTTCCCAGTTTCAAAGAAGCTGAGTGTTATCTCTGCCATCCACTGAACAGTGCTGATGAGCTCATGGAGTGCATGGAGTCTAAAGAAGTCTGCATGTAGGTTGGCATGTAAAGGATCTATTCCAGACAGTGTGGCTTTGCTGGCTTGAAAGACACACAGGAAAAAAAACAAAAAACACTTGTAGTGACTAAAAGCAGCGAGCAGAGAGGGATTCGTTCACAGGCCTGCAAGGACTGATTTAAGGACACCCCCCCCACCCACCCACCACAAACAGATACACAAACCAGTGTGTCTTCACCAGCTGTTGGAGAGGAAGGGCTTTAAGATGCTATAGGCTAGAAACCAAAAAAGCAGATTATGAGGAAACAGGAAGAAAGAGGATATAAAGGAGAGGAGAGGGGTAAGCTTTCATTACAAAACTGGAACATGTTAAAAGGCCTGGAAACAGTGATGATCCTGTGTCAATCCATCACACAACACGGGCTACTGCCTTAAACAGAATATGTGTAAAGTTGTTCTCTGAGCATCTCTCGCCAAATGGCTTCATCTGAAAAAGACGCAATGGCATGTCTCAAAATGCACTGCTCAGAATGTGCATATCATCTCACAAACAGCTGAATGCAGAAGATTGAGGAACCAGCGGGAGCAGCTACAGCACAGACCTATGAGAAGATGGCACGGCATTTGGAAGCGGAGTCGAACTGCACTCCCTGCTGTCAAATGATTTCTGTAATATCCTTCTGAATCAGCGTTGCTTATAAGTGGGCCGCTCGGTACAGACAGAAAACAAAACATTAACATCCAGAATTTTATTAAGACTACAGATTATTTGAGGCAATTACAAGATGGAACTATTCTTGCCGAGAACATTTCGAGCAGACACAGCCTTAAGCTTTTCTCTGCAGAAGCAGTTGGCAGCACGATAATGTGGGGCAGTTAACGTAATCTACAACCTCCAGTAAACAAACTTTAATCATAAGAAGGCAATAAAAAGACAAATAGGATAAAGAATTTATTTTTATGCTCCAGATCAGATCTCAAGCTGACATTTGAATAGCTTGAATTCTTGTTTTCACCTTCTAGCACAGCTCAAATGTAGGGTGGTCAACTAATCAAAGCATTTTTACAGAGTCTTTACCTGTTAAGTAATTCAGAGGACAATACACAGGAATTTGAATTAATATAATCACCAAATACAAAGGTTGGTATGGCTTTCATACCTCTCTTTTTATCTTTTTTTAATTGCTTAAAAGAATAGTTTGAAGGTCAGAAACGTTTTAAAGCTGAAAAACATTTTATTGTTGAAGAAACATGACAGGAGTACGGGGGGGTAATGCAATGTTTTGATACACTTTCAATGGTGACTTGGAGAGGAAATCGAACAGTAATGATTGCTCAAGCAGCTACTTAAAATGGAAACCAAATGAACAGGTGGATTGACTGAAGGTTGGCATCTTTTAGATCCTACACTCAAAAAAAATAAATGTTGACTTTAATTAAATTTATTTCGTCAACAGGTTCCAAAATTGAATTAGGTTAGTTTTAAGCAGGCACGGATTTAAGACTGAAGAAGATCAGGGGCTTAGCCCAGATGACTGATGTGCAAAAAATGTGTTTGCTTTAATACATACATGCATACGAGTAGTTTTTATTATGACAAACATTATTATTTAGAACGTTCACATCCCTGACCATTTGATGCGGATGCGCATCAATATTTATATTGATATTTTCAATTGTAAACGGACTACAGGAAACTACATAAATAAGAAAAGATTTCCATTCAAGCATCTGAGCATAATCTCAGATCTGAACACAGCACTCAACACATCTCTCTCTGGGAGCTGACAGCAGGCTGAAGAGTCGCTGAAGCCTTGGGGCAGATCTGTGGTTGGTGCAGCTGATCAGATACAGTCCAAAGAGCCTGGTGCGGTGCCAATCACATTACATAAACAACTCATATGCTGCATTATTGTCTCCTGCTGAAGATTACGGGTCAGGGAATAGCTGATTCAGAGTCTCTGCGACTTCTGATCACTTTAATTTGAGAAATGTTCCCTGATTTAAAAACTTTCAATGAAGTGGGGCATTCACCCCTTTCCTGGCAGCAAAGCACAGATTCAGCCTACAGAAAAACATCCCAGCAATCCCAATATTTGATTACACAAACTTGGGTGAGCATTTCACATTTAATTTGATTGTTTATATGTAGGTCCACAATCAGGGGAAAGAAAAGACAGGTATTCATCACCTTGATGTTTGACGGCACAGTGTGAGTTTTTCAAATCTTTTAGATGGAATATTTAAATGAATAAAAATATAATATATGGTAAGTAATGTAATTAAATGATATAGTTTAAAACTAAAGAGTACATAAAAAAGTAAGTAAAGAGCTTTATTCACTCACTGTCACACTACTTTACTCTTTTTCAGTTGTTCGGTTTTCCAGAGAACATCTACCTTTTTAATATTTACTTATTTTTCATGATTATTATCTAAGTATTTTAATATTTTTCCCATGTTACCATTTATGTAAGATTAACTTGCCACCATTCATTTTCTTTACCAAAACTTAAAGTAGATTAACAAGCAAGGACTTTTGAAATAGGATTCACAGACCTGAATCATGATCCATTTCACCACAGCTGCTGTTGTCAATCTGTACTTTTTGTCTAAAAACGTTCCCGATATCCAAATCAGCTACAGTCTTCTCCTGCAGGTGTTTTAAACACAGTACAGTAGTATCCAAAGCAGGCTGAGAAGCAGCTGCAGAGGCATTTCTTCTTCAGGGGCTTCCTGCACAGAGGCTGTACAAAGGCTACCATACGTTGCTGATGCCCCTCTGGTAAACTCTGGTACAGCAACCTATTTCTGAGAGGCAATTTTCCTCCTTCAGAAGTAAAATTAAGATTTGGGGATTCTCAGAAAACATCCGGGGCTCAAGCCCAAGTAGCCTCCCCCTAACTCCGCCCCTGGTTTAAAGTAAAATTGAGTCAGTCTAACATGGCCACAATATTTGACGGTGGACTGTACATGGAGGCATCAAATACATGCAGCAGGGTATGGGCCTCAAACCCAAGACAAGACCTAGGTCAAAATTATATATTTAAATAAGAAATATGGCTCCTTTTCCTTCATGTTTTTTTTCTCTTCATATATATCTTGTCAAGTGTCTCAGTGCTTCTCTCCAAAGATCCCACATGCTTGTTAAACTCCGATATCAAAAACGGGAAACAGCAAAGACCAAATTAGATAAGCATTATAAAAAAGCTCTGCTAAACAGCAGCAAAACCATGCAAACATACTCTAACTGTGAAACTGGGGCATTTTTTCAAGCTGTTTTTCTATAGTAAACCAATGAATCAACTCTTAAAATCCCTTAAGAGAACCCTCTACATCCCTGTCCACTGCAAATACTTTGGTAAAAACTGGGTCGCTGGGGAAAAAGGAAAATGAAGGAATCACTTGCTGGAATGACAATCTGTCCTTCCACCCCCCGAAAATCCCTCTAGGAATCCTTTCTTACCATCCCGACAGAGTCCTGTCTCAGTCTCCATGCTCCATTCAAGTGATGCTAAAATCTGTTAGAAGTGACTCATTGAATTCTGCTGTTTTTCCAGTATTATTTATTAATTAGTTTGTATTGTCAGTTCACCCTATATATTTCTCTCCCTCTCAAGGTTATATTCAGATTACAATAAAAACTATTAAATTAAATTAAACAATAGTGCAAGTGGCAGAGTCTTCTGTGCATTATTTGTTATTATTCGTAGAAGTAGAGTAAGTAGGATGGGATGCAATGTGTTGAGTTCAACACCCTGACAACCTGGTGAATGCACACAAGCTACTGAATAACACTACATAGTACTGGCAAAATAGAGGAATTCAGCAAGGCTTGGGTTAACCAAATATTTTTCGTATTATTATTGGATATTTTGGTTTAAATATGTGTAGGCTCTCTGTAATTTTTTACAATAATATTCACACTTCTGCTTTCTTGGTGAAAATGTGTAGATATTTCGATTTTTACAAACGGAGTACAGGTAGCTAAATCAATCAGTAAAAGGCATCTGAGCATTATCTCAGATATGAACACTATACTCAATATATGTCTCCAACCAGGAGCTGACAGCACATTGTAACTGAGGCTTTGGAACAACAGCTAAACCACTATGAGAAATCATTTGTCCGAAGGAAAAATCCAGTACATCCTGACAAAAAATTTTGTAGCAATCCCACTATTTTATTAAACACAAATGGGTGTGCATCAAGAGGAGCACCACTCCTATTCTAGGGACAGTCGTTTAATTTCATTCGCTATATTTAGCCCTTTATTCAACGTGTTCGGATTGAATTTCATTAAACTAAAACCAGTGAAAAGGTCCAACAATTTTTTTTATAAACATTTTCTCTCTCTCTCTCTCTCTCAATCTCGATTTTTATTTCATGGAAATCGATCAAAGTTACGTTACAACCTTGCACATCGAATTTTGAGTTCTCGGCGAGTTAAAGCCACATTTGCATTGTAAACAAGGGGACCGCTGTTAGCTGCATTTTGCTAGGTCCTATGAGCTATGTAGAACATTGTGTCAGTCATTCTGCAGTAACTATAAAGAGGCGCTAGATGGCAAGCACCCTCTGTTACTAATCATCTCTGTTATTTAAACAATACTGTTACACTTTTATTGTAAATAAATTATTTCAATTTGACCATTAATGCCTAATGTGATACATTACACAAGAATAATAAGAATTGCATCAATTTTGTCAATTTTACTATTATTAAATGTTCTATCCTAAATTGTTGTTTTTAATCAGCTAAATGTCATCTTTATTGTTTCTTTTACAAATATTCATTTATACTTTCTTCTAGTGATTCTATGTTATAGTTTTCAAGTTTTTGTAATAAAGCTGCTTGAATTGCCTCATGTTGAAAGTGTGCTATATAAAAAAAATTGCCTTGCCTGTGGGAAGGTCTCAGAAGAACTGAGACACAACAAAATTACAATATTAAAATGGTCAATAATCTAAGATAAATAAAGAAATACAAATATACAATGAATATATATATATATATATATATATATATATACTAAGAAACTAAAAAGAAATTATCATTTATGGCAAGATCTTCTGAGCAATAATAATTACAGGGTATTGAATATACATGGAAAGCCCTTAATACTCCAAGATTATCAATATGCAAACTAAGAAAAAGTTAGAGATTAAAGAACTGACCTGAACTCAGTATCCAATATTGCTACCGTACATAAAAAAAATGTGAAAGTTGCAGATATTAAATTTTTCAACTCATACAATATAGAGAAACAGACTTTTTACTGACTTGTACTGCTAATAACAGTTAAATCACGTACAATTAGCAAATTGCACCGCTTTTCTGACTACACACCACAATTCAATCAACTTGAGGGTGAGATCACTTCCACATCTAAGGAGAATCGGGCAAATGTTACTCTATTTCTATCATTGCATCCCAAAAAAACCAAAAAAAATAAATAAATGAATGTCATAAAAAACTATTATTATAGGTTTCTCACAAGCTAGGACTGATGATTCTCTCATCATTTACTTAAAAGATTTCAGACAAACTTTTTTCCCAAGAAATGGCAGCAGATTAAATCATCTCCGTCTCTCTCTCTCTCTCAAATGTAAAGCTCATTCTGGAGCTGCAATGTAATCACCCATCACTAACCCTGCAACAACCAAGTGCAGGCCTATAGATCCTCCGTAGAGAAGAACAAGGGATGAACAGGCTGCGAGGCTAGAGCCAATACTGGGCTTGTAATTTTACACAAGCATGGACCTGCAAACTCGCATTACACATATCAGTTCACATCATTCCATCCTATAAAGGTGCTTGCCGGCTTCCATGGTGATCTCTAGCGGTACAGAATGGTTGTGAATGCAGTGAACTTGGCTGTAGCGCAGGCACAGCACCTTGGCACAAACGGAACGCCACACTGCAGCAGCTCAGACGGGGCCTGCTGGAACTGAGGTTTTGAAGTGGGGCAACTACCAGAATAAGAGGATTACAGTGTTTAAGGCACATAAGATGAAGGGGAGTTTGCACAGATACCATAGCAACAACTGAGGACATGCATTTGAATTTATTCAACACACTTGTCAAAGTGGGGAAGGAAAAAGGCTTAGATAGTCTTTGTTTTTTTTCTTTTCAGAACATTCAGCAGTCAAATTTAACCGCATTATATGGATTTTAACTCCAACTGAGCTTGAATTATTCTACAAATCACGTGAAAAGAGTCCTTGGCATATTTACCTAAATATCTGTTTGGAAAAACTACATTACTGCAGTGGATGTCGGTCAGTAGCTAAAAAATCCTTATAACCACTGCAGCACTCCCCTCTATGCTGCAAAGCTCTGCAGGAGCAGGAATTGATTTAATCATAATCACAAAATTGTTCAGCACAGACTCACATGAAACACAGAGCTGCATATAAGAGACATCAAGATTTAAAACAGAGATCAGGCAAGGAAAGAGACTCAATGAAGATGGTCTTCAATTCTCAAAATTCAAGCAGACTGTCTTTCGGTCACCAGAATTGCACTCGACTATCATGTTCTGGTAACCTCTTACCAAGAACATTTTGCAACCTCCGTTGCTCTGTTCCAGCTGGGTAAAGCTCCTGGCTTTCAGAGTCCACAAAAGACCTCAGCAGCGCAAGCCCTGCACATCAAAAACCGCTCCGCACATAAAGCCTGGCATTGACGAAAAGGCTGGCATCCCCTTCAACACATTCACGTTGTGACAGTGTCCCTTTATTAGGACTGCCAGCTCTTAAGTAGGCGAGGAAAAACATCTTCCTGTCTTTATTTGACAGCCTCTTCATGAGGCCGTCTCACATGACCCCCAAAAAAATCAGGGGGGCCACAACGCTGCTTGGCCACAGCATGGATGTAAACATAGATTATGTGTATCAGATGCTGATCTACTGTAACTGAGGTCTAATTCCCAGATCAGTTTGTTTTGTTTTCATCTTTAAAGGTCCAGTAACATTTGCCTTTGATCAGAAATGGTAAACCTATACATTGATACATGCAAAATGTTGAAAAAAAAATTTAATATTGTGAAAAAGTCCTACATATTTTGTCACACATTTCAGAAAGTGAAACTCATACATTCTATTAAGTCACTACTAATGGAGTGAAATATTTCAAGCCATTATTTCTTGTACTTTTGATAATTATAGCTAACAGATAATGACCCCCTGTCTCCAAAAAATGAAACATAAATAACACTTCAGCGACTCAAATTAGCGCATTCATGCATATTCATAGAAAGTTGAGCGGAAGGACAAAGTCTGATAGCAGAATGTGGAAAAGCAAAAGGGATAAGTGCAGCCTTGAGAGGATTTACGAACAAAATCCATCACGGCTGGACTGTTGCATGTTGGTCCAAAAGACCTGTTTTTTTTGTGGGTTAAAATTTGCTCCAAAAATGCCTGGAGTAAGAGTGGCAGGGCCCAGAAGCCACATTAGTGGAACTTTTGTGTGATCTTTCCACAGTTAGTCATTATTTGGGCTGTCGTACCATTGTCTGGTGTTGGTACAATAAATATTCAGAAGTCCAAAGTAAATACCGCCATCTACCAGGAAATGTTAATAACTTTGTGGTTCCTTCCACTAACGGTCCTCATGGAGATGCGGATTTCCTTTTTCCAGGAAAAGTTATGCTTAATGTATAGCACTTCAAATCCTGAGGAACACAAAGTGCTTTGCAATGCATTCAGTCATTGACCCATTCATGCACAAATTCACACACTGGCGATGGTAAACTACAATGCAGCAACAGTTTCCTTGGGGGACACTGATAGAATCGAATCTGGCAAACACTGGCTCCACTGGGCCCTCTGACCACCACTAGTAAGGTGAGTGAAGTTTCTTACCCAAGGACACAACAACCGAGATAGAGCAGGGGTTCGAACCAGCAACCCTCCGCTTACAGGACAAGCTCCTACCTCCTAAGCAATTGGTCAGCCACAGTTAGAACCTACTCACACTGTTAAAGGTACATAAAGCTGCTTCTTTGACCGTGGTAGTACTGTGCTTGATTGGCCACTAAACAGGCCTGACCCCAATCCCTTAGACAATCACACAAGTTGGATGCCCAACCAAGAGATTAGTGCATAGAAGTGAACATACCTTTCCTACTTTTTTAGCTGTACTTGTAAATTTATCCATTCATTTTCTTTCTACCTAGTCCTCACAGGGTGGTGGTAGGCGGAGATGAAAATTCCATCTTAGAAAAATAATGTTTAAAATTAAATGATATCTACTACATCACTGGATCTCATATCCTTTTTCTCCACAATGGTCAGAATTAAATGAGGTAGTTTCGTATTTTGTCCAGGTTTGCCTGCATACAAGCAAGAAAGTCTGATCCAATCTAAAGTATTTTCCAGTGGGTGCAGTTGTCAGTGTAGCTAAGTGAATTTGTCTGTTTAGCATAGAAGTGTTTTAAGTCTTTAAGTTTTTACATGTGACTCTTGTGAAGACATATCAGATTTGGCTAGAATTTGCATTCAGATCTAAAATGATGGGTAAAAACTGGAATAAACTAAATCTGAATGCGCTGACAGGCTTATTTTTTAAATGAAGACAGCAGCACTGTTGCTACTTCCTACCTGTATCACATTTTCATGCCAAGCTAAACAAATGACTATATGCCTTTCATGCCCCAATAAAAGAAATTTTCTTGAATGCTACCCTTATAGTTAATTAAAAGTAAGAAAAAGTCAGTAGTAACAATTAATGGCATTCTGAATGTCGCATCTTGTTATTCAATTAAAGCCTGATTTCTAGTGCTATTTTTACTATGATTTTCTCGCTTCAATCATCTGAAATAATTGGTGAACTCTGTCACCTTCATCACCCAAGTCATGCCTCCTGTGAATTTTCAGAAAAAGGAACAGCACATCAGCCAACATCATGAAAGAGAAGAGAAAGACCTTCTTGTCAGCATTTTGGATTGTTTGTCTTTGTTAACATCTCCACATAGGTGTCCACCAGAGGGCGAGCTGCAGACTGGAGTTACAGCGCCTGCAGCTTTTTCCGGAGGGCGATTCCTAAGAGGAGCTAGCTGTAGGTCACTCAGTGCCTGAGTGTTAACCAAATGTGGTGACTCTGAGTCCTCTGAGTTTTTTTAGTTTCATCTTCCGTGCTGCTCGCCTTAGTATTCCAAGGTTTCCCTCAGTGCAACTTCTTGAACCTGTTCCTTCATATTCAGTTACTGATCTCTTCATTTCTACTAACCCTCATGAAATAACTCCTGGATCATCATCTTTAGACGGGCAGCCTTCGAGCTTCACTTACCTTTCTCCTTGAGCAACTTGTCTGCTCTGCAACATTCCACTGCCTGCTCCACCTTCATGTCCTCGTCACTTCCTGGATCACCAAACAGAGCAGTAGCCTACGGTCCACTCAGCCTCCCTTCGGATTGTTTGTCTCTGTTAACACCTCTACACAAGTGTCCACCAGAGGGCGAGCTGCAGAAAACCTCTCCATCTACTGTAAGGAATTTTCATAGCTTCCACAATCACCAATTCATTCTCATTTCTCAAATGTCCTCTGCTTACCCCCAATCTTCCCGTTTTCCCCCGAGCTGTTGGATTTCCCTGGACCAGAACATGCACAATATTCATCATTCTGCCATTAAAACTTTTTAATTTATTCATAGTTCTCCTGAGTGGTTTTCAGCATGTGGGTCAGATCGCTTAACACATTTACACCTGGAGGGCTTCTTAAACAAAACTTTTATTCCAATCAATAAATGCTGAGCTACTTGTATTTTGGTTTCATAAAACATTATTTAACTGTAAATTGCGTCTGCTCTTTGATTTATAATATATTACTTCTAGCTTGTTAATATATTTTTTTGTGTTTTTCTTTAAATTTTTGCTAATTCAGAAAGTCCAATAAAAAGGTTGAGATTACATTTTTGCCCCAATTGTGGCTTCGGTTGAGTTCTTGTCATTATCCCATAACATCTAGTGGAGTTTATTATGTCAAAGTGAGGTAAAGATCAGAGCCGGTCCAAGGCAGAAGCGAACCAAGCGGTTGCATAGGGTCCCCCAAACCCATCTGGGCCAGTCCCCCGTAAATGCTGAAATTGAATGGAGCCTACAGATGTTCAAATTTACGAAAATGTGAATTTTACTCCATTTGATTTAGTTTTGATTTTATTGTTTACATTTTGGTGTAGAAAGTGGGGAAAGTTTCTTTGTAACTAATTATTGTATTGTTTTTATTAATTAAAATAACATTTTCATTGTAAAAAAATTTTTTAAAAAAGGTTGCAAAAATATTTGAATCAAATAAATCTAAAGGAATAAAAATTCTACACAGTACCTTTTAATTTACAGAAAAAATATTAATTACTTTTGCTGCAGGTCGATCACTCGGCACCTGATGGTCAAACATTGCTGGTAAAGTCAAGCCACGGCACATTTTTACATTTTCTCTCCCTGCCTGCTAAGAATCCACGAGCCCTGTCTGCGGTCTCATCCTCGCCTTACCTGCCTGTCCACTTTCCCACATTCTCGCACCCGTAGAGCTGGATTCACACCTGAGCTATCTGTAATTCACACAGGAAATATGGATCTTACAGGATCTCCTCTCAAGTCTCCCCTCTTCCGGAAACCTCTGAGCATTCCTCCACTCTGCTTAACTCTGTGTCCCCATTCCAGACACTGGCTAAGATCAATTGCTCCAGAAAAGCTCCGCATTGTACCTTTCAGTCATTGTAAAATAAGTCTTAACTTTTATAGTGCCTCTGTTCCTGCATGTGGGTCAAAAAGGCTTCTAACAGTATGGCAGTTAAAATTTATTCAACACTTTCATCAAGTATTACAAGTTAAATTAGGAGGCTGACACATAAAAAATATAACCAATTGTTTTAAACTTCTACTTATGGAAAAACAATCACAAAAGCCCTTAAGCATCTGCTTCTCCATTATCAAGGCTTTTCCATTGTTTTTGTTGCTTTAGAAGCCAGAATTTGAATCTGGGAATAACTTTCACTTAACAGCATCCCTGTTCTAAATCAGAAAAGCTGTGGGGTTTGCTGATGTGCTCAGTGACAAGCTGCCATTACAAACGGATTATGATATTTTCTGTATTTTATCAAATGCAAAAACCGTAGCAATGAGTCAAACTAAAAGAGAGACATTTAAACAGTAATTACATGAGATCGGTGCTGGTTGTCTCCCTTTTTGCTATAGTATATATTTCTCATCATTCATACATATTTCAAGAGACATTTGTGCATTAAATGAAAGCCTAGAATCTTGGCTTGAACTGAATATACCTTTCTTTTTTTATAATCTAATGTGATAAAAAAACGTATTACCTGTCAAAGACACTCTGCCGCTTTAGAGTTGGTTGTCACGCAGCATGCGTGGGATTGTCCCTATTAATTAAAATGGGGTTTTTGCTTAAAAATTCTGATTTTATGAACTTTTTTTGCTTTTTAATGAAAAAGACAACAATGTAAATGTGATTTATAAATAGATAAGAATTAATGTTCTTTGTGTTCAGTCCGTAAAACTTTGCAAAGTAATATATTTTGGTGAGTGGTAAAATAAAGAAATGTGAAGTGCAAAACATATAAACACAGAAAAAAGTTAACCCAGCATTGCTGTTAATGCTCAAAATGCATGCAAATTTATTCATTTTCTGAACTATTATTTCAATTATTCAGACTTATGTCAAACCACAAAAAGCCAAGAGAAGATTAACCTTCACAGACAATATTTTTACTTGTGATTCCTGCCTTTCTGTCAACTAAATCTGCCAATGTTAGTCATTTCTAATATCTGTTATAGTTGGGGAGTGCAGAATTGTGGAATGTGTAACTGACTGACAGCAGCAGTGTCAGTGATTTGGTGTTTTTTTTAGTGTCATTAAGATTGTAGGGTGTATAGTATAAATAATATCATATATAGTATTAGTATCAGAAAAAGCTTTTATTTGTTCAGCCCTACTAATGATCCATTCTTTTTTGTATTTTAAATAAAATTTAAAATCACACATAGTCAGACCACCTCATATCGATGTGGCCTTTCGCAAGAATTTTGGCCCAAGTTGCCTTCATTGTCTGAAAGTTTAGCATAAAAGTGTTTTAAGTCGCCAGTATGACTAGAAAACCATTAAGTAAGTTTGTTTTTTCTCGTTTTACCATTTTGCTGTTTAAATGTAATATTGAAGTCGACTAATGAAGCAGAGATCTTGGTATCTCCAAACACAACTTGCCTCCTCTTCAGATGATAAAGGGAATCTTAAAATGAAATGTAGACTTAACTAACATTAAAACCTAAATAGATCTTCAAAATCCAGGATCTTTGAAATATGAGAGGAACACTAACAGCAAAGACCTCATTTTACACTTTTTCTTGATGGAAGGCATGGATCTTTGGAGACTATATGTAGAACATCTCACCGCATATGCAACAGAAAAATATAAAAATACTGTTCTACCCAACTGAATTCCCTCAGTTTTTCTCTTTGAAACAATTACTGATTAAAGCAGACACATCGTACGTACCAGCCAGACGCTTTATCCCCTCCAGCAGCAGGAAACCATTTGATGATGTGCCAACTTCATTTCACACTTTGAAGCTTCAGTGCAGAAATCAAATAGAAACAATGCCGCAAATTATCAGCAAGAAAGGTAGCAGCCACTTCAAGGAACTGAAGAGTTCAAGTTTCGAATAAAGAGAATCCAAAAGTTAGGGAACCACAAGATACAAAATAATAGTTGCTGGAAATCTAAGGAGACCTTAAATGGTCCATTGAAAATGTGAAAGGCTCAATAGTATTTCTATTATACATTTGCTCTATAACTGCAACATTAGTTATAAAGTTAACCAGAGGATGACACAAAATGGTGGTAAAGAATATTAGTGGTGCAAAAGAGCCTGCTGCACTGATTAAAGATATCCAGAATGACACCACTACACCATTGCTGTTTGTCTACAATCTAATTTACTTCTGCATTTACGCAATCTTAACAGGTGGTATAAAATGAACGTGCCCTTGTTTTGACTAGGGCCCGACCGATATGGATTTTTGCCGTCCGATACCGATATAAAACAGTAGCAAAAGCCGATGGCCGATATAATGGCAGATGAATTCCAATAATAATAAATAAATAAAAAGGTACAGCTTAAACCCTGCCTTCTCTCCCCATTTTGATGCTCACATATTTCTCTCTGGTCTATTCTGCACATTCTGTACATATTTTGTAATATTTTTTATTATTTAAACATCTTTAAGTATCCTGCTCTGTTGCACATTACAAACTGGTTTTGTCGCTTTATCTGTATTTTTTTTAAATCTTAATTAACGATACAGTTCTCTGTTTTTCTAACTATGTCCATAACACTTTTTTTCTGGACTCTTAAATTCTGTTGTGTTTTTGCTTTTTCTGCTGTAACAACTGAATTTCTCCTTGTGGGACAGTAAAGGATTGTTCTATTCTATTCTACACACCAAATAACAGTCTCAGTAACTCACTGGATTCCAAATAATATAAATAAGATTTATTTAGCAATGATTTTCAAAAACAACACAGAACTCACAACGTTTCTTGAATGCACCAAGTGTGCATGCAGCTTGCATACAGACAAACTTCTGCAAACATGAAGAAGGAGACGGCTCTCTAATCTGTAGGGAATATTGGCGACAGAAGGTAACAAACAGTGGTCAGAAATGTCACCAGATTTGTCGCTAGGCAGTTTTTAGTAAAAATAATTGCGCCATCAAACAGAACATAACCAGCGTTGCTGCAGTTAAATCCCGACCATTGAGCGCATAGACCTGACAGACAGCAGTGCTGAAAGTATTTATTTATTTATATCCCCATTGTGAGCCGGTGGAGGTAATAAATTAGACAGGGGCGTTCGCCGCTGAGCTTCCTATGTATGAAAGATCGTGTAAAAGTAAACAGCACGCAGCGACCGACTTCTAAGTATTCTCATTTAAGAACTGGGCTCTGCGCTCCTTGTTACAAACACTGTAGCGCTCTTCCTCGTTTTTTTCTTCTCAAGCGTCGCAAACTGTTAACTTACGGTTTATGACAGTAGATTTAAAATGGAGACAAAGTCGCTACTGAAGATTTACTGCTGTCACTCATATGTCATGAAACCAACCCGAATACTTTTAAAATAACAGTCTTGTGCAGAGTCATTAAAGTCTGCACTCTATGCTGCTGCTACGGCATTTATTTAAAGGCAAAGAAACATTTGATTCACTATTTAATCTAATGCACCAGTTAAGATATGAGGAGCAACATTTATGTCATTTATTTGTACAGATCTTAGTTTTAGGAAAGAAATGTACAGGTTATCAAAACCTTTTACACGCTGACTTAAGCTTATGAAGGAGGAGGGGGCAACATATTTTTGTCATTGTTCAACTCACCACTGACAACAAATAGGGCCTATGCTCATGACTTGTTTTTACTCACCTCTGCCACTTTTTTCTTTACAAAAACGTAACGTAACAGTCTGAGCTGATGTGATCTATCTGGCGCCATCTGCCAGGAAAAGTAGCTCAATTGCATAACTTGCCGTCCCCCTAAAAATAAAAATAACAATTATCTGCCATTTTTTTACCGACAGACGATATTATCCATGACCCCCATATCCGCTGATAATATCGGCCGGCGAATATATCGGTCGGGCCCTAGTTTTGACCTCTAAGGCTAGCTCTGGTTGGCTTATGCCCTTTATGTAGGGGTGGGAATCTTTAGGTAGTTCACAAATTAAACTGATGACTATTCAGAGGGCCACAATGGGATAATTCAATTGAATTAAATCAAATTTATGGGCTCATTATAAAGGCCATAAAGGATTTGCAGCTGTGCACGGATGTTTGCTCATAATCTCACAGTTCATCTTCTTAATTCAAGTTTTGCCTGAAAATTTCAAGTTTGCAAATAAGCAGACAAAGGTTTGCAAGGCTGTAAATAAAGATTTGCATTTGAAAGAATAAGTACTTTATTGTCCCGCCAGGAAGGAAATTTGTCTTTGGTCATTCTAAAAGGAATATATGACACAAAAACAGAAACAAAACCAATTACTCATTTGCACATCTACACAGCAGAAACTCACGCAAAAGAATCCCAATAAACTACATGACTCTGCTCCCTCTGTTTCCAGCAGTTTACTGACTACGGTAACTCCAGTGGGAACAAAACAACACTTGTAGCTCATTTTCCTTACCAATGGTATCCTATAGCGCCACCCTGAGGGAAGTTTCTCAAACCTCTTATGCAGGGTGTGTGTGTGTGTGTGTCATTTATGATTACTTCTTGGCCTTTCTTGTGAACTCAAAAGCTGTAAAGTTCATCAAGGGTATTTTGTTGGTGGTCCACCATCTTCCCAGCTGTTTTCACACGGTGTTCAGTTTACTTCTGTTAATTAGTGTCAAGTGGCCAAACCACACAGTAATATTGAAGATAAATACACTCTAAATCAGACTCACTTACACTTTTTCAAGAACGTCAGGACTAACCTTGAACTCCTCCAACTTCCTCATTAAAAATTGCTTCTGACTGGCTTTCTTACATACAGTATTTCATCTATGTTGTTGTTGTAGCTCATCTTGTCATCTACAGTATGCGTGTGACCAGATATTTAAAGCAATTAACTTTTTCCTCAGTGTGGTCATGCAATATCACTTAGGAGAAAAGGGTTGTTTGATTTAAAATGAACTCTTTAGTTTGACCATCATTGATTACCAGAGAGCTGGTGCTGCACCACTGCTCCCACTTAGCAACATGGCCAGCATAATCAGAGTCATAGACATTGTGATGAATGAGACCAACTAAAGCCATGTCATCTGCGTATTTAAAAAGATTAAGATTACTGCTATGAATTTTTATGTCGTTTGTAAAAACTTCAAAAAAAAGAATAGGGTTGGTCAGATGATTTTTAATGTCGTTTTTTACTTCCCCAATCATATCCAGTACCAACGACTACTAAAGCAGTGCATTATTCTGAATTGATTATTGATGGAAAATGATAATAAATGACAATTACTTGGTACTCAATAAATTTCAAAGAGCAAAACCAAAGAGCAATCAATCAATCAATGTACAGAGGACTTACACCTATTCCTGGTTCAGTATTTGCAGATTCAGAAATTTTTGGATTTTTCTCTAGAATGTAATTTAAAATAATTTATGAAAAAAATCTGCAGATTTTCGAAAAAATATATATTTTTTAAATGCAGCTAGGGAACCAGATATTTCTAGACATGATGGCACTTGACACACCATTGACTAACGTTTGCAAAGCAGCCAATCCAAGCGGGCCCTTAATTTTTTCTCGGTGCTGATTGGCTTTACTCCCAGTGGCAGAGAAAAGGAAGACCGTGGGTGTTAACCATCATAAATACTGTAGGACAACTCTAAATGTATTTATATACACTTTATTCATAAATGTTTTTATCTATGCAATTTCAGATTTCAGTGTCAAACACAACTAATGGTGCTCAGGGATTGGCTATTTTTGAAAGAGCAGCCAATAGTGTGTCAACTAGAATTATAATTAATTATCAAGAGTTTTCTTTTAAATATTTTAGATATACACTATGAGAAAAAAAATCTAGAGGCGAATTTCCGCAAATAATGTAGACAGAAAATTCCGCCAATAATTGAATCTACAAATACTGAACAAATGCATCCCTACATATGAAATATATCAAACTATATAAAACTGAAAATTAATAATTTCTCGAATAATGTTAAAAAGTGAATTAAGATTAAATGAAACATATAATTTTTAAAATTACTTTCAAAATTAGAATGAGAATATGTCTATCAAAAATGTAACTATCTAACAAATACTTCTTTGTTAAACAATTAAGAAACAATTTAATAAATTGTATTTAAAAAAAGTTTATTTTACGTTCAGTATTTACCACACTAAGCTATCCTCAGTTCTTCAGGTAATAAAAAAAAAGAAAAAGAAATTGTATTATCCATCCGGTAACTCGTAAATGCAGGCAACAATCCCATCACCTAAAATGATACAATAGACACACCTAAACATTTGAATCTAAATGAAACTCATCTTTAAAAGGTAAGAAAAAATATCTGATTGTGTGAGTAGAAATTTTGCTTTTTTTTTCTATTCTTCATATAGTGCTTCAGTTCACATCCTGAGCTGATCTGTGCTCCTCTGTTTACTGTGCTCTGGGCAGCTCCAGTGATTACAATTAAGCGGCTCTTATCCCTGGACATAATCAAGGCACACCAGAACGTAGAGGGTGGGGCTAATCCTTCAGTGACACAGAGACCCAAAGCTTGGGAATTGAGCAGGGAGGTAAACTACAGTATATATGGAGAGAAACTGCAATCACCAGTTTCTCAGTACCTGCACCTCAGTTGGCAGCAAACTGATAAATATCCAATTATGACACGGTCAAGGGAAATATTCGGACCAAATGCATGTTTATGCATCTCACTGGGTGTGTAGGTGTCTCTTTTTACGCTTAAACAAAGATGTAAAGCTTTTTCAATCCGCCGAGGAAGAGGGGGAGCAGGTGGGAAGGTGGGCAGGGTTTTGGAATAGGCAGGAGAGGAATTCAATCAGCGCTATCTGTTAATACAGAGCCCTGACACAGGGGCGGCGTAAGAAAAGGGGAGTGGATTATCAGCGAGTCAGCATGTTACAAAGCTCAGAATAGCTTGATGCTCTAATAACAACGCAGACGGAGGTCCCAACAACTGGGCAGGAGAGTGATGCTGAGAAAATCTGATTTAAAACCAATTTTGAAACAAGCATCACTGCATGTGTGATGGAAAGGGGGCTGTCTGCTCTGACCCGGCAAAATAAGGACAGAACCACTCACTGAGAAAAAATATAATCCTACTGAGAATATGACTCACAATAACTGCATCCGAGCATAGCTTAATAGTAATGCCACTGGTATTTAAAAGAATGTGTTGGTATTAAAGATGAGTTCTTATGAAGGTGAACATTTTATCTGTTGTTTGCTTTGACTGAATTCAACTTCCAGTTTGTGGATTTAAAAAAAATATATATTATGGTTCTGATTTAGGGTGGAATCACATCCGTCAATACGTTTTCTATCTTCAATTCAAGGCTTCAATTATTCTGTCTGTGTCTGAGTCCGATTTAGCCGAAACTCCTGACATAGGAGGGGTTTTACCACCCACAAATGATGTTTGCTCTAATCTCATAAAAAGGAGAAAAATAGCTTACAACAGCAGACAAAAACACAAAAGGAACTGGAGAATGAAGGCGAGGATAAATACCAAGTAAGTTACTAAAAGGCAGCAGAAGGCAATCAGGTACGGTCATAGAACCAAAGAAGCTCTGCACCCAGCAGATGCTTTATGTGCAGATGTGGGTAGTCAAGTTAAATGTACTCATCCACATTTTCAAAAGTAACTTTTTTGTGGTGAAAATTACTTTTAGGAGTAGTTTTGCTATATTGTACTTTTTATTTGATTCATGTGATTTGTAAAGGATCCCTACTTTTACTTGGGTAACATTTGTAGATACTCTACCCACCATGGCTAACTGCACTGACTGAAGAGCAAAGATATTTTTTATCAAAAATGCACTAGAAACAGACCTACAGTTTATGTTAAAGTGAGCCCCCTGTTCTCGCATTAGCTTCTATCCATCTATCTATCTATCTATCTATCTATCTATCTATCTATCTATCTATCTATCTATCTATCTATTGTAAGCAGAAATTTCATAAGTTTTATACTCAAAGAAAATGTTTACAGTGTTTGTTTTTTTTCTGTCAGAATTTATTTTGTAATTATGTCATTTATTTGTATGAATTCTGTTCATTTTAGTCTTAAAGTTATCAGAATTTAAACATAACCTTTTTCCAACATCATTTTAAAATATAAATATAACATTTTAATAAGTTACTCATTACTCAAGTAACCATTTTTTAGCCGTTTTAACAAATAACCTTTCACTTTAACTCGAGTAAAAATATGTTAAAGCAGTGCTACTTTTACCTGAGTACCATTTTTGAGTAATCTACGCACCTCTGTTTATATTCGCTCGCTGTTAAAATGAAAGCACCCTGGTCCAGCTCCTAATTAAACCAATAAAACAATTAGTTGGACAAATGAAAACAGTTTTGAAGTCATGTCTCTTTGGCTACCTAGACAAAGACATGACTTATGGGCTTTGCAGGGCAGGATGATGCCGTGCAGGTGCCAGGTCAACAGAGTAGAGACAGGATGGGTGGCTTAGGGGCTGGAGAGTGGAAAGAGCGTGGGGTTTGGAGGTGAATGTTAATCACTTCAGGAGCAGAAGGCAGAGTGCCGCAGGTGCTTCGTCCACAAAGAGCCATTGACTGTGGGCCTGGACTGGCTTTACCCCAACCGCTTGCTATTACACGCCGCTTCAGCCAGCTCACAGCCACCGGAACAAACTTCTCATGAACAATCCATCACAGCCGAGGAACTTCTGAATCACCGTCATTTTACCTTCAACAAACGCAAACCTGTGAATGTAACTTAAAGTATCAGGCAATATAGCTACAGCTAGGTAACATGAATTGTTTTTTTGTTCGATAAACGCTCCATGATGAAGTGCATCAAAAAAAAATTCTACCTGGTTTCTGACACAGTACTTAATGCACTCGATGATGCTCCACACATCATTTCTACACTGTTTAAAAGGATAAAGATATAAATAGTTGCTCATTAAATTCTACTCACATTTGGATATGATGTGCTACACTAACCCTGAAACTACACTGAGATGGGTGCAAGGTTAATACAATTACAGTGACATTTTCTCTGTCTGCAGAAGACTACTCGAAACATATCTCCATTCAGATGCACCGGGTTAGTATTAGGTGATTTCTTAGTTGATTTCTATTCTATTGATTGCAGTTATAAGCTACGATATAAGTCCTCCATAACCCTGCTGCACACACCAAAGTGTTACACATCAAATTTTACCTGAAGATTTGAATGTAAAATAACTCCAACGTTTTCTTGATGTGATGTTGAAACTACAGGGCTCAGAATTAGCCGGGTCAGAGTTTGGACTAGTTCTCTCTTGACTGACCAATCAAATCCTGAAAATTCTTGGTATTCTTATTTTCTCTTACGTCAACTAAGAGCATGGTGGTTGATGCACTCGTTTTGAGTTTAATACAAAATGTGATAACTGTTAGCAACCGGTTCTGATGCATACATGGGGGTGATGTTGTAATTCCTTCTATTCCTGTTGGATTAAAAACTATTGCTTCTAACTAAGAGCACTAGTTTCCATAAATTTTTTTAAAAAGAATGGGTAAAAGTGGAAATTGCAGGTTAGAGTTAAAAGAAACTGGGAGCCGGTATCGGCGAAGAAAAGCCAGATTTGTGATCCTCTATTTAGCATTTCCCAGCAGAAAAGCAAGAAGGATGGAAAGGAAAGCTTTATGTAATGAACTGAAAGAATAAGGCTTCATCCCAGTTAACTAATGTGCACAGATTGAAAAAAGGAAAAGACAGAAATGTGTCTTCAGCACATTGCGTGCATGTGCGAGAGCAAACAAATATATGTACACATTTTAACATTGGTATTCATATCTAGTCCTCCTGTTTACCAGAGCTTTGCTCACTTTCAGCAGTCACAGATTCTGGTCGTGTCCAGAAAGTGCTCTGCAAATATTTTATGCTCAGAACGACTTGCTTCCTGACTGCAAATGAGCCCAAAATGTAGGCTGTTAAAATTTAAATGTACCAACATAGAATTTCATTTCAAGAGACCAGCTGACAAATAAGAGATCCATACTTACTTAGGCATGAGCTTAAAGCTATTGGGTAATAGCCTCCAGGCTCGAGCAGCAGCTAGATGGATTGAAATATTGCAAATAAATAAAATAAAAATAAATATTCCTGTGAGTTCTCACTGTGTCTTTCGTGTACTGCATTTTGCAACCAGTTTAATGGATTTTGCTGAGCTATTTGTATAAAACTTTACAGTTCAAGTCCCCTTTCATGCATTAAGCAGATGTTGTTGTTTTTTATTTAATACAGACCATATACTTTGGACTGTGTATTTATTTTGTGCAAATTGCAGTTATTTATTTAAATCTGTTAGAATGCATTATTCCCATATTATATATGACAATTTTAACTGGGTCTCTTCCCTACATGTATGAGCTAGTATGCTAAAAAAAGTCCTAAAAAAAAGTACATTTATTTAAGAATATATTTATTGTTGATGCTGTACATCCAATAGTTAGGGTCACAAGTTGCCTTGCATTGTGCATTTAGAGCTGCAACACCGGTTAACCGGACACAATATTAATATCACAAAGTACTGCTTGTAATTCAACATTTCTTGGCTACAATGGTCCAGTTTTTTGCTTTGCTTGCCAACAATATAGAGTCTATTTAAGATTACTGCACAGATATAATGCCCAAGATCCCAGATTTCCTAACTTTTATTAAGGAAAAAACTTTTTTTTAGGGGTGGATCAATTTATCTTAACAGATTGTGGTAAACTACGCCACCCATTTCAGCTTAAATAAGCCACCTACACAATTGAATTCTGATGGTTCCTTGAGGTAAACTAAAGTTAATCTATGAATACATGCGAAATTATACACTAGAGACATTTAACATATTATTTCTAATTGTGTACTTCCAGTGGCAGCACCAGTGTGTGGGCTGTTTTTACTGCCTCTCGCAGCATCATGCTTTGGCAAATAAAAGTCAATTTTGAATATGTTATCAATTAAGAAATGGTCTCCTGTTCACATCACATGTTAAACCATCACCCGCATCTTGTGTTACATTCAGTGACTTGAGTAATCTGCCTAAACAACAGAGGACTGTCATGAAGAAGGCTAAGTCTCCATCGTTTGTCTCACAAGCGAGGAACATGCTGGCTAAATTTCCACAAAGGCATACAATCTAAAAAGAAAGAAAAATACTTAAAGACGCAAGAACGATAACCACCCCTGCAAAATATGTAAGTTAGTTAAAAGGAGACCAAAGTGACCAAAGCCCACCGAGGAGTGGATCAGCTGTGGGAACTATGGCGACTGGTTACAAGAGACTTTGAAAACGAAAAGTGGCATCAGTGAAGATGGTGGTCTTTTGGAAAATAGAACAAATAGAACATTCATTGTTGAGAAAAAGTTCCAATACTTAATTTGGGTTGTTTTTTGTTTTTTTTTATGTCAGTTTTGTCATGGATTGTTAGATCAACGCTTGAATTTGTCCTGCTTTTTTCAAATGAGTTCAAATTAACATTAATTCATTTGTTGGATTGGTTTTTATCAGAAATTACTGGTTTTCTCAGGATTCTAAATGGCTCATTTTAGCTGAAGGGGTGACCCACTTTAGCTGAACAATTCTCAAATAAAAAAAGGTGCAACAACTGATGTTTGAAAATCTAAAAAAAGCTAAAAAAATATAATTTATTGAATCAGGTCAACATATATATGTTGAAAACAAACCATATTAACAACAGAAGCATAATCCAGCCTCACTCTGTGTGCTTTTTATGCAGTTTACAAAGTGATTTACTAAAAAATGCCTCAGTTTACCCGATGTTACCCGTAATATTTCAGAGATATTGAAAATTAGTATCTCAATGTCTGAGTTACCAACACAGACTATGAGGAATGTTTGAAAATACTAATAATAATAATAATAATAATAATAATAATAATAATAATAATAATAATATCAACAGCGTTCACTCCATTGGTAAATATCTCAAATCTTTAGTTTCAAACTGAATGCCCATGCTCACAGCAAATAGCTGGTATCTCCATCCTCCAGCCGTCTGAAATTATGTGAAGAAGCTGACCAGCACCAATTCAACCCTAATGAGAACTTTATCTGAGGGGTCTTTGCTGATGGTTTTCCCTGCAGCCTTCTCCATCCAATCCAGCGTTTACTACAAAACATCAAACTCCATCCGTCAAGCTGCTTCACAGCCGCCTCCCTTCTCCAAATAAGGTAATTACAGGAGGGAAACCGGAAGACTCTCCATGGTAACCCCGTCACTAACAGGAGGAGCAACAACAATGGACTACTAGAAAAATGATTGACAGCTCGTTGCGGCTAGCGCTCGTTCCAGTTCACTGCATCCACTAGCAACACGGCTTCAAGACTATAGCCACGAGCAGAAACAAATATGAGTTAGCCGTCAACCTATTTTGCTCAGTTAACCCTTCATTAACATTTAAATTCCTCCCCGAAGTCTCATTTTAACTACAGCCCTGTAAACAAAGCTTAAACCCAGCTGGCCACGGGGTCCTATTCATTTCGCTTCATTAACTAATTCCTCTGTAAGGAAGCGCGCAGTTCCTCGCAGCTCTCTCGGTCCTATTTGTCTGCATAGGTTGCTATTTCGTTTTCGTCACACCCACCTCCTACTGAGCAGCAAAACTTGGCATTATAAGCAACGCACAGAATGAAAGCGGTATTGCAACTGTACCTCAGTTTCTCCTGTTCATCGTTGTCCTCGAAGGCGAAGTGGCTCTGCCCCCCCTCCCAGTGAGGAGCGGATCAGAACCGGAGCCTCAGATGAACGCCGTTATTTTTGCATGCAACTTGGCTGCAGCAGAGAGCACTCTTTCTTTCTGTCTGTCTTTCTTTCTGTCTTTCTTTCTTTACAACCTCCAGAATCTCCGGTTAGACGTGCCAGCGTTGTGTGTCGAGTGCCACATACAAAAACTAAACTAACCCAACTGGTTCAAAAGTTGTATTCAAAGCGGTTATTGTTGATAGCAAATTAGCGACTGCGACGTGAAATTGAATGAAAAGCAAGTGCAGCCGTTTACCCCTCTGATCAACGAAAAGTCCTGGATGCTGTCGGTCACGGTGTGTGTCTCCGCCCCACCGCCGCTCGTGCAGCATCGGAGGACATTTCTTACTGACCATTTTATTTTTCCTCTGAATTTTTTTAATGCTCCAATAACTTCAGTAGGCTAAATCGGGCTGGTGTAATTACTTAATGTAGAAAAATTGTATGGAAAAATATTTTTCAATGTCAAAATATCATTAAATTCCACAAAAATATGCTTACTAATTAATGACCTCCTTACCAATCATTTGCCTTAGGTTATGTAGTATTAATAAAAAGATTACGATGTTAACAAAGATAATTCATGTGAGTAACTAAATAGGGATGCAACGATATCCCTTTTTTCAAACCGATACCATACCGATACTTGGATTTGAGTACTTGCCGATACCAAGTGCCAAAACCAATACTTCTACCACACACAAAGAAGCAATAAAATGGAAGACAGGTTTTATTTTATTCTCTGCTTGTTACAACAAATGATGGTGAATTAAATAAAAAAAATATATAAATATCAATAAAAAATATGACAAAACTAAAATTTCTAGTGAAAAATTCATGTCTTTGGTAAGATTTTTGCAGAGTTTACACATTTTAGGTATCGGTTCATGGTATCAGTTAAGTTTAACCAATACTGATACAGTAGGCCTACATAAGAACCATATCAGCCCCAATACCAGTACATAAATGTACTCCTATAACTAAATATACAAGTAAAAATTCTAGATCCCACACAGACTGATGTTTGTTTCTTGTTTCTTTTAATTCCGGTGATTTTTCACCTCTAGCTAATTACAACACGACATTTAAGACCAGAATATTACATCAGACTAATAATAAAGAAAATATGTATATACAAACATTTTGTCTTAATGTATGTATGTATGTATGTATGTATGTTAATACCTGCTTAAAGGTTATTTTTCAAAAGTACTATAGTACTTTTAATCTTACAAACAAGACTCGTCTTAACACTTATTCTCTACTATTGAATAGGACAATAGGCTATAATAATAATAACAATAATTATAAAAATAAAGATAGAGAAGAAATAGTTGAAAAAATAATAATATAGGCCTAGGCATACACATTAATGTAAAACACAATAGGCAAACTAAAGAAGATTTGTTAATGTAAAACAAATCAAAATCAAGTTTAGAGCTTACTGTATTTTAGATTGAGGGTCAATTAACGTTTATTGTTCTACCTTAATATTTGCAATATTATACAATAATAATATATGCAATTATTTTTTGAACTCCTGATCATCCTTAAATTGTGTAAATACTTTATGGTAATCTATTTTTTTAATTAAAACAAAATCAATAAAAATGTGTTTGCTTCAAATCTTCTAAACATGCTTTCGTTAATTCTGTGTTTTCTTTTTTGTATTCTGCTAACCTGACACTCACAATATGGCGGACGCTGTATACGTCTAGCTACGGGTTAAGCTAGTGATCACATCCCGTGACCATCAGCCGGTGTCTGATTTGGTTGGAAAGGAGGCGTTCCGATTTTGAACGTGTGGGTCGCAGACGCAGACAGTATGTGACCGCAGAGTTGTCACCTTTATATATACAGTCTATCGTTGTCACCCTAAAACGGGGACGGAGGAAATAATTGAAATATATTAGATCAACATATGCTGATAACCTATTTGAGCGAAAGTAAAATCTATAGAGAACAGCTACCAATATTACATTCTAGTTAAAGCACGACTTGGAAATAATTGTGTTAAGCAGACTCACTGACAATTTTTGAATAATATGAGGTGACAATACTAATATGAGTATGAACATCCACCATATCCGCTGATGGGCGTGCAGCATTCTCCACGTTTATCCACCGCCTTTGTAAATTACTGGCGTATCGCATGCCTCGCTGTATGGTAAATGATGCAGAGCCAGGAGTTGTGTCCAACCTCTGAGCTCCGTTAGACGTGCGCTCGTTTTGCTTATTTTAAATTCTCAGAAAGGCGGGGTTAATTGTGAATCTGGCAAACATCGCCGGTAAAGCTCAGTCCGTCTCGACCGATTGACCAAATCGAGGCAGCTCTTTGGAAGCGCTTCCTTTTATTTGTCAATAAGGAATGTGAATGGACACCGAAAAGTAGCTCTTAGCAAAAGACGATTGGGAAACTCTCGAATAACCGCGTCTGTTCTGTAGTGTCGCCTCGGTCAGGTAGGCAGCTAAACTTATCAATGTACCTTATTAGTATGCTAACGTTAGCTAGTTATTAAGCAGCGACTGAACAGGTTTTAAGTTATGCCAAAAGTAGCCTTCATGATCAGTTTTTGGCGCTACTATGCTTGTTAATACCGAACAGCAATGCAGGCAAATGAAGTCCAAAAGTCTTTTGTCAGTGGCATTCGCTATCTCAGTTCGGCCGTTCTTTTATATTGTGAACAATAAAGTGGAATGCGCGGTGAAGCTCTCAGCCTTTATCCTTTTAGCTTGTTAGATACGGTGCATGGCTAGAGGATTCTTACCGCTTGGTCACTGGCAAACCTTGATGTGTTTCATTTAGATTTTTGCGACAGACTAAAATAAAGTGTTTCATTTTTAAACGCAGAGAGGGTGGAAGAAATCAGTCATATTCATAAAAATCAAATTAGTTGGGTTTCCATTTGTGTTTAGCCCCCTTTACTCCCATTCATTTAGATAAAATCCAGTGGAATCAGTCACTTTCACACGTCCAACCGTGTGTGTTCTGTTCTCTATATAAATGCAACTGTTTTATGAAGGAGTCTGAGGTTTATTGGATTACAGCAAGAAACGATTGGGAAGACAAACTATCACACCAGCCCGGTTAAGGAAAGAACTTATTAGGAAATTTTTCTCTTCCACAAACCAACACATGGCCATCAACCTGATCCCACAGCTTGGACTAAATTGTGGAAGCAGCAGAGATCTGGAAGAATCTGTTGACTGGACAAACACTGTGTTTGTCAGCAGTTGGGATTTAGTTTCTTCAGCAGGAGCAGGGAAACTGGTTCAAGTTGATGGGAAGAAGGGTGGAGATAACTCCAAGGAGATCCTGGAAGAAAACCTTAAGAGAAGCAGCTTGTTACCATGTCATTACAGACATACAGCAACAGTCTTCAGTCAGTCTTCGGGTTCATTGCAAGACTGACTGCCATCAGAAAACCGTGCTTCCCACAGCATTACCATCCACAACGTCTCTCTGCAGACACATGGATGAAATGAGATTTGACTTCCATTCAGGATAAACTAAGTATTGTTAAACAGATTGACCCAGACAGCCAGGGGTATAATGGAGTAGTTTAGATCAAAGTCTGGACCTGCATAAAGCAATCCTTTCAGATACTATTGAAATTCCAGCAAGCAGTGTGGTACATTTGCTTCGTGTGTAAACTACATTTATTTCATTTTTGTCTTGACTCTTGAAGTGAAATGAACCTATCCTTTCAGCTCAAAACTCTTAATCTGCTTCTGTCTATTTTTACCCCTCAGATATACATTTTAATTGAAGACAGATGTGGATTGAGTAATACTCAGAATATCCATGTGCATAATCTTCTTGAAGTTTGATCCCCGGCCTGCATCCAAAAATGCCTACCGGTAAGGAAAATCCCCCATGCTTTGATGTGTAATCCGATTTCTAGTAGGGCTGCCTTACTAGGGTTGTGTGTTGGCAAGAATCTGGTGATACGATATGTATCACAATACGGGGGGGGGGGGGGGGGGGGGGGGGTGTGTGATATATTGCGATACTATGAGTAAGCGTATATTTTGTGATTTTTAAAACTGAATTTAACTGTAGAAAAGTATTCTAAACGTTTCAACCTGTTTCATACATAACACAAATAGTTGATCCACTGGAGTGGTTAATTGTTCCATTCAAATGCTGAAAATAAGAAATCAATACATTGCTTTTAAATATCAATACATTATCTTTACATAAAATATTGTTATATCTCAGCATTTTGATGTTTTCTTACATCCCTATTTTTTACGCTGGAATGACATATTCAGTTAACAATGTGCCCATGCATTTATATATGAAAGCTTTTCTACATTAACTGTTAATGAGCTTAGAAGTAAGGCAGCTTTATGTTTCAATGCTGTTGTGTATAGATTTCATATCAATCCAGTTATCAGTATAATGGCCAACCAGTTATAGAAGTTATGTACTGGAGTGGTTTGTTTGTATTGGTTATTGTGGAATAAGATTTTGATAGAGTTTAGTTTTAAAATGTATACCATTTGGGTTTTTTTCTGCAGCTGGAATATTGGCCCTGAGTAGACCTTTTGTTAAATACATGTGTAAGATTTCAGTGACCTTTGGCTGAATTACTAGAATTATAGTCGAGGCAAGACACGTCTTAGCAAATTCAGAGTTTGCGAGACAATGTGTCATTATTGGCTTCAAAGTCTCAGCTTGATTACAAAAGAGACATAAATGCACATACAGTACAGGCCAAAAGTTTGGACACACCTTCTCATTCAATGCATTTTCTTTATTTTCATGACTACATTGTAGATTATCAATTAAGGGGCATCCAAACTATGAATGAACACATGATGTATGGATTTACTGTACTTACCTAAACAAAAAGGGTGAAATAACTGAATACATGTTATATTTTAGATTCCTCAAAGTAGCCACCCTTTGCTCTGATAACTGCTTTGCATTCTCTTGAGCTTTAAGAGGTAGTCACCCGAAATGGTTTTCCAACAGTCTTGAAGGAGTTCCCAGAAATGCTTAGGTTAGGTCCCTCTTTCTAGACTCTCGGGCAGTTAAGTAGCTGCTTGAGCAGGACAAATATCAGTTTAGGTAAGAGGTAAAGGCTCTTCCAACAGGTATACATCAGAGAGCCTTACAATTACAACTTGTTGTTGGAGGATGCTAGCCTAGCAATCTAGACAAGCAGTAGCAGTAGCAACAGATTTTGCTCTGCAAGTTGGTGTAAGCACGCTCCATTGTAGCCTTACCAGCTCTAACATTGGCTCAGCTAAGCTAGGGGAGTCAGTCACAGGGCTCTTTCTTTGATTTTTTTTCCTCTTTCATTCATTTTACTCAGTCAGACAAATTTGGAGCCACCTGGAGTCCTGCGGGAATCGATATCCAGTCGCGATCAACGTATATCCATATAATGGGAGTCAATCGGGGCAGGAGATTAGTTAGTGTGGGATGGAATCGGTTGCGTTAAAAGCCCGTAAAACCCCCGGAAGCTTATACCACAGCACCGTCGAGAGGTTCTGAACTCACAGGGGAATATCGCTAACTATTCATATATGGATATACACTGATCATCACTGGATATAAACTTCTCCTGAAGGACTCCAAGTGGCTACAAACTTGTTTGGGTGAGTAAATGAATGTAATATTTGCTAAAACTTAGGTCCAGATCGAAAAAAAAAGCTAACTTCCCTTTTAGGTCCTTTGTTGTTGACTGATTTCCAGCACAGTGAATACTAGACATTGTTCGTTTATTTAATTGGCTCTAGTGCTATCCAATCGCGTGCAGAGACAGTTTCAAAGACAACCGTAGGTTCGGCCTCTAGGACTTAGTGCTGTTTATGGGTCGTGACCGGACTATATATTTTTATATATTTGATGGATGACTTGCCTGGCTAGGAGGATGCTGCTTCTGCTTCCAGAAATAATGAGAAAGAATGCTGCGGGCAGTCGCATCAATGCCAGGGCTGAGGCACAACAGAGAGGGTGTGGGTGGAGGGAAGCAACAGGCATTGTCACAGAAAACATCCAGAAGGCCCCATAGTGAGAACCAGCACAATCACTGAAAGCAGACAAAAGTAAAAAGTGACTTTGTGCATTGTATCTGTTACCATCACAGCCACTTTTCTGTTATTAACTAAAAAGGAAGTCAGAAAGTCCTCTTTCAAGGTTTGATGAGCTATTGGGTATAACTCCCACTGAGCGACTGGCTGGTCATGTACATTCAAAAATCTAAAATAGTTGTCACAGTATGGAAAACACAAATAAAAAACGAAAGAAGTGTTTTCAAAATTTTCTTTGACTTGTATTTCATTGCAGACAAACTGAACACAAAATATTTCATGTTTTCTCTGGTCAGCTTTATTTCATTTGTAAATGTGCATCCTTTCATGCCATTCAGACCTGCAACAGAATCCAAAAAAGGTTGGGACAGGAGCAATTTAGGAAGGGTAATAGGGTAAATTGGTTAAGCAATGATGTGACTTGAAACGGGTGATATCAAACGGTGATTGTAATTATGAATTGGCACAAAAGTTGCATTCAAGAAAGGACTAGTCCTTTAGGAGCAAAGATGGGCCAAGATTTGCCAGTTGGTAAAATGGGGTGGAGTGTGATTAGTTGACACATGGCTCTAGACTAGTTAGTTTTTGCAAGAACTATACTCTGCACTTTAATTCCTAGTAAAAGAAACCTTGAAGTGTGCCAAGACATTTTAGGCAATTTATTGCTCCCAACATTATAGAAACAGTCTGGGGATTGCCCCCTCTTGTTCCTACACGAATGTGCACCTTCACACAATGCCCACAAAGACACGGCTCTCTTGAGTTTTCTGTGGAAGAAGTAAACTGACCTGGACCTAAACGTCCTTACGTCAACCTGGTACAGATCCTTTCGGGATGAATTCGAGCAAAAAAATTACGAGCCAATTCTACTCATTCAACATAAGTGTCTAAACCTGACAAATACTCCTCTGGGAAGATTGCCAAAAACTCCCAGACACACATTAAACCTCGTGGAAAACCTTCCCGGAGGATCTGTAGGTCGAGATCAAACAGAACCAAATGGATCAACAATGGGAACGCGCGTATAGTTGTGTCGAGACAGATGCGCGAATGCTTTTGTGAGTATCGCTATGTTTTGGGGTCACTTTGTGAGTTATTAGCATTTTTTCACCAGAAGGTACAGATGACGCAATCATTTTTGCAATATTTATTCAAATGTAAAAGTGACTTCCCCAACAAAAATATTGTTTAAAACTCAGGATGAAATCAAATAATACACCAGTTGTTAACAAACCAGTGGATTTTTTTTTTGACAATCCCGATGCACCATAGTCAGCAGTAAATAGTAACTTCTTTCAGATAGAAGCAAAAACTGTCGCTCTACATGCAGCAGAGTCCTATCCCATTATATTCCCCCAGAGGTTGAGGGCGAACTCTCTGCCTGGCTGTAGTCCTTCTATGTCCTTATGCAACCCTGACCCTGCCTAAGGAGAGGACAACAGAAGTGTGTTATGAGTACCAACTAGAACCCGGGGAAAGGTGAAATGCATTGTGTCCTGACACATACACCCTTGAATTTGAAAATGGAAAGAAAACGGCAATATTCAGCATTTTTTGAAACAAATTTCCGGCTTTTATTAGGTGCAATTATTTAACTCTCACAAAACAAAATGAGAGAAATGTTTATGCGGGAGTTACGACTTCATAATCAGCTTAAATGACTCCGTAATTACCCTCATGCTGTTAGTTCTGTATCTCGACTTTGAATTTCTGGCTTGTATTGTTGTTTTCCTGCTTTAGCAGCTCTTGAAAAAGCATTTTCAGCAAACAGCCAAGCAGCAATCTTAATGTGATTATAATCTCTATGAAGACACGATAGAGTTATGCTGTATTTATTCAATCTATAGCGTTGGTTATGAGCAGACACTATAAAAGCTTTGTAAAAAGCAGCTCATGAGCGGAAAGTGGACTGCATTTAATATGATGTGTGCTCATTCAGCTTGGTGACTTCAGGTACAAATCTGGTTATTATTGCCAAACTACTTATTACACACTAGTTTTTATTCAACAAAGCCCAATCTAAAAAGCAAGAACTGTGTGTAATATAAAATATTCCTTCACTGTCTACATAACAGGAAAAAACATAAGTATTTTACTTATTTTCATTTTGTTTTGACTGGTGGTCTGTTACTCCTTTGTTGGTTTGTCCTCTTCTCTTCCACATTCTTTTTCATCTTTTATTTATTAGCTTTTCATCATAGTAGCTCTCTGTTCTTGATGTTTGAACAAAAAGTACCAAAAGTCTCTCACAGGGATCCAGCACTTTTAAACTGGGTCACAAGAAACGTAATGAGAAAGAAAGAAGAAAGATGCTAATTAAGTGCTCAGGATTAGAAAAGAATCAAGCGTTAAGCTACCAGGAATCCATTATCTTCCACTTCTGTCATTGCATAAGTGCAATCTACCTGGAGTACCTAGAAGTACAAGATGTTCAGGGCTCGGAGACATGACCAAGGTAAGGAAGGCCCAAACCTGACCGACACACCACAAGACAGGTTTTCTGGAATGATGGATGGGCGATCCCGTGGGTTAATCAGTAACGGGCACAGAGCTCCACTTTGTGTCAGACAACAGCAAGGTGGAGCGAGGGAACTGGTATTGGGTTTTATTACTCAACATCAGCTGGCTGGACGTTTTCTGGTTGAAGATGGGCTCAAAATCAACTCCCAAACCCACTGGCAGTTTTTAGAAGACACTGTCTTCAAGCACTGGTACAAGATGAAGTCTGCATCTTTCAATGAGACAATCATTGTGACGGACATTGCTCCATCGCATACACCCAAGTAATCCTGTGCATTAAAGTTGTGGTCAGTACCTTGTGACCACTGTCTGCCATGCCGATACTTGGATCAGAGTACCTACCGATACCGAGTACCAATGCCGATACTTCCACCATACAAAAAAAGTGCTATGAATTGGGAGTCAGGTTTTATTTTCTTCTCTGCTTGTCACAAGAAACGATGGTGATAGATAAAAAATGAAATATTAATAAAAATGACCTCAGAACTTAAATTTAAAAGTTAAAAACTAACATTTTATTTGATATTAATGCTGCAGTTTCACATCTTGAGTATCGGTTTATGGTATCGGTTAACATTAAATACAGATACATTAGGCAGTATCGGGGCCGATACCCAATACCAGTATCGGTGCATCCCTATTTTTTTTATTAACCGGTCCGAGAACAATGTAGTTAATCAATTAATAAAAATGTTCCTAAAAAAAGATGTGCGTAATAGTTGTAAACCCAATGTGGATTTGTCAGTAAACTGAAATAATGGTTTTAAAACTTTTTTTTTTGCCTATAAACACATCTACAGTTTATTTCTACACATATCAGAATGGCGTTCTTCAGGGTTCATGATGAATCATCAGGGGCGCACGGAAATTGTAGGGTATGTTTTATACCTACAAGTTCACAGCCTTTTATGTGCTGAACAGAAAAGAAATATATATTACATGAATTCTGGTGTGGCTTTGACTCTCTTCCACTTCCCAACATGCCTCCAACATGATACAGCTGGCTGCCTGACACTGGGAATCGAGATGCTTGCGTGGGGTTGGGATCTACCCCCTTAGGATCCGATAGCAGATGCTCTGCCCAGTGCAGCATCATTAGTGTTTGCTTTGTTTCCAGTAACAGTGGTGACTCACATAGTGCGGTTGCAAGAGGCTCTCATTAGCCTTTGATACACCCCTGCGAGGATAGTTTGGTCTCGTGTGATGGCTGCCATCTTGAAAGAATAATCCGTGGACCACAGCCAAGCTCAGGGGTAACTTACAGCTGCTGTGCAAATCGATATTTATCGTTTGTTTAATCCAATGTGCTTTGCAGAATTTGGATTAAGATGGTATGAAATGCAAGTTTGTATGTGGAAAAAAAAATCAAAGGAAATTTAAAGGTGTAGTGTTCATTTAAGTTGACAAAAATGACAGCAATTAGTGAAGTTATTATCAATAGAATTAGTTCAGTATCAGCTGGGTGTATAGAAAGTGTCCCTTTGTGAAGGTCCAAGTCTACTCTGCATCGCCGGAATCGGAACCAAACATGGAAGAGCAGCATTCAGTTTTATGCTCCTCTAATCTGAAACAAATTTGCAGAAAACAGACAAACTCCTGAAATACAGAAGTCTGTTAAATCAAAGCTAAAAACCCGGAGCGGCCATTGATCAATAATCAATTGAAAATTGATTCCAGTCTCGATTGCAGGATTTCATTACTTCTCTGCATTTTGCCAGTGGGCGATCAATCAACAAAATCGATTAATCGAATTTTCGGTTTATGAAGATTTAATTTTTGGAAAATCAAGTTGTTGTTTTTTTTTTACTAATGCACTTCTCGGACTTCCCTAGCACAGAGTGATGTCAGTCCTCCCAGGGCCTATAATCTTGTTTAACAAGGGAACTTTACAGCTTGTTTCTATTTGGATTTTTTTCAGGTCAGCCGCGGGACGCGGTGTTTGAAATAAAAGCAAGTTCAAAATATTTTTCATCAAAAGCTATTTCTTTTTAAATAAACGTGGGTAGAAAAAAAAAAGGATTAAAAACGGAAATCAGATTTGGTATGAGAAAAGCTCTATTGCCAAGCCCTATGTAAGTGTAATATATGGTTTTCTGTTTTGTGTGTTGATTTTCCAACTTTTTTCCCACCAGTAACTGGTAGAGGTCAACACTTTTGTATTAAAACCATTATCATATTTAATGTGACTTTAGTAGAAAACATAGCTGATAGCATCACTGATCCTCAACAGTACCTAATAGGTGACATGTGAGGCTTTTTAATATATTGATCTTTTCTTTTCCCCCACAACATATTTACTTTGTGTTTGTGTCACTAAAGCACACCATAAAGTCCTAGAAGGGTTCTTTGAACTCCAGATGTTCACATTTGTGATGTTAGTGATAGTGAATACTTTAAATAAAGGATGAGATCATGAATCCTTTTTCATTTAAGAATTTATTACAAGTAGATTCGTGGGAACATAGCAACAAATGTTTGTTTCGATTTGAGCCAAAACTGCCGGAAACCGGAACATTCCTTTTTTACTCCCAGAGTATCAGAGCCACAAAGTGACTACCCCCTATCTTTGTGCCTCACAGAGGACTGGCCAATCAGATGGCCAACAGAGAGCTACTTAAGGGTCAATATACTGTCTCCTAAACCAAATATGTTTTTACATCTATAGTTTGTCCTCAATCAAGAGTTTAACAGAAAATCCATGAAATATTTCAGGTGTTATAAGAAAGAAAACACAGTTTTCTGTACCACTCCCACTTAACCGCTTGGCATGTAGTTAGCGTTTAATGCTAGCCATGGAGACTTGTGATCCCAAGAAGCTTTTTTGTAATTAAGATTTTGAGATTTAAAAAAAAAAAGTAACTTCTCTCTGTCCTGCTCATTGTGTGTGGTCACAGCATAAATCTGGGTCCCATTCCCAGGGAAACAGAAAGTCCTGTTTTTTACTAGTTAGAAGTTCCTAAAAGCTTTTATCTTTTGGGAGGACAAAGTATAAATAAAAACTGCACTGATATAAAGTTCTCATTTTAAAGTTTTTTTGTTCTACGTCTTTAACATGAGTGCCAATAAATGTGACTGACACTGTACATATTTTGTACTGGATGCACTTGTAGTGACATGCTGGTAGAGCATAAAGGCTCTGGAAGCATCAGATAGCTTTATTGTAATAAACATAATGGCCTCATTACTCAGTGAGTTAGTCTGGATACTAAGAGGTCAAAGTTCAGTGCTAGGTTTAACCTGCCTGCACACTCTGCCAATCCCAAAGTAGACTTAGTGTAAACCAGTTCATACCTCTGTTCAAGAAGTTTGGCTTTCAGCAAGAAATATTGTGTTGCAGTCATGGTGCGTCTGTAAAGTCCAACAGAGAATGGAAGAAACAACATTAGTAGTGGTCATTTACACTAGTGGAGATTTTATTAATGTATAGGTGAGGTTATTTTAGCAATAGAGTTTAGATCACTTTTAGTAGGGGTTGGGGGAAAAAGTCGATTCACATGAGAATCTAGATTCTTTTCTTAACGATTTTGAATCGATTTTTTTAAAATCGATTTTCAAAAATGTATTTTGTTCATTCATTTTACAACCTGCCCAGTTCACTTTATTGTCAAGTATATTTAAGTATGTAGCAGTTAACTTCAGAAAGTCTTCAGTTTTCATTCATTCTGTTGTAAAGGTTTAAGATGTGGGAAGTAGAACATTCAGAAAATTATATATAAAAACCATATAATTATATTAATTATATAAATTTATATATATACATATTTTCTTTACTGTAGTGAATTAAAAATCTGCAATATTGAAGAATCTTATTTTAAATTTAATCGGCACTTACAAAAAAATCATAAAATAATTGAGTTGGGAGAAAAGCCGATTGTCTGAGCCCTACAAATTGGCACCTTTTTTTTTTACTAATAGTATTGATTATGAATCAATTCTGAATCGAATTGTGAGTTTTCTAACTTTTCTCTCATTATTGTCTAATTTTTTGTTTATGTTATTCTTATGTTTAAGTGAATATTTGTCCACCTGCTAATGTGTTTTGTTTCATTGAAATTAATCCAGCAGTCCAATAAGGAACACCAAACACAAGTCAATAGCACAATAAGCAACTTTGCAGATAGGGTCTTTCAAGGTTTTAATGGATGCTGCTCAATCCATAAATGTATTTTCCTTACAAATATGTCACAGTTTAGAGGGAAATCAAGATGTTTACAATGCATACAAATGTCCTTTTTTGTATAGTTGGAAACTTTCACTTTGAAAGTGAAATCGTTGATTTATTTTTCATTTACCTTTCACCAAAAGGTTCGGTAGTTTTTCATTCATTGACCGAATCTAACAAAATACCTTCTCTGGCTTCTCTTTCAACCTCCTCAGGCTAATTTTGGCTGCAAATCGAGATGAGTTTTACAACAGACCGTCCAAAGCTGCAGACTTCTGGGGGACCAACAGTGAAATCCTCAGTGGTAAGTTGGTACACTAGAGACCTGCTATTTAACGTCCTAGTTATAGAGTCCTGACAGTCTTGATCACTGTGTTTTCTATCCCTTTATCCCTACCTTTACTTTGATAACTGACTTTTAGTAACAAAGGCAGAATTTGTTCTTCCTAATTTGAATTTCTTCTAATCCCCAACCGAGCAGTCCCATTCACACTAAGCTAAACTATATTCAATTTATAGGTGCCCCGTGCCAATTTCCATCAAACGGAGAAAATCAATCATTTGCTGTTTTTTTTTTGTTTTTTTGTTTTTTTTCAATTACAATTCATTTTCTTTCTGTTTTCTCCCTTAGTAAGAAGGAAACACAGAAATAACCTTGTTGTTCATCAATCTCCTCTCGCCACTTTAATAGAGGGGTCAGGACTTCACCAGCGGGTCCGTAATTGATGGATGTTTTTATGCGATGTGACAGGAATTAATGGCCTTGCCTTATCTGTAGGGTTGGCGGGTGGGAGGGGGGGGGGCAGCAGGACCCTGAAGGAAACAGACCATGAAGGAAAGTAAGCAATAGCTCCCTGAGGGTTCTGTGCAGCTATCTACCCTCCCAGAGGAATGGGACCATTTAGCTCGTAGGGGAGAGGACCTGTCTTCATTGATCACCAGAAAGCGCTGCAGAAGCACTAACCTTTAATGTGAAGAAGAGGAAACCTGAGAGAAAGTAGCTAATTAAGTAACGGCCTGACTTAGTTTAATTTAACAGGATGCAACAAGTTGAAGTTGTCCTTCCTATATAAAAATGACGTTATCAGAGAAAAAGTTTGTCGAGTTTTTGGCATTTAGTGGTCCTTATTAAAAATATGTTGGAGTATGAACGCCTTTCCGGGGCAGTGTTGATTGAGCATTACACCAATCCCTCCCAACAGGTCTGGACCTAGAATATGGCAAAGAAGGTGGCTCATGGCTGGGAATCAGCAAGAGGGGCAAGCTGGCTGCCATCACCAACTACATGGAAGGAAATCCTAACCCCAATGCACAAGGAAGAGGTAAGCCTGCCATAGCAGGGTCCCTACAGCGAGTAGATCTGCTGATTACATGTCAGCTACTAACCATCCCCCATGTCAGTGATGTTTGGTGTTGTAAAACATTTTCAGAATCCATGCATTGGCCATTAGCAAAGATACGGGTAATGCAATAATTAAAGGTCTCATTCTCTCGTTTATGGGTTTTTTTTTTTTTATAAACCTGCTGTGGTCTCTAGTTTGAATTAATGCCTTGTGAGTAATTTTCTGTGGAAAATATGCTCTCTCCTTGTTAAAGGAGGTTGCAGTTTGTCAGCCTAGTGGGTGGGAAGTCAGGCTTACCAGTCTTACTCAATAATATTTATGATTTGCAAATGTCTCGCTTCTGATTGGCCACAGCAATGTGACTCTTATGCTGCCTTGGGGGGAAAAATCACTAACTGTTGGTTTTCCAAGACAAATTCCAAAAAAATTTCCTCAGTTCCTCTTGTTTAGTAAAAAAAATAAAAAAATAAAAATCAATGTCCAAAAATATCAAAAGGCAGAATGTTTTCTGTCATGTTGTGGAGTATCTAATGATTAGCTTCTACTAGCTGAGTTGTTAACGGCTAGCTGCGGTTAACTTGTAGTTGCCAATGTGCTAACAGTTAGCTTGTACTAGCTGGGTTGCTAACGGTTAGCTTATAAGGGTTAGCTTCTACTCGCAGAGACGCACTCTGCTCTCTTCTGGCTGCAAAATCATTACAGTCTTTCTGTTTACGGTCACAAGTCAAGGTAGGCAAGACCATGAATAGTAATTTTCTCTGTGACATTGAAGGGACTGGCTTTTTCTGTCTTGCTCGTTTTTGCCGTCTTAGTCACTTTCTCTGGCTTATGTAGGCAATGGGGAGCCTAAGTCACGTCCTTCTACTTCCGGTCCATGGGTCCCCGACTGGCAAAAAAAATGAATGAGTCAATGGAATGCGCCGTGGATCGAATATATGATGTCCGTGAATTTTAAAAACAAAGTTTGATGTAGAGAAAACGCCAATTTTCGACCGGAGTCAAAAGTTACTTTAGGTTTTGTGTGAAAACCTTTAGCGGAATACAACTGCAGAAGAAGAAGGAGAGCGAGGGTCGTAACCTCCAGGATGAAGAAAGGAGTATTAAACATTAGACTTCCATTCATTATTTCTTCGGTTTGGGGATCCACTGGCCGACTGGAAGGGGAGGAGATTTAGGCTCCCCATGGGATTAGATAATTTTTCTTTTTCTTTTAGAAATTACAGAAAGAATTATAAAATTATAGAGAGAACAAGTATTCCACAGTTTCTCAGTGAGTGAGACCTTTTACTCTAATATGACCACTTTTTCCAATAACGTGTATTCTAAGGCGTTAATATTTCCAAACCAGTAGTTGGATTAAAGTTACTTACCTAAGTCACTGTGCTTTACTATTTTATCATTGTCCTCAGCAAAAAGATAGATTTGTTTTGTTCTTGCGTTTCGCTGAGTGGCGTTATGTATGCAACAAGTCACGTTTTCAGCATAAGGACAACTCATTTGAAACATGCCAAGAAGCTAAGTAACAGAAACATCAATGGAGGAAGGAGAGAGACATGCGGTTTCAATCTCTTATCTAGCTTCAAAACACACATCAGTACTTTGAAGAAACATTTGGAGTCGGAGCTCGGCACAGTCAAACTGAACCTGACCTGCATCTGATGCAAGGCGGCCCCCCACCCAACCCAAAGAACAAAAACTGGACTTCGGTTGAAAACCAGTAAGAAGATGAGAGAAGAAGCTGGTCAGGCAGGATGTTGTAGATTAAATGAATCATCCTCGTTTGTGCCATAATATAGATATATATATAATATCTTTAATCCTGTCAAAGCCAAGCTTTACCACCAAATCATGTGAAGCACATTGAATTAACGTGTTGTTGAAAGCTGGCTTTGCAAATAAAATTGCCGTGCCTCAGAGTATGTTCTTATTTGGAGGAGAATGTAGAGTTGCAGAGAAATCTGAAGGGCACCCTGAATGAGGGGGTTTACTGGCCCCACTCCACTTACTTTACAACATAAGATTAGTCTAAAGTTTAAAAAAAATAGACCCAGAGCTGGCGTGTGATGGTTTAAACTGTTTTGTTGAAAAAAACATCACTCCTTGCAACTTTATAGTTAAATTTATAAACCATGTAGATTATAAATGTAAAATGTTACCATTGCATCGTTAACAGTTAAATGTGTCAGGTCAAGAACGACTCTTTGATTTCAAAAGTAAATTAAAGAAAGACTATATTTTATTTCGTATAAAAAAACGATTTAGTTAGTTAGTTATGACACGCCCCACAGCGACCGATCCTCTCAAAGTTAAGATTTTTGACTCGCTTCACATCTCAGACATTGTTTGGTTCATGCCTCCAACTCCTGATCTGTGTTCTTCACCCCAGTACTGATCTAACCAGCGATCATCCAGTCTGTGGAGAGTAGGACTCTGCAGCCCGATCTAGCCGACTCCCGCTCTCTGATTAGCTGATGTCCTGCTTCTCTGCTGCTACCAGCGGCTACTAGTCTTCCTCCTCCCCGACACCGCGGGCTTGCCACGGCTTCTCCGTCTTGTCTGAGTTTGACGTCGCCTGCTCCAACCCGCATGCCGAAGATGCTAACAGCCCAGATGGCTGCTCCAATCACAGAGGACTCTTGGCGGCCCGATAAAAAAATTTGCCATTTTCCATTGTCCCAAATGCTGAGGCTGCAGGCGGTAACTCGCTCACTCTTTCTCCCACTCTTTGCATAGCTGCAGCTTTTCATTCCTTTAGCTTCCCCCAATAACTCGCTGGAAGCCATGCTTCCCCATTCTGAGACATCAATTCAACCAAAAATCAGCGGCTACCACTGCTGGTAGAAGTGAGAGTGATATCATATTACTGGACCAATCAGTCCAAAGGTGGGTGTGCTGGAGCGCTTCTGAACATGGCAAAGGTATTCCAAAAAAAGGGTTCGGCTCGGACCGGACACAGGTAAAGCCTAATTTATGCTTCTCCGACCGCAAATTTGCACTCAGACGCAGACGTATTGTCGGATTGGTTTTCCGTTATAGTAGTCCGTTTTTTTCTCCACTCTCTATTGTTTTTCAGCGTTGCTCGACTAGGACAGCAGGGGGTGATATGCTTTCATGGCGTCTCTGCCTACTATCACAGCGTTGTTTCAGGTCTTTTTCTCACGGAGGAATGGACGACAGAAAGTACGTTTTGATCGAGTTGTAAAGCTTTTAACTAGAAATGCAGCTCATAGAATACTCTAAAAACACATGGAAGCAAACACAGTAGCCTTTTTTGTGGTTTTCCTACACCTGATTGTGTTCAAAATAGCCAAAACAACAAATCAGATCAATGATCCTTTCAATATAAAGCTTATAGTAGCAAAACGCTGCATTAACTACTGATTAAAGCAACTATAGAGCCCCTTTCTGGTGAAGCGATCTCTGGCTGTTACTGAAACTGACCGATCAGATGCATACGCTCTCCGTTGACGGATAGTTAAAAATTGGGCCTCTACTCCGTGCCTCCTTGCGTAGATGACGGAGAGCCCTTGCGTCGACGGATAATTGCGTTGCGTCAAAACGGAGAAGCATAAACTAGGCTTAATGGAAACACGCCATAAAGGTTTTGAATCTACCCGTTCCAGACCGTACTGGCCCTAGTGGAAAAGGGGGCATTTGTCAAAGCCTTTGTTATACAGAATGCTACTGGAAATCCTTCCTGCCCAAGCTCATCAGCATCTAATTCTGCTCTTAGAAGAAACTTAGACAATATGAAAAACAGCATTTAATTTCCTGATTGGGATTAATAAATACATTAAGAAAAATTCTCAGTTGTGGAATTTGAATGTATCATATTTCAGATGTGCTCTCCTAGGCTGTAGGCGGATTCTGAGAACAGATAAGGTCACAGGACACTGTGAACGCTGCTAACAAAGTCCCTCTTTTACAAGTAATCTCATCATGAGACTACAAAAAAGATTCGCATGACCTGTAATGATGGGTTTGGAACAGCACTCGAAAAAAGCCCTCGATTTCCAAAATGTGGCTTGTATGTCTTGCTGGGGTTATTGCTGACATAAAACCCGCAACGCATACTAACAGATACCTGGAGTTGAGTTTCTTCTGATACCAATCATGTAATTATGCCCCGATCAACCTTAATTGATACCTTGAAATAGATCAGGACATCCTTAGTGAATGCAGTTTGGAGAATTCATTTTCTTACTGAAATTTTTGCTGATCTGCAGGGTTTCTTGTGTCGAACTACCTTATGGATAAGGATATAGACAGCTACTCTTACCTGAAGAAGGTGTCTGCAGAGGGCCACATGTACAACGGCTTCAATCTCATTACAGCTGAGTTCAAGTGAGTGAACGTTGTGGTGACTTATGCCTTTATTTTCTCTCCACTGATACAGGCCAGGCAGATCTATGTGTAAGCATGTTTATAGTAGGGATGCACCGATACTGCTATCGGGTATCGGCCACGATACCGTCTTAAGTACATGTATCGGTATATCGGTTAAAGTTAACGATACCATGAACCGATACTGAAAATGTGGAAAATCTGCAATAAACTCACAATAAATGCAATAAATTCACAAAAAATATATATTTTTCGCTTGAACTTTTATTTTGGTGGTAATTTTATATTTTACATGTTATTTTGTCTTACTTATGTTTAGCTGGTAAAGTCTGGGGCCTTTAGTTTGTTCAAGAAAAGTATTACTTTGAAGTTATACTGTTTATTAATTCAACAATAGTGTTGGATTGGTATCTGGTACCGACAGATACACAATATCCAGGCATCGTATCGGCACTGAAAAAGTCAGATCGGTGCACCCCTATTTTAGGGAAGAAAAGAAGAATTATCCTCCTGCATGTGATTTCAATGGATGCAATTCGTCTTCTATAGCCATGAAGAAAAATAACTTTTTAAGCGCATTGTTTTATTATTTGTCGACTAAATCCTAGCTTTTGAACTTAAGAAGCAGTACTTTGTTGGAGTATGTGACAGCGGTTTAACATGAGCAGTTTGAAGCATGAAGAATATTAAAATGAGGCTGAGCTATGGCTTAAAACGCGATGGTAAACTCCTGGGCACATTTCTAGACTATCTAGAATACATTAAGACTGTAGGCCTGTTTTATTTGTCTCCACCAGCATGAAGTTCGCGTATCGCTGCCTGCCAGGGAAAGGTTGGAAGTTGGTTTCAAACACAATAAAATGAATTCCTGCAGGGGCAGGAAGGTGTGTGTGTGTGGGGGTAGTTTTCACTGAGGGGTTTGGTGTCAGGAGGTGTGTATCCCAGTAGCACGCCCTCTTGCTGGATCTCGAACCCATATGTTTCTTTTCTTTATTTTATTTTTTTACGTTGTGCTACCCTTTCATTACATCGTTTTATCATCGTATCTGCAATGCTACTAAACCAGATCATCGTTTCCTGTAACTCCTGTAGTGGAAAAACTTCAGCACAACAAAAAAGTGTCCCAAATCAGATTCTTTCATATTTTCTCAACATATTCTTTAAGTAATTGTGCTAATAGGACCACAACTACTTCGTATTGGAACAAGAGGATTTCCTGTTAGAAGCCGCGTTAGTCAAAACGAAGCTGAAGTTTACTGTTGGTGCCTTCGTTTATAATTGGTTCTTTGCTTTTACTGATTGGATTTGAAATGCTAACGGCTTTCTACCTAATATGGAGGGGAAAAAAATCTATTACTTGAATAAAATTCAGCTTTCTTCTTAATATCATTTTGAATAATAATTTCTAAGCTTACTTGATTGAGTGTGATGAATTTTATCAGTGGACACTTAACAGTTGCCAGGGTTGTAGACCTCCCAGTCAAGAAGCTAAAACCATAAAAAAATAACATCTGGATCATAGTGTTTTCTTTATATTTTAATTCTACATTTACAACATTTCATCTGACCGATATGTTTGGATTTGGAGCCTATATTTAGTGATAATTGCCATAAAGTAAAAGCCCAGAGACTTCCCTATTATAATGAATACTTCTTCTAATGTTTACCTACTGAGAGAATCTTTTCTTTATCTGTTTCCAGCCTGAGTGCAGCTGCTTTGGAGTAATAACTTCTGAAATAAGCTGTACCTTATTGCCCAAAACCATGTGCTGTGATTCTTGCCAGAAACTTGCTCGACCTAAAACAGAAACATTGTGCTGCCGCCAATAATACACCTTCCAAACAGCAGGGTTAGATGAACTCTAATCTTTTTAAAGGAACCTCTACTATGAGTCTGTGTGCTTTTTTATTTTTTTGTTTACTTACATTAGAAATTGTCTAAGCATTGCTTTGTCCTGAATAAAAGTGGTCACCTAAGATTTTTACATTCTGAGTGATTTCAAACAGAAATAAATGAATAAAAATGTACAATGAATTTGAAGAGGAGAAAATTTGGATTTTAAAAAAATCAAACCGAAAAAATGAAAAACTCAAACTGAGATCATTATTTCATGATGACGAACTCCAAGAGTGCCTTTAATCTACCTATTTATCTTTCTACAAAAAAGGTGGTGGTGGTGGTGGGGGGGGGGGGGTGTTTATCCGTAGAATTTTATATAAGAATTAGAAGGATCATCTTGTAGAGTAGATTTGTGCACACACTTCCATTTGTTCACTTTATGAGACCATAAATAGTCATATTTGATAGATAAAAAAAAAAATCCTGCAGATTAATCGACTAACCGGATCACGTTTAAAATTCATGTTATTGCAGGAGGAGCTGCCTTAATATTTGCGCGTTACCTCCAAGTGTTGTGTACTGTCTCAAATAGTGAATTTTTTTTAGATCATAGCTCTAGGAAAAAACTTTTCGCTCTAATTGTAACCCTTTTTGCAGCGTATAAACAGTTTATCTTTCAGAATTACCCTGTAGCCATCAATTTTCCCATGAACTCTAAACCCTGCTGAAGAAAAGCTCCCCCTCAGCATGATGCTGCCAACATGGGGAGGCTACTATGTTGCCCTTTCCGTGGCTTTTACTCTGCATCTGTGATTGTGGTTGAATTTTTTTATTTTTTTTAGAGGGCTTGTTGTTCTTGCCTAAAGGCCTGACCAAGCTCATCCAGGCGTTTCCAGGCAAACGCGCCGCAGCTGGGGATACGGAAGTTGCTCTACTGGCCCAACGTAGAGAGCTCTTCATTTGAGCCGCTCCCAGCCAGCATACTGATTACCTCTCTGCCTGAGATCTTAAAAAACTGCGTTTTTTCAACAACTCTCTTCCCTCTTTGTTGTCTCTCTTTCCATGCCCAGCGGCTCTGATCGCCTGCTGCTCCCTCATCTCTGCCCAAATCAACCCACAGCCCGCCATGCTGCTGATGGGAACCCTCAATGTTGCCTCCACTTTCACGAAGCAGAAATTGCCTCACTCTCTCTCTCTCTACAAGTCCTCCGCCTGCTTCCTTCAATTTGAAGCACATCACAGACACAAGGTCTTTAGTTCATGTCTCAATACCAAGAACAAAGCTAATACTTCATGCTTTGTGCTTGGTTACTGTAGAACCGATGAAAAATAAGTGCCTTACTAATTCTTTTATTTTCCATCAGATTACACTTCCATCTGCCTTTTATTGATTGGCTACCATCAGTGTCTTTTATCGCTGGTGTCAACACAGTCTACTGCTGCTGCCTTCACTGTCACCATAGGAACACAGACAGTCTTTTTGTTTATTTATGATATTTAGCCGGCTCCGGGTACAAAAGCAACATTTAGGAACGTGGAATTGCTGTTGTCAGAAGGATTTTGTAATGTCAGCTGGCAGCTTAGAGGATTGCTCTGTCTGGTGTTTTCTTCTTTAACACACATTTTCCTGCCTTAAGAACGTGCCCTCCTCAAACGTGTTAGATTTGCTCTTGTCAGACTTTCCTTGTATTGCATCCCCCTGACTGTAGTGCGGTTTTGATGATATTAAATCATATGACAGGCTACGCGTTGTCATTTATTTATAACTTTAATAATTTTAGTCTTGTTTGTAACTCAAGTTTTTTTCCGGTACCAAAAGAAACCGTCTGGCACAGGACTTGTACCTGCCATGTGTCAATTTCTACTCAGCTTGTTTTGATCTCAGTGATGGTATAATGTATTCCGTCCATAGCCTTATGTCATTTCATGTGTTTTTTTATTGTTATACACTAATAATATGTTATATAGACTAGTATTCAGGCTCATCAGAGAGTCTGCCTGTAATTAATCTCAGTGGCAAATGGCTACATGTGACCAGAGCTGGCGTTCCAACGACTACCATTCGGATTCACGTTGAAATGCTTCAGTTCTGATTAGTATTGGTATTCTGATGTGCACTAATCGGTATTTTTAAAAAAACTAAAAACTAGCCTGCTTTATATCATGGAGCCATTCACTGATTGTGAGCGTCTCACTTTTCTCCACATAATCAGTCTGTGTTTTGATCCCAGGGTTTAAATGCACTACAGGAATATGTTAAAACATTAATTATAATAATAATAATACATTTTATTTACAAATTGAAATGAATAACAGCATATGAGACAGAAACACTGAAATCAGGAATTACACACCTAGGAGGCCTGGGGCATCGTGATTAAGACGGGCGCCCCATGTAGAGAGACGTCAGTCCTCAAAGTGGTTGTCCTGGCTTCGATTCCACCCCACACAAATTTGTTGAATGTTTTTTCCCCCTCTTGTCTCCCCTTTGTGTGCTTTTCACTGCTTTTAAAGATCGCTGTGGCCACAAAACCTTGAAGGAAAAAAAAGCTAGGTGGCCTGTCTAAACAGCTGGGCTTTGATTCTACATTTAATTGTAATTACATTCATCTCTAGTTATTTTTTTATTCGTCCTTTAAAAAGGTACTTTTTATTTAACTTTTTATTTCGACCAATATTACAATGTGCATGAAGATGTGTATACAACTTGAACTCATGACAGGTTCGAAAGGAAGTAGGATGAAGTTTGAACTCTTAAGCTCCTCATAACGAAGTCATAGTTAATGTAGTGTGTGCATTACTTATCTACAGAAAGCACAGTAAAATCCATAACAAAGCAACCACCTAAACGGTTCAGTTGGAGATAATGATGTAGTAACTAACTTTGCAAAATACTTAATAAAATAGTTTTATAAAACTGAAACTTTCCACTCATAATAAATTCCTGTGACACTACTAGAAAGTAACATCACACATTTAGTGGCTAGATGGGGAAAAAATACCACCTGTTATTAACTCTTCTCTCCTTCATTTGGCTCATACACAGAGAAAAATAAGCAATCTAGTTTCCAGTAAATTGTTGCTCATATAAACAACTCGAAGGTATTTTAAACTATGTATTGGTTTTGAAAAATAATGAAAGTGTTGAATTTGAGTTGTGTTTCATACTTTCAGTATTTATGGGTTTCATGACTCTAAAATGTGACGTTTTCCATCTTCCGGCAACAAGGCCGGCAGCACGCTCTGTCCCTGAGTTGCTAGCTCTTCGTGGAATACTATCAAAGTTAGATTTTGAAGCGGTATTGCACCACACTTCAGATTGAATGATGCCACGGCTATTGCTGTCATAAAACCAACATCAAAAAGTTCCCTGGCCTTCTAGTTCAAAGGATTTGGTCATAATTTATGATTCTCCCTGCTGCACTAAATCTGTGACGGACGCCCTTGATGTCGGATCGTTTTTTTTCTCGAAACGAATTAATTCACTGCAACGAACCGGTTCGAAGGGAGATGTGACTCTGTGGCTAAGTGCCTTCTGAGGCATTGGCTTGTTCAATGAAAGCCTTCATTTACCCCTGTAGTTCCCCATAATGCTCAATCCTGCAGTAGATTCCCTTCAATGTTGTGTTTTTGTTTTTTCCTGTTTTTTCCAAAGCTTGATAAAACCAAATATTTACATCTGCTGTTGTTTTTGTCTTTTCCCCAATAGAACCATCCTTTCTATACTTGTTGATTCTTTAGCAGATGTATGTTATGACCCCTGCCAAAGCCTTCTCACCTGAATAAAGATACATTACTCAATGCGACGTCTAATTTTCTATGATGCTGTGTCCCATTTAGAGCCAAACAAGACACTGTGTGTTACTATGGAAACAGAGGCAGCTCGGAACCCATCCGTCTGAATCCAGGTCTGTGTTTTTATTATGGTTGCTGTAGAAACCGTTCATTTCCCATCCACCTCTCCTCCTGGCCTCTGGCCCGTCCACGTTTGCCTGACATTTCTGTGGGAATTGCTCTCAGACTGTGTCGTCTGTTAACGTACGTGCCAAAAATGACACCACCAGACTGTTGGTTTACATTGTGTAGCGTTGTCTGTGTTGTGCGTGTGTCTCCTCAGCAGGGATCTATGGCTTAAGCAATTCGCTCCTGGATACCCCGTGGAGGAAACTGATGAAGGGCAAGCAGCACTTCACTAGCATCGTCAACGACCAGTCACTGTCCTGCGACGGACTAGTCCAAGAGCTGCTCAACGTCCTTAATAACGAGGATCTGTGAGTGACAAGGGCCCACACACACACACACACACACAAGCACAGCATCAAAAACACACTGCATTGCGATTTGTCAATCTGCAGACTAAAAAAGTTTCAGAGACAACTTTTTTTGATGTCCAACTTGTTACAGAATCTCACGTTTTTATAAATGTCGTGGAAATAATTAAAGTGCATTTATTAAAAGATTATATCTCTGTTTCCTTGCTTTCCTTTATAGGAACACACCTGATCCAGTTCAAGAGAAGCAGGGTGACGGCTACAGCAAGTCCATGATCCAGGCTCTGTCGGCTGTATGTGTCCGCTCTCCTCATTATGGCACAAGGTCAGTGTCTCCCGCCCTTGACAAATCTTTTCTTTTTTACATTTTGTTCCCACCTGCTGCGACTGAAATGACTTCCAGGCTGCAGGGAAGTGAAGATTACTGAGGGCAGTGGAGGGGGGGTATCCGAAGCGAATATATGAAAGCATCCTGAAGACCAAGGAATGCAAAAGAGTGGTCCGGAGGGAAGGTGTGGAAAATTTTAAAGAATCAGTTAGATTATATATGGAAAGAATATCTCGAAGTTTGGTGGGATGATATGAACAAAAGAACTATTAGTGACAAGTTTCAGAAATTTGATGATAAGGGAAGAGGGGAAAGAAGAAGGCTAATGTTTAAGGAAAGCCATGAGAAGTCCTGTTTGCAGTTACACGGAAGCCTTTAAGAGAGCAGAGCAAACATAAGTCAGATCAGATCAAAACAGAATTTATAGAGGCACTATGTGGCTCAGCAGACTAACACTGCACATTACACCCTGAAAGCACCTGATTGGACCTTTAAACATAGTGGTGGCAGCATCATGCTGTGGTGGTACAGCTGATGAAAGTTGAAGTCAAGATGGATGAAGATGCTGGGTGATGAATCAATTTTATCAAAAACATTTTCTTTGAATGAAGATGTGATTTTATATATATATATAATTTTCCACTGCACTTCTCAGACTTCCATAGCTCAACTTGTTTTCAGTTGGGTGTTGAATTCAGGTCAGCGCCGGGAAAACGTTTTTTGATGATGTTTTTGGTCACTCGCAATTTCTTCGCTCACAAAGCGAAAACATGGGGAGAAGGGGGGGGAAAAATGGATGAAAATGTCATTTTTAAGCCATACCACACAGCCCTAGATGGGGCTAAATGCTGGACAATCCTGGAAGAAAACCTTTTTAAAGATGTAAAAGACTTTAGACTGAGACAGAAGTTGTAGCTGTATTATACAGCAGTGTAGTGACTCAGTGGGGCCGAATACAATTTTAATAAAAATAATTTGAAGTCCGTTGTTTCATTGTTACATGTAGACAGCATAAATCTTTTTTTCTTCTACAAAAACCCTTGAGGTGCTGTTTGACCCTGCCTTTTCACCATTACTTTGACTTACTTTTTACGAGTCACCCGTGTTTGTTTTTTTTTTTTTTTTATTGTTTCCTTCCTCTTTCCCCTTCAGGACCAACACGATAATCCTGATAGATGCAGAGGGAAACGTCACCTTCACGGAGCGCACAATGCTCGACTTTGACACAAGCAAATGGAGTAGCAATTGTTTCCAGTTCAACCTCCAGGCGTGAAGACGTTAGAGGAGACCCACTCTGTGCCTTCCTGCAGCACCTTTCCCTCCAACCCAGCTGCTGTGCTGCAGCTGCTTCTCCTCCTCCTCGCCGTCACAGTACAACAAGCACAAAGACTTGTGTGGACTTTTTCTTCAGCTTGACACTAGCTGCTTCATATACATCACCAACATGACTCTCCTGTCATTGATTTAACTTCAAATGTTTCTTTTAAAAGAAAGTGTGCTAATTTAAATCAATTGCCAAAGGAAAATGTCATTTTATGAATAAAAACCGTTTATCTACAAGTCATACAACACACCTGTTGGGATACCGATTATATCTGTATATGACCATAAAATCCTTGTGATACAGTCTAATGCAGTTTCTACCTTAAAATCTATGTTGACATAAAAATATATACATTTGATTTTCAGACTCCTTTAAAAGTCATATAATCAAAGTATGATGAATTTAGCTTTCTATTTTGATTACTTTGACACTATTAGGTTTTCTCACACAATCCGGAAACAACAGGAAGGTCAATTTTAGAACGCAGGATTGCTTTGGTAATAAATTTATGGCATTTTCTGTTAAATAATTTACAACTATTTACCAAGGGAAACAGTTTATTCTCCCATGTTGTGGAAAAATATCACAAGGAACACTGAATGTTTTGAAAAAGTTTTCAATATTTTTAATGTAGCACTTTTTTGTCTGAAACCATTCCTGCAGACATTTCTTACTGTTGTAGTTAAATCCATGAATGTGTGTGATTCATAATTTTCCACCCTGGAAACAGAATGGGTTAAATGCAGTATTGCAAACCCCAAATTATTACTACTGTATATTCATTATGATTCTTTGTAAATTCCTGGCTTCAAATGTAGGTCATTGAAGTTACTGATGTTATATGTGCCTATAGTTGATCAAGTATGAAGACCTGAGCGTGATTTATTTAAAACCTCAACACCTTTACATACAAATAATGTTTCAGTAATGCAACTCAGAAATATAGCTCATTTTACATCAGCATTCAGACAACGCCATCTCCTGGCCAAATAAAATTAAACAAACCATCCGTATTTCGGCATCATAATACAGGTAGAAGAAGAATTATCATACAATATCGTAAATATAAAAATACCAATAAAACTTTTTAAGTGTGTTTTCCATAGCGCACAAATGTCATAATATTTTTAACTTGTGAAGATCCGCTATTCTCTGGCTGGATCCCGAATTTTTGTAGCACAGAAAAACGCAACGATTGGATCGCTGGCCAACCAATCATGGAGGGGGGAAGCCGGTGCTGGTGGGCGGCGCTTGTGAAGACTGCTGCTGCTGTGTTTTGTCTCAAGATGGCGGGGTTGCTGCTAGATGCGAATGGCAGCAGTTGGGAAATAAAATAATTTTAAAAGGTGTTGACACCCTACGAAGAGAACTTCATCCTTGTTTTTCTTAGTGAGTACCTCCGCTGTGCTTCAATAAGCTGTTTACTGGTTTGGAAACACTGTTTTAGCACGCCTCTGTTTGCTCGTTAGCACCTTAGCATCGACGCTAGCGCTAACCGTGTTGGCCTAGCGTGCAACTACAGACTGAAGAGATGCTCACTCCATTTTAGGCTACCATTAATTTATTGTTATTTTTTTTTCTTACATTTTGTGAACGTTTGTCAAGTTGCCGTGCGAAAAGACTGAAGTTAGTCACCAACGTCTCTAATTCTGTTACCTGTTCTCTGTGGTCATTTTCCCCTTTTATCTCCTAGATGTCCGCGTTGGAGGATGATCAGTGTCTCTGTTCCTAAATAAGCTGAATGCATTGTGATTTCCAATAATTGAGACAGTGATTCTGAAAGCTGTCTACATTAATGAAAAGAGCAATGTAGTCAGCTTAGCATATTCGCATCTGGTACGTGGGATATAGAGGGAGGATCTCCTGCATTGGAAATTTCAGATTTCTTGATAGTTGTCAGTTTTGATTAGATTTAGGTGATAATTTAAACCAAAGCAACAAAAAAAAAAACGAAACATGGATATAGATGAGGCTCTCCCCCCTCTCCCCTTGGAGCCACCTGATGATTTTAGCCTAGACCAGAGCAGAGCACCTCCACCACCTCCCCTGCAAACGTCCAGTGACGCAGAGGTAATGGACGTTAGCTCTGGTGGTGATGGACACACACACCCCCCAGGGGACGGGGAAGCAAAGATGCAGGAGCTGACGAGCAAGGGCTCCCTAATTTTCTGTAGCCACCTGTCCAATGAGGCCAGCCCCGGCCCACAGTGCCCCAGAACAGCCCGCCACGCCCCTCAAGTCAACAAGTTTCTGCCAGACCTGAAGCAGCTCAGAAACGTTAAGATCAGCGTAAGCTTCAGCGAAAACACTAGCAGCAGCAGTAGTGGCGGTAGTACTGCTAGTAACGGCAAAGACAGGAAGGTTTTATACACAGGCGAGGGCCAGGAGGTAGGAAGCGAAGACAGCCTGGCTTGTCTCAACGGCGAAATACAAAACACGAGCAGCCTGCTGGAGATGTCTGAGGGTGGGGTCGGCGACAGCGCGGGGGGCAAGTCGGAGGAGAGCGAGGCGGACCTGGAAAACAAGGTAGAGTTTGCCGTCTTGGATGAGTTGGAGGATTACTACGAGAACCTCCTGGACCGGGACGATGGGGAGCAGGGCGGCTTTCAATCTGCCGCCATAGTTCAGCAGGATCAAGCACACGACGAGACTGCGCTAGACACCTATGAGGTATGTCTGAGCTCATTTTGGACCTCTTAAAAAAAAGGGGGGGGTAGAATAGGAGTGGATAAAGAAGATCAAATCTTATCAAAATCATATACTGTGCCTTGCATATTCAATGATGCATAAAATGTTATTTAAAGTTGTGTGTGCCTATTGTTATTACCTGTTTCTGGTCATTTTATCCGTGGTTGGCTCTGTTTCCCCGCCGTGTGTTCCTAACCACCTGCTCTTCCAGGACGGCTTCGACAATGACGTGGATGCTCTTCTGGAAGAGGGCATGCCGGTCCCCAAAAAGATGCGTGTTACCGAGGACAAATACACCGCCGACAGCGATCATCAGTCGGACGGAGACGGCGAAGGCGGGGTCCAGCCGATGGTGACCAAAATCAAGACCGTGCTGAAGAGTGAGTGCCGGCCTCGTCTGAAAGTCAAGTGTGGCTCCTGGACTGTTTGCATCTGTTAACATGTAGTTGGTCGTTTTGTTTGCACCCCTGGTAAAGATACAGAAAAGGTTTGGGTTAAGATGAGGCCAAGGGGAGGGAACAGGGTTGATCTGGTCAGCTGATGAATATAAATATTCAGGATTTCAAGGAGTTTATGATGCCGCCTGCCCCAACAAGGTACTGGGGGTCTTTAATTGTGAAACAGGCCCTCAGTATCACACATTCTACACCAAACCAAACAATACGCATTGTGTTTTTTCCAAATATTCTCTTGTTTGTTTTTAATGCTACATACTCGTGAACAAATGTAAATGGGGGGAGGAATGCTCTACCTGTGTTACTTAGGGATAAATTTACCTTTCAAAATTAATTAGTAATTTATTTCCAGTCTGTATTTGCACTCCATTGGGAGAGTGTTCATCCATGGCTGATGCCTATCTCCAGCTGTCATCGGACACGACGTTCGCCCAGCAGAGACACACAGGACAACAAAACATGAACACACACACACACATACCTAAGGACTACTTGGAGAAAACCAGTCAAATATAGAAAATATGTTGAACTACTTTCACATTGTTTCCTGGTTTTACCCTGCTTACTTAAGCGTCCAAATGCTGAAAGACCTTAGTACATGAGAAACTGCTGCATTTAACTTGGACTGTGAATAGGAACCAATGTAAAAAGAAAAAAAACATTTGGTCCGGACAAGAGCAAGCGAACTAACAAACCATCCTGCTGTAAATACGTCCTAACAGTCAGGCTTTCGGACTATATGAGTACCTTGGGAGAACCCACACATGCACATGGAGAACATGTAGAAAAACCTCAGGCGTGGTACAGAAAAAAACAGGACGTCTTGCTGCAAGGCAGCAGTGATAGCAACCCTACCACAGGGCAATCTTATGTAGAGATCTAATTTTTAAAATCTATTTAACATCATACTGCTGCAAGAAAATCTGAATTTAAAGGTATTCCCGGTTTCTTTAGCAGTGGTATGAACAAATGCTGTAAATTAAAGGGGGGGGGGGTTTGGTTTTTTACAGTCTCGAAATAAAGTGGGGTCTGTGGGGATATTGCAAGATTGTGTGGGTGTGTGTGAAAAAGGAAGGAAAAAAAACGTACAAACGGGTCAGATAAAATAAGGATGCACCGTTGTGAAAGGTTTGGTTCTTAACACCCCAGCCTGCACTGCATTACTGATCACTGTCATTGGATCAACAGAAAATGGCAAAAAGACGGCAATAAATGTTGGTTGTTATCTGCACCCCCCCCCCAATACAGTACAGACCAAAAGTTCGGACACACCTTCTCATTCAATGAGTTTCCTTTCTTTTCCTGACTACAATTAAGGGCATAAAAATATGAATGAGCACATAATTTATGGAATTACTGTATGTACTTAAACAAAAATAGCGAAATAACTGAATACATGTCAGTCTTGAAGGAGTTCCCAGAGATGCTTAGTACTTGTTGGCCCTTTTGCCTTCACTCTGCGGTTCAGCTCACCCCAAATCATCTCGATTGGGTTCAGGTCCGGTGACTTTGGAGGCCAGGGGCCGTATTCACAAAGAATCTTAGGGCTAAAAGTAGGTCCTAACTGCCGAGTTGGTGTGTCACTCTTAAATTTAGGACTCCTAGTTTATTAAGATGAAAGTAATTCACAACCACTTTTAGGCCTAAAAGTAGCTCCTTAGTCTGGGAGTCCTTAAAAGAAGTCAACTCCCTAAAACCTATTCACAAAGACTCTCAAAATGGCTGCAGTCAGACGCAATGTGTTGGACATTCTGGAGGATTTGGAATTGACCAAACGATACCGACTAAATCGTTTATTGCAGATGTGGTGCAGGATGCAATCACGTCTCCAACTAAACGTAACAATCCGATCAGTCCATAGATTAAATGTTTAGCGAAACTAAGATATTTAGCCACAGTGAAAATGCAACTTTGCAACGCGGACGACTTGGGTATATCACAACCCTCTATCAGCCGATCAATCCACCAAACTCTTAAAGCGCTCTGTCGACTACACATTATCCAACAATTCATCCTTTTCCCATTAGACATCCAGCAACTGCATCGAATTAAAGACAATTTCATGGCGATTGCAAGTATGCCGGAGGTGCACAAAGAAGAAAACGTGCACGTCTTCCAATTTATGCAACATATGTAGGGATGCCTATATGACGGACATTGCCTACATGTTGCAGCAGCATCCTTTTTATACACGGGGATCTCGAGCCGACATTGGGACTGCAGAGAATACCATCTCTTCTCACAGTTTTCTACCGTTCGAGAGACCGCTGGATAAGATGCATTTATGTTTCTGCTAATTTCCACCCATGTCTCCTGTTTCTTCTTATTCGGAATCTCGGCTCCGAATAGCCCTTTTAAGTTAGGTTTCCTTGTTCTTTTCTCGCCACTCATTTTCAGTTCACGAGGTGCTTTTCATGGTAGTGGGGGGGTCTATTTAAGATGTGGCTGATGTGCTCAATAGACAGCCTAATTGTTTACAGCCTACTTGCAATCACTCCCTTAATATGATGCTTCCATCCATCCATTATCTATACCGCTTTCATCCAATTCAGGGTCGCGTGGGGGGGCGGCTGGAGTTTATCCCAGCTATCAGGAGGCGTTAGGCAGGGTAATATAATGCATTTCACGTTTTTTTGTTTTCAAACTTCACCCTCTCTGTAAGTAGGCTATTTTGTGTAAGTTGTATAAAGTGTGAGTCTCTTGACCGACACAAAGATGTCATCATGCATTATTTCTGCTATTTGCGCTGTTCATAATTACGCTTTTATCGACATTGAAATTTTCACGTGTCATTCAACAACCAATCACTCTGCAGTCCGTCTATTTACTCATGCATAGGAAAATACGTTTTCCATAGCAACGGGACGTCACTCTTAACTTACTTTTAGGGATTTGTCCTACGTAAAAGTAGCTCTTAGTGCGTTTGTGAATAGGTTTTAGACGACAAGTCCTACATAAGACCTTTTAGTGCGAGTAAGGAGTAACAACTAGCGGTAAGATAAGAGTCTTTGTGAAAAAGGCCCCAGGTTATTTCACACTTTTTTGTAAAAGTACTACATAATTCCATATGTGTTCATTCATAGTTTTGATGCCTTCAGTGAGAATCTACAATGTAAATAGTCATGAAAAGAAAGGAAACTCATTGAATGAGAAGGTGTGTCCAAACATTTGGTCTGGACTTTATATTTATAAAAAGTTTGGCCGAGAACAAAAAAAATCACAAGCATGGATAACGAAGACATTAGCGAGCTGAGTCTTAGCCATTTCCGAACATGTAGAGCCAGTGAGTCGTTCTTGAGCTTGATCGGTAACTATGCATCTGCCACTGTAATTTAACTGGCTACTTGAATATAATCGCTTCAAAACTAACCACATCCTAGACGAATACAACATCGTTGTACTGTGCTTCAAATGAAGACTATTGACTAAGCCTGCAGAAGGAGTTAAGGATTGAGTTCTGAATCTGAGGTATTGAAATTGTCCAGCATTGGCCTCCTCACTCTGTAAAACTCATCACTAATGCCCCGTTTCCACTAGGGCCAGTACGGTACAGTATGGAACGGGTAGATTGTTTCCATTACCATCTGAAAACAACTAGCGGGCGAGGAAATGGATGGGCTTAGCTTAACAAAAGCTCCAGCAAAAATATATATCTCTTCTGTTCTTGAACTTATACCTTTTTGAAATTGGAAACAGATTTTTTTTTTACCAATATACTACTTAGACTTCTATAGCTCAGAGTGATGTCAATCTAGCCATGTTGATTTACAAGGATACTTTGGTGGTTGTTTTTAGTTGGACATTAAATTCAAGTCAGCTCCAAGAACGGGTGATTGCAATAAAATCAGGTTTTTTAAAATTTGTTTTATCACTTACCATTTTGTCTTACGAATAAGGTAGAAAAAATGGGTTAAAATCTGAAATCAGATTAGGTATTTTAAAAAATCAGATTTAATTTTAAGCCATATCGCCCATGCAAGTGTTTCTGTAAATATTCATCTATTCGGAACCTTTAATCGTGTATAATAAGAGGGGTTTGGCCCTTGTTTAATAATGTTAGTCAAGGGGAAAAAATACTGCATTGAAAAATCTCATATTAAAAGTACTGCTCTGCCATTAAAGTTATGTTTTTGATTTCATTTATTGAAATACAAAACCTAAAACAAACTTAAGTGTAAAAATAAAATATAAGTAATAATTTTAAAAAACAAAATCTAGAAAGTCTTTTCTGAAACCAGGAAGAATGCCCGTGAACCTGAACCTACTGGGAAAAAGACGTTTAAGCTTGCAATAGTACGTAAACCTGAATCTACCGAACAGGAGTCACCAACACTAACTACTCAGCAAACATAGCGAAATGCACGGGTTAAATACTTACAAGATCCACTCGTTCTTTTAAAACTTGTATAACTTATATAATTCGCGACTCACACTGATTTTTTATTTTAGGCAGCTTGCAGTTAACTGCTGTGTTCTGTGTATTTGTAACTTTAAACTGTAGTTTACTCTGAGACAAACCAACAACTCCAGACCATACAGCTGCTGCAGGAGTGAGAGGTATATCATATTACCGGACCAATCAGTCTATAGGTGGGCGTTTCGGGGCGCTTGCAACCAAGGCTGAGGTAGTCCAAAAAAAGGGGTCGGCTCGGAACGGACACAGGTAATGGAAACACGCCAAAGCGTCCCATTCCATACCATACTGGCACTATTGGAAATGGGGCTTATGGTTGTTTAGAGTAATATCGGCATATTTTGGTCTCAGAGCACTGCAGATGGACTGATACTGATGTTAATGCTGACGAACTATGCTTCCTGAATGAGACGTGCTACATACAAGAATATAAAGCTACTTTCGGAATTTACACATTTCATTCGTCTGAAGTGTCTTCAGCACAGGATCTATTGGCACTGATGCCTATAATAACTGTTTCCTTATGTGACAGGTCGGGGCCGTCCACCAACTGAGCCTCTTCCCGACGGTTGGATCATGACATTCCATAATTCAGGCATTCCAGTCTACCTGCACAGAGAGACCCGAGTGGTCACCTGGTCCAGACCCTACTTCCTTGGAACGGGCAGTATTAGGGTGAGATGGAAAAACAGCGACGGATAGAAGTATTAGTCGCCTGTATTCAGTCAACTGATAATTGTACACATGCTTATGAGTTAATACAGGTTTTTATTAAATAAATCTTCCTAATAGGCCACTTCAGTGTCTATAACTAATGATCTTCTGGCATATTTCTGAAATCTTGACATTTTTCATTCAGAAACACGACCCACCCACCAGCAGCATCCCCTGCTTGCACTACAAGAAAATGAAGGACCAGGAGGAGAAGGAGCTGAACGGGGAGGTGAGCTCTAATGTGGAGGAGCCTCCTGTGAAGGCCAGCGACGCAGCAGAGGAGCAGGTGGAACATCCCTCGTCCACCGTCGATGAAAGTGGCCAAGATGGAGAGTGCAAGGAAGAGAACACCGCGCAGAATAAAGAGGCGCAGGCGTACGACACAGCTCAAGGAGCCCTAGGGCAGGTTAAGGCCAAGGTGGAGGTGTGCAAAGATGAATCCATAGGTAAGGACCTGTAAGAATGATGTGACGTGTTACACAAGGGTTCCTTTCCACCTTTGATGTAAAACAAGAAACGCTTTCATAAAACGTCCCCGCAGAACTTGAAGAATTCCGTGTTTACTTGGAAAAATGCTTCGACTTCGAACAAGTCACTGTCAAGAAGTTCCGCACCTGGGCCGAGCGGAGGCAGTTCAACAGAGACATGAAGAGGAAGCAGGCGGAATCCGAGAGGCCCATCCTCCCCGCCAACCAGAAGCTCATCACGCTGTCGGTCCAAGACGCTCCAACCAAGAAAGGTGAGGATGGGTGGAGCCATCCCAGAACACACGCCTGGATATTACGGCACAATCAGAAAGTCACTCTTGTAAAAAAAACAAAATGTTTTTGTGTTTAAACAGAGTTTGTCATCAATCCTAATGGGAAGTCCGAAGTGTGCATCTTGCATGAATATATGCAGCGGGTCCTGAAGGTTCGGCCTGTTTACAACTTTTTTGATTGTGGTAAGTCGCTCTGTGGTGAAGTTGGTGAAGGGAGCTCAGTAACCTGGGGTTGTCCTGTGATCGGAACAGTTTAGCTGCATTTTATGTAGATTTTTGCTAGGTTTGCATGCGAGCTAAAAATAACGATACTAGGGCTGGGCAATATGACCTAAAATCAATATCGTGGTATGTTGAGCAGCTTACCTTGACAATTGCCCACCCCTTTCTGTATTCAGTGTCCGGTAGCAGCCTAATTTACATACTGTGCTTGAAAATGTGATGGGTTCTTGCTATTGACCAGCTTCAAGCAGCGTTTTAACTCTGTGTTTGATTCCCACTCCGTTCTGTATTTTTTAGTCCAGTTTAGACTCACAAGTGATCACACAGACCAGATGAGGTGAGGAAGTCACGGGGGCTGGGAGGGAAATCGCTGATTTTAGTGGGCAGTCGCTTATGTTGGAGAGAAAATATTTAGCATTTACATTGGAGCACAGGTAAGATCAGGCAGCGGCAGCTTCAAGCGGTGTATCAACATTCTGGACTCAGCGAGGTTTATATCTCCTCCTACTCAGCAGGACCTGGACTGGCTCAAACGCTCTGGTTCGACTGCAGCTCAATTGCTGAGTTAAAGCAGTAACAATCATACGGGCTCCACGTTAGTCTCAAAGTATTCATAACGCCATAAAAAGTCACTATGTTTGTCGCTTTAAAAAAAAAGTCGCTAGAGGAGTCTAAACACTGCCGAAATATAGCGACTGCTCCCTTCTGGATCAGTTGAAGTCACATGACTGTACCTAGTCACGTGACTCAAGGAAGCACTCAGTTCTTAAAGGGATATGAGCACCTCTAAACTAAAACTCATCTGTTCATATTTTTCTAGATACCGAATTTAGAGACACGGAAAAAATGACGTTGGTAACAGTAAATTCTCAGTATACCGCCCAGCGCTAAACAATGCCAAGCCTCTTCAACATTTAACCTCTCAGTGGTAGAAAAACATTGCGTTATAGTACTTCTTCAGTTACACCAACGTGCTTGAGTCTCTAGCTCTGGCTCCAGGATTGCCTTGCCTTTTAGTTCAGTTGCCTTTTCTGTCCATGCTTAATGGTAAGCACTCCCACATCATGCTGCCACCACCATGTTTCATTGTGGCATTGCCCCCGTGTGTGCAGATGTGTAGTTTGGATTATTTTTCAGTTTTCCATCCACTCAATTCTATACTGCTCCATTGGGCTGTGATTATGGTTCGTGTTTTAACCGAACCAGGAAAAAAATGCCTCTGCACTCAATTGGATAGACGTATAACCAATCAGAGCAATGGAAGTGTGTGATGGTGATCTGCAGAGCAAGAGGCGTCATCTCTTCCTCTCTTAGAATTCCTCTTTTAAAATTAATGTGCTGTTGATATCTTCTAGAACAGACTCGATGGCAGACTATACACATCTCAGTTCTGCAGCGGCAGCCATCGTTGTTATAAACAAATTCAACCCAGGCGCTCTTTAATTATGTGGTTGATTACGTTACTGTTGTTCACCTGTCAGTCATCGTACGCCCGATTTGATTGGTCCGAACATATCTTGTTCGGGCGTAATTGCTCCTCAAGGAGGAATGCCAGACCAAACTGCCAGACCATGTTGTGGGTGGGACTAAGTTCACCTGGCACCCAGGCTAGCTATGTTCCACTTGCAGCAAACCATTTTCCTGCAGGTCCCTTTTTCTGCTGCTCGCTCTCATAAAAACACCGCTGCAAGGTTCTGCACACGCACTTTGCATATAGGGACTGGTAAATCACATAAAAGGTGAGCAACAGAAAAGCTGACTTATTCGCTGTGAATTAGACGTGCATCAGAACAAACTACAATGCTCTAAATGTTAATTTAATGGTTTTATTTTTGGTTTAATGCCTTAATTCAGTTAATGCTAGTTTAGTTACTTTAAATGTTCTGTTTTTGTTTATGTAACCTTTGTGAAAACTCACAGCAGGCTGTGTTTTTGTGCCCTACAGAGAACTCAAGTGAACCCTTCGGTGCTTCGGTCATTATAGACGGTGTCACCTACGGCACAGGAACTGCGAGCAGTAAAAAACTTGCCAAAAACAAAGCTGGTAACAGTTTTTCTGTCTTTCTGTTCTATTGTCTGATACAAATTAGCTTTGGATACACAGTTTGTCTGCATGTTTCTGAACAGGGTTCCTGCTGATTTTTAAAGTTGGGAACTGGAATCCTGAATGACATACATGTTTTACCTCAATGTAAATGATAACTAACGATGTGCATTTCAACTTTCACATGATTTGGGATTTATTTGATTGTAAATATTTGAAATTAAAATGTCTACAAGTCAGAAGTTGCATATATGTGACGTCACGGAGCTAACATTAGCTAGCACTAGCTATAGCATGTAAAACACTCACAGAAACATTGTAGAGGTTATTCCGCATGCTGGCTCTCACTCCACCGACTGTTTCTCCCCCGAAATAGTTACCACTTTCCACATGGCTAGATTCAGATACATTTAATGCGCATTCCTTCGTCCTGGAAGCATCGGCCACTTGTCTACTCCTCATCCTTCTTCTGCCGTTTTCACACAAAACTTGAAGTAACTTTTACCACTATTAAAAAATCAGCGTTTTTGGGTTTTTTTCTGCATCAAAATTTGTCTTTAAAATTCAAAGACTTCATATGTTCGATACATTAAGCTTTTCAACGGAATCAAAAAACAACTTCGATAGCTCCTTTTACTCATACATTTTTTTTGTATTAGGGGACCCATGGTCCGGAAGTAGAAGGGTGTGACTTAGGCTCAGCTCAGCTTCAGTTTTTTTTTGAAGGACAGAAAAAAACATCACTGACCTTTTGGGTGCCTCACTACTCTATTTATAAAACGTTCACTTCTCTTGCATATTATTTTCATATCATTCTTTTCCTGCGTTTTTTTTTTTTTTTTTTTTTCAACCCTTCCAATGCTACTTTATACTTTTAATCCATTTAACTGACTTATTCAAACGTATGTATGTTCTGTCTTTTGATATGAAATCACAAATAAAGCCAACGCATGTCTAAAATAGGTTTCATAATCATATCAAGGTCATATATTTCCATTAAAACTAATGGAAATTTGTGTAAGCGTTAGAATAGGGTGACCATATTTAGACGGGGAGAAGGAAAATAAGTGATTTTAACATATTTAAAGTATTCCTGCTCTGTGCTTAGAAAAAATGATAAATCGGAGAGGCTTTCCCACATCAACAATTAGTGAATTGATTTTAAAACCTAATCTCTTCCAATTAGAAAACAAGCCTATAATAATAGCTTAACTTGGACAAAAAAATTACACGATCTGAGTTTATGAGAAAATAAGTACTTTTCTATTTAAAGTCATTTTTTTTAAAATGAAAAACAGCATTCTCTCACAGACCATTGAAGTTTAAGCTCCAGTCATTGGTTTTTCACTGTCAACTTCATACTCAAACTAACTTCCTAACACCTTTTTCATAGTTTTGGTGTAACCAACGTGATAATTTGATAATGAAAAAGTATAAATTTGACATTTTTTCTGATCTCTGATTTGGCACATTTTACATTGCAATGAATCAATTTACTGTAAATCGGCAAACTACTACAAACAGAGCAGTGAAACTGCATTTTATATTTTAGTGATAAACTATTCAAGGTGTATATTTTATATTTGAATTTTACACTGTCATCTAAGCTGTTGGAAATTTGAGCTTGAAAATCGGTTTTCAAAAGAAAGTGTTGGAATCCTGTTTAAACAAAGTTCTTCCTTTCTATGCCTTTTCATATTACCCAGTACAACGCAGCGAGCTAAAACGACAGCCTGTTGTTAGTAAAATACTTGTGCTGCATTTAGCACGAGCTACAGTGGCTACAGTAATACACTCACCTGTAAACCTGCTGTGCTCTTCAGCCCGAGCCACACTGGAAATCCTCATCCCAGACTTTGTGAAGCAGACCTCGGAGGAGAAACCCGTCGAGGGTGACGAGCTAGAGGTACGCCGCCGCACTAGTTTCACAACCTCGAAGACTTTTTCTGCCCACTTACTCAAGTACAATAGGTTGTTTCTAAAGAAATCCCTTCCCTGTGAATGGGAGCTCCGCTTTTGCATTTCCCCTAACTGTTGTTCTGTTTCTGTCCTGCAGTATTTTAATCATATCAGTATAGAAGACTCACGAGTGTACGAGCTGACCAACAAAGCTGGTCTACTTTCGCCATATCAGATTCTTCACGAGTGCCTTAAAAGGTAAACTAGATTTTTTTTCTTTTTTTTTCTTACTGTTTCTTTGAAAGGAAAACGTTCCATTAAAAGTCCAGTTAATTGAAACCGAAGAGATTGTCCTAAGGGTAGCGACAGTCCTGGCTATAGGCAGATTTTATCTTTAACATTGGCCATATTTCCGTGTGACCAACATGTTTTATATTATTAAGTGAAATGTTTTGTTGTTGCAGAAACCATGGAATGGGGGACACCAGCATACAATTTGAGGTGATTCCCGGAAAGAACCAGAAGAGTGAATATGTTATGACATGTGGGAAACATACAGTGCGAGGATGGTGTAAGTAGACCCAGGTCCTGGAGTTGAGACATACATTTTTTTTCTTTCCTTTTCTTATAGCAAGCTCTTACCTTGCAGTGACACACATGCACTTATTGAGTTCATTTTGTTCCTTGGTTTTCTTTGCAACTAGGCAAGAACAAGAGGGTTGGCAAACAACTAGCATCTCAGAAGATCCTGCAGATGCTTCACCCCCACGTTAAGAACTGGGGCTCGCTGCTGCGCATGTACGGCAGAGAAAGCAACAAGATGGTAAAAAAGGTGAGGCGTCATCCAACAGTGAAGATCTGCATGTCTTGGAATGCTGCTGCGACATTATTTTTTTATTAGAATTTGCAATGGAAGGCCGTCTACAAATTTTCCTCACCTCGTTTTAAAGAAACTTTCCATCCACACGTAACATGGCAAATCTGTAGGGGGCAGTAGTTCACCCAAATCCTTTCTGCATATAGTAACTTTCTTCTCTCCAACTTCTACATAAAGCAGTGATAAAGAAAAAATAAATACATAAAGCAGTGATGGTTTGTAAAAACAAGCGAGCAAAAAGCGCTCGGACAATCAATAATACGAACCCAACTCTGAGTGTATAAATGCTGTTTCTGAATTAAAACGCATGTCACACAAGTGGATGTTGGACAGTGACGTTGCAGCACTTATAACTGCGGTTTCATCCATCTACACGCAGACGCTGAGAACGCAGATCTTCACTGTGGCCTGACTTTTTAGAAAGATTTGTTTTTGGTGCCAGAAGTTTGAAATGTGGATGACGGGCCAAACCGTAGAAAAATGTCTGTTTTGTGAGATACCCGGCTACATGTGGGCAAGTCAGGAAACTTGCTCCGTGCATCATTCTGTGATTGAGAAGCATAAACGGATGGATCTTTTTCAGGAGAGTTCAGACAAGAGTGTGATAGAGCTGCAGCAGTACGCCAAAAAGAACAAGCCAAACCTTCACATCTTGAACAAACTACAAGAAGAAATGCAGAAGCTGGCCGCTCAGAGGGTAAGATTCATCATTCCATCCTTCTGAGAAGGGCTGCACTTCTTTTTCTCTGTATTGTGCTGAAGACAAATCTTAGTTTCATTAGATCCCAGATTCAACGAGGAAGTTGGGATTATGATATGGCTTTAATGTACAATTTCAGATTTTGTCATCTCAAATCTGAGGGAGGGATTGGTTCTGTTTCTTTTCTGTACAAACACTTTTCTTGATATGATTTATATATATAATGTTTGAGTTTTCTGAAAGAAGCAGGTCCGAACAATTAATTTATTTAGATGTTCCCAATATTTAATTTGCAACATAAAACCTTACATTTCTGACCAATTATTGATCATTTTTGTATGGGTTACATGCAGGATCCACCTATAAATGCACACAATAAAAAAAAAAGATGAAGGATTTGTTTGGGAACTTTTTGTTTTTCTCCCTGCATGGTTCTCTTGACCTGCGGTTCTTAAAGTACGCCTGGTTTAAAGACCTAAATTTGCATTGATTTTTTTAAATCTTTTTTTTTCACACAAAAAAGGCATCACAGGCTTAATAGAATTAAAATTAAATGTAATCTAGTTTTGACAAGCTGAAGGTTTTGAGAATCAGAAGAGACTGCTCAGATGTCCAGAACGGTCAAATATCTAGAAAATATTGCATTATGTGAACGGAGTGCTTCTGTTGGGACCCGTAGGAGTTAAATTTGTGTTGGAGAATTATCAAAAGTAGATGGGTTCAAATTGATTGCAGTATTGCTTTTATGTATTTAATGTCTTTATAAATCATAAATCAAACCCTGCTTCAATTCAGAGCTTCACAAATACTTTCACAAAACCAAAATGAAGTTAACAGATAATCAAAAAAGCTCCTTTACTACTGCACAGCTGTACAATAATTATTCTGTCACATTTTGAAAAAACTAATTGAGCTAATTGAGCTCTAATTAAATGTTTCGTTGGTAATGCTGATGTGTTGCTCATCCGTTGTGGTTGGCCAATTTTTGTCACCAGGAGGAAACGAGAAAGAAGCCCAAGATGACCATAATGGAGTCGGCCCAGCCCGGGAGCGAGCCCCTCTGCACTGTCGACGTCTAAGTCTCGGAATCACTGACGAACCACAGCACTGAAACCCAGTCACTGTCGACCATCACACAAGATCCACACAAACACATCCCGAATAAAGCGTCGCACTGACCCGAATGGAACAGCTGCTCGTCTCCCGCAGCTCTGTGTTATCAGTCGACTGAACGGCACTTACCGGAGCCTAGAGATTGAAGAAACGTTCTACCTCTCTAGATGCTTCCTAAACAAGAAGACCTGATCTAAATATGAACCACATCTGAACAGAAATGCATGCTTGTTTTAGCTGTAAAAGCCGATGCAAACATTGGTTTTATTGTCAAAGTGTTATTTTTAGGTCATCTCTCAGTACTCGCACGTTTTTGGTTTTTTTAGTGCTTGAAGTTTTCAAAAGGGACTACTAATGTTTGTATTTATACTACTCATTTAATTGGAAAGCACATTGTCGTACATTGGGTATTTTAATAGTGCTGAATATTTTTGGATGGAGAATAAAGTGTGTACCGTTTTTTATTTTTGTTAGTCATTGAGCTTAAGTTTGTTTGCATGACGGGAACGTGCGTCATGAAGTGGCCATTTGAAAACTTGTTCCACACTTGCGTCTGGTTTTAGGTTTTTTTCCTTCCCTTTCATGCCGTTTCTTCAGAGAAGTACTGCTTGACACGTTCAGACGTGATTAATCAGGAGGGTACCGCTAACTTCAATCTTAAACAAATAGCTTTTTATTTTACATCACTATATCCCTCCTTTTTTTTCTCTTCTGTTTTACACCTTCAAAACAAAACGGCTTCATGTTGCCTTAATTGATTCATTTCATGAAGGGCTTAGAGAGAAGATATTGGACCTAAGACGCCCTTCAGCAGGAAGTGGACAGACCAAGCTCCGTTTACTTGATAAAGCATTTAATCTGTAGGCAGTTGGTACATTTAAGTCAAGATGGGCTGAAAGCGCCTTCATTCTTACAGTAGATCATAACTATAAATATATACAGAAAACTCTAGTCAGCCTTGGAGGGAAAGTATACCAAAGCTTTACATCCAGTCTTATGCATTTTCTAAAAATCTCCATGTTGCAGAAAAAAAACGTAACTGTTGGAGTAGCTGGAGCAAAAACTACAAACTGCTGTTTTGTTTTCTAAATATTTTAGGAGGCATATTTAAGCAATGCTCTTGTGATTGTGTAGATTGCGCTAAGAATGTGTTTAGCACTCCATCCCATCTGTACCATCTCGTCTCACCAAGTCGTGTAAGAAGACAAATAATATACTGGTTTTATGTGGAGTTGTATCAAACTGTTTGAAAAAGTTGCTACCTAGAAAACTGTTGCAACCTGAACTCTTGACTTCTTTGTTATGCAAAATAAAATGTCTTTACTGACGACTGGAGGCGTTTTGTTTCATTTAGCCACACACAGAACCTGGTGGTTTATTTTTTCATGGCCTTTATACACAGTTTTTGAGAGTTCTTGACCAAAAATTGTCAAACCAGAAAACTTAAGACCACATTTCTTGAGTGAACTTCTAGATACAAGTTATTTGAAAAAAATTATAGTGTGTTTAAATTTAGAGAACAGAAAGCACTTGTCAACGCTAAGTTTGCAGCTGTGAGTTGTAGTCCACTCGCTCAAACAGAAGAAGGAGCTCTACATGCTTCGTCTGTGGAAACAGATCCACGGCCACAGCTCGGACGGGCCGGAATGGAGATCCGTGGACTCTGTTAGAGGGAGCTCTGCACAAGCTGAGGACAAAAACAAAAAAAGTTCAAGAAAACAGGCGGTTTACTTGTAACGATTGTGTCAGTGCCATGTACAGGTGAAAAAAATGCACCACTAACTAAACTAACCCAAAAACTCCAGGACCCAGGAGCTTCTAGCTGTGAGGTGAGCTGCGCTACCATGCATGCTACCCACAACATGAGTAGTTTTTTTCAATATTGAAGAGCTGATATTACTTTGGTTGGGCTATCTGCTTCAGCAGAGCCAGCAGTCAGGTTCTTAACTGTTCAAAGTTTTCCCAACCATGCTCTTCAAGGCACACTACCCTGCATGTTTTAGATTCTTCCATGCTTTAACACGTCCGCTTCAAATCAGTGCAGTTTAGTAAAAGGCTGCTAAGCAGGAAAACCTCAAACAAGCAGGGTTAAACCTGCTTTATAACCCTAATGGGTCGTCGTTCTTCAGCTTCACAGCCACATTCTGTTATGTGAGAAAACAATACTAAACTTCTTTCAGCTAGCTGACCAGCAATTTGCAGCAACAGATGAATTTCTAATTCCAGCATTGGTTCAAGGACCACGATAAAAAAGGAATTTAAAATGTACGAATGGTTTGAAACGCCGTCAAAGGGAACCTGCTCACGTCTACTACCAGTATCAGGAATTGGTGAGGTGTGTTCAATTTACCTCAGAATTTGGAGCTGGGTTTGACGTCACACCTGTCTTAATAGTTGGAGAAGCTGGGATTCCAACATAGCAACGTCCAAGTAACCACTGTCTGTAGCACCACTAGCAAATTTCATTTTAAGCTTTGCTCCCCATATTCAAGTATTGTTGATGCCACTTTTGGGCCTTACTGAAACTAAGTCGGCATTTGAAAAACATAGACATTTTCCGAGTGGGAAGTCTGCCTTCTTAAGTGAGGTGTTCCCGTTTATCCTCAGCCAACTCTGAAGTCGGAATTTCCGGCTACAAATTGAAGGCAACATAAGTACAGGTGAAACAACTTAAAAAAAACCTTACTCGATGAAGTTGGTCATAGCTGCCTTGGCGTTGCATGCAACGTAAACCAGCCTCTTCAGGTGTTCTGCTCTCCTGATTGCGAGGATGACCTTGGAGTCTGGATTGGACAAAGAAAACCTCACAACCCACTCGGAAAGACTGTAGCTTGTTTGGGGGCTCTACTCACGCAGGCCTGCCCGTGGTGGATCCACGATGGCTGTGACGTTGGGGGACACTATGGCATTAAGGATGTTTGGGAACACATCCTCAGCTTTTCCACAGTGAAACTCAACATTACTGAGATCTTCAAAGGCAAAAAAAGAGAGTTAATATCTGTGTTAAGGGGCAACAAAACAGACGCATTTTGAAAACAAGCTGTTTGACTTCTGGAGTAATACCGTTAAGTTTGGCGTTCATTTTGGCGTCCTCCACCGCCTCCTGACAGAGCTCGATCCCAATCACCTTTTTAACTCTCTAGAAAACAAAAGAAACATCCGAAACTTGTTGAACCCTCTTCAACATGTAGTTAGTGACATCTTCTACGAGATAAATGGTTCACACAATGTTAAAACATACTTTTGGGTGGACCAAACTCAGAATGTTTTCATTACATATGTGAAAAACTAAAATTACTTTAGCCAGCGAGATGCCGATGGTTCCCGTCCCACAGCAAACATCTAGCACTGTGCTGTCTTGGTCGAGCTGCGCCCATTCCCCCACCGTCGAGTACAGCACCTCTGCTGCTCCCGTGTTCACCTGGAAAGAAATGCACACCGTCCACCTGACTTTTCCTAACGTCTTAAACTAAAACCAATTAGAAAACACTTTGAGGTAGAAAATCTGCGATGCTGCTTCTCCTGATTACCTGAAAGAAGGAGTGAGGGGATATCCTGAACTTCAAACCGAGCAGCTCCTCGTAAATGCAGCTCTCTCCAGCCACAAGCTCACATGGCAGGTCCTCTGGGTTTGGAGACGTTCTTTAAAGCCAAAAACGTTTGATTATTATCCGGATGTTTCTGAGGACCGTTTTTAATCAAATGCTGGTTGTACTCACCTCTGACCCTCTCGAACAAAGTACAGAGAGGTAATGCCGCCCTCTTTACCTTCTCCTTCGAGGAAATAGGTCTTCATGGAGCTCCTCAGGGTGTTGAGCTCCTCTTCCTCAAGTTTCTGACAGTGAACATAGAAGGGGAGGAAGTAAACACTGAGTGAATCTCACGCCCCCTCGCCTGAATACACCAGCTCACTTGTGGGTTGAAGAAGATGATCGCCATCGCCCGTTTGGTCCTCGTAGTGCGTACGGTCAGCTGCTTCCAGTGGCCTTCGTACGTCTCAGGACTGTACACGGAATATTTGGTTGTCCTGTTCCCAAAGTTGCAAGGAAAACACAAATAAGAACAAAGTGCTGACATTTTAGAGGTTTATAAGAAGAGCTAATACGACGATTTTTCGGGAGACGATGCTAAAGATGACGCGCTGTGGAGGTTTGGTAGTATTCAGTCAGAGCACCTGATGAACTTCTGAAATTGGTGGACAACCCTCTTGGCCTCGGCGGACACATGGCAGGTCTCTGATGGTCCCACCACAGCACAGGAGCCTCCTTTATACTTCCCCAAGCGGAAGCCGATGGTCTTATCTTCTCCGTCCGCCCCGACCGAGATGAGAAACTCACACTTGTTCCTGTACTCCGTCTGCGAGGACCCAGAAACATGAATGGAAAGGTGCTCAATGTAGACATTTGTACGTTTAGGCATGTAGCCTGACTTAAGTTCTGGGCAAAAGATGTTCTTCTAAAATGACCTGAAGGAAGTTCAGATCAAACCTTTGGAAAGCCATGTTCCAACATTTGGGAGAATAGGCTTTTTGCCTGACACTAATGACAATTCTTACTGAAATGTTCTAATTCAGGAAAAGATTATGATTACGCTGCAGTATAGTATACAGACTCAAAGGTCTATATTGTTTTCCTCAACATACTGATCTGACCTTCCTTTGAGTAACTTTCTCCAAGGAGGTTCCATGGAGGACCAACTACTGTCGGAAAGATTTCTCAGAGTATTGAACTCCAGAATTGTGTCAGCTACCAACAATTCATCAAGAAAATAATCCTAAAGGCCAAAAATAATCCAAAAAATTATCACAGTTGCAGAGAAATTTTTGCAGTTAAAGTTTTAAAGGGGAATTTGTTTTTTTTGGGGGGGGGGGGATTTCTGCTGTAGAAATTTTGAAAGCACATTTTTACTGGTGAAATTGTAAAAATAATAATAATAAATTCAAAAATATAATTAGACAGGATAAAAGTTCTGTTAAAAATTCAATGTCCATATATTTTTATTTAAAAAAATTTTTGTATTATTTACTCAAACTACTATGATAAAGCTGGAAGAGAGGGCATGAATGTAGATCCATACCTTTATAGGAGAGGGTCTGATGGCTTCGAGAGGACAACACATTTTGTTGAACTTTCCTTTCTGTGCAAAGAGCCACGGCAACATGGCCTTGTTGGTGCTACCTATCTCCCTGAGAACAGAAAAAATATGGTCAATCGGGATGAATCATACAGAGCATGAAGCCTAAAGTTGAGTGGGTGGGAAATCTATGATTCAGGGCTTAATGCCGATTCATATAGCTTTGGATCCATACGAATGGAGCCACCTACTTGGCCAGTCTTTGCAGAATTTCCACCACCTCCTGCTCCTTGATCTTCAGCTGCTCCTCATAAGGCACATTCCACAGAGGAGTCACAGCGTTGGCGATCTGGACACTGAGCGGTTCCTCCTCCTCCTCCTCCTCACCCCTCCCTGCTTTCTTGGCCGTTGGCTGCCCTCCCGGACCCTCTCCCTCCTCCTGCTTCCTTTTCCTCAGGATAGGGTCTGCTTTGGGTTTGGCCAGCCTGACGCTCAGGACCTGGCCCTTCCACTGCATGCCGTGCACCATCTTCATGGCCTTGTTACGCTCCTCCTCATTCTTGAAGGTAACAAAGGCGAACGTCTGCTTGCCAAAAAGCTTGATCTTGTGCGGATTCAGGCCGTGCTTGGCCAGGAACTTCTTCAGGTCGTTGAAGCCGATGAACCTGGGCAGATTCCTGATCTCCACTTTGTAGATCTCTGAGGTGAAGAGGTCTTCTTTGATGTAACGGTACATGTTGGGGTCAGAGGTGGCCTCTCTGCCTTCAGCTGGAGGATCAGGCTTGGGCCCATCAGTACTGGATTGCTGAGTGAGATCATCAGGTTTTTCTTCATTTGTGGATGTGGCCTCTGATGCTGCAATGCCACTGAGATCCGCCATCATCCTGTTGGCTGTCACAACACAAACCACACGATCATAAGACACCCATATGAGATCGTTCCAAAGAGTAGAACATCACTGACGCCTTCTTTCTCAACATTAGTGGTGTTGTAGATTTAACAGCCAACATTAGCTGCACCAAGTTTAATATAACAATGGAAAACGTGCATATATGTATATAACGTTACATTTTACGGCTGCCCAATGTTTATATAATTTATAATGGGAGCACAAGCGTCGGTTATCCGAGAGGCTGAATTACACCCCCATCACTTGAGGCCAATATTTATCTAAATCCAGAAGTTCCACGTTGTACAGAGGAAAGTATTTCTCTACTTTGAGAACTTGACAGCTCATGTTTAACGGCCTCAGCGTCAACAGTGACTTCGTCCCGATAAAGTTCACTGGATGTTTTCCACGTGGCTTACCTCCAGTCGTCCAATAACGTTGATTTCACTTCCACCTAAACTGTGCAGGGCGTCGCCATGTTGGTCCGACCACGTGCAGCGTCAACCGTGAGCTTCTTAAAGTGATAGTGTCACTTTCGCCTTCGCGCCCCCAGGTAGAAAAATTTTTTTTAAAAATCCATTTTTATTTCATAAGCGCTTTAGAATGGCCCTAATACATTGTAAACCAAAAAATATAGATTTTGTAGTAAATTTCCGCTCAAAAAACTCAAACATTCTAAGATTAAAGTCACATATTTTCCAGAAAAAACATGGAAATTATTTGATGTCAAAAGTAGTAGTAAGTAGTAGTAGTAAGATTCCGTGTAAAAAGACAGACATTTTGAGATAAATTTCAGACATTTTCTAGGAAAAACGCGTAATTCTCAGATGTTGAAAGGTAGAAACTTTGCCAAAAAAAATTTATTTATATGACTAAAGGCATATTTTTTTCTTACAATTTTCTGACTTCACAATGTCAGAATATCTTTAGATATCGAAAATGCCTTTAATCCTTGGTCCTTATCCTCTTCCATATATTTTATAAGAGCAACACAAAAGTAGCCTTATGCATAGATCGGTTAACAATAGTTTGGAGTAGTAGTGGGCAATATAAAAGGTATAAGGAAGGGATTATACAAATTTAGCCAAAGGTAGAGATTTTGACTATAGCTACTGCCATACCGCAATGACGTATTTTGATTATGTAATTAAGCTACCTATACTTCAGGTATAAATACAGATGTTCAGAGTTTATCTTTACTTTAGATATTGCAAGTTTGAAGTGTGTTGGTTTTGTTTAACTTAAAGCATTTTTAATTCAAATATGTGCAATTTTCTTGCTGTGCAATGGGCTATAACCAGGGAAGTTGAGGTTTGATCTTTATTTAGATAACATTTAGCTTTTATTTGATGCATCTTCATCTTCATGTTGTGAGATATTTTTGTGTTGCATTACTTTGGAAAAGATTAGAATATTTTATTGAATGCATTTTGCACAATAAATGTTCTTTTACTGACATTCTAAACATCTTTGAAGTTGTCGTTCTCCTGCAATATATGTGGAAAGAGATAACATGCCTAAGCAGTTATTTTGACATAAATAAACTTAACAAAAAATAATGTATTGTAATATATATCATTACCACACATGATCACCATCCCTCATTTTATTTTTCTTACATTTTCTCACTGTTTGTATATGGATATATTATTTCAGTTAAGCAATATCACATGAGAGGGAGAGCTGTTGTGCCGGATATCAGCACTGGTGTGATTTGGTGTAGGCATGAGTTCACAGGCCGAGTGTTGCAGATAGATGGATCCTTCTCCTTCCTGTTTTTAGACCAATCGTAGAGGAGTTTGAGCAAGAAGAGCAGCCCTTCGTGTTTGCATAATGACGCAGAAAAACATAAGTTAAGTAAAAAGAGGAGAAAAAACTAGGAATGCACATATAAGGAAAAAGAAAAACATTTTTTTATTCTTGATGAAAATGCATGTTATAAGGAAAAGGAAAGACAACCTATATACATTTCTTCATAAAAATGCAGGTATAAGGAAAAACAAAAGGTAGGGTATATATTTCTGCTTTTATTTTTAATCATGTCAGTTTTGGTCCTCCGTCTTGCCAGCCCAGCATCTTGGAACCACACTGAAAACAGATTGAAAGAAAAAGGTTACATTTTTAGAAGATAATCTGCTGTGGTAAGTTTAAACATTCTTGAATTGATGTGTATTTCTAAAACGGCAAAACTGGCAGATCTGCATGGCTGCAGTTACTTAACAAATTCATCAATTTTTTTTTGTTTAGTCCTGTGCATTTTTTTAGGTTGGAAGTCTTCTGACACTAGCTAATTTTAGGGGCAGTTTTTGTGTTTTTTTAAATAATGAAACGAAAGTTGATGATGTGCAAATTGTTGATACATTTTTTTATTTATTGATATTTTTACTTCGGCGCAAGTGTCTGTGAAATAAACTAGATAAATAAATAAATTACAGTTTCCTGTGTCTGAGGGGAGGAGGCTGTTCGCGCGCTGTCATCCTATGGGCGCACGCATGCGCAGAGACTTCGGCGCGCGAAAGCTACAGGAGGAAGTGAGAGCAGCTGAACGCAAACGGCTCCACAGTTTGGGATTAGAACCTCTCACACAATTTCCATAATCTGTTAACATCTGCGTTATTATGGCAGACCCCAAGGTAAGGGTACGCTTTTTATGTCAGTCACTACATAATCTTTTATTTAAAGACAGAATTTTTCGATGATAGTTGTATTTTGGTGCAGAAATTTGCCAAACTTTAGAAAGGAAAACGACAACCCGACAATTGGACCGTGTGGTTCTGGAAAATACATTTGGGGTGGATTTCCCCGCATGAACATGTATGGACATTTTAGTTTCATGCAGAACCCTAAAAAGTGCCGTGTCACACCCGAGAGACTTTATTTTTCTTAGCATGTCGCTTCAGAGTTGAGGTTTACGAGCTCGGAGAAGACCTGTGAAGTGTGCAGCCAGCCAGCATGTTAGCCTCTTTAAGATACTAACTAGCATCATTAAGATGTGGATACAATTTGGTGCAATATGAAAATTATTTTGTCAGTTAGCTCAACTGCGTTTTTGGACCGCACAAAGAACAGGCTCAGCAGGGTCATAATGGCAGGGTTGCTTAGTATAACTGTAGCTAACGTTAGCTTGCTAATGTTAGCTGTAATGCTGGGGCGCCGTAGAAAGAAACTCTGTTAATTGTTTAAGTTTTAGCGTCATTTTATATCGGAATTTCCCATTAGTTCCGTGTCCGTCATTACCTGTATGTTGCCGCGTGCCAAATATATTTATTTAGGCGTTTCGGTAACGTTACTGCTTAACAAGTAGCTGCTGATGTACAGGCCTTTTTAAATAAGACGGGCAACTTTACAGCAAGTTGACAGAAGATTCAAATGAAACCGCTGTTTGCCGGCTGGTGTTTGATTAAAACGAGATTACGACCATCGCCTGCTCCAGGTTTATAACCCGCTAACTAAACCAACATTTAAATCTTGTATCTGTCTTTCGAATCTTTAGAAGAATTTGTGCTTTAAAGCTAAGCATCATTTTAAGTCATTGTTTATGGTTTCCCATATGGAGTAAAGAGAGATTTGGGTTTTCTTAAATTTTATGTTGCATAAAGACAAACTGTTCAGTAGGCTGGGGGTCAACAGAATCAGCCTTTGTCTGTCCGGTCTGTCGCAAACGCTATACATATAATCCCCCCAGCCCCACATTGAACCATGGTCTATTGACTCCTTTATAAAAAATAAAAAAAACAGTTTTAGTTTCTTATTTCAATAGTTAAAGGATTTTGCTTATATGTGGCTGTTCATTTAATTGTTATTGAATAAACTAATATTACTCTTTCCTAAAGGATCAGGAAGAACATGAAACCACTGCAGATGGTGCCGAGGACACTAATCATGACCCCCACTTTGAGCCCATTGTCTGTCTTCCGGAGCAAGATGTTAAAACGTTAGAGGAAGATGAAGAGGTGCTCTTTAAGATGTAAGTTGATGTTAGTCTGTGTTTTTTTTTTTTTTTTTTTACGTCTCAAATTTTATAGTGTTGGCCGGAAATGTCCAGCAGTTGGTTTAATTGATATTTTAAAATTCCAAGTTTTTACCTATTTTTTTCTGGAGGCATAAGATACTTATCACATCTGTGTGGTTTGGGCCTCTAGGCAGACTTGGATCATGTTTTCTTTTTAATGTTGCTTGTTTACAACCAAATGACATTTAATGTTGGATTATTAGTGTCTCCAGCTACGATTGTGCCTGTATCTTGTTTTATCAAAATGCTGCTTCTTACCCAGGCGGGCCAAACTCTACCGTTTTGCCTCTGAGAACGAACCTCCGGAGTGGAAGGAGAGAGGGACCGGCGACGTCAAGCTGCTGAAACACAAAGAGAAGGGCACAATCCGCCTCCTGATGAGGAGAGACCGCACTCTGAAGATTTGCGCCAATCATCAGAGTGAGTCCACGGATCTGATCTAACTAGGCACAGGGTGATCATAAAGTATACCAAGCTACACTTTTATTTTCCTTTCTTCTCCTCAGTGGTATGCAGCATACGGTGAGGCTGCTGCCCAGATATTATCGCAAACTGTCAGTCAGCTGGCTGAAAGCAGGCCTATGCTTGCTTTCAATAAAGACATTTCCCAGTTTAGAATATATATTTCTGGTGCCAAAACACAGAAACTGGTGATGCGGAGAAAAAAATGAACCAGTTTATTTTATTAATGTCTTTCTTTTATGTGTGTAGAGGCTAGGCCTGTTTCAGTTAATTGCATCATAAATACAAATGAGCGCACTAATTTTCCAGCCATGATGACGTTGAGCTGCATGCTTGTTTTCCTCACATGTCTGTCCTTCTACAACAGCCTGGATGGTTTTTATTCAAACTCAGTATCTCTGTTATTGGTTTGCGCTTTTTGTTTACAAAGCTCCTAACAGGCCTTTATTTCTTGTCTTAATAGTATTCGAAAGGCAATTTTTAGGGTTAATCTTAAAAAAAAATTGTTTTAGTTGTTTTACTTCTAGCCCCTGACTGTTCATCTTGGAACCGGAGAGTTAGAGCTATCGTGTCCTTGGGCAACACACTTCGCCCATTCCCTGCTGGTGGCGGTCAGAGGTGGCGCCATAGTCCAGCAGCCTCGCCTCTGACGGTGTTCCCCAGGGCAGCTGTGGCTACAATGGGGCTTGCTATAATCTGTGTGAATGACTGATTGTAGTGTGAAGCGCTTTGGGGTCCTTAAGGACTCAACAAGGCGCCATATGTTTTCATTTATATATAAAATGTCTTCCAGTTGCAGTGGTAGATGTCCAATCAGATGATTGTGCAGAGTGTGTACATTACAGTATTATTAGATTAGTAGAAAATGGTCTCAAAGCAACCATATTATTGCTTATTGCAATAATTCTGGTTCAGCAACAAGCAGAGGAGAAAATAAAACCCGTCTTTCAATTCATTGCATTTTGTGTGGTAGAAGTATTGGTACTTGGTATTGGCAAGTACTGAAACTCCAGTATCTGTTTGAAAAAAGTGGTACTGTGGCCTCCCTAGTTGTTAATCTCCACCATAGTCCCTCTGTTATGACGTCTTCTTTTGCTCCACTGCTAATCCTACTACATTTCTGTTTCTCCAGTGTTTTCCTGTCTGTTACATGAACTATTCACTAAAGCCCAGTAGAGAAAAGGGAAATGAATGTCTCATTCCTGGATGGTTTACGTTACATTTCTTTAAGTTTGCAGCACTGTTCTTTAAGCTCCTTGCAGTCATAACTGCAAGGAGCTCTTTAAGGTCCGTTCTCACCATAACCGTTTCACCTTGTGAACTGCAGTCAGCCCGCAGATGGAGTTGAAGCCCAACGCTGGCAGCGACAGAGCGTGGGTGTGGAACACACTAGCAGATTACACCGACGAACTTCCCAAACCAGAATCCCTGGCGATACGCTTTTTAAATGCAGAAAGTGAGCAGCACCACCTCCTCTGATCCTGAATTCGGTTTGCAGCTGGTCGCTCTTGTTCGCTTCAGCTGATGATCTGCATTTTCTGCCCACAGATGCGCAGAAGTTCAAGGTGAAGTTTGACGAATGCAAAGAGGAGGTCAAAAAGAAGCTAGAGGGATCCGGTATGTAATATGAGCCTTCTGGGATTTTTGATTATGTTCTTATATATTTTGAAAGTTTCAGATTTTTGTATTTTTAGATTCATTAGAATAAAATGTATGCTCAGATTAGAGGAGCATTATTTGCATTTTAGAGCCACAGTTTGGCCTCATGAGTTTAGGTGGATTCACTTGGAAATGATCAAAGCGACAGAAATGACAAATCCCGTTAGAAATGGTGTGCAGACTCACTCTGTTCTCTGCTGCTTCCTCCAGCCTAGAACTTTTTCTGTCTGCTACATAAACATGCAGAATGCAACACCGCTAGCTTCGCTTCTAGTGGCTCCTAGCGTTGTCTTCTGCTACACGGCAGCTTCTTTTCAATGTTTCCTACAGATTTAATTGTTTAGAGCCACTTTGTTCAAGAGGTGGCACATTGTTTTAAAACCTTCAACCAGTGATGGAACTCAGAATACACCATAAGACAAATTGATAAGAAATGTTTATGGTTCATGGTTTATATTGTTTTGCCACAGGCAACACTGATACTGCGAACAAGGTGGCCGAGAAGCTGGAGGAGCTTTCAGTAAAAGATAAGACCTCTGAGGAAAAGGAGGATGGCAAAAAGGAGACTGAGAAGAATGAAGAGGAGAAAAAGGAGGTGAAAGCTGAGAAGAATTAAGAACCAAGAACTTGCTTTGCTGATCTTCAGTTTGTTTTTGTTTTTTTCAGTTTTTCCTCTTTTTCTACAATAGACTCGAACTGAATTTGGATTCTTGCATATTAGTTGTTTTTTTTTAAATCCGTTTTGCCTCAAGATCACAAATCCTTGAAGCCACTGGAGAAAATATCAAAGTTAATAACTATTTTTTTTCTTTGACCCTGTTCCCACTTTGCTCAGTGGAAGCTCACCCTTACTTCTGAGAGTTCAACATTACTATTGAACTGTGACAAGAGGCTTGCGGTAGCGATGATTCCCACATTGGGGTATCTTTTTTTTGTTTTTGTTTTTTGTTGTTCTGAAGCAGAGTTAATTTGTAGGGTGAGAGGATAATGTAGCCTGCTCATTAGCAGCACCAGGCCAGGGACCTGGCACTATGGAGGTGCATTGTGAAGGTGAGAGCCACTGGTGACGATCCATGGGCCTGGGTCTCCTGTCCACACGTCCGCTTGTCGATCACAAGATGAAGTGGTTACCTCTTGGTTCCCTCTTCATTCAGTTGGCGGCTGACTGGAAGAGGAATTCACTCTGGACAGTTGGGGAGCATCAGATGAGTGTTAGGAGATCGCAGTGTCCACCTATTGGTTAACTACGGATCACATGCACTTAGTTAAGAACCTCATATTTGCCTCTTTTTCTTTTTTTTTAATGAAGTCCAAAGTAAAAACGGTTCATCTATTTGTGCAGCTTACTTCCCTCCCTCACTCATCAGGAGATAAAGTTTGTATGTTTTAGCTCATAACATTCCCAGTCTTCAAAGCATGTAAAGCGTATGTGACGGAGCGCGCCCCATCCGGTCTGTGTGCTCACCGCCCCACTCCTCTCCAACCAAATAACTTCTCTACCTGGACTCTTCAGTGCATCCAAGTGCCAGTGCATCTGTAAATACATGTGTATGGATGAAATGTTGCTCTTCGTTTGCACTCAGATGATCTGAAATGTTTCCTCCAACTTCAAATAAAAGCTGGTAAAGATCACGTGTTTGGATCCATGTATAAACCACATCGCAGTGAATCAAAAGGTCATGAGAGAAGCTGTAATACAGTTCAAAATGAAACTAGATTGAGTGATACATTTTGAATTATTACGTTTGGTTATTGCTAGAATGAATGAATAACTTTTGTTTTTAGTACGAAATTTTAATCCGATCAATTTTTTTTAAGTCCAGACATGTTTGCGTACTAAGAAATCTGATCAGGTATTTTACAGTAGTGCCCCTTTTCTATTGGGGCCACTACAGTCTGGAACAGGTTGCTTCAGAACCGTTCTGCCGTGTTTCCATTACCTGTGTCCGGTCCGAACCATCTCCTTTTTTTTGGATTACCTATGCCTTGGTCCGAAGCCATCCAGCACACCCATCTATGGACTTATAGGTCCATTAATATAACCCTCTCACTCCTACCAAACAGCTGTAGCTACTGATTGGCTTAGAGTTGTTTGCTTGAAGTGATGTCTCAGAATGTAATAACAGTAAAAGCACCAAGATCAGAAATCTCAAAGTCTTAGAGATGGTTTTATTTTCTTTAATTGGCTCCTTATTTAAAAACTAATTTACAAAGTGCTTTATAGCTTTTAGGGAGGGTTGTGGTTTAGATAAAACTGAAAGGTAATGCGGAGAATCCCTTTAAGTGGCCAAGAGGAAAGGAGCTGCAGGGGGGGATAGAAGGCTCAGAGCCAGTATGGCAGCAGAAAAGCACAAGGTCTCTGGTGATGAGCGGAAGTTTGCTAGATCGGGCTGGAAGGCTGCAGGTTCAAAGTCTCCACAGATTGGATGATCGCTGGTTCTATCAGTACTGGCACGAGGAACACAGACCAGGAGATGGAGGCATGAACGGATGGATGTCTGAGAGCTGTGAGGTGAGTCATAAGTGTTAACTTTTGAGAGCATCCGAGTTGTCATGATGACTTCATCAGCGCTTTTTGCTGAAGCTTTTGTTAAGATAAGCTCACCACAGTTCTTCTGAGGTAACCATACCGTTCTAAGGCGTACTGACCAGACCCGTTCGGGTCTACAGCGATCCTGGTGAAGGGACAAGTCTGCAGTTGGTCTGATCATCTCCTGTCTGAATGTGGGAATCAGCCTGGGTTTGCTTTAATGGTGACGTTTTACCTCTGGGTCATTCGGTTTTGTATCTTGAGTGGCAGGTACCAAGTCCTGCTGAAAAATAAAATGATCTCCATAAAGTTTTACAAGATAGCAACATAGCATTTGTCCTGTCCATTTCTCCTTCTGTCCCAGGTAAGACAATTGTCTGGTTAAGAGCTGTCTTAATACAATGCAACAATTGTTTTAAATAGGAATTTATTCTGGTGGTCGCAGTGCAAGAATTATATTGTTCCTAAACTGGCTTTCCTTCACACTATAACATGTTTTTTTTTCACTCAACTTTCTACGACTGCTCAGGTGCAGCACTCTAGGGAAGGGCACTGGGAACAGCTGAACTGAAGTTAGACATTCCCCTGTGATTGTGCAGGCAAAGTGTGGTGGAGGGGCCATTTGTGGCTCCTTGGAGACATTTCCAATCTGATCCAGTTCGATATAGATATTTATCTTACTTATATTCCTGTAATTCAATGACGTAACACTGGGTAACAGTTTACCAGGAAAAACTGTATTAACACTTTCAGAACTAAGCCTTAAAACGACTGATTTTTTTATTCCTATTTTAACTGTAAAAAAAATGGCAAACTATGAAACAGATTTTTTTCAAACTTGTGAATCGATACAGTTCTTAGAATTTTTATACGTTGATTCAGAATCTTTTTTCAACACAGCCTCTATCCATATATAATTACAATCGTACTCATTTTTTGTTTTTTGTTGATTCAATAGAAAGTCATCGCGTTTTAATAACTAAGCCTCATCTTTTCCCTTTGAGTTTTTGGTAAACGGCACCACGCCTATCCATTGACTTGTACTCTAAAGCAGTTGTTCCCAACCTGGGGTCACTGGAGGTTGCACTAAATTTGTACACCTTAAAATGATCAAATTCCAAGAACACATTTTGTATCTACAATACAGCAGGTTCAGAATCTGATTTGTTGAAATAAAATATTTTATTCTATTGTTGAGCAGGTAAAAACAATGTACATTTTTGTTAGTTTTTTAAAAACTTAATATTGTTTTGGCTCAAGTGCTTTTGAGATGATTTTGGCCCGTGACAAAGAGAAACAGAATTTTAGATTTTCATCAACTCAACCTGATGATTATCTATCAAGCCAAATAACCAAAAGATTCAAAGAAAAGTGTTAAATAAATAAAAGAGATTTATTTATTTATTTACTGTATGGAAAGGATAGGACAGCTGGGTAAAGTGACAAAAATGTGGAGTTGATTAAGAACAAATCAGATTCACTCAGAGTTGGACATTTTATTTTTTCAGGTCATTGGGAATATCTCCTCTTCACAAAAATAGGAACACATATACAGCTTTTGTTTATTCTCTATTATACATTGTCTTGGAAATAAATTCAGCATTGACTGTCAGGAATGGGCCCTGACCTGCAGTGATATCAAAACAAGAAAAGGAACAATGGAGTAGTGGCAGTCATCTTAAGGTGGAATGATGATTGTTTAAATTGGGTTTACGTGCGTACAGGGGATTCAGAAATGATTACAAACTAGAGTTAAAAGTACACAAAACGGATGTTACGCTTTCTTGGTTCACCTAACCCTCAGATCTGCCAAAATAGACGTGTTAACCTCAGACTGACAGCGAAGCTTTTGTTAAGGCAGCTGGGTAAGACCTTAAAGAGTAACCCTTATTGGTCAAACTGTTGGAACTCTGGTAGAAACAAGCTCCAGCTTGGCAAATGAACACCACAGCCTGAACTCTGGAGAAATGTAAGGTCAGAGGAAGATGGAGGTCATAGTTTACACGTTCAAGCCACCCTGTTAGCAGCCGTTTTCCTCCAGAGTCACGATAAGCTCGATCTGAATCACAGGTTGGAATTCATTATCTGTCAGCGTACTGCAGCATCTCACACCCAGCTAGCTGTTAGGAAAACGTTTCTCTACTATAAAAGGCAACAGTGGCTTTTCTTACAATGCAAACTAATCTAACGTATAGCTTGTAATAATTTCTGCTTTTTCTTTTTTTAAGTCATCTATATTTTACACTTCAACAGCAAATTAAAACCACGCTGTACCAGACAGCCTCTGCAGATAATCTGACCCCCTCTCCCTCCCATCCCCTATTCTCTGTTAAGCACAAGAGGCCCCCCCCCTTTGCTGTTTTTTTTTTAAAGTATGGTCACATTTGCATTGATAACAAAAGGCACCTTCAAAAAAACATGCATTCTTTGACCTGTAATGTTTGACTGTTATGAACATGTGGTCGTTTTCTAGTCATATGACTTTTAAAATAATTTTTTTCCCAACAAAACAAATCTATCTGTTCATATTATTAATACACTTATTCTTGCACGGCAACGAATACTAGCAATATTGAAATTCACGTATTATCCATGATAGGACACATTTGTAATGATTTTATATTTACAAACCTGGACGCATATATTGGCACCTCTGGTAAAAGATGTGTTAAAAACAAAAAACGGAACGTTAAAATTAACCCATTCTTTTGTTATGGTAGTAGTTCTAGTAATCTTTGAGTACATTTATTAAGCAGAGAAAATATATCAAGTTATTGTATTTTACATGAACATTTTGCATGATTGGAACATAGATGTAGAAGGAAATTATACTGGTGAAGTCCACACGTTATTTGAAATATCCTGGCATTTAAGAAAGGAAAAAAAAAGCCAGGATACGCACCAAAAAAAAGAATCCCAGGGACTTTGGAAGAGAAACGGGCACAGACCATCATAAATCCTCCTTCCTCCTCAAGGGGGCGAGTTGCTTTTGTCATATATTCAGCCTTTCTTTCACATCAAACCTAACTGCAGCGTTGCTGTAAACTATTTTAGTCTGACCTCACCATTGACTGAACCTTCCATTTATTGTCCCAGAAGGGCTGAGCTTATTCCTTCTTTTTCTGTTTTGTGACAGTAGGACGGAAACTATTTTTATTGGCTGCACCTCCAAACAACATGCTCGCATTGGATCGCGTATGAGACTTGGTGGCAGAAAGTAGTTCTCAACACAGTAAATTATGGAAATATTTTTACCACCTCCCTTAGCATCCTGCTCGCTGTGTAAGGTGGCTAGTAGGGCTGTGTTGAAAAAAATAAATCAAAAAATTGATTCTGAATCGACTTATAAGAATTAAATTGATTCACAAGTTCAAAAATTGGTTTAATTGTTTAACACAATTTGGCCTTTTTAACAGCTAAAATGGGAGTGAAAATGGTTCAATGATATTGGTTACATGTGTAAAAACAATTTCTTCATCTAACATTTCCCCAGCAGCTGAATAAATGTACTCAAGTTAAAAAGTTGCATTTTTTCTGAAAAAAAAAAAAATCAGGTTGCGATTATGCTACTGCAATTTAGTGATTAATTCATTTTAGGTCTTAATTTTGAGTGCCTCTGTTATTAGGGATGTAGGACAAAAATGGCAGACCTTACTTTAAACATTAAAATCCAAGTCACTCCAAAGTGTGGGTATAAAAATATGTATCAATAATTTTGAAATACAATAATGAAAAAAGCAAAACTTCAAACGTTTAAAAGAGGTGGCCTTTATCTGGAATCAGTAGGGAACATTGTAATGTGGTAATCGCCGATCAATCGAAATGAGGCGTGCTGAAGCGGGGAAACCTCTGAAACACGCAGGATGGTGTGTCTTGAGGAGCAAGGGGTCATTCCACAAAGCGAGCTCAAGAAATCAGACTCAGGTGAATTCAATCCCCACTGATTCAAGGTTTGTGTGAGTCAACACTACATTAAAAGCAGCCCCTTTCAATCGATGCTAGGTAAGTGAATAAAGAAGGAAAGAGCCGTGTTCTTCTCCCAGTCTGAAAAATACTTATTAATGCGGCTTATGAGGATCACAAATACATCATGACCAATAGGGGGAACACCAGCTGCATATAAAAGTTGGTCAGGCTGCATTGAGTTATAAAGTAAATTAGGTGTTCTTTACAGACGGTTTAGAGCAGGGATCACCAACACGTTGCCCGCGGGCACCGAGTCTCTCTCAGAGACAGCATAAGGTTCCCTCTGTCTGGACATGTTTTAAAAATAGCAAAAAATTGTAGAGATTAATAGAATAAAGTGCTGCATGTTGAAATGTATCCATTTCCTGTCATGAATCATTATGCATTTTTGTGAGCAATTAATATGTGATCAGACATAGCATATTAACAAAAAATAAATATTATTATGAAATACGTGAAGATGAACCATACAACTGTGTAATGTACAGGTAGCCCTTCGTAATACTTATGACCCTTCAAGTAGCCCTCAGTATCAAAAAGGTTGGAGACCCCTGGTTTAGAGTGTGACACAGGAGCATTGAGAAGGGTTTCTAAAAGTAAACTTCTAAATTCATGCTAATAAATCAAATTACCTCATTTGGTAGGGCAAGTTGATCTGGAGTCTGTTGTGAATTTATAAAACCAGAATACAACACATAACGGAAAGTATCTGACATGTTAAATGTATTACAAGCAATTTAAGAACAGTTTCAAATCTTCAAAATGTAAAGTTACATTAATACAACATTTTAATTTTACTTTTTATTTATTGTATTTTGTTTTACCTGTTGCAAGGTACTACAAGGCTATTTTAGCTCATTTAGACAGGAGAGTATAGTTATTTTATGGCTCCATCTTAGACAAAAAGTGATTTATTTGTAGCTTAATTATGAATTATGTTTGGTGTTGGGAGTCACTTTGGTGGAACAAAAAGTTTCTGGCAGCAAGTAAATATTAGATACACAAATTTTCCTCAAAATGTTAAAAGTAAGATCTAATAAGAACTACCTTTTGAAAGAAAAAACTTACATTCCAAAATGTAAATATTTAAATTATATAAACCTAAAGGAAAACTACAGCTGGTGCAACCACTTTAATACCTTTTTATTGGAGGGTGGGTGTGGTGACTGAGAGAACAGCAGCAGAATACCAGCCCTGCAGTGTGACATCACACACATCGTCCAATCATTTGATCAAGCTGAAACAAGCCTCACAGTTAGCCTGCCGCGGAGAAAAGAGTAGGTACGTTGCCATGGTGAGTGAGTGGGGATTCATGTTAGCCTTGTTCGTGGAACTGAATCTGGGGAGATTGAGCCAAGATTGTAAAAGTAAGCCTGGCTTTTGGAGTTAGCTCACTTTATGGAATATCCCCCAGGGCTGAAAAACAGTCGTGGGTTAACCTCTGGAAACAAGGGCAAACAGCGGGGAGAAGAAAGCAAAGTTTAAGCCCTAAATATCAGCATTAAACGTTAAGAAAACAAAACACATTCATTTTATATGAATTAATGTCAACTAGCCTTTCTGCCAGTTGCATTAGTTCCTGAGAACCAATTCTTTAGACAAACATAAAGGGAGATTTTCAATTTTTCTCTTTTGTTTTTTTTCAATCAAAAGCAATATAATTTGGAATGCATCCGTCAGACTAGACGAGGAGACTTTCACCTTCTGTTCCCCATTGTGTTTTTCTACACTCCCTCAAAACCTCTCAAAGCCACAATGATATTCCTCACCCCGCAGACGATGTGAACAGTAGCCTACAGTAAGGAGGGAGACAAAGAAACAAAAACCAAAAAAGTGAAGCACCTTGAATTCTTGTCCATCCGCCAGGAAGGTGAGAGAGGAATCTTCTTGCAGAGGTCCACGACGAAGACACGCCCCCAGCCGCTTCACGACAGGTGACGTCAAACTTTCTGTTCTACCGACCAACATGATGACTCACAATTACTGACGACAAAAGCCCGTTTTTTTTTACGTTCCATCTCTGTCATCACAGATTTTTACGCTTGCTCCGACAATCTCACACAATCAGAGCCTCTGACTGGACAGTTAAAACAAAACACCAGGTACTACCAAGCCCTGATTGGACACAAAACAGTTCCCTCGCCACCACTGACCCCTCTCCCCACAGTCACTTGCAGAGCAACGGCGTTGTTAAAAGCTGAAGGGCTTTCGTCGCTCACACGGATATTTCGTACGTGGTACCACCGACGCCCGTCACCTTTTTGACGTTACCGTGGCGAACGGGGCTCAGGTGGCAGTCCATCTGCCCGTTAACTTTCAGGTCCTCTCTGAATGGAAAGAGGAAACAAAGACAAAGGAGACGATTCAACGGCAGAAACAATAAACGCTTCAAAGCAGAGCGAAGAATGTCGACTGGAGACATGCAGATTACCTGTTTGGATCTCAAAGAGTGAAACCTAAGAGCAGCATGAAGGGTTATTTCAGTGCATATGTGTTAGTGGAGAGAAAAGGAGATGGATGAAGGACAAGAAGTTGAAAGGCATGCACTTAAAAAAACAAATGGGAGACTCAGATTGTTTTATTAAACAGATATTTGTGAAACAAATTAAAGGTGGGGGGTTTTTTTTGTCTAAAAGGCATTCATACAGAACATGTGAAGAGTCACACCGACAAAACGAATGAATAAATGTAAAGTAGAACACCATAAACCAGACAAAGATGCTATATGTTGCCTCCGTTAGCCGCAACACGATAGAGGCGATGGACTGTTGGCAGGGATCACCAGAACAAGCAGAGCTGCCAGTGAGATCGCCCATAAAGTCCAACAGTTCCCATTCGATCGCTACAATGCATGCAGCACCCAGGGAGGGGCAGAATGTCAGGATTCGTACCTCTGGCCCCCTAACCGAGGGGAGTCTGTTCTCTCGTGAGCACTGATGTAAGCAAGTTTCTGGTTGGAGTAGGAGGGGGATCGGGGCATGGCAGGGGAGCGGGCATTCAGGGCGGGGGAGCGGTAGGCACTCTCGTGGCTGGGGGCCCTGCCCTGGCTGCTGCTACTGCTGCTGTGATCTGTGTGTAAGGAGGTGGATGAAGTCCTGGGGGCCCGGCCAAGAGTTGTACCGGCATGGCGTAACACGGGGGTTCTTTGGCCGTAGTTTACCAGCCCAACCCCTATTAGATTGTCCCTGGAGCCTCCATACGCTGGGGGTGTGGGGCCTCTAGAACCGGGCCCACGAGGTCCATCAGGGAAGCAAGCGTTGGCGGGGAGGCCATAACCCGCATCGATGCCACCAGAGTCATGCACATAGATATGGGTTTGGGAGCGTCCGTGCAGCATCTGCCGCTTCTCCCTCTCCTCCTTCTCCTTCCTCTCCTGGATGGAGGCCATGATGGTCTGGGAGAGGTTATCGTAGCGCACAGGAGATGGCTCTCTGTCCCTTAGGTGAGGGGATTGTCTGCCCACCCCCCTCGGCGGCATCACTGGACTGTAGGTTTGAGCAACCTGTTGCCTATGGATCTCAGATTCCCGGATGTGGCACATTTTGGTGGGCAGGTAGGGTGAATGGAATCCCACGGCCGGCATACCACGGTGGGTCATGCACTCATTGACACCAGCTGGAGAGATGCTGGGACTGAGCAGGCTGTCGTAGGACAGACTGCCGTTACGGTTGGAGAGAGTGTTTGGAGAGAAAACGCCCTTGTGTGGAGAGGACGCGACTGTCTGGGGTGGCAGCGCCTGCAGCTGGCCCTTCTCCAGCCGACGGTGACCTTGCTTCAGGCTGAGCGTCCGAGAGTTGCCAGGATCAGCATCTAGCTGGTGAGGTGATGACTGGAAAGTTCGATGGAGTGGAGCGTTAGCGTATTCTGGAAGGTCAAGGTTTGGCTCAGATTTGTAATCATGACCTCGTACACCTTCTTCCAAGATGGTTGAATTTTTTCGGCCATCAGGCATAATGATCTGAAGAGCAAATAGGGGGGAAAACAACCTTTATAAACCTCGGAATAATAGCTTCGAGGGAAAATAATGTCCCTACTTACCTTGTCTCCAGCAGTGTGATAGTGGACCTTTGGCATGGTGCCAAAAGAAGGTCTGAATCTGTACATGGTTGGAGTGGAAGGGTGGGTTTTTCCAGACAGAGAACTTTCTAAATGAAAGCATACAAAAAATGTAAAAGGGTGGACATTTTTGTGCTGTATTCATAAAAAGAAGTACAACACATAGAGAGTAAAAGTAGTAATATAAGTAGGCCTAGTAGAACAAATATGATTGCATGAATGACAGCTTCTAAAATAGTTGATAGTAATGTGGGTGTACCTCAAGGTTCTACACTGGGTTCTCTGCTTTTTTATATAGTTAAAATGTCCAAATTTGTCAAATTATGTAAATTTGTCCAATTCATTTTGCTTCTCTAATGTATCCAGACACACTTGTATATTAACATACAACCCATAGAGATTAGAAACAAATACATAATAATAAAAAAATGGATACAAAGACATACTTTGCATCCAGAGTTTTTAACTAAGTAAAAAAAAAAAAGACTACGTTTTTAGTTTTATTATTAGTATTTGAGACCTTGCATGGTTTACCCCCTCCCCCACAGAATATCTTTATTAATCAAAGTCAAAACTTGTCTATGAGTGTGCTGTAAGACTCCACACAGGAACATGCTTTGGTACCTTCGCCTTTCTTTTAGACAGCAGACTTTTGCACACCATCTGTAACCAGTTTTGTATGCAAAATTCTGTTATTCATTCTTTATAACCAAGCATGATTTTATATTTTTCTTATCTTAATTTAATCTGGCACATGAATATGGAAAGAAGTGCTTGCATTAGTTAAGATGCATTGCCCCTTTGAAAATAAAATGGACAAAATCAATACACCTTCATGCTACAAATTGAGATTTTTTTGATGCATATATATCGTTGGAACATCACCAGATGGCAGTGGTGCTCTGTGAATAATCAAAAGGTGTTCCCTCCCCGACATAATGCAGCATGACACAATATTTTGAGGAGGTGACCTGCTGTTTACTCAGCTTTATTCAGACACTTCGAACTGTTGAATGGGACTCTACCTACTCAGTTTGTACCACTTACACTGATTTATATGTCCTCTTTTGTTAAAGCAGCAATTATTGGATCGCCGATTAAAAAAAATGGCAGCAATTCATGTTGCAAAATTTCACACTTTAAATAAATATATTTTTTCACAAATTTGCTTCAAATTCCCTGTGCAGAGCTGGTCTCTTCACCAAAGATAAAACCAGCTCCCTGGCTCAGGCACTCAACAGACCATCTACTGCCACGGATGTTGGACTGAATTGTCATCACGGGGCCTTATATGGAGCCAGCTCAAAAACTAGGACACTTGTGATCTCCAGATGGAGTTTTGGGGAGAGTTTGTCGTTTGGTGCAACCCTTAACAGCAACAAGGACGGACCATGAACAACAGAAGTGGAGGGAAGTTGCTGAGGTTCTTACCTTCACTCGAGGTCAGCTGGCCTTTCGGCTGGTTGTACCTGTCAGCTTTAGGGGGCAGCGGCGGCTGCGTTTCTTTGCTGTCCAGGCCGTCGATGCTGCTTTTGGACTGTGAGGAAGAGAGGAGGCGTTAAAGGCATCCAGAACGGGTGGGGTGGGGGGGGGGGGGGGGGGGGGGGGGGCCCTGGCACGTTTACCAGAGAGGACCATCTGTTGTTGCTAAGGATGCACTAACGCAACTCCCACATAGGGACTGCATGAAAAAAAAAAGCTCAACTTGTTCACATTAAATACTTTCTCTTCTAAAGAGGGTCTAATAAAGGAATAATTAAGCATGCATGTTTGACGGTTTCTTGTGTCTCACTTGCTGCGCCAGTTATGTCTTTGTAAAGCTGTCAGACACGTGTGGAAATCAGTGCTGATTTGCTGCTAGGAGCTAATGGAGGATTAGGCTGTATGGCAGCCAGAGATCAGGAAGCCGTCGACAACTAGCACAAACCTCTAAAATTGTGATTGTAAAACCCCGGTGATGTATTTTCAGCACACCTTTCAAGCAATATTTTTTTTTTTAAAGTTGCTTCCGTGTTCATTACCTTCCCGAAGTAGTCATGCCTCTAGAACCTTATCATTTTTTATAATTTGATATATTCTATTGGGCTCTTAGTCCAAGTGTTTCAGTATATTAGAATTAATAATTCTTTGCACGCAGATTGGATGAAGAGCATCAACCAGTTTCCTGGTCCCTGCTCCAGAAAAGCATCCCCAAAGCATGATGCAGCCCCTGCCATGCTCCAAGTTTAAGCTGGTGTTTTTAAACATAATTCATCATTTGCTTTATCTACCTTATTTCCAATTTTCACACAGTCAGTCACATAGGTCGTGGTGACCTGAACACGGGACATCTCGTTGCTTTCTTTTGACGGTTTTGTTTTTGTTTTATCAGATTTTCGGTGGCTGCCATATTTGTGGAGAGTACAATTAGGAGTTCAACCGTCAACAGATTATCCCACCTGCGCTGTGCACCTCTGCAGCTCCTCCAGAGTTATCATAAGCTTCTTTTCTCATTATTGCCTTTCTTTCCCGCCCTGTCGGGTTAGTCTAGATTGAGCAGTGCTTTGTGAGAAATTCAAGTTTTTATTCCCAAACATGGTTAGAAATTTGAGGTTATAATGTGAAAAAAGTCAGGAAAGCTTCCAAGGGTATATATACCGGTAGTTTTCCAAAGCACTCTAGTTTAAAATGCCATAAAGCGGCAGAACCATTTAATAGCGGTGACATTTAAATAGATTCTTGGAGTGTGTTTTCTTTCGAAGACCTCCCTTAACCGGCGTTATTACATCTCTGTAAAGCAAAGTTATGTAACATAAATCTGTCTCCATGTAGCCAACAAAAACAAGATGTCTGAATGAGGAATAAAACCATAAATTAAAAACGTTCCTTTTTTTTTGTGTAGCCATAAGCTGAATCCAGAGAAACGGTAAAAGCTCTTGTTTTTAAAGTCTAGTTTAATGACATCCTACAGCAATCATATAGAAATGCTCTGACATACACGACTAAACTATTGTGTAAAAAAACAACAACCTGAACATAGGGGTCTCTTTATAACTTAGTATTTAAGTGCTGTTATTGTGATGATGAGCAGGTGTCAATGGGGAATCCAAGACGGGAGGAGTTGTTCTTTACCCAGTGATAGGATGACATGCAGGAGCTCAGTGGTACCTGCAAGCCGGCTCACCTTGGAGTTGACTATCGTGCTGTGCATGCCGTTGTCGCTGACCTTGATGGTGATCTGCCGATCGCAGAGGTCCGGTCGGATAAACGGGGGCTGGATTTTGACGCGGGGCCTCATCCTGGGGTCCAACACGTACCTACAGAAAATTGCAGCACACAAACAAGGCTTTTCATCTCTGATTACTTTCTCCTGACCTTTAGACAGTTTCAATAATGGTTTGGGTCCAAATTTATGAAAAATATGATACAAGCACCACCTGTGCTTTAGAGGAAATGTTAGTATCAAGTATTTGCAAGGTAAAGGATTTTACTTTAAATCCCAAAAGAGAAGTGAAGCAAGCACTGGAAGCTACTCCAGCTGGGTTCTAGTTACCTCTAAAGACAAAACTTGAGACGGAATGACACCACACCCAACTTAACCACGTTCTGTTTCCAATTTTAAAAGACGATGGGATTAGCTGATTTTACAAGATACAACATTCAAGAGTGCAGATAATAATTTTTTTAATGTGTCTATCATAAAGTATTATGTCCTGCTGAGACCAGGCACACTCATTTGTGTCCTTTGTAGTGGACATTTTATGCAACTCTGTCTTCTTTTCCAATTTTGATATATCCTATACAGTACTTGATAAGTTTCCATGCTGGGAAGTTAAAATGGCTGGCTTACCAGCAACCAGGTTTTATGGTAAGATGAAAGACAAGTCAAATAATCTTAATCTTTTACAATTTTTTGTGATCATTATAAATATTCTTTTTTTTTTAATGTATAGTACAGACCAAAGGTTTGGACACACCTTCTCATTCAGTGAGTTTCCTTTATTTTCATGACTACATTGTAGATTCTCACTTAAGGGCATCAAAACTATGAATGAACTCCTAATGTATGGAATTACTGTACGTACTTAAACAAAAAGGGTGAAATAACTGAATACATTTTTTATATTTTAGATTCATCAAAGTAGCTACCCTTTGCTCTGATTACTGCTTTGCATTCTCTTGAGCTTCAAGAGGTAGTCACCAGAAATGGTTTTCCAACAGTCTTGAAGGAGTTCCCAGAGATGCTTAGTACTTGTTGACCCTTTTACCTTCACTCTACGGTTCAGCTCACCCCAAATAATCTTGATTGGGTTCAGGTCCGGTGGCTTTGGAGGCCAGGTTATTTCACAATTTTTGTAAAAGTACTACAAACTTCCATATGTGTTAATTTATAGTTTTGATGCCTTCAGCGAGAATCTACAATGTAAATAGTCAAAAAAGAAAGGAAACTCATTGAATGAGAAGGTGTGTCCAAACCTTTGGTCTGTACTGTAAATGACATTTTGACTAATGGAAATGGTTTATCTTTTAGAATAACAGTGCTTTTATGAATGTCTATTGTGGAGGACATCGGGACGATTTTAATGAATTGACTTCATCGTTGTAGGAGAAATACTTGTTATAGAAAATATTCTATACAAAATAGTAGAGAGAGGTTTAGATTTGATTCTTTCAGATGTGGGAAATGATGAGGATGAATATTAGCATGTGATTGGGGAAGATGGTGAAGTCGTAGAGGAAGAAGATGCAGAATAATCTGATGAACAGACAGGGTCAGAGCCAGAAACAGAGCAGGCAAGCCACTCATACTTTGCGGGAAAGGAAAAGCTCACGAAGAATTTATTTTATTTTTTATCAAATTGAATGAATTCATGGGTTAATGTCATTAGATAATGTTCTTTTTTCTCTTAAATTCAGTTGTATTTAGACATAAATTATCCTACTGTCCACCACAGTGGACATGCTGTGAAATAAAAATAAAGATATTTGCTTTAGAAATTAAATGGTAAGGTGTTCTTTTTGGCATAGAAAAGATAGGAAATCAAATAAAGAAAATAGGAAACACTTTTTTTCTTTTGTTCTCAGGAGGATATGGAAGGTTGCCATATGAAATGTAAGGTCGAGCTTATTACGAGAATTCCAACATTTGGGGACCATCAGATTATTTTTTCAAGGGTAAACTAAAAAATGTCAAATACAGAGTATAAATGTAACACACATAATCAGCAGCATCATTGAACAGATCAGTGCCAATATATGTTTTTTTTTTCTGTTTTCTTTTTTAACAGCATAATACAACAAACTAGGAAAGGATGCCGTTAAGACCAGAACTATTCACAACCCCCAACAGATTTAGGTTTTAATGAAACCAACATGTTTCTTCTGAGGATGAAATATTAACACTTTGGAGAGGGCCAGCCAGTGTCCCGACTTGGATCTTGAATCTTTGCAGGTAGCTAAAGATGATAGTGATTATAAGAAGCTTATCTAATTGATTCATGATAGCAAGAGTTTCATAACAGTATTATGCTTTAATCTTCTTTATGTTTCTGATTTTGTGTTTACTGTTTTTATTGATGCTTGTTTAACTCCCTTCCCCCGCCCCCCCAAAACAAAAACAAAAAACTGTGGAAACATACAAAAAGCTCGTCAGAAATTATTAGGGGGTCGACTGCTGTAATGCTAGAAAAGATTTTGCCCTTGATAAATGCGCAGGGTGTATTTAGATTTTGACATGGTAGAACATGTAGATAAGAGCTGATTCTCTTCAAAGATGACACTCCTTTTACATTACTTTCATATTTTTAGTTTTTGCGAGTAGCCTGTATGATTTCTTTCAGCCTTCAGTTGATCCAAAATGCTGCAGCAAAAGTTCTGATGAATATTAACGAGAGATCACATTTCTCCTGTTTTAGCCTCCCTTCATTGGCTCCCTGTTCAAACTAGATTAAAATTTAAGATCGTCCTTCTTAAAATAAACCTCTTAATAATCAAAATCCATCGTACATCAGAGATCGGATTGTTCCGTATGTTCCTAACAGAGCACTTCATTCTCAGACTGCAGGTCTACTGGTAGTTCCTAGGATTTCTAAAAGTAGAATGAGAGACAGCTCTTTTAATTATAAGACTCCTCTCCTGTGGAACCAGCTCCCAGTTTTAATCTATGAGGCAGATACCCTGTTTAATTTTAAGACCAGGCTTAAAACCTTCCATTTTTGATAAAGCTTATAGCTCAAATTGCTTAGGTCTTCCTGAGCTTTCTTTGTAGCTATGCTGCAATCGGCTTAGAACAGACTGACCACTTTTCTTCTCTCTGCTACTTTTCTCTTCTACTACGCTCCAATTGTGGTATTTGCTGTTATTTCGACAGTTAACTTTGTTTTTTTTCAGTGGTTTTCTCTCCATGGAGGCCACACCTGGTCTGGCATCCTGCTCAAGCATCGACTAGGTTGATGCTCCCAGTAAGTGGATGTCCTCCATGTCCTCTTATCAACTTTTTATAACTTTCTTTAACATTAAAATACTCTTACATCACTTCCTTTGTTCTTTCTCTGTCTCTGCTTTGTCCTCTCAAAACTCCAGACGGTCGTGGCAGATGGACGCTCTCACCGAGCCAGATTCTGGTTCTGCTGGAGGTTTCTTCCTGTTAAAGGGCAGTTCTTCCTCCCCACTCTCGCTACAAGCTTGCTCAGTATGAGGGATTGCTGTGAAGTCAACAACACAACGCAAGCGACTGTCTACTGCTGCTACACGTTCGTTCTGGAGGAGTGAATGCTGCAAGTCAATGACTCCATTCCTTAAATAGAAACTTTTAAACTTGAATTGCCTTGAGATGGGGAAATGTTTTCTAAAAACAGCGGTCATTGCAGTTTTTATAAGCTTGAATCAATGCAGACTGATTTTTGTATTATTTTTCAAGCCATCAGCCCTTTCTGTTGAGTTAGATCACTAAATCATCACCACTGGTTAATTACCAGATTCAAAATGCTTTTTTCCAAAAAAAAAACAAAAAAACAAAAACAAAACCTTTTTTCCTTTGCCAGTCAGTTTAAACATGATCTGATCCAGAGGCTCTGTAAATGCCAAATCATCCAGCAGCAGTTTAAGAGATAGAAATAACAGAGCATATAGGTCTGGGTTTACCAGTTCTGGGATGGGCTTTTATCTCACATAAGTTTCTAATTCCTGTCGATTCTAGGGATTTTCCGACTAAAAATTATGCTGTCTTGTGGTTCCCTTTAACAGTTTCCATACCGAGTGAGAGAAATCTCACAGCTATCTGCCCCCCCCCCCCCCCCCAACACACACCTCCCCTCCCCCTCCAGGGTGTTGCTGGCTGCTTTCAGACAAAAATACATATACAGAACACGACTGCACCCAGCTTAGTCCATGTACTCGTAGTACGGCCAGTGTTACCACTGCAGTGACTGGGTGGGGCCGAGTCTGTGCAACAGCAAAGATGTCGTGGGCTTTTAATGAGCCACAAACACGCACGCATCTGGATCTATGTGCTGACAAATGCTGCACGCAAGTGTCTGTAGTGAAGAAAACAGTTCCCAAAATGCAAATAAGCATGCGAACACATGCACACAGCAGAGTATAACGTGTTACCTGGGTGCCAGGGGACTGCATAAGACATACTCCACGTTGCCACAGCAACCCTTGGTGAATGGATTTACTCCCCCACGAAACTTGCCCGTCACCTGAGGAGCACAATGCGTCACTTGGTGCCAACACAAGGTCACAACGAACACAAAATGTGCACAAGAATACTTATAGGTAAAGGAACTCAGAAGAGAATAATCAGAGAGGAGAAGAAAGCAATATTTTCTGCTACATGCTTCTATCTTTAAATGTGGGAGAAAACATTGACTGTGTAGATTTTATAGAAGTCATTTTACAGCTCTCTCACCTGTTCATTGGTTGTTCGACCCCGAGCTACAAGCACCATGTGGAAACCTGTGAGGCCCATAACCGGAATAAAGAACAACCCAGCTATACACATCACCACCATGCTAGGTGCAAGAGTCAAGGTGAAACATAAGCTATACTCAAACGGCCATTATTGATTACAGAGCAGATTTTTTTTTCTTAAGGGCATATACTAAAGTTCAGCATTGCAGCAGTAGAAGGATACGTGACAGTGGTGTGAAGTCCCACCAGCTTCTCTCTGTGGTGGAGGACAAAGATAAGGCAGAAGGAGAAAACTCCCACCATGTGAACGCTCAACGACAGCAAGAAGAGGAAGAAGTAACGATAGTTCCTTCGACCAATGCAGTTGTTCACCCAGGGACAGTGATGGTCGAAGTCCTGAGGAGGGGAGGAAGTACGACAAATTCATGAAGTTAAACTAAGACAATGGTTGGTGTAAACTTCAAACATCTTGAGTGGGGTATTTTAGCCTCCTAAGGCTAATGAAAACTTGCTGACGGCTAAAAGCTTGACAATGTTGGCCAGAGATTCCTAAATTATCTTTATATAGGAATGACATGGGGTTTTTTTATTTGTAAAAACATTTATGCCGGAATTTATCTCACAAATATTTATTTATTTGAGAGAAGAACATATTTAGAACTGTTATCATGTGAACCAAAAGTTATCATAGTTGTAAAATCCTTTGTCTATGGAAAAATTTGGCCTTCACAGCCAAAATATATTTACACTATACCAAACTCTAAATAAAGAATAAAATACAAAACAAATCACAGGTATTCTATATGCAAATGTAGGCATATATGGGGATAACTCGGACCTCCAGATGATGGCAAATTCATTTTAAATAAAATCGTTGGTATGTGTACAATATGATACTGCAGTCAGTTGAGGTACAGATACACCACCTTTGTGTGGCAGCTTGGGGCCAATTTGTGACAACAGTCAATGAGAGATTAAAAGCAAAACTACAAGTATTTCTTGACCACAAACAAATGTTCTGGCTATAGACCTTACTACAGCAAAAAAGCTAATTGCACTCAGGCAAAAATACCATAGGTTTTAGAGAAATGCACTGTGGTCTAATAACACTAAAGCCTAGTTCCTGCTTCTCTGTTTTGACAGACACGGATTGACGCAACGCAATTATGCGTCAACCCAAGGGCTCTCCGTCACCTATGCAAGGACGCACGGAGTAGAGGGCCATTTTTTTTCATCCTCTCAGTCGACGGATAACGTATGCATCTGATTGGTCAGTTTCAGTAACAGCCAGAGATCACTTCACCAAAACGGGGCTCTATAGTCGCTGTAATCAGTAGTGTTTCGCCACTATATGCTTTATATTGAAAGGATAATTTATCTAATCTGTTCTTTTGGTGATTTTGAACACAAGGAGATGTAGGAAAACAACAAAAAATGGCTGGTGTGTTTGGTTACATGCATTTTTAGAGGATTCAATGAGCTGCACTTCTAGTAAAAAAGCTTTTCTAGAGGATTCAATGAGCTGCACTTCTACTAAAAAAGCTTTTCTAGAGGATTCAATAAGCTGCACTTCTAGTAAAAAAGCTTTTCTAGAGGATTCAATTAGCTGCACTTCTAGTAAAAAGCTTTACAGCTTAATCAAAATGTACTTTCTGTCGTTCATTGCTCCTTTAGGAAGAATTGCATTCACAAGCCTAGAAAAACCCCCGGAAACGGTGCTGTGTGATATTAGGGAGAGACGCCATGAAAACTTAGCACCCCCTGCTGTCCTGGTCGAGCAACGCTGAAAAAACAATAGAGAATGGAGTGGAAGAGCGGAGCAGTATAAACAGAAAACGTCTCCGTCAATACGTCTGCGTCTGAGTGCAAATATGCGGTCGGAGAAGCCTAAACTAGGCTTACAGGGAAACAGTTTGGTCATAATGACTATCGTTCCATTCAAAGGAAACAGGGGGATTCTTTTAAGACTGACGACAACACCCCAACTGTGAAGTACGGGGGTGGAAGCATCATGTTGTGTGGGTGCGTCGCTGCAGGACGCACCCATAATGCCATCCATTTTGCGCTTCCCAAAATGGATGGCATTATGAGGAAAAAACATCACAATCAGTTACAAAATGGCTAAAGGACAACAAGGTCCATATTCTAGAGTTCTCATCGCAGAAAATATGTGTTTGAAGCTGGAAAGATGTATTTGAGCAAAGTGGACTACAAACCTTGACTCCGTTACACTCTTGTTAGGAGGAGTGGCCAAAATTCTAGCAAGCAATTGTAAGAAGCTTGCAGAAAGATACCCAAAACATGTGACCCAAGTCATATAGTTTTAAAGGCAATTCTACTAAATACTATGTATGTATGTATTGTGAACTTCAGAAATTAAAAGAGGAATTTTATTTTTTATAAAATAAGCATTAAACTGCACCAAAACAGGTCTAGTATTAATGTCACATTCAAACATATATATGTTATTAAGATGTAATCTACTTGCTCATAATAACTTTTTAATTTACTTCTCAGAAATAATTTCTATCCGTAACCCAAAATAAAATGGATGCTGGAGCCACATTTGTAAAGTTCTGATACGCTGTAAGTAGATGTGGAATAATGTCCTGATATACATTTTTTGTGCTCACTTAATTTAGTCTAACAATATGGGTTTTTAAGAGCTGAGGCTGACAACACTATTATGTGGATGAAGTGGCCAGCGGCTTCTGTTTATGCCAATAGTTATGGTCATTAAAGCTGTTCTCTTCCCATTTCTGTCTGTTCTTAGGAGATAAACCAATTTCCAAACATATTAGATGCAAGCAAGCATTATTTTCACAACGTTACTGAATCAGTAATTTCTTATTTGTGATATTAGCCCAACGTTTACTCTAACCTTGGTGCATGATTAGAGACTGCATGTGTGTTGAAGTCAATCATGATGTGTGTTTCTGTGTCCATGCACGCACACACACCTCCACGCAGTTGTCACAGACGCTGCAGTGCGAGCAGCGAGGCGGTCTGTAGAAGTGACAGGTGGCACACCACTTCATCCGGACCTGAATGCCTTTGATCTCCACGTTTTTGTAAAGCGGCGCTCGGAAATCGTCGTCCTTGTCCTCATCTTCGTCAGCTGCGGGACACACACACACACACACACACATATGTTCACAGACATTACCAGAGTGCAGAAATGCAAATTATGGATTGGGAGGAAAATCATTTAGATCACTCATGGGTGGCGAATGTAGACGTACAGAAAGACGTACAGTTTTGATTTATGAGTCCATGTGACGGGGACCACAGGGAAGCACCTTAAATGAAGCTCATCCCTGCTGTTAGCTGTCTTCAGCGAGAGCAAACACACTGAGAGAAACGAACATTTCTGTGGACGTGACCTATTCAGTCTGCTGCGAACATGAAGACAGATTAATGGGCATGTTGTGACTCATGTACAGAGCGAATAACTTTTAAGTTTTATTTCTCAGCTAAAGGAATATTTTCAGTCTTTGCTGATTAAGGCAGCTAAAACTGCAACCTTCAATGTTTTACAGCACTTTTTTTTTTTTTTTACGTGTTTATACAAAACTTAACCTTGTGTCTGAGATCAAAAAGTTTATATTTTCTAACCTGCAGCAGAGAAGAAAAAGTATTTCACCTGATCAAATGGTACATTTAACTGAAGCCGGAACTTGAGAAAATAATTTCACAGTACAATAATAACTGCAGGGAGAGCTAGGCAGGTTCTGTGGCTGAATGCACACGTAAAGGCACGTGAAATGAAAGCGAGAGACAGCGGGAAAGCAAATCGAAAGAAACAAAAGGCAGAGCACTGAAGTAAGGACTTCAATAGAAGGAGAATAGGTGTGAAATAATAGGACTCAAATCAATTTAAATAGATTTCAACAAGGAACAGCAACGTTAAGCTTCTTTTTTTAATTAATTCTAATGCAAACAGACAAAATACTGACACTTTTAATACATATTCCAAGACTTTCCAGCTTTTTACCTTCAAACAGGACAGGAAAATTACAGGTTTTAGGTTTTTTTCAACCCTTCTTGCTAAATGTGTGGCAGGGGTAGGGGCGATTATCAGAACATCAACAAAATTTAAAATATCATTTACTAGAGAAAAAAAAAACCCTGACGTAATTTATCTAAATTGCATTCATGTAGGCCAAATGTACAGTCTGAACCCAACAACTACAATTGAAGCTAATTTTATATGCATATATATATATATAGGTTGTTCTCAAGGAATTTTAACCACCAACCTTGTTTGAATTATTCCTTGTGAATCTCAACTGAAACTTAACTTTAACTTTTTGTTGTGAAATCTTTCCAGATTGACACCAACAGTCAACTGAGATAACATTTGAGCTTAGTTATATCTGCTGGTGGCGTCTTGTAACTATTCATTTTTATTGATAGTAATGATGATAATTAATACATTCTTTTAACCACTATTAATGCTACTGATAACTAAGCCAGTACTCTCATTGTTTAACAGTGATTTAAATTGTTCTACAGCCACAGAGGAAAGGTGCGATTGAATATGAGAGGATAATGAATCACTAAGTCAAAAAGAAAAAGGACCCCCACGACTTTTGTTGATGATGGTTTCGCCCCCTGAGTGGACCTCAGTAACTTTGAAACTCTGGATACTACTCTGGTAGTAAGTGTTCTGTAGCAGACATGTAGGACTGAATGTTAGGAATGTTCTGCTCCCAATGAGTTTTTTAGAAAACTTATTAGATCCTTCGCTTGCAAATGCTTTCCTTCCATGCATCTCAAACTGTTGCAGCAGAACCATCTATAATATCTTGGTTACCTGTAGAGGGACTTTATGGACTATTCCAATATTTTAATTACAGAAACTAATTAAAAGCTATTACCTGATAGAAAAGAAACGCTAATTGAATGTAGACTAAGTTTGAAAACGAAACAAATTATTCCTGCTGCAGCCAAGAACTTCTAACACATTGACAAACATTTATTTATTATCTTGATACATGTATTTAATTAAAAATACAGACTGAACATACTCAGGTAGTCAGCCTGCAGTTAGTCGCCATAGGAACATGTGGCACGAAACTCATACTTGTAGCTTTGAGATGATGTTACATGTTCCCCCAACGTGATTCACTGATTTTCATGAGCAATAAAATGTAGAAACAGATGCACTTGTCCGTCTTGTATGCAAGATCTGTAGCTTACCTGCAGTGCTCAGCAGTAGGCGGGGTCAAGAAGAGTGCATGGTGCTAAACTATACTTTACTAAGTGGAAGACAAAAACAATCTTTCTCATGCATCTAATTAAAAATAGCTTCTTCCAGTCCTACGATTAAAATCTCAGGGGTGGAGGAAGGGAACGTTTTAACAGTTTCGGTTCACCTTGATACCTGTAACTGGGCAACAACTAAAAGTCTGTTTTTTTTAAGGTATTTTCTCATGAGGTATTCTGTATAAAAGGCTTGCAAGTTCTGTCCTGCCTTTATTGGCTTCTTAATGATTTTGCTGTTTTAGCCGTAAAAGACAGAGTGTGGCAGAGTATTCAGGTTTAAAAGAAGCTAAAGAAACAAATTGATGGGTTACAGGCCTACACATCACTTCTCCAGATCAGGGGAAGTTTGCTCCTTTGACAATTGTTAATTAACTTCTTCATATAGAAGTATGTTACTGCAGCTTTGCTTGAAACCTTACCTAGGATTAAAGAAAAGCAACATTTGCGCCTGGATTTCTTTTTCACATTACAAGTCAAACACTATTAGGTGGGAGAGAAATCATCTGCACTAGTTTTAACCATTTAAATAACCAAATTCAGCCTTCAACCCCAAAAAATTAATTATTATATAGATACATCCTTTCATAGTGAAGCAATTTGGAGAGTTTTGGAAATCTCATCAAACCCTCTTCACTCCAAAAAAACTCCCAACCTTTTCCCAAAGGCAAGAAAAATCATACTGAAATAATAAAAATGTCAAACACTTGGAAGACATGCATACTATCAAGCGTTCTCACACACTTTGATAATGTTGACTAGAGCTTTTTTTGTACAATTTTATGTGCCAGCGTTGTAATTATTATGATCTACTTTGGTCTGCCAACCAAATTTGACGTGAAAATATGAGTAACTGCTCATTTCTCAAGAGATAGACACAATCCTTGCAACCTGCTGATTATTAGCCCATTCTGAGGGGAAAAAATGATAACCTCCGCCCTGACAGGTTCTTATCATTTCAAAGCACATTGCAGTGAAACGCTGTGTGTTGTAGTTCAGTGCTTTGATAAATGTGCCACCGATAAACGTTCCGCTCAAGGACAAAAAAGGGTGAACATTGTTCAGTTTCATCTACAGCGGTGCTGAAATGTGGGAAGAAAGTCAGATCAGATGGGAGTACAAACCTCGGGGGTAAATACCAGGGTCCATGAAGGTGGCCATGCAAAAGTTGGCCAAGACGAAGAGGAAGACCAGGCCATTGTAGAGAGGCACAGCGGGGGAGATGACCTTCATCAACCAGGGACACCTAAAATCACACATAAAAACAATGCAACCGTTGAACAAGAGGGCTTTGATCACACATATCTACTCACATATCTTCTGTTTAAATGTAAATGCTTTCAACTGATCTAACTTGATCTAACTTATATTTGCAGCTGCATCGTCATCTAAATCTGCCAGAGATACGTGTATGTCCTCTCATTTACATTCGTTCTTGTAAAATAACCGCATTTAGCTAGGCAAAGGGAAAAAAAATGCTTTAATCACTAGATCAGAAGCTATAATTTTTTGCACAAGTTTAACCTGTCGGATCAAAATTCAACCTGTCAAAACACAAATGACGATTCAATTCAGCTTACTTATAGCTAATTCAGAGCCTATTTCAGTCTACTGCTGCTCTAAAAGAACAATCTAAACAAATCAATATTGCAGAATATTACAGGTACAATTCCATCCTTCCAATTATCAGCAAGGTTACTGAAGAATCTCTTTGCTCCAAAGTTAAATAACTTGTTAAAAAAGACCAACAGCTTTGATTTCTTTCACTCCGGTTTCTGTGCTCACCAAAGTACTGAGGCTGTCTTTGCCTCAGTGATAAATACAGACTGAGGAGAAACCACTGTGGTGGTACTGTTGGACCTCAAGGCAGCATTCAACACCGTTGACTATGTTACATTATTGAAAGGACTGGATAGGAGGGTTGAACTCTCTGAAGAACCAAACATTCTCTGTGTTAACAGGTACCTTTCAGAGCTGAGAAAAATCACATGGGTGTTACCCCAAGGTTCAAACTGCAGGCCAGATGGCGTTGAATCCGACGTTTTGCTCATATGCGACCCATATCAGATTTTTTTCAAATAACAGTCTCAACAGCACAAATTAGACCCAGATCACTTTTATATGTAGTATTAAATCTGATACATATCTGATGTCTCTGAATGCGACTAGTCTGAATTGTCATGTTTCATTATCTCTGTTGTATATGTCACTGGCACAAGTCGCATGTCCTAATCTGCACAGGATGCACTGACAGAGGTAGTCAGACAGGTATTTCCTGAAATCGTGGAGGAACTCTGTCTGTGATGCCCTTCACACTCCATCACAGACAGTAGGTCCGACTCTGGATCCACATATACCTCTGTAAGAAGGTAACAACTTTTCTCTCAATGTCCTTCTTTCTCTAATTATTTCGTCTAAAAGTTGTCAGTTCTGACATCAGAAAGAGATGCTTAACTGCTGCACAAGCAGGAACATCTGTAGCTACCTTGTTGCCTTGTTCTACGCATGCAGTCCACTTTAGGGCCTTGAACTGTTCACACTGGCGTATGTTTGCTGTCACATTTTCATTATAGTGCAGACAACCATACACAGGGGGAAAAAATGTGACCTATTAAAAAAAAAATTCTGAATTGAGCATTACAACCTGAAGTGTGAACGTAGCCCTTGAGGCCCCCTCTTATTCAGTATCTACATTCTCAGATTATCATACGTATTAAGATAAATTACCTTAACCACACACATAATATACAGTTCTACATTACAATGTCACCAGGTGTCTATGAATCCATTAAGCAGAGGCATACCTTTCTCAAGCTGAACAGAACCTAAACTGAAGTAATTACTTTTGGACCTAAATAGGAACAAACAAGAGTCAAATTTAGAACACATCTTCAGTTATTACAGCTTGAAACAACTGATCAGACCTGAAATTTAGGCGTTAATGCACTCTGACCTGAACCAACAGAGAAACATAAAGACAATTACAAGGTTGGCCTTCTGTCACCTCAGGAACATTTGGAGGATTAAAGGATTGATGGATCCTAACAACGTCGTGAGAAATTCGTGGATTGGTTTATCTTTTTTGCAGGTCTGCTCTGGATCCCCAGAATCAGAACCAAACATGGAAAATTAGCGTTCACTTTTTTATGCTCCTCTACCTTGAAACAAACCTCAAAAAAACCCAGAAAACTCTTGAAATGCAGAACTCCTTTCAATTAAGGCTAAAAACACATCTGCTTAGAGTTGCCTTCAATTAAATAACTTGTACTCTATATTCCAACTTTTCATCACTTTCCTTTATTTTGCCACTGCAATGTAATGCTTCTTGCGTGTTTGTTGTTCTATGTTTTAATCATGTAAAGCACTTTGAACAAAATTTGCCTCGTCATAATACAACACTGAAGTTCGGTTTCCTATCCCATAAAAAAAAAAAAAAAACACACACACACACAAAAAAAAACACTGTTAAATTAAACTCAGCCGACGACATCGTGTCACCGACTGCGCACCAATCTCTCAACCCGAGCAAGCACGTAGTTCAGGTGGAAAATTAATTATAATGATTTGTTGACTTCACAGCAATTCCTCCCTAATGAGCAAACAAAAATTATCACCTAAAATCAACAAATATTACAACAGGTGTCAGTAATGATAAACATTTGTGTGTCATTGTAATTCTAGACATATTAAAGTTGGTCCAGACAATCATATAGAAGTTAAGGTAAATCAAGGACAAAGGGCACTGTTTCACAGACAAACCCCCATTCCTACTCACTCTGCCAAATGTTTTAACACAGTGACACCAACCCTTAAAGCCACCCGCAAACGTTGTACAATAATGTCTCTTGATCGTCGCAACATGCCACTTGATATTATTCTGACGTCAAAAAGTTCAGTCCTGCTACTTGAGCCTCGAGTTTCATCTTCAACCCATAACTCTTCTCCTGCTCCATGAGTCCTATTTTATGTTGTTGAATTATTCAGAGCTGTGGCTCCAGAAAGCCAATATAGCAGAATATAGAGAGGTGCTAACTAAAAACAGCTGGCCTCTCTCAGACTACTCTCGTCATGAGTTGCGTGACACCTAGAAAGAGGTTGCATTTCACTATATCACTGGCAGCAATCATGGCTGACGTTCCTCGGGTGTCTTGGAACTATTCCTTTTCTTTCTCTGTGTTTTCGAAATATCATAACTGAGACAGCCAACGCAGAATTTATGTTAAAATCTTAGCCACAATGTGCTTGAAGCTAAACAGGGAGAAAAGTGTTGAATTTACTTAGATGTATTTGCCGCTAATGCAGTTTGCAGGACTGATTTAAAGCGAGGACGACCATTTCCAAGATTTTACACTTTTAGCATTGTTGTTAAACCAGGACTGGCACTGGAGTAAATTCCTAACTTCTTCTACTAAAAGATCCGGTTTGGTTTTCCACAGCCAGACATGCAGCTTTGTGCAACATGATCTGATTTAGACAATTAAAAGAAAAACTAATTTTTGCAGCATCTTTGTATGAATGTGTGAGCTTTTGGAAGAGTCCATTGCCATCTAAGTTTTGTCCTAAAATTTCAATTTGATCTCACAGTAAGCCTCTCCCTAAGTCCTGACGAACTTTAAAGCAAAAGCCAAAAAAAAAGATGCTATCAAAGTCGAATTTCACCAAGAAATCGGCTGCTGACCAGAATTGGTTTGTCGCCGATCAGCCTAAGATTTGGGGCTGCTATTGAACAAAAACAAACAAACAAACAAAAAAACAAAGTTTTCAATCTTAACTATCAGTGTAGGGCTTAAGATGGAAGGATGTAAAAACATATTTAAAAGAGAAAGAGAATTTATTGTCTGCCATATATTCAGGCTACATGAGAGCGCAAGACTTTCATCAGATAACAGGAAGGCTAATCATGGCGG